>OY728137.1:2004861923-2006111923 GCA_963277665.1 Viscum album
CATATAACTATGTATAGCTTGATTCCTATTCCCATGGGATACGTAGGAATACCCAGACATCTCAATTTTAGGTCTAGGTCATGTTCCATTAATTATCTATTCAATTAGCCTTTTTTTCCACGAATATTATCGGATTTTTTGGTGTGGCATGTGTGGGATTATTTCCTCATTCAGGTCAGGTTTTTAGTAGTCGCACTATCTACTCCCCTTCTAGGAGCTAGTCTATACTACCTCTTCCTCCGCATGATGTTATATTACTCTCTTATAACTACATACAGCTTGATTCCCATCCTCATGGGATAAGTAGGGAATCCTAGAAGATTAGCCCATGGATGAAACCCCATATTCTCTGACCTTTTCTAGCCCATATTCCCAAGGTTTCATCAACAAAATTGTCTGTGGTGTAGTGTGGACCTCGTCCTAATTCACATCGAGTATGCTCTATCCCATCATGCGTGTTCTCATCTATAACCTCATTTCTTCTATATGTGTCGAAGCCATATGACGTTAAACTGTGACTCATGGTCCTTTATGACTTTATACTATTTCATCTTTATTTAACGACATTAGAATTCTTGGTTGGTCCTATCATACAACCCTAAACTATGATACTATCGTCCCAGATGCACAAAAAAACAGCACCGCATTGTGATGTCCTCACACCAGGGGGGGTATCATGTTGGGTATTGGAATCCACCATACCATTTTTAAATTCCTACATGTGGATTGACTTCTGTATCGACGCCAGGATTCTCTGTCCTTGGTTTATCGTTTCATAATAAAAACACACATCTATCCTAAATGGAAAACGAGATATGTTAAATAATGCTTCTTTTGGTGCATGGACCTGAACCATATGACATTATCATCCCCGGAACTGGTACCTAACCATGTCATATCCATAACTATGTATGTCTTGATTCCCATTCTCACGGGGTACATAGAAACACCCACACACTTTGCCTTGACCCCTTTCTAACATTCATTTTCTGTCCCTCGACCTAAGACCTCACCATGTGTATCCTTCATTACTTCCCATATCTAGTCCAAGCTCTAAGACCATAAACAAAAATCTATCTAAATACTTTATAAAATTCATATAGAATACATTCCCAAAACTATGTGTGGATTGATTCCCATCCTCATGGGGTACGTTGTAACGCCCGAACATTCCATCTTTGTGTTCATCCCTAGGAATATTGACTCCTGCCACCCCCTCTTCTTCGACCCATTGGCCAGAATTATTTCGGGAACGTGTAGTATGAAGAGTTCCTCTTGGGCCCTCATTCACATCGAGATATGTACCACACTGCACATTCCCATTCTGGGTAAATAGGTGACAACAGTTTTACCCAGAACAAGTGTAGTATGCCTCACAGTAATCATGTGATGCATCGTTTTCATTGCCAGAGCAAATTTACCTACCGACATTGGTATCTGCCCATGCCATTTAAATAACTACGTTTGAATTGATTCTCATAGATATGGGATATGTAGAAACATCAGGACCTTTCACCTCAGGCCAACCCCTAGGGTTATTAGTCCTTCTAGCCCCTCGACCCCAACCTCAATCTAGGTAGTATGTCCTTAAAACTACATGCAACATCTAGGTTATATAACGTTAAACTATTTCATTTATCATCAACATCCATATGATGTGCTCTATATTCTCACAAAATATATCATGTATGGAAGTAGGTATTATCCTTGATCAGACCGATGCTCCCATCTATTGTGTTTCTACCACTGTGGCATAATTTCAAGAGTGTTGGACCCCATTTGAAAATTTCAACACTCCACACTCCACGCTTTGTGTGCCTTTTATTTGGACCTTTTTCATCTTTCACGTCTAAAACAACCACCTAATTGTATGGAAGATCGGCCTATGTCTCACCTACTATCCCGGGCTAACATTCCAAAAGACCAATGGATAGAATTTTGAGTCGGGCATTTTGTTTTGAACATGGTCAGTGGTCTGCCCTCGTTTGTTAGCCACATTTTCAGGAAAATGCACTAAGGTTACTGTGTTTTGAAAATGGTCAACAATTATCTTTTATTGTCAGCCACCCCCACAATGATCCTAATTCTGGGTATCATTATTCACACATTCCACTAACCTATGTTTCGATTGATTCTAATTCCCTAGTGCTACCCCTCTAGTGTACTAGAGTACATTGGGGAAGTGATAATTTGACTATTCTAAGAGCATCATTCACTGGTCAGGCCTTCCCCTTTCTTCTCAAAAGCCCATATGGGTCACTTATACCTCATATTCCCAATATTTTTTTAGAGCTCACACATTTAAATGAAGTAACAATGTGACTATCCCTTGTTTCTCACATCAAGAACGACCCACATGAACTTAGGGATGATTTTCTAAATATTTCATGATTGTGGTGGGAATGAATTAAAATAATCATGAAATAATTCCACCCATGAATGTAATATGAATTAATAATAAAAAATATAGTTTAATGAGCTTGGAAAAAATAGGGCCCTTAGGGATCAGCATCTTTGATGGACTGCTCCAGTGTTTCCCCCTTCTAGCTTGGGCCTCTAGGATTGCTTCCCGCTCCCTGAGACCCTTCTGTTGATTAAAGGTTGTAGATCGCATCTCATTGGACCCAAACTATCCTCAAACTTTTTCTTCCTGGAGCATAATCATTTCATGCCCGCCTATACTACCGGCCCCAAGGCGTCCGCCAACTTGGACGTCAATAGTTCAATGAGGTCATAGCGGGTTGTGGTGAACTATCTTCTTTAATTTTATTGATCTTCAAGGAATCCAGATTCTTGATCAGCACTAAGGAATTCCAAGGTATTCACTATCTCCTTTTGGCACCCGGTATGTCAGAGCGTTGGATGTTCTCCCATATTTTCTCATCCATGAAATTTCGGATCATTATATGAAGATGGAGAGTGTCCACCCCCTAGTACAGAGACATCATAGCAAGGTGTGATGCAAGTCCATCAGGCTTATCCATTATTCCTATGACTGGATGAGAAAATGTTTGATGAACTTTGACACATTATCCCGCATCATGTGGATCTCCTCAACTGCGTCTTGGTACGATTCATCAATCTCCTTAAGGTATACGGGTATATACTCCATAAAGGCAACCATGATTTCAGAAAAGGGTCCCCTTATATAATTCTTTCTTCTTTCGCAGCTTCATCCTCGCCAGCCTAGAACTCCACCCCGACAACATTATTTTCCACGTGTCTAGCCCTTGGCTCTACGAGACTTGTGGTATAGTCAACTTGAATGGTTGGCTATGTAAGAGATGGTGTAATCACTGGCATGGATCCTGCAAATTTTCCCGAGTTAATGGCCTACCAGTCCTCCAACCTAGCAATTACTGCAACGAGAATCGATATCTTAGCCAGTTGATCTTCTTGATAAATGTTGACATCTGACAAGAATAATGTCAAATTAAAGCCAAGCGCGGTAGCATGCAGCGTTTGCATCAGGGTAGGTGCCGCCCCTACAGGATATCTCTTGGCACTTGTAATCTCAATCACCGAAACCAATTCTTCCAGAATGGTGGAAAGAATAGGGAACTTAGATGCCGCCATTTCACCCCTTTATTATGGCTCATCACTGCCTACTCCAACTGTAGCTAGTTCTTCACCCTGCATGGTTTCAAGGACATGATCCTATGAAGTTCCACTTACCTCCATGGGCATGCCATCACCCCCTACAGGGAAGGATTTTGAGGCGCCATCAACCATATGTTCCTTAACAAGATGAAATTTTGTTGATATGATAAGATCTTGAGAAGGGAAAGGCCAAGAAAGATATGGGTTAAACCCACCTCCATCTTATTGGCATGTTCAATGTCAGATCCTAAAACATGAAAACTCTCATGGGGGATTCACTAGAAAGTAGTTTATCCAAATATCCTTCACCACCAAGACCATCAACCTCTTCCTCCTCTTCATATTCTTAATATTTTCTTCTTCATCTTCTTCCTCCCCTTCCCCTCCCTCTTATTCTTCCTTTGTATCCTTATCTTAGGATGAAAACTTTTCTGGGTCATGTTTCGGGCTGAGCATCAATTTAATGAGGAGGTGTTTATCTTCATATCGCACTCAATAACATGCGTACATATCCATGGATGCTAGGTATTCATGATAGCGATGAAAATTTACCCTATCCACCAACTGGATGTGCCCTATCTCTAGAAGGTCGAGCACAGTATGCACCATCCTCTTCCACAACTCTTCGATGGACATATATTGTCACAACATCCTCCATGAAAACTAGAGAGATAGGAAGATATCATCAGCAGTTGTCATTAGGAGTTTTGAGAGCTACTTCCCATGAATTTCCCTAGTCATCCCAGGAGGTCGCCCGCGGGACCACACCTCCTCAGAAGGTGGAGGATCGTTCTTGGATTGTGATGCTCCTACCGATGAAGTTCCAGCCTATTAGATGCTAACAATGTGGCCCGTTTTTTGTCTCTCCATCCTCGTGGAACATTGTCGACCTCCCCTCTGTTCAGGCTATGCACTTACTACCCTGATTTTCTAGATTTGTTTCTGAATAATCACCTCGGGATACGTATTTTTCTAGTGTTTGTCATACTCTGTTGAGAGGCCTGAACTGACAACAGTGGAGGGGGGGAGATGACTTCACCTAGGACCTATTTCATGAACATAAGACACAATTCGAGAAGTATGAAAGGATGTCGCTCTCCCTGAACCACTGTATAAACATTCTTTGGAATTCACTGCATGCACCCAAACTGCCAGGCGAACCTTGTCGGAACATACAGTTCGCAAAATAATTTTCCATCGATTCGGGCTACCAGCACACCACCGCTAATGCTTTGTAGGTATTCCCTCTTCCCCAATGGTCCCCTCCCGTAATCTACCATCTGAAAAACAGGGGTCTGAAACCGTTGATAGTCAAAATGGGTATGGATGTTGATCTTATGCTTGATCTCTTCCTCTATGAGAATATGTGGGTGGATTACAGTAATGTTTTAGATGTATTTACACATACCATCACCTGGAGAGAGAATGACGTTCAGAAATTCATATCCACCGCATTGGGATGCAACCCATCCATGAACGATTTGGAAAAGTCTCCATATACTTCTAGGCGTACATACCCTCGATATACACCCTAGAATGGTGTATAACTTGGCCAACACAGGCACCCCCAAGTTATCCTTGTATTTCTCCACCATGATCTAGACCATCACTAGTGTCCATGAGAGTCCCCCATCCATGTGTCCTTCACTGGAAACCACCAGCCACTCTAGAATGCAGTGAGGAACATAACATAGAGTACATTCGGTTCTTGACATTGGTTTATCCCAAATGTCCATGATTAGTGCTCTCCTGTCCCGAGGACAATCACATATGACCCCACCATTCACCTCTGAGATGTGTTCGGGTACTACTTCCCTCGCCCTGGCATCTTCATGACCTTGTCTTATATAAAAAAACAGAACCATCCTGGATAATATAAGTCCTCTCAAAACATATTTTATATTCAATTACTCATTGGAAAAATCCAGTAGATGCCATGTCAGCATGTGGATGCATGTCCTATCCCCTAGACATTCTCTATTGGGAAAAACTCATCATAATAATACCCCTCTATGGGGATTCCCCTGATACAATGGATGTCCCACAAACTAATACATCTCTCCATGTGGTGGATGTGGAAGGTGTTGGTTTTTGGAAACCTTTGACTGAATAACTCAAGTACCATGTCATGTTGGTAGTAGATGTGAAATTGGGATCTCTAAACAGATTCAAAGTCCCTAATAGACCACATCTCTGGCCCAAAGTCCTTTCATGTTTGGTGTACACAGTACGACCAGGCCCAATCGCTTGTGACGTTTCCCTCAAACTTAATGTCACATTCTTCCCAACCCTTCATCTCATCTGTAATACAACATCTGAATGTGCTCGCATAAAAGAGTGGGAAATTCCTCAGGAACCGGATAACTCTCTATAACATTCCTTGTATTTGGACTTAGGACATATGTGGATGTGTTCTTTTTTTCCCTTGTAGGATAGAAATTTTTCACGATATTGAATTCTGGGAGGTTGTCCTTTCATATCACCCATGACTACATTGTTTCCATTTCAAAGATGGGCATCAACACCTCCTCTAGAATGTTGAAGTTATATAATTGTAGGTTGTTGATCAGGACATAATATTTTTGAGCTTGCGTAAACATAACAAAAAGAATCTGATTATCAGGCTCAACCCTCCTCACATGAAAAATATGGGGTTCATGATCATATGATTCCTATTTACAGCTATTGTGGCCTCCCTCTTTGCATCGGTATGTTGGGAATCCATTTTTTTCGGATTTCAAAAACTCTATGGGATTTTTGCAAAAAAAACGAAAATCAGAACACACAATAGTTGATATCATGCAAGAATTCCACTAGAATTGAGTGGTCTAAAATGAAGGGAGGCAATGCACAAGTGATTGGAATGCACATGAAGCACATAATCGGCCATAGAAACATGCATGTGGATCGGAATATTTTTCACGCATGAGAGAAATGATCACTTCTCACGGGAAAAAGTCAAAATAGGGACCTCAGGGGAAAACATATTTATTGGTATGGACCACATCTTTAGTAGACGCAAATGATTTTTTCACGCCCAAACCTCATTTTTTACACCCAGAGTAGGAACAACCATAAATTTCGGCATGAACCTCAACATCTGACCTTTGTGTCCCCCTTCAGCTATGATTCTGAGGGGGGCATTTGTTGACGCCGAATCTCGGATAGGGCCAGGATAAGGATGATAAAGAAAAAATGGAATTTAGAGTGTTCCGAGAAGATTCTTATACCTCATATACAGGTGAGAATTAGAATTAGGGAATTCATGAAAGAGTTCTTCTGGTGCAAAAACCCATGTGCGCCCAATGCGACGTCAAAGGAAAGCTTCCGTGACGACCCACCAGAAACTGCCAAAGGAAATGGTGTTCCAGAGTCCAGGTAGACAGGCAATAATTCCTCTAGCACACAACCCCTTGACCGCCCAATGAAACGTCAAGGGGAACCTTTCGTGGTAGTGTACTCAAAAAATTAGTTAATATGTGAGCACAAAGAGAGAGCATGCATGCAAGGAATCTGGAGGCATGCAGACCCTTCCACACCCAATGTTATGTCAATCAATCCCTCGCACGCAAATCCTCTTGCGTGATTCCTCCAGGGGTTTCAGCTATAAATTGAAATGAACCCCTGACCATTTAGGATGGTTGTAGAAGATGAAGTGGTGCTCTGTTGCACAGAAGACACATTTTTTGCAACCGCAATAAAAACAATATGGCCTCAAGGTATTGGATCTTGCGCAACAGGTCCCCCAAGGGTCCTTCTTTTGGGTAGGCCCTCATGGGCTTTATCCTCACCAATTTAGTTTTACCCTATGTACATTTCACACAAAATATCCCTCTAGCATGCATGTTACCCCTGTAACAGGCCTATTTTGCACGTATCCTTTCGGTTTTCACACGACTATTTCATATTGCACACAACCCTCCTTCTATGATATATGTGTCGTCTTTTCCCAAAGGCACCATTTCCAAGACCCTATAATTCACAACAAACCTATGTTATACACCATTCACCCGTACAACACTCCTGGTTCATATGAAGTGATTTCAAGGTCCCTTGGGTGGTGCTTCACGTTGCATTTCGTAGCCTCATGATTCTTCTCATAATCACGCTAACAACTATTGCTTCTTTACATAGCTTGGATAATGGGATCCCCTTAGTGGATCACTCTAGGAAACCCCATCTACATGGCATTGCTGATGCCTTCCATTTTCCAAGGGCAGGTGAGTATCATTTATATAAGTCCTAGGGGTGTGGAGTGAACCCCCCTCGTCCGTGATGTAGGAGGTTAAACTGCCAAGAACCATCTTCCTCATCACATGATGTTAAATTGTGTCCTCACCCCATGCATCATGTTCTGGTACCACACCTTGTACATTCTCCATGCATTCTAGTCTCCACGGGAGTGAAATCTCTCTCACATGGAATGAGATCCTCTTCGCAGGAGCATCACTTGTCAGCGGGGAAGGGAAACCACCATGGTGTAATCCAATATCCCTTCTTGTAAGAGTCAAAATTCATACTCTTCCTATATTCTTTAGTTCTAAAGACCAGAGGGGAGATGGGCACCGAGACCATCGTTATCTCGTCCCCCTCCTGTTGGGCTTTGTCGCCACCCGGGCCTCCACCATGGATTATGTCCCAATATCCTTCTCCCTAGGTTTCTAACCATGCATAATCCCATGTTTCCTCTCAGGGTTTCTAACCAAGAAGAAGACCATGTTTTCTTTTTGAGCTGCTAACAACGCATAAGATCATGTTTCCTCTTTGGTCTACTAACCATGTGTAATACCCCTAACACTTCCCATAGATGCATCTTTCAGGTTGTGATCATCAGGTCATTGCTACCTCTTATTCCTCACATAGAGAATGACTCACCTGGGATTAGAGTAAGAATCAACCATGACATCCTCTCTGGGCTGCTTTAACATCTACGACGCATACCATCCTGAACAATGGGGAGATTGATCCTCTCCAAGGCAAGGTATGTTGGAAACATTCCCGAGGTTCAAGCCCAAAAGCCATTAGTCCCGATCCCTTCATGTCGGTTCACCAAAGCATCCCAAACTATAGATACATTCTTCCTTTCAAAGGCATGGTACGTAGGAAGCCTCCCTAAGGATCACGCCCAACAACCATTGGTCCGGACCCCTTCATTTCAGTATAGCAAAACTACACCAAACTACGAGGTCTTTGATCCTTGCCAAGGAAAGGAACGTAGGATGCCTCTCTTAGGTTCAATCCTGGAAACCATTGGTCCCAACCCCTTCACGTCGGTTTACAAAACCATCCCGAATAATGGGTACATTGATCCTTGACAAGGAAAGGTAAATAGAAGCCTCCCTACGGTTCATGCCCAAAAACCACTGGTCCCGACCCCTTCACATCAGCTCACCAAACCATCCTGAACTATGGGGGATTTGATCCTTGCCATGGAAAGATACATAGAAAGACTCCCTGAGGTTAAAGACCAACTACCATTAGTCCTGACCCCTTCACATTAGTTCACCAAACCATCCCAAAATACAGGACATTGATCCTTTCTAAAGAAAGGTATGTAAGTAACCTCTCTGAGGTTCTTTCCCAACAACCATTGTTTCTGACCCCTTAACGTTGGTTCAACAAACTATCCAAAACTACAAGGACTTTGATCCATTCCAAGTCAAGGCACATAGGAAGCCTCCATGAGGTTTAATCCCAACAACCATTGGTCCCGACCCCTTCATGTCGGTTCACCAAACCATCCGGAACTACATGGACGTTGATCCTTTCCAAGACAATGTACGTAGGTAGCCTCCCAGTGGTTTGATCCCAATAACCATTGGTCCCAACCCTATCATGTCGGTTCACCAAACCATTATGAACTACGAGTACTTTGATCCTTGCCAAGTCAAGGTACGTAGGAAGCCCCCCGCGATGATCAAGACCAACAACCATTGGTCCCGACCCCTTAATGTTTGTTCAGTAATCCATTCTAAACTATGAGGTCTTTGATCCTGGCCAAGGAAAGGTATGTATGAATCCTTTTTTTGGTTCAATCCCAACAACCACCAGTTCTCACAACTCAATGTCCATCCATCCTCATCCTGCATGATATTAAACTGCCTTCCCCTTTCTCCCCGCAAGGCCGTTAAATGTAACCATTAAAACTATGTGGGATTTGACCCTTGTCTCATGGAAATGGTACATAGGATGACTCCCTAAGTTCCAACCCCAACTATTGGTATGTCATTAAAACCCCATCTAGTGGTAAGCCATTGTGACCCCAAAAAGCGGTAACCCATTGGAACCCCATCAAACGATAAGACTTTTTGACCCCCTCCAGCGGTATGCCGTTGTGACCCCATCTAGCGGTAAGCCGTTGTGACCCTAACCAGCGGTAATCCATTGGAACCCAATTAGACGATAAGATTTTGTTACCCCATCTAGTGGTAAGCTGTTGTGACCCCATATAGTGGTAAGCCATTGTGACCCCATACAGCGGTAAGCCATTGTAACCCCATCAATAAGTAGGCCATTATAGTTCTCAATCAACAGTAAGTCGTTGTAGTCCCCTTTGATGGGACCCACATCCCTGGTCCACCCTTCGAGCATCAGACCAACAATTGACTGCTAACCATGTGTAAGACCTAGTATATCATTGGGTCATTGTACTATGTGGACACCCTGATCCTATAACCCTTCTTGAATTTTGTGGACTTTGATTCCCTATCACAAGGATACACATGAAGCCTCTCTTTGGTTCAAGCCCATCACCCATGTCTTATCTTGTTCTCTCTCCGTTGAGACTATGTGCTTCGGGAAGGTCATTCCCCAACCTAAAGGTTCTATTTCCCTTGGGACCAATCCATCTATCCATTCCCACAAGCCACCTCCTCAGTTGTCCTATCACCAAATCGAACACAACAGACTTTGAAACCCTATGACAGGGATATGTAGGAGGTCTCTTTGGGGCTCAAGGCCAAAATCACCCTCACCCTCGCATCGGTTTTGTCTCACCCCATACACCCTCAAAAACCTATATCCATCCAGATTCTTACTCGGACCACCACATCCCAGTGAGATCATGTCACCCATATTCTTGTTTCTCGTAGTAGCCATCGATTACTAGCTATGCTTTATCCCTAGTATCAATGTTTACTCTATGGGTTGCACCCATTTGTTCTAACATTATCGGTGTCTGATCAGTCTGATCCGTCTTCGATAGATGTTAAACTCATGCCTTACCAGGTGTTAAACATTTGAAGTGGGGGAAACTTTAGAGAGATGACCAAAAAATATAATTCCCCACACTCGATGTGGGATTCCTCAGGCATACACTCCCTCAAGAAGCCCTATAATAAGGGGAAGAAACCCAGACACATCGGTGTTCCAGTGTCCGTACATGATAGTGATGTACAACATGACTAATACTCTGACCGAAGGTTTCGGCCCTAGCATGAGCCCATGGAATATCCTCACAGAAGCAACATAATTAACCAGAATCCATGGAGACCTGGCACTTGGAAGAGTTTCACGTAAAATGTCTTAAGTCAATCGAGGATCAAACTTCCCGAAATAAGTGATGGATGCTGCCTGCCATTGAAAATCTTGAATGTGGGTGTAACAATCTGCACGTTCTTAACAGACGGATTCACACCCGGACAAGAGCATCAGAAACAAACATTTCATTTTTTCCCTTATTGGGAGAAAGAAAATCTCACATATTGTTATAATTTTATACAGGTATTGACAATTACCAAAAAGGGGTAGAATTTTGACCGGAAAGTGTTTGATTAAATTTGATTTCAATATTCCAATTGTTTTTTGAATGAGTGTGATAGAGTTTATTATATTATTTTAAGGATTTATTAGTAAGAATTATATTTCATTCTTAATAATTAATTCATGTAAATATGTTATGTGATTTTATAACATTTTTTATGGAATAGGGAAGTTGAGAAGTGTAAGATATGTTAGTACATAGAGGAAACCGTTCTAAATTTGATGATTTTTCACCAATATTCATGAAAAAATTAATTACTGCTTAATGATGGAAAATTGTATTATATAGTTTGAAAGTGTGTTGAGTCGGTTGAGAAGCAATAGAATTGATAAGTAGTTGTGTGATGGTTTTTTAGAATAGAGTAGTGATATTAAAAAATCAATCTAGTTCAGACAATTAAAATATTTTAATGGAATGACTATTTATGAATGAATATCTATAAAAAATAATTGTTAACTGAGTTTTCATAAACATCATGATGGTTTAATGTAAATTACATGATAGTTCCTCATAAACATCATAAAATTCTACATAAAACTATGTCTCTTAGTTTGTAAACACTATTCTTTCTATAAGAATGAATTTGTTACTACACCATAATCAAATGAGTAGGAATAATGATATAAAATAAAATACTTTGATTTATAGATTTTTTATATTTTAAATAATTTATATATTAATAAAATGATTCTAATTATGTGTTCTAAATGGGATTTAATATCTTGAAAACTTATAAATATCATGATCCAAGATTCTATGAATCAGAGCCTCAAGATAAAAGTGATGCTTTGAGATTGATGGAGATTTTGAGGATGAGATGAGTTCAATATTCTTGAAGGTGGTCTGAATGGATGAGATTCTTGATACCACTAACATGGATATTTCATGTTACACAATGAATATAATTTTCTAGAAAAATTAAAAGAAATAAATATTAAAAACATTTAGATATTTATTATAATGATTTGACTAAGAATTTTGAAAGACATTCTTAGGGAGAATTCATATTGGAAATATTCTCCCTATTTTATTGAGAATATTATATCTAATAAGTTTAACAATATACCGAATATGAATTTTTAAGAGTCTTTATCAATTTTTCATTGAGTATTAATAGTTCAGGTACTGATGTTGATGTTGTGGGGAAAAAATTGGGATACCCTATAAATAACAACTGTGACTATTATGAATAACTATGTGAAACAATATGATAATGTATCGACTAAATTAAAGGAGTTGAATATTGGTTCTATTGAATAATAAAGTTATTTTATATGTTGATGAGTATTCATTAAGGTCGATGAAGATCTAGATAACTCAAGGTCAAGAGGATTTCTGATGACCAGAAAAATTACAAAGGTTATTGACGGTGTATAGTTGCAGGCGTGCCGATCCTTATGCTCATTGAGGAGGACCAAAATATATTTGTGCACTGATAATCATGATTAAGATAATGAAATTTCTTGGTTGCATCATATTTTTGATGTGTTTTTTATATATTCTAGTAGATAATTGATTTCATGGATGCATAGTGGATTATATGTTTTGTTATAGATGATTTATGAAGATATTGTATGAATAAATGATTGTGGGGGTTGGGGGATAACAAACATGGAAAGGAGTAAACTATTATAATTGAACCATATAAATATTTATTTTCTTTTTGATGAAGCTGATTCATTCATGTTACCTCAATGAATAAATTATCACCACATAAACGCAATATAGTGGTTACTTTGGGGTTTTCTCATGAGGAGGATGAAAACAATGTTTATAAACTGCAACTTTGTTATTTTGTTTTTTTAATGTTAATAAATATGCATATTTTAGAAAGGTTTAATAAGATAGAGTGGATTAAATTCAACTAATATTAGAAAAAAATTAGACATTATAAATGTGAAGAGATACTAATTAAAAAAATGCAAAATATTAATAGAAATAGTGGACAAGTTTTTCACCCTCATCCACTCCCTTTTTCCATGTCTACAAATGAATCATATAACTATATTTCTCAATGGTCATCTAAGGTACTCAAAATAATCACCTATATTTTCTAGATTCCATATATATAACTCAAATATGGGTAATTATCCCCTTATATAAATAATTCGATTACAAAAATTCTTTCAAGTAACCAAAACTTATATTTCTTGTTGTTATCAATGGGGAGAGATCACCCAAATAAGTTTAAACAAAAATATTATTATTTTATAGTTATTGTATGATAAAAAAACTTGAAAAAAATAAAATTAAGTTACTTCAAGTGAGATAATATTCCTCTATTAATCATAAATATATTTTCAAGAGAGATAAAGAAAGTGATTACTATAAAAATATCAACACTCATAAGCGAAATGACTTCATATCTATAAAACCCAATACCACTTGGATTTCAACATGAAATGTATATTAGTTCATTTAGAACCCCTATTTTAAAACACATCATCTCCTTTTATCCCTATTCCTCTCTACCCATTAAAATGGATGTGGAGACTCTTTATTATAGAGAATGGGTGAAGATGATTTTACTCCATTTTCTATTCTTTGAATATTAAATCATATTTGGAAAATTAAATAGAGGATTCTTGGTAGGTTATATTCAATTGAGTTTTTATTATTCTATTTCTATTTCATATCCCAACATATTAGATTCATATTAAACTTATAGATAATGTAATGTTTAAATTCATGAATCTCAACTTTTTTGGAAAAGAATGTTTATCTTACTTTTCTTTAAAGGGTAAATAAACTACATAATGAACTAGTTTCTCAATTAAAATTAATTTTAATGTGAAACTATGAGTATCCTATAATTGAAAATTGTAATAACCTTATTCATAGTTTCCTAGTTTGATATGTTCCTCATTTATTGAGGAATGATTTTATTTATCCCACATAAATGTTCCCAATATGAATAAATTATTTGGGAATATTACATTTTGAATTAGATCTGGGAACTATTGAGGTAATGTAATCACTATTTTTAAATAATCCTAAAAATTAAAATTTAAAAATATATTTGTTTTAAAAATGTTTTTTCAAAAATATCAAAATGATAAAATAAATAAAAATTCCAGAAATAATCTTTTTTCACAATTAAGATTAAAATTCACCCAAATTAAAAAATATGTAATTTAACATAAAAATACATTTTCTCGGATTGTATAAATGAATACAATAAGAAAAAATAATGTAATTACCAACATTATAAAATTTTCTCACACTCTACACTAGGACTCCTAGACAAGTGATAAAAAACAATGCAAAGCATATCCAAAACAACTGACCATGAGATCCACCAATTTAACACCAAGAATTAAAAATGTCCATGCCTTATCAAAAATAGAATTTTCATGTTCTCTATTCAATAGAATAAATTAATTCCAACTTCATTTCTCATCCTATTCAAACAAAACAATTTTTATATAATTTTCCCTCATAACACAAATGTATATATATAAAAAATAATCCCCCCAGATATATTCCAAGGTTTCCATAGGAATGATAAAATACAAATTCACCCCACTGATGCAAGTCAAAAAATTGTTTTTATCAAGTGAAATTTTTATTTTTATATTATGTATTAGAGATTTTAAGCTTTAGAATTCAATAAATTCTAAGACAGAAAAAGAAGAGTTGGATATTTCTGAAATAAAAATACATGATTCAAAATTTCAATCTTGTATGGGTATCCTTAGTACCATATAAAATTAAAATGATAAAACATATTTAAATATTAATAAAAATTATACAAGATTCATCATTTTAATAATAACATTATAGCACTCATCGACCTCCAATAAAATTGGATTTTTGAATAATACATTGAAATTTTGCATATTTTCATATAGAAGTTGGTGATTATTTAATCTAAAAATATGTTGTGGGACTTATATCCCATTTTTTGATTATATTTCTTATATTATAGACATCATAAAAAAATCAGCAGCTTTAAAATAACATATTTATTATAATTTTTTTTAGAAATCTTCTTAAAAAGAACCAGTAAGGTGAACCTTTCATCAAAATCAATTTTATAGATAAAAACAAATATATATAAAATCTTATTTTCCTCTAATATTTTCCCAAATATATGAATCACATCACAAGTTAACATCCCCCAAAATAAATTTTAATTAAATTGTGAAGTTGTTAGCTTGTACGGTAGGATGGATAGGGGAATGTTTCTTTTAATGTAACTACCTAATAGAAAATCCATGGCTACTAAGGGATACAATGATTAAATGTTTGGGTAAAGAAATAGATAAAATAATTTTCATAAATAATTTTGATTTCATAACAAAGGAAATTCCATTATAATTTAAAAATATCAAATCAAATCCTCATGTTGTGATAGAAATAGATTAATTTTTGGATTAAGAAGTGTAGTTTGGTTCCCCTAAGAAATGAGGGTAACTGAATAAATATAACAAAATATTTCATAATAACCAAAATATGGTTATTATAAAAATTATGATAGTGATATATTAATGATATTTTAATAATCAGAGGTCATTTTAGAAATTTCTCAATGTTCTGAATGTGAAAAAAATCATTTTCGGTAAATCCATTTCCAGTATTCATTTCACCAATTTTGGCTCAGATTACATCACCCATTGAAATGGGATTCAAATATTGTATTGATAATAATTTTATCTTAAAAGATACCACAATAGACCAAATTTTATAGAGAAAAATTATCTACCATATAAATAGAAATTTTTTAATGAAAATAATAAGATTAAATTTTAAATGAAAAGACACAAAAACATGTAATCTTAAAAAAGAAGACCCTACCCCACACTAATTTTCTTCAATATTATCATCGTGAATTACTTTATATGAGAATTGAAAATAATTATTATATGAAATAAAAAAGTGGGAAGGAATGAAACATACGGTTTCATTAAGCATAAACATCCATGAGTTAATCTATCAATATATTCAAATTAAACTATATATAAAAAAATAAATATAACATCAATAGTTTATTTAATTCTATGAATGAAAAAGAGAAATAAATATATAAAGGAAATGAATCATGGATTGAATTTTGAAGTGTGTGTTTTATTTTATAATACTCAAAACCAAATAGTGAAAGGGGATTATCCATTATTAGAAGGTGGGTGTGGTTTCTTCCACATGATCCAAAAATAATTATTATAATTAATCCTTTATATATTGAAAAATAAGTAGAAGTTTCCAAAAATAAGTATATTATATTTCCCGTCACTATTTTAATGTTTATAAGGAATTAGTATAAGATGAAACAAAATTAAATGTCACCTCTATAATACTTTATCTTCATAAAATATATTTAATATTTTCAGAAATTTAATTCTAGAAAGTTGTTTATATTCAATTTCTTCATGAAAAATAATACATTCCATTAAAAATATCTCCTTATTATCATATTTTTTATAAAATAGTTTACTCATTAATCATACACTCTATTCCATTATGAATTTTAGTAAAAATAACCTCTTTATATGAAAAATTAGTATAGTCAATAGTAGTCAGTATATAATACTCATAGGGGAAGTAGGTAACAATTTATCATTTAAATAATGTGAAACAATATATCAAAATTTGGTACTTATCCATATGGATTCTTAAATTCAATTTTTTTTAGAGTGCACAACAGTTGAATTTTTTTTATTGGAACATAGTCATGGCTCAGGTTCATTCAGGTGTTCTTAAAAAATGAAAATCTCGAATATATATTCTTATTTATTATAAAATTAATTCAATGTTTTTCAATTGGTAGGCTTAAAAAAATGGGCTTTATATGGTAATTTATTTTTCAAAAAAATAATTAATAAATAATTTTGACATCTTAATTGTAAATCAGTTTGAAAATTGGTGATAATTTATTCTTCTTAATTTTAAATGAAAAATGGATAATCATTTTTAAGTACCCAAACAAGGATCATCAATATCTAAAATTAATGGGACATAATTTTCTTTTTTTAATACTTTATTTTAGTTGCATATTTGTTTTATATGTTTTATAGAAGTTGTAATAATTTCAATTTTTTTGTTTCTTCATAAAAATAATAATTTTTATTAAAAATGAGATGATTATGTGTAAATTTTATCCATAATGTTCCAAATTATTGATACTTAGGAAAATTATAGGATTTTACATTTTGAAAATAATTTTTTCAAAAATCCTTATATTTTATGTTGAATTCCTCATAATGTAATAAATTGAATATAATTTGAAAAATCCCCCAGAAATAATGCTAATTGATAGTGAGGATTCAGTAATATTACCTTGATTGATAATTTTTTTCCATATAAATGCACTACATTGGTTACTATGGGGTTGACTCATGAGTAGGTTGTAGACTATGTTTAAATAATGTCACTTTGTTTATTTGTTTTTGAAAAAGTTATTAAATTGAGGGATTGAATAATAGTTAAAAAATTAATCGTATACTAAATCTAATCATGATTATAAATAAAAGAAAGATGTTTGAAAATATAAGTAAGACTTATTGAAAAATAAAAACTAGAAATAACAGTAGTGGATAAGTTTTTTTTCCTCATACACTCCCTTTATCCTTGTATATAAATGTACTATCAAATTATATTTTTCCCTAGTCAAATTAATAAAGTAAAAAAACACCCAAGTTTCCTAGAATCCAAATTTTTAACTTGAATATGGGTATTATTAAACTTATTAAAGTGATTCAATAACCAGAATAGAATTACGCAACCCAGACCAATGAAAAAAAATTTATCCATGGGGATACTAAACTAATAGAAGATAGAAAAATAAAAAAATTCTATATTCAAAAGATTAATAAAAATCCATGAAAAATATAATAAAGTGAATTTAGGGGATTAAATATTCCTCATTATATTATGAAAATATATTTATGATAAATACAAAAATATTTTATTCATAACATATCACAACTAAAAATGGAAATGAATTTGGATCCTCGTTTCACATGAACACTTAGAGTTATATCCCATAATGATATATTATCTACATTATAAAAATTCCACATAATAACCTCTTATTCAATTAATTATCTTCTATCACCAATTAAATGGAAGTGGTGACTCGTAATTATAGAAAAACAGTGTAGAATATTTTATTTTAGTTTCATTATTCTATATATTTTATATATTTTTCAAAATAAAAGGATAAATGTTAGAAATCTTTTCTATAATTTATTTAGTTGTATTTCTCAAACAAAACATTAATATCCATAATACATATTTTAAAAAATCAATGTTCAAATTATTAAAGTTCACATTTTTTTATGAAAAAGGCTTCAAGATCCTCCAATTTGAAGTATAAATCAACTTTATATGTGAAGGAATTTATCAATTAATTTTAATTTTAAGGGAGAATCCATTTCCTATAAATTTGATAACTAGAGTAACATAATTTGGTGTTTTTTATATTGAGATATGAATCATTTATTGAGGATTGTTCAAATCTTTCTGGAAAAAATATTTCCATTTTTAATTATTTATTTGGTCCTCTTCCTATCTGAATAAGTTCTTGGTCATGTTGATATATTTTAATACCACTACACATCGAATCATAAAAAATTATTTTTTATAATTTTAATCAGTTTTAAAAAATTATGGCCACGTTAAAAAAGTAATAAAAAACAATTAAAATTCCCCAATTAATCCATATTCATAATAACCTCAAAATTCATAAAAAATAATGCAATTTAACATATAAATAATAATTGTTTGGGATTATATCATAAAAATACAATTAACAAATAATGAAAATATTAGCGCAATTAATTACCTCACGCTATACACATGGAATCCTCGATATGTAATCATAAAAATCTTATCAATGTTTATTCAAAACACAAGAAGATGGCATACAACAAATTAAAACCATGAAACAAAAATTTTAATGCATATAACAGAAAAATAATGCCAATTTATCTATTTAATGTATTAGATTATTTCCTAAAAAAAATCTGCTCCCATGCACACAAAACAATTACCCTACTCGAATCAACCCCCATTATAGAAAAATATATATTCAAACAATATTTTATCCTCCAAACACATTAAATGGTAATTTTTGGAATAATAAATTTATAAATAACCACATTATTTTACTAATGTTATTCTGTTTTTCATGAGGATTTTTCATAGTTGGTTTAAGGATTAGGGATGATAGGTTTTATATGTCTCAAAATTCTAAGGTAGAATAAGGAAGGTTGGCCCATTCAAAAAAAATACATAAATCTAATATTCAATAAACCCGTGGTATCCTTACTAAACATGCAAAAAAACCATGTCCCATAATCTTGAAATATCATGTAAAGTTCACTCTATTTATTATGTTAGTAGTAATATTTTATCAACTAGACTTCCATCAACAAAATTGATTTTTTGATTAATTTTTTTCTAATTTTTTAATGCTTGATTTTCGAAGGAAGTGAGGGATACTTTATGCTTCAATGTATTGGTATAGATTTCATACCTTATCTTTAATTTTAATTATTATTTTTTTAGAGTCCCAAAATTTATTATTCATTTATTTTTCAGTATCATTAGTAGAATATATTTTATTCACATTTTTTCCGAGAAATATAATCAAAATTTTCATGTAATGAATTTTCTTAGAAGAATCATTTAAAAGTATAAATCACACACTTAAGACTTATATTTTTCTCCAATATTATCCTAAAATGATGTAACACATCACAAGACATCATCCCCCCAAACTAAAGAACAATTATATCCTATAATTGTTTACTTTTAGAGTTGGTTGGATAGGGGAATGTGTCTTGTAATGTGACTAACTACTAGGTTATTCATGGAAACTATGGGAAATAAATAATACATGATGTGGTAGAAAAATATAAAAAATTATTTTCTTGAAGAAGGGTTATTTAATAACCCTTTAAATTCTTCATTCATTTAAAACACAAGAACATAAAATCCATGTATTTTGGTATAAATAGATCAAATTATAGTTCAAAAAAATGTTCGGTTCTCTCAAGAAATGAGTATAATGTATGTAATAAGTCAAAAGGGTTATTTGAACTCATAATAATGTGATTTAAAATTTAATATTGTGATACGAGGCATGATATTAAAAAACTATAGTCCTTTTTATGAAATCAACAATGTTTTTAACATGAAACATTTAATTTTCAATATTCCTTTAAGAATTCTTTCATGGGTCGAATTGGTTTACTCAATGACATGGGTTTCAAAAATGTTAAAATTCATCATTTGAGAACATAATTATTAAAAAGTAACAAAATTTCAATGAAATGTACTAAATTTGGTAGAAAAAATGTAAACTTTGTTAGAAAAAAACACAAATTTTTTAAAAAGAAAATAAAAAACCTATTCTTATAAAGGGTGATCCTACAATGACACTTATTTTGTAAAATTTCATCATTGAGAACAAGTTTATATGATAACTGAAAATCAATATATAATAGGTTACAAAAAAAGTTTTCAGTAAGGATAAAAAATGTTTTAATTAATTAGAATAATCCTTGATCTAGTCTATCAACTGTTGCAAATGAAATCCTATAATAATAATGAAATATTATAATAAAAAATTATTAAAATAAACATAATAATTTGAAAAATAAATTGATAATTGCAATGAATATTCGTTATAACCCCCATGTTGGTGCTACATTTTATATTTTTTTATTGTTGTATACTAGTAGCGGATTTTCCCTAGGATGATGTTGTGTGAATTTTATTCTTCATGAACCAAAAAAATGTTAGAACCAATCTTTTCCATTTTTCAAAACACGTACATGTACCCAAAAAAATTATTTAGGTTACCCACCAGGTAATTATGATTTGAATAATGTTGTGGAAGAGGGAAAAAATTTATGTGAACCTCTATAAAAGGTTATCTTCATAAAAACTACTTAGTGGTTGTTGATATTTGATGCCATACTATTTTTTTTCTTAATTTTTGGCATGAAAAATGATATCTTATTTGAAAAATATCTCATAACAAGAATCATATTATAAACTAGTATAATCCTTGATTATATACTCCATTCCCAAATTTTTTTCATTCAAAAAATAATATTTATATAAAATACATTTCTAATAAGAGGTGGTTGGGAAAAAATAATAAAGGGAGGAGTAATTAAAATTTTTTATAGCATTAAATAGAAACATATAGATCAAAACATGGGATTTATCTGTATGAGTTATCAAATTCCAGTTTATTTGGGAGTGTATCAAAGTTGAAAATATTTCATTGAATTAAGATAACAACTCAGGTTCTCCCAATTTTTTGATAAAATAAATGAATCTATTATCTATTTTTAATTATCCAAAATTAGATACAACGGTTCAGAATTCTGTTAATAAAAAATTGGTTCTTCATATAGAATTTATTTTATTAAAAAAGTATCCCAAATGTTTTATAAATACTTTTTATTACCTAAAGATACATCAATGTGAAAAAAGTGATAATTTCTACTTTTGAGTATAAAAATAAAATCTTATATAATTTTTTATCTCACCAAATCAAGGATTAATAATATAAAAAATTGATTGGATATGATATTCTTTTTCTTATGATTCTTTTAGGTTGAAAAGTTATTTTATTTAATTTATATAATTATATATATCTATTTTTTGGTTTCTTCGTAAATCATGAATTAATTTTATTGAAGAATGAGATTATTATGTTTCATTTATATCACCAAAACTACTCAAATTGTGATAATCAGGCTAAACATTATAGTATACCATATGAAAATCCATTTTTAAAAGTTATTAATCAGTGGTAAAAATCCTACCAATAAAATAAATAAATAAAATAGATTTTGAAAACCTCTTAAAATATGGATCCATGTGACTATTGGGATTCAATTAAATTACCTAAATTAATAATTTATGCCCCTTTCAAAAAAATTATAGTTGTGGGTGTGATGTTGTCTCATGTGGAGGATGAAAACTATGTTTACAAACTATCAATTTGTTACTTTTTTTTCAATGTTAGTAAACTAGGGGATTTAGTAAAATCTAATAAATTTAATTTAAATTAAATCTTATTAATAATAGAATTTAAAGTTATTTATTATAAATCCTATGTAAGGATGATTCAACAAAACTAGAGATAACCCCATTTGACAAGTTTTTGACCCATAGATACATATTATTTATTTGTCTTAAAATGTGTCATTTAATTAAAATTATGATCTTAAGACCTGAAATTTAAGATCTATGTTTCCTATAAATGAAATTTAGTACGAAAATATTAGTGTCTATACCAATTTGAAAGTTATTTGATTATTCAAATACTTTTTAGAAATAAAAACTAATTGAACTTGTAGGGATGAATTTAGAGACCTTACCCGATAAATTTTAAAATATAAAAAATTATTTTAAATTCATTTATGGTAAAAAAATTCAGATAAAAATAGAATAATTGTAATTTAAGTGTGAAAATATACCTCATTATATCATGATAATAGATTTACTATAAAGACAATAGAAGTTTTCTTTACAAAGATCAAATCATTAAAGGATAATTACTTCAGATCTTTGTATCCCATGAGGATATGGAGTTCATTATAATGTGGACAGATTAGATACATTATAATTAAAAAGCTCTAATATATTCAATTAATATAATGCTTATCCTATCCAATAATTAAAATGGATGTGGATAATCTTAATTAGAGAGAAGGGGTGTGGCATATTTCCCTCCAATTTCAATCTCATAAATGATTAAGAATATTTTTTGACAATAAAATTCATGGATCATGGAATGTTTTGTTATATAATTTTGTTCTTCACATAGTTTTATTTATTATCCCAAAATTCACGTCCAAAATTATACATTTAGAATATTTTATATCTAAATTGCTAAATAATTCATGTTCTAGATAAAAAACTCTTTGTATTCTACCATTTGATAATGGGAATAAAAAATATAAATGATCAGTTTTTTTATATAAAATTTAATTTTAAAGAGAGTATCCATGTTTAATGTTTGTGAATATTTTAATAACTTCATTATTAGTTATATAACATGATATATGATTCCATTATTATTGATTGTTAAAATCTATCCACAAAATATTATACCAATTTCAATTAATTATTTGGTACCCTTATAAATGGATTTATCTCATGAAAAAACTATATTAATTGAATTCCACTACCCATAAAATCTTTTTTTTCATATTGGGTAAATTTTAAAAAATCTATGTTTGAAATACCAAATAGTTAAAATACTATTAATATTTAAGAATTAATAAATATTCAAAATTAAGTCCAAAATTACCAAAAATCAAAAAATGTTTTAATATAACATAAAAAACAATTATCTGAGATTTATCATGGAAATATATATAAAAAATTATAAAAATATCATCTCAATAAATTCACACACACTTAACAATCAGAATACAGGACAAGTAAGCGTAAAAATCATATCCAAAAATATTAAAAAAAATTCCATGAAATCTATTAATTTATCACAATGAAACAAATATTATCATGAATCATCCAAAAAATCATTTACATTTATCCATTTAATACATTAAATTAATTACCACTTAATTTCTAGACCCATGTATGTAGTATAATTATCTCACATGGATTTCACACCTTACAAACAAGTATATATTTAATACATAATTTATACTCCAAACATCTATATAGGTCACCACATGATTGATAAATTTTTAAATCAACACATTATATAAAACAAGGACTTGTGTTTATCATTATGACTTCTTTTGGGATTTATTATTATTAGGGATCTTATTTTTTCTGGTTAAAACATCTATAAAATAATTAATTGGGTTGTTACGTCTCATAGAAAAATATATGATTTTAATTTTCACTGAATCATGGTTATCCACACACCCATCCTAAAAAAACATCTCCAAAATATTTAAATATTCATTAAAAGTGAATATCATTCATAATTTTAGAAACAATATGATATACACTCAATTGGATTTATTATCATTGAATTCTTGAATAATATTTTGAAATTTATCACAACTTGATTTTTAAAGCCAGAGAGGGTTTTTTTTTGTTTGAAACCACTACTATGACATTGAAAATTTTTATTGAGTGATTATTAATATTATTTAAAATTTATAAAAAAAAATCATTTTTTCAGAATATTAAACAAATAGATTTTTTCAACATTTTTGTTTTTCGAAATATTCTAAAAAATATTTAGTAAGGAATGTTTTTCAGTAGAATAAATTTTTTAAGAAGAAAAAAAATCACTTCATCCTTTTATTTTCCTCTCAAATTATCCCAAAAAAATATATTATATCACAATACAACATCCCCCACCTATTATTTCAATTATATCCTAAATTGTTTTTACCTCTAGAGATGGTTATATTCGAAAAATGTGAAACAAATATGGCTAAATATTAATTAATTCATTGATACTAAGGGATTCAATGATTAAATGTAAGTTTAGACCAACCTAATGATTTATTTTTTTTTATAAAAAATGGGGAATTTTTTTTACTAATGTTAATTACTCAATCATTTAAAACAAAGACACCTCATAACAAAATTTTTGATAGAAGCCGATTTAATCCTAGCTCAACAAAAAATGAATTTTTCACTCATGAAAAGTGGTGAATGTAAAAATATTACAAAAGGGTTCATAATACTCACAATCATGTGACTATAAAAAGTATGACAATGAATGGTTGGGTGAGATTTATTAGTCATTGGAATTTTTGTGAAATTTTCAATATTTTGATCTTTATAAAAAGTTATTTTCATTATTCTCTTAAGATCAGTTTCATAAGTTAAATTGGTTCAATTAATGAAATTGGTTTCAAGAATAAAAAATATTATCATTTGAGATCATAATCTTAAATATTGAAAAAATAGAAAAAGAAACAAATATAAAAGGGAAACAATTTTTTTAAGAAAACTACAGATAAATTATTGAAAAGAAACAGAAAAACATATTCTTACAATGGAAATTTCTCCCCCACTACTATTTTTGAAAATTTATATATTATTACTTATTTTAGATGATAAATAAAAATCAATAAGATAATACATTATTATAAACAAGTGGGAATGAATGACACAACCTAATTTATTTAAACGGAAGCATCCTTGAGCTAGTCTCCATAATTCTTCAAATTAAAACCTATATTTAAAAAAGAAACAAAATATAAATATTTAATAAAAAGTGGGAAATAAAATGTAAAATAAAGATTCAATGGAAAGGAATATTAGATTGAAACCCTAGGTGGGTGGCGTATTTTAAACATTCCATGACCGAACTATGGATGATGATAACCCCCACTATCATGTTTTGTGTGGTTTCTTCCTCATAAACCACTAAAAATTATTTACACTAATCCTTTATTACATTAGAAAAGTATAGAAGGACTAATGAAAAATTATTTAGTTTCCCCACTATATAATTGTGATTGTAATGAATTAGTTGAAGTGGGAAACAATATAATGGAACCTTCATAGAACAATATATTTAGAAAATATATACATTATTAATTTAAATTTAATTCTATAATGTGGTTAATACTTAATTTTAGCTTGAAAAATATTATCTTCTTTTTAAAATAACTTAGTATGACCATCCTATAGTAAACAATTGAACTCTTCAGTTGAGAACTCTTATACATATTCAATTTTGTTTCAGCAATTTATCTTTATTTGAGAAAATAGTCCACCAAAAATCTATACGCATGAAATATAAATTTAGAGAAGAAATTAATAATTTAGTATCAAAATAATCTGAAAAAATGGATCAAAATTTGATTCTTCCCCCTATGGTTTGCCATATTATAGTTTTGATTGGGTGCAGAAAACAATTGAAAACATTTCATTGAATCAATGCTGTAGAATAGGTTCTTTCAGAATTTATTCTAAATAATGGCTCTAATATATTTTTTTTTATTTTAAAAGGAATAAATATAACAGTTTTTATTTTATACTAAGAAAAGTGGTTTCCTCACATGGAATTTTATTTTCAGCCATATAAACCCAAAAATATTTTTTGAAATTCTAATTCCATAAATATGAATAAATCAAAACTTTTGTGATAATTTATTCTTTTGAGATTTTAAAAGATATGTTTAATTAATATGTTAACTCACCCACTGTAAGATCATCAATATAAGAAAATTAGAGGGACATGATTCCCTTTTTTTCGGCATTTTGGTTGACTAATTTCATCAAATATTTTATATTTTCAAAAATAATTTCTTTTTGTTTGGCTGCTTTATAAATCATGAAATTATTTTTTTAGGAAATATATATTTATATTTCATTTTTTTTTCAAAAAACATTAATTTTCATGATACTCAAGACATGTAGTGTATTAACCATTATGAAAATTTATTTTTTTATAAAAGATCTAAATTTGTGGTTTAAATATTGGTAATCGGAAAAAATTAAATGAATTCAAGATTATTATCCATAAAAAAACAAAAATAAAATAGCTAGGATTTATTTATGTTATCTAAATCAATAATTTATCCCCTTTTAAATGTTTAACCACTGTGATTATGGGGTTGTCTCTTGAGGAGGTTGAAACCTATGTTTACTAACTTTCAAATTGTTAATATTTTCGGTTTTAAGTTAGTAAATTGATGAACATAGAAAAGGAAATACAAGTTAAATTAAATTAAATAATATTAATTTTATAAATTTACAAGTTAGAATATAAATCATAAAAAAATATTTAACAAATATGAAAATCCATAGATAAAAATAATTGACATATTTTGTCCCTCAACAACTATATTTATACATGTCTACAAATAAATTATCTATTTATAATTTTCATTGATGAAATTAATATCTCAAAGTGAACAACGATGTTTACTAGGAAACATATTGAGAACATAAATATGGGGGTTTTATTCCCTCATGTATGTGATTTAATTACCTAAAGGCCTTCATGAAATTTAAATGAATTGATCTTTTTTACCCATTGGAGATACCTCACCCAAAAAAGGGATAAAATACCCCACCCTTAATAGAACCATTATTATAATATTTCTAATGAAGGATTCACTTTATTACATTTTTAGGATCATTTAGGTATATATTTAAATAAAATTAGGAAAAAAATTAAATTAATAAGGGAATAATGACATACATTGACCATTTTTTCCATTAAAAAAATTTAAATGTTCAAAATCCTATTTCATTGATGACACACTAGAATTGTTCCAGAAAAAATTTAATTTACTTTTGATGTATTATTCATTATATTTCATAATTATATTTACTCTTTATGTTTTTTTAATTATTTGATGAGTAAAACATATCTCAATAATGTATAGAAAAATAAATGAATCGAATTAGTCTAGTGAAAACAAGAAAACTCATGAAAATGTAATCATTTTTTACAATAAACAATTTACGCCGTAAATGAAACATATTTACATGACAAAATGAGAAATTTCTCTAAAAAAACATTAACACAGATTAACAAAAATATACAAAAATAAAGGAATCCTGAAATCATTTTTTAAGGAAAATCAATCACATAAAACAATTCAGGAACATTATTTTATTTAATAAATTGGAAAATTTTCAAAAAACCCATTAGAAAAAAATTAGGTTTATTGTTGAATAATATTCAAGACCTATATTAACCTATATATATCCCAGGTTAGGAGTAACTCACGTATAGTTAATTCTATAGGTGTAACCACCATGTTTATCTCCCTCATTTTTTTCCTTTGAAGACTAAATCAGTACCCAAAGAATTGAAGAGCTATATGGGGATCACTCATTATCAAAAGATATATTGAGATCACCCAACATCATCAATAGTAATTAAGTATTATATCATGAATAAAATATTCATAAAATATCACATTTCACTATAAAACACTTGAAAATATTTTTTGATCCCATAAACAAAACACTTTCTATTTCGAATAATCATATAAAGAAATATCCTTTATCATTTGAAAATTTTATAATTGGAAAATTGAAAAAAAATTGAAATAAATTTAATTTATAAAAAACGGAATTTTTTTATAAAAATCAATAATATAACTAAGTATATAATGGTGCTAAATATGTTCAACCTATATACGTTAATGTTTTTTGTTTGGTAAAAAGTGTTAAAAGTGACCTGTACAAAACACAATAAAAACAATACTTTTAACCCTTTGTAAAGAAAGTATAAAGTTGTTTGAAGTGAAATTTGACTACCTTTAAATTATAAATTATAACATTATTTAATAATTTAAATTAACATTTACATTGAGGATAAATAGTCTAAAAAATGTAAAACAATTTTTAAAATTAACATCCCTTACAATATTCATAACTTTTGAAACAAAAGGATTTTTACGTGGAGAGCATGAAATGTATTTGTAAACCAAACAGATTTAAGATAATTAAATATAAAAGAAATTCATAGTCTATTTCAAAAACTACATAAAATAAATATGTGGTGATAATTGCATATGTCTCAATAAAATGAAATTTAAATGATAAATACCCTTACATAAAGTCCCTTTGAGATTCATACGCTCTATAAATATAGAATTGTAAAATTATATATTTTTTAATTTAATAAAAACATTATTCAGTTCCATTCTTTTATAATTATTCCCTTTATTCTACTTGTTACAAAGTTTTATTATATTTCTAAAATGGTTATCCTCACATTTGACTTTTTGAGGATGTTTGGTTAATAACCTCAAAACAAAAATAGCATGTGGACCTTTGTAAATGGGTTAATGGTTCAATTAAATATATAATTTCAAAAATTATATAATTATAATATTTATCCATTAAATACACTTTTAAAACCTATCATATAATTATGTCATGAATAATTTAACCATAACATTTCATGGACCTGGTAGTTAATACATACACGTGAATGGTGTTTGAATTTTCTAATGGGTGGAAAATAAAAAAGGTATATTTTACTTTTAAAAAATAATAAATATTTTATATATTTCAAATTTATTCATTAGTTATATCCTTATTACGATCACTATAAGGTTAAAATAAAAAATTAATCACATCGTTTCATGGAGGTGGTATTCCCCATGTACACAAGAGAAACATTATCAATTTACAAAAGACTAAAAGGGTAAGAAGGTAAGTAGCATATTGATTTAAGAAAATAAATATTATGTAATAAATAATATATATATATATATATATATATATTAATTTTATCCATCATTATAACCAGCCATATGATCATGTGATGGAAAAAAAACAAATCACATCATGGATGTGGTAGTCCACATATTCTTACGGGCCATATTTTCCTTTCCCATAAGATGTAAAAGGATATGAAAAGTATTTTTACCACATTTAAGTATATTTAATATATTATTTTTATTATTTAGTCATGTTAGATGAATATTATATGGTGTTTGAAGAATGAGTTAACTTGAAATAGTTTGGTTGTGGCCTTTACCTTCTCTTCAAAGATATCCTTTGGACTTACTGCTTAAGAATTCTAGGATTTTTCGCTTGAGAAGACATGGACCTCAATAGAATGATGAGTTTATTTTGAAAACTATTATTCTTTTTTTGGTTAAACAACAATTCTCAACATGTGTGAGGAATGTAGGAGAGAAATTTTCCTTTTATAAGGATATTGAAACACCTGTAACCTTTTTAAACTTTTAAATATAAAAAAGTTGTAATAGAGGGAATGTGGATCAGAAACAATCCAATATCGAATATAACGTTATAAGGTAAAAATAATTTCGTCCAAAAATAATTAATAGATGATTTTTTGGCCTTATCACTTAGTTATTACCATAATTAACTTGATTTACCCTTTAAAATGGTGGTAAATGTTATCTATGGTTACTTTTTACAAAGACTAAATATGAAATTTTAATAATTTATAAATTAAAAAATCATGATTATAAATATTTAATAAATATTTTAAGATTATTATTTGGAATTATTAGAAATAAATTATAATATTTGTGCACAAAATGCAGGGGAAAACATTTTTATACAAAATTTTATCTTGAAGAATCAAAATGAAATTATACTGTAATAAAATATAATGTTTATTATTATGTAGTTATATAGAATTTTTTAAATAAAAGGAATATTATATTAAATTAAAACCTAAACATAACCAAAATGATACTTTTAAATTACTTGATTTAAAAAGAAATGATATATATTTTTAAAACAAATCATCATTTTTCAATATTAACTCAAAAAAATATCTTCACAAAAATAAAAAATAATCCTAAACATTTAATGGAATGATAATTTCATAAATTATTCTCATTTTACCATGAACATTTCAAAAAAAATTTGTGATTAATTAAATTATCCCCTCAAAATATACAAAAAACCATTTCTTAAGAAATACTATTTTTGAAGAATAAAATGAATTTATTCTATTTCCTTAGAAAATAAACAAGGATAAATAAATATTAAATCATTAAATATAATATATAATATAATTATTTTATAATATTTATTTAACAATGGTTATTAATTTTATCCATTAAGATAAAATACATTTCATATATAATAACAATTTTGTGAAAAATATATCTTTTACATTCAAAATATTTTATCTGCATTTATAACAAACTGATAATCAATATATTATTGATAATTAATATAAGTAGCGATAAACATTCAACATATATCTTATAATATGGTTATTTTTATTCTAACCTTGTACACCAATGACTGTGTTATAATGATCATATTCTAATAATAATATTAATATAGTATATAATCATTCGTTTAAACTCGATGTTCTGTACACCATGTGTTATAAAACAAAATATTATCTTAATATAATAAATAATAATATATTATATTGTTATAAGTTTAAAAAATATTAAATTTTTTTTAATGTACTATGTTGATAAAAAAACTAAAAAATAGAATTAATTGAATTCAAGAGAGAAAAGAGACCTCCTTCAACCATGGAAATAGATTGTGGAGAAATTAAAAAATAGATTAAATGAAGAGATAAAACTACAAAGGGAAATTCCATCAAATATATGATTCCCAATACCATTTAGAGTTCTACACAACATAGATAGATTAGATCTATTTTGAACTCATAACATCTAGTATGTCATCTCATTCCATATTATTCCTCACTAACCATTGAAATTAATGTAGATACTTCTAATTATTGAAAATATCTTCGGTAGAGTTACATCTATTTTCTATCATCTGAAATCTAAATCATATTTGTAAAAGTAAATGAAAAAATATCGTAAATTTGTGTTCTAGAATTTTTTTTAATCATTGAGTGGTTTTTTTCCAAAAAATGGATATCTCTATAACACGCGTATATGAATTTTTGTTTGAATTACTGAATAACAAACTTTTTGGATGAAAATATTATTCATCTTCCTCCACTTTGATGTGTGAATCAATAACCATAGAAATGAAAATTTCCCACGAAATTCTTATATTTATTAATGTATCTATGTTCACTTTATGAGAAAAATAAAATCACCCCATTAAGAATTGTGTAGCATGAGATATATATCATTTATTGAGGAGTGGTGAAATCTAACAATGAAAAATATTTACAATTTGAAATAATTATTTAGATTCTTTTAGTTTAAATGAGTTTTTGGTAATATTTGGATAATTGAATCCCACTACTGATAACATCCTAATGTTTTTAATTTGAATTAGTTTATATAAAATTATGCCAGAAATACCCCAGTCATAACAAACAGTTAAAATTACTGAATAAATAATTTCTCAAAATTAAGCTCACAATTCACCAAAAATAAAAAAATATTAACATAAAAATAAAAAATGGAAGGGATTAAATAATTTATATACATATAATATATTTTGAAAAAAATCATCTCAATCAGTTCCCTCTAAATTATTATTATTGTACATAATGTTGAGACTATGAGGAGACATTGGGTGGATCAAGAACAATAATATGTAAATGTCATTGTGAAATAAGCTATAAACTATAATAAAGAATATGAAATACAATAAATAACTATTGCATATTGTATACTCTAAATAGAATTTAGTCAGTATCATATTTAAAAGTTAAATTCCAAAAATATATGATTTATATTTGATAAAAATTATTCCATTATATGAATAATCATATCAAAATTAGCTTATCATGAATTATTGATATTTTCTTGAACAAGTTTATTTTTAGGTGAATGGTGGAAATAAAATTTTATTACTATACAATTGATTAATAAAATTATAATAAACTATGCATGACTATAAAACATATAAAACCTTTTTCATTTCCAAAAAATTATTTCAAGAGTAATAAAATTCTTCAAAAAATACTATATTGAATTTATAAAACAAAATTTGAACATTTTGATATATAAGTAATATTTTGTTATAAATAATTTTTACATCCATTTAATTTTACTAGTAAACCAAAAATTGGAAATTAGAAACGAATAAAAAGGAAATAAATTTGAAAATTATTTTTCTAATAATAAAATATCTTATGACATGGAAATAAATGAAATTGAGAATTTCCTACTAAATGTTTTATAAATTATTTAAAATAATTTTTTTTTTCTAAAAACAGGGTTTTACAGGTAATATAAACTAATATTAATATAAAATTTTCCCATCCAAATAATGTATATTTTTTAAAATGGATTTCATATTTCAATTCATTATATCCAAAATTATGTAATAACTCCCATTTTATGTTAGGCGTTAAAAGCTAATTACTTAGGTAAAATTATTTAATGCCACAAAAAAATTGTAAATGTGAAAAATAAAATATCAAAATTCTTAAGAACATGTTTTAAAATGTATTCTTTATATATTATGGACTTTAAAATTTCATTCAATTTTTTCTTCATTATTGTATCCACAGAACCATTAAATACTTACATTATCATTTATATTTAATAAAATTACATTCCCTCGACATAAAAAGGGGCCTTCCACCACCCCTTCAATACCACTCTAAAATTATAATTCCACATGATTCCATTGTTTTTTAGTTATCCTATAATGTTATCATACTTTCATATTCCCTTATTGTGAAGATGATGGCTTTAATCCTCCATTTCAAATATATAATTCAACAGAAACATCATATTCTCAATGCAAGTACTTATATATCTATAATATTTTTCCTTATATTTATTTATTAAGAAAATATATAATTACCATAAAAATTAATAAAATAATTATTGTTTATATAGTATTTTTTTAAGTTTATTTAATAACCACAATTCACCATTTCATATTTCCCTTATAAAAAAATAAAAATTGCATTCATGCAAATGTGAAGAATAACTCATCAAAAAAGATTTGTGTCACATTTTATTTAACTTACATACATAGATAGATAAAAATATATATTTAAAGAATAAATATTTTAGATATAAAATATTTAATATTCTAAAAAATTTACCATTTCTTAACACCTTCCCATTCTATGGAAAATGAAATCATCGTCGATGTTTTGTATATAGATTTCCAGAACAACAAAATGAAGTTATTTATTTTTCATTACCATGTTATAAGGGTGCATATAGAAATATTTTTTTAATGAATATTAGATTCATAAAATATTTATGGTTCTGTATGAATTATATTCATATTTTACTTGTAATTAATATAACAACTTTTGTTCATTAATAATTTCTGAAACAAGCTTATTATAAAGTTTACATTTATATTTCATAACTAAAATAATCATGTAGAAAAATTAAAAAAAAATTAATCCACAATGAAAAATATTTTCATGTATATTGATATTCTATAAATTGATAAATTCGATCAATAATAATAATGATCAATATAAATATTATAATCCATTAATAAACCAAACATAATTACAAAATCCAATATTAAATATAAGTAATTACAAACTAATGAATGCATACTAAATTATTATAACCAAATTTTTAAAATCATAATAGTTATAATTAATTTTATAAAATATGATTTTAATATGGTTAGTTTTTTATAAATGTTGTTAAAGTGATTTATGGTAATCCAAAAATAACTCTAATGGTTTCCACCTTGATTTCCATTTATTGGGGAATATTTTTATAATAAATACCTATTAATATTTGATGTAGTGTACCTAATTCTAAATTTTATTTCATTATAATAATTATTTTTTCCTATGACTATTAAAATTTATTTCATGAATCCCACCTACCATTTCATTTATTCATTTGTTACTAAAACTAATATCAATGTTAAAATTGTCTATAGTGGAAAACCCATTCAAAAGTCTTGGTAAGGTAAAAGTGTGTGTATGTTCCTATCATTAAAATCCATATTTGGATACTACAATTGGCTATGGACATTAGAAGTAATTAACCTAAGGGTAATAACTACCAAAATTCTAGTCGGGTATTTACTCGATCATTACCTGGTGCACAATAATGAGGCCTAACTTTACACATGGTTTGAGACTCAGGGGTGATATGGTTTAGATAATCCACAAGATTTTTAGAAACCATAAATAAGGATATATCTAAAATTTCTTTGGGTTTATACCAATAAAAAATATGGAATTAAATTAATATCTTCTATTTATATCCTAATACTTTGGCATAACCCATCGGTACAACTTAATATTTATTTTATTGATAAGGGTGTTTCATATTACATTGAGAAAACTAAATATTCTTTAACTTTATCTTATCATATTCTCCAAGATAAAAAAAATTATTCTATTTAAGGGAGAAATAATTATTTTATATATTCCCATGGAGAACCATTATTTTACTTGTCAATGATTAACTAGCAGGTTCATTTTGGAACATTATAAATTTTATTTTAAATTAATATTATTAATACATTATACTTATTTAGAGATGGTTGGGGATTTAAATTATATAGAAACATTATGAATAAATATTTATTTTTTGAAAAACTATCTAGGCTATTTCTTGTATGACTTACCTATTTATATATTATTTCTTAGAATAAGTTCTTGATGGTAAGATTATGAGTCTTTAAATTATGCATTATCTTGTTATGAAACTAGTTTTATCTATCCATATGATAATTTATAATGTTAAATCATCCATTTATATATTAGTATTTCACGATATTAGTTATATGGACCATTTGGTTATTTTTTTATCTTTTCCATTTCATTCATTATTAAGTAATTCTATAATATATTCTACTATACATTATCCCTTATTGTGTATCATATATCACCCTTTTATTTTGTTTCTTATCCTAGGTTACAAAGAAGTGAACTTTTAACGATTTCATGGATATTCTAAGGGAAATAATAAAGGTAATAATGGAATATGTTTTTTGTTTTATATTATTGAATATTTTGTGAGAATCAAGTATGTATCTAGTCTCTTCACACCACTATACTGTTTTATATCAGGTCATGAGATCACTTATATATTGTACCAATATAATTAAGTTACCCTTGGGTATATGTTTTTGGTTTCTATGATGTTACTGTTTGTATTAGATTATGTTTATCAGAAATCTTGGGGGAATAGATTTAGAGGAACATAGTTGGACAAAACAAATATCATGAAAATTCACTTATGATTTCTAAAGAAATATTCAAGAAATTACAGTAGGAATTGAATTTTTAAATTCAATATCACAATATAATTACCTTTATGAAATTGTTTAGAAATGAAATCAAGTGAATGGAATGATAACCATATCAACAACCATAATAAATGTATTGATTTTCCTCCCAAGAAAGTCCATGAGGATATATTTATATTGGATATATTCATAGCCAAATTAGGGAATTTAAACATGGTTATGAAAAATTTCTTCACTCCTATAATGAAACCTGTTGATCCCGAACATTGTGTAAAAATGATGGATTTCTTCATATGACACTACCTCTATCATTGAAATGAAAAACATATCTATTTGATGTTGATAAATGTATCAAGTCCCTCTAAAATATATATCATACTTTTTGAAGTATTCAAATGTAAAAATTCCTCATGGTGTTATATTTACTCAATGGATATTTTGATAAATGGTTGTCAGTAATTTAGAGAATACAAGAGGAAGTTTAATAAAATCATAGAATAGAATAATTATAAGGATATATTCTATGAAAAGTACTTTAATCCTAACAAGACAAATGATATGTAAAGGAAATTCATCAATATCAGGAAGAATGATGATTAAAATATTTATTAATATTTAGATAACATAAAAAATTATCTTGAAAAGATGCAGAATATGTAAATGTACCAAAGATCAAGATTAACCGTTTCTTGGATAGGATAAAACCGATCTTTCAAAAGGAATTATTCTATTATAAATATATATCATATATTGATATAGTCTTTATTTCCATTAATATAAACATAAATTATCTAGGATTTTTATTTCTATTATAAATCAAGAGAATATAATGTCGGCTACGAATCATTGAATAAAATTTGTGAAAAAATGAAATAAAGTAACTGTTGAAGATTCCACGTGCAATAACTATGGACCGAATCACTATGGTAATTTCTTTACTGGAATGTGTGGTTTTTTAATATTTTGAGATAAAGCCTATTATTCCCATAAATATAAAGGCATGGAATAATATTTTGATGTTCAACACTTTAATTTTAAGGAGATAAATAAATATTTGAACCAATTCCCCAATTATCAGTGGGATTAATTTTATAAAATGAAAAGGTAGAAAGGATGAGACTATAATATAATAATAGCTATGTTCAAAGGGTAATAATTCTATCTCTATTAACCAAGTGATGGGGGTTACATTATTAAATTCGAAGAAGATACAAGTAATCACATCATGATGGATCAAATAGTTTAATATTCTTAGTAAACTTGATTTATAAATAATTATCACATTACATTTCATCACAGAAAATATATAACACTATTTTCATTGACATTATCATTACTATATATATTATTTTCTATAATACGAATCATAGTGCACTTCTAGAAATCTATGAATAAGGAAAAAATAATTGTAACGTTGGATGATCATAAAGCGCTATGTTCAAAAAAAGTAATTGTAGAATAAATAAGAAATAGTCAATATAGAAAGGAAAATAATTAAAATTACCTTCCAATTATTCAATAAATTGATCATGATTAAAAATATAGAAGGAATTAATTATAATAAAATAATTCAATATAACTAATCATATGAACATGAAACTGATAATTGTATAACCATTAAAATAATCTCATGGTCATCAAAAAATAATCTCATATTTATGGAATTCTGAATTTTGGACATATTAAACATGAAATCGAGGCCACGTTATAGGATTTATTATATAAATGGGTATGGCCTAGAAAAAACACAAAAAATAATTTGTCTCATGAGACCTATCGATTCATCTAGGGCTATAACATACCCCACTCATAACACAATAAGTCCAACACATTCATTTTATGAAATTGTGGATAAAAATTCAATAAATAATCAACATAAAATTTTTTATTAGAAAAATAAAAGATAAATTTTTTATATTTCACCAGTGAAACTAATCTTCAACTATCTAGGGAAAGAACAATTAATATATTATTACAACATATCCCCAATAAAGTATAAGTAAAATAATGGGATATTTTAATGGATGAATAAAAAACCATAAAATATCATTAAAACATTATTGTGGGAAATACATTTTTTCACCTGGAAAATTACTTCTAAAAACTATAAATGTAACGAATATTGTGAAAAATTAATTTTAAAAGAACCATGATAACTAGTATCAAAATATTCAAAGCATTGAATGATATTTACCTTATGTAATTTTATTTATGATGAATGTGTTAAAACTAATATTCGTTTAATATTTTTGAAAAAAGATAAACCACACCATATTAAAAAAATGGATATTTTATTCATTTTATTTTTTTATAGAAATTCAAACAAGGGTAAGAGTGAATTACAAAAATCATCAAATAATAGTGAAAACATTCTTAAAAACATTTTATAGAAATTATATATGGAATAAAAATATTTCTATCCAAATAGAAAAATACTCTTTTTCTAATAAACATTATTTTAATCTATTGTGAACTTAAAGAGAGATAAATGAAAGGGAAATTAATAATTTATAGGAATAACTATAGGAGACGAAAATAGATTTGTTTTAATATATAATAACAATACAATTTTACCAGTGGATACATAATCATTTTGAATTTCCAATAATAATGAGAGTGTGAAATAATTCCTTACAACTTTGGTAACTTTAGAATTTTAATCGAGATAAAATAATAAGTTAAATAAAACATTAAATATTATGAGAATAATAGGATTCATGATATATCATTTCATAGTATTATCTTATATAACTTATAAACATAAATATGTGCATAACATAAAAAATGTCCATGTGAAGAAAAATGGAGATGAAGAACCCTGACAATGATTATATAATTGAAGTGATAATTAATAAATTATTTGATTAACGGTGAAAATTTTAAATCAAAAAAAATTAAAAAATATAACATAATATAGTAAATTTTCATTTAAGATTTAATCACATAACAACATATTAAATTAAGTAGAAGTATAACCCAATGAATAGAAATTTAGTTAAGTAACCCCTTAACATTTGATAACGTTCAATTAAAATCAACAGGGATGAAATAATATGAATTGAATATTAAAATACCATACAATATGAAGGATTCATGATATAATGTGTAAAATAGAAATATATACACCATATAAAAAAAATTGGTGCAAACATTAATATATTCCTCAATGAGAGGAAATTGAGATAGAATCACCTACCTTAGTTCGACTCATCATGTACGATCTTTATCTTCATAAATATTACAAAATGTTAATTATTTACTTTAATAAGAACATTTTTCAATTTTATTATTCCATTTTTATTTATTTAATTTTTTTATTTATTTATTTAATCAATTAATTTCATTCAATATTTTTCGAATATAGTTGGTTCATATGTCAAAAATGACTTCGGTATGCAATCTATGAAAAAAGTAGTCATTGTTAAATTATATCAAGATTAATAACAATGAAATAATAATAATTTATATAATTCACTTATAAGTTTTAAACTAAGCGTAAAATATTGTTATGAAAAACTATCTTTGTTATAATCATGTAGACGACAAGTCATATGTACGCATGTGTAACATTTCTAAATTTCAATGATCATGATAAAAAGAAGTTAAGTATTATTTTATAATTAAATAATTTTACATATAAAATAAATAAAATATAATTTATTTAAATAAACACACACACACATATATATATATATATATATATATTATCCAAGTGATGTGATGATGGAAAAAACACATTGCTTTGTGAAGGTGGTAGTCTAAACGTACGCACAAACTACTTATTTATATTTCAATGAATGGAAAGGTATGAAATTAAATGATATGTTATCTTTGTATATTGTTAAATATATAATTAATATGAAATATAATTATTTAATCCATAATTATGACATTCCAAGATTAGTATTGAGGGAGAATGAATTACATCGGTTCATGAGGGGGTAGTTCAACGTACAAATGAAGATATATTTGTATACCATTTGATGGGAGAGGAGATTGATATATGAAGTAATATTATCAATAAAACATTTAAGTATATGATATATAAATGTATTATTATTTAATAATTTCTGAAGATGAATTTAAGGAGATATAATATGAAATAAATACCAAATATTCAACTAAAAACTATACCTCTTTTCAGACAACCTCATTTACATTACACCTTAAGCCCTCTATAGTTGATATTATGCCCAAAATTACACCTATTGAATATAGGATGGAATTTAATGATTGTATTTATGTTGTTTTTGGCGTATACTAAAGGTTCATTAAGTGTTAATAATAGAGGAGTGGGGCTGTCATTTTATAATGAGGGGAGGGGTATTCTTGGAATTACGAAAAGAATTAAATTTATATAAATTATTTATCATTGTAAAATAGCTCAAAATTTAATTAATATTAAGATTATATGAGTATGAATTTAAATACTATATTACAATAAAAATTAGACACACAAACTAATCCTTTAACTTTATCTTTTTTTAACCCTTCATTAACCCATTTGATGATTACCGTGATTTGAAAGATTTTTTACCATTTAAGGATCAATATATTTTCAATAAAAGTAAAATCGGACAACAAATTAATTTTTTTTGATATATTAACCTATATAAAAATAAATAATATGATCTAAGGGTTTTTTGTAATTTTAAATCACTTAAATATTTATTATTTATTATGAATAACCATTAATTTTATTTTGGAACTCTACATTTAATTTGATTTTGGAAAAATCATGAAAACCATTGAATTAGAATATAATCCCATAAAACATCTATAAATTGTAATATTTATATAAAAAATCACTGTAAGACAATAAATAATTTAAATTATATTACACTTTTATATTTTTAAAATAATTATTCTTATTTTTCTATTAATTAGATAAATATTCTGTCATCATTGAGTTAGAATTTAATGTAATTGTCTTGAAACTAAAAAATATTACAAAATTACAATGATAAATAAAAAATTATATTTTAAATAACCATATATAACTGAACATATATTATTTATATCCCTGTTAAATGATATCAGAGATATTAAAAGAAAGAAAGTGACATATTTGTCTTTACCTTTTACTTATATAACATGATGGTTAAAATTAGATAAATAAGACACCACTTTTCCATATTTTCTAAATAAGGATATAAATTTCTGAAATAAACTCATATAATTGGATAAATGAAAATATTTGGGTCATGTTTTTGTCCTTATAATATTATCTGGAACATTATTTATCTGATTTACCATTACTCTAGTAACAATTATTTACTATGGAAACTATTCATAAGGAGAAAAAACTAAAATATATCTATTTATCTATCTCAGATCTAATATTTCCAAATATGGAATACAAATTTTAATATTGAATTTCCATAAGTGGTAGAAAAATAATATTATATTAAAATTTAAACTTTAATAGAAAACAATTTTTATATTAATTCTTGTTTATGTATAAAAACGTTTTTATACCAAATTCTATGATAACATTGATTATAATAAAATAAATTGGATTATTCATAATAAAATAGAACTAAATTTTTTATTTAAAAAATTTAAAAAAAAATTTAATACATCAAATACTTTAATTAAAAATAATGTTTAAATAAATATTATTTTTCACTATTAACTGGAAAATCAATCTTTCAAAAAAATACCAGAAATTCACCCTATGATTTTTTATATTATAATTTAAAAAATACTGTTATTTTTTTAAATAAAATTTATAAAATATAAATAAATATTTTATAATATTCAGTTACAGAAATAAAAAAACTACTTTTTAAAGAAGAACATTTTTTATGAATAAAATGACTTTGCATAAAATTGATAACTTATTTCTTAATCATTATTAAATATGTTTTTATCTAGTAAGACATTTTTTAAATATGGTTAATTATATTTTTACTGTAATGACTCGAAATTTACATAATTTTTTTAAAAATTAAGTGGGAATATTATGAGTCCTCAAAAAATTAGGTTGCATGATTCCAAGGTCTAGAGTGCCCGGAATGTTTTCCTGATGTTTTGTTCAAGAATGTTCAGTAAACATAAGACCGGGTTTTTATAACCTTTGAACCGGTGCTCGGAATTGAAATTTGAGGGCACTGCTCAACTCGTAGTGCCGATTTTCGATTGAGAAGACTTTCATCTCAACGGTAGTGGGTCTATTATAAAAGATAGTTTTTGGGTTTTACAAGAAAGATTAAACTAAAAATAAATGTGGGTGACACTTTATATTTATTTTACCAACAAACATGTGGGTGTTGGGAGGTAAAACCCATAGGAACTATAACCTCCATGTAAAGGATGGAAGTGGGGACCACCAGGCTATAACCTCTCATAAGAGTTTATGGTGGTGGGGACCACCCGAGTTTTCAGACCTCTTTGAAACCTCCCATTAATTGGGAGAAACCTCTCATGTCCCTATTAAATATGTGGTGGCCTCTTGAATTTCACCAGCATAATTTAATTAGTTTTCTCCTTTTAAATTTAAATAACCATGTCATTGGAATTTAGGAAGGTTCCTAATAAATGCACCGTCATAAATTCTAATGATCATTACCTACCTCCCTCCCTCTCCTATATATAGGAAGATTGGGATGAGGTTTTGGGATGGATTCACCATGTAACGAAGTGCTGCTAAAGTGACGAGATACCCAACACTTGGAGGATTATTCTTCCTCTATGAAGAACACATTCTTCCAACAATGAATGTCGGAGAGAAGCGACTTCGACTTCCTTTCCTCGGAACCTACTTTGGGGTCGGATGTCTTCGACTACAATGAGATGGCACACAAACCGACGATCGAGGAAAACGCCGACGACACCGACATCTATCTTTTCCCAATGATCCATATCCTTCACCGTGCCAACATCGAGAAACATCGATCAAGGTAGGGGTTAATTTCATTAATGTTCCATGTTCTTCCTTTATTTCATAATGAAGATCAAGGATGCTTTCTTTTTACGGGTGGATTGTTGTGGTTCGTTCTAGAGGACTGATTGCTATCACCCTAAACGTAGAGGGTGAGGACCAAACCATCATAGCCTAACACCCTCCATCGATCTCTTTTGTGATGTGATTCGGCTTGGCGATGAAACAATGAGGTGACAAAGGCAGCTAAGACATATGCCTCGCTTCCCGCGGCCTCTGTGACCCCCCCCCCCCCCCCCCCCCGCCCTCGCTGCGTTCTGAATAGCCGCTGGCCTGCCCGGTCGCCACTCGGCCTGCCTGCCGCTGGCCTGCATGGCGTGCCCTACCGCAAGCCGGCCTACCCATGCCTCGGCAGCCTACTTGGCCACCTCCCAGCTACCCGCCGGCCTGCCCCTCCGCCACCCGGCCTGCATGCTGGACCCCTATCTTCCCTCTGATCACCCTACCACCCGCTAGCCTTCCGGCCTCCTGAGACATCTCCTGGCTCCCGGCCAGCCAGCTACCGGGCGAACCGCCATGGTGCGCCAGCCTCCCGGCAGAATAGGCACCCTGGACACACTAGACACCCAAGCCGACCCGCATCCCACCTCACTATGCCCTGGCCGAAATGGCCCTGGGCACGGCCTCGTGGTGCACCAGGCCGGTACGCCCTCACGACCCGCTGGGCTGGGCCCAGTGTGTCGGGCCAAACCCAACGGGCTGGCCTGCCCAATAGGCTAGTCCATGACCAATGGGTCAGAATGGGTCAGCCCAGACTAAGTCAGGTCGGGGTCAGACCGACTGGGTCGGACCAGACCCAAGCCTACTACCGACCCTTTTACATTCGTTGGCCATATCATTGGCACCAGACATCCATTTGATGAACCGTTAGTGGCAATGGTAATCATAGAGTTTGACAGTCCCTTTTCAGTATAACCCACTGGAATTTTGTTATATAGTTGAGATACAGTCAGTTTGGATCATGAATGAATCCAACCAGGACCCTGGAACTAAAAGGATAATAACTCTCAGTCTGGGATTCTGATTAACGTGTCGTTTGTTGCGTTGATACCCCTGTAACGTAGCATACCTTCATGATATTTCTTAGTCGGAAATAATGGAATTTGATGTATCAACACATGGATTGATGAGAGGATCCTCTTGGAATCAATTGTGCATTGTGCGGAAACCCTGTGGTTGGCTGCGCTCTGACTACTGTTCATGGATCCTGTGTGGGTTCGACAGTTTTAATGGTTGTTCCTCGAACCTATGTGGGTTAGACAGCATGGACTACTTTTCCTGGATCATGTGTGGGTTCGACATTACAAACTACTATTCCTAGATCCTGTTTGGGATCGACGGTTCTGACTACTATTCCTAGATCATATGTGGGTTCGACAGTTCTCACTGCTATTCCCAGTTCCTGTGTGGGTTCGACAGAACTGACTATTGTTACTAGATCATATGTGAGTTCGACAGTTCTAACTTCAGGTTTTGGATCCTATGTGGGTTAGATAGTTCTAACTATTGTTCATGCATCCTTTGTGGGTTCAAAAGTTCTGACTAATGTTCCTAGATCATGTGTGGGTTCGACAGTTCTGACTATTGTTCCTCGATCCTGTGTTGGTTTGACAGTTCTGACTACTATTCCTGGATCATGTGTGGCTCTGACAGTTCTGACTAATGTTTTTGGATCCTGTCTGGGTCCGACAGTTCTAACTGCTGTTCTTGGATCCTATGTGGGTTCGACAGCTCTGACTACTGTTCCTAGATCCTATGTGGGTTCGACAGTTCTGAAAACTGGTCCAGGATCCTACATGGGTTCCAAAGAATGGATGATTTATTAGCTACATCTAATTATCTCTACCTCCATAAAAAAGTTGTATACCTGTGTGAGCTGATTCTGTAACTTTTATGCATAACTCATTATTGAGAAGGGTTACATGATAACATAGATATATGTATGGACATATACCTATGTGGGGTTATGTGTTGATTTCATACTTTGTGATTTATCTTTGTTTGATTTTTTGAGGCCTTTAGGGTCTCGGGGTCCCTACTGAGTATCGTTATACTCACCCCTGCATGGGATATGCCCACACCTCATTGTGTTGGATGCAGATGACAGATAGTGCTGACCGAGGCTGCGAGTACTTGGATTGGATGGTAGTCGGGGTGGACCATATGGTGTGATGTTACATGGAGGAGAGAGACAGACCTAGAGTGTTATAGAGGTTATATGTACATACCCTTCAGTTAGGAAACTCAGAGGATTTTCTAGTAGCAAATTTTCTTTTCTTCTGTTGTACATTCATTTTCTTGTACTTTACTGTTGGGCTTGTATTTATGACCCCTTACATTCAGAACACTTTTGTTATAAAATTTTTCTTATTGTTTTTTTCTAGCTCGTGCTCTATTGTGGGTGTTTATAGGTTATAAAGGAAATACCTTCCCAGTTTAGGGAATTTTTCCTTTGGTTCTAGTCACCAACCCCTGGCATATGGAAGGCTGGTTTGGGGTAGTCACGACACGAGCCCTAGGGAACAGGTCATGAAAAATTGGTATCAAGGGAGTCGGTTCTACCATAGAAATGTGGACTCTGAATTTTTTATGTAAAGTAATAGTGATAAGAGTAGTGAGTGTGGTTCTCAGTTCATGGAGTCTAGTGTCGGTGTTGTGGCCGACGTATCCATACACTGGGAACTTAACTTCTGATTTCCGACTCAGTGCACAAAACACTGATTGTAAGTTTGTTTTGAAAATTTTTCTTGTGTTTTCTTGATTCATCTCACCAGGTATAACTAAATTGCCATGGTACACCTTTTCCATATCAGGATGCCGCTACATAGACATCCAACTAGGATTCCCAAGAGAGTACAAGATGACGGCCCACCGAGCGACGAGGATCCTGTGCATGGCCCTCTTACTATGTTGGAAACATCAAGTGGTGTACATGTAGCACCACCACCAGTTGGGAAGCAGATACCACTAGATACACTAGCAGATGGTGAACACCGCCTAAGCGCGTTGCACGAGTTACAACAGTAGAGGCCTCTGAGGATTCGAGGTGATATAGATTCCCGCATAGTTGAGGGATGGATGTAGGTGATTGCTAGAGTTACACATATAGTTGAGACACCGGTTGACCATACAATGATCTTATCAACTAGTATTTTTATGTATGTGACCACAAGGAGGGTCCACTAAGTGATGAGGCTTCGTTACGTGGAGCATTGCCCGAGATTGTACCTTCTGGTAGTGTTCCATATATATCACTACTAGTTGGTCAACAGTTATAACCGGTGGTACCAGTAGAGGACACATGTAGGCTTAGTTCCTTACATGTATTTCAACATCAAATACCCCTCAGGTTCAGATCCGATCCCGACTCACATGCGGCTGAGGAATGGGTTGAGGAGGTGACTGAGAGTTCTCTATAACTTCTACAGCTTCTGCAGGATGACATGACGGTTGCCGAGTATTCATCGAGGAGTACCAATCATTCCTGGTACTCGATGAATACGATATGATCCGTGCTTCATGGATCGGAATTCCGAACAAGGTGTGTTTAAAGGACATATGAGATAGAAATTTTCCTCTATGCATTCCTACTTATGTTTGGGTGTTAGAGAAAACCATTGTGGTTGAATGTTCTTTGGATGAGTGGATACAGCCAGCAAATGTTACCTCTGGAAAAGTAGGAAATCGGCACCAGTCTCAGTGACTTGGGAATGTAAAATGTTTTGGGAAGAAGAAGTATTAGGGATGGATGAATCTGAAGAGCAGTAGACGTGGAAGCAGAGCTAGGAGAGCAGCATGTGGTGGTGTACTTTTTGACATGTTACAACCACCCCTTTTTTGTGGACCCCGCCAGGCTCGGGGAGTGGGTGGACATGGGAAGAGAGCTGTTGCATGCGGTCAAATAATGTGGCCCAAGGACTCTAGGAATGATTATATGTACAGTCTATTTCTACTACTAGAATCCGTATCAATATACATAGGTAATAATCATTTCATCCTTCCACGAATCTTGTCCAGAACCTAGAGTTTCCAGTTAAACAAAAGACTTGATCGACACATCTTGAGATACCATTGGGAGGAGACTCGAGAATCACACATATGCCGAATGTGTGATATGAGCCTTGAGGTGAGAGTTTCGGTTGGAACATCCTGGTGGCAGTGTCGAGACCTTACGACGTTAGTATGGGTTTGGACATGACATCCACAGTTCACACTTAGATTGACTGTATTAGGAAAATATATTGTAGTTTATCTAGGATATTGGGATGGGGTATTCCTTGGATAGAGAAAAATAAAACACATAAAGCACAGGATAAACTCATGCATAGGATGGTGCATTCAATCACTCATGAGTAGGACAACCTCACCCTTGTGGAAGAAGAAGTTGACTTTGATATACATGCATGATCCTACTAACATCATCGACCATGGAGAGTTGGACGCTGATGATGGGGAGAATTTTACAGAGGTTCCATTGGAGATTGAGGATCGATGTAAGTGGGCCCTACGTGGACGATCGATACCTCTGGTGCACATTCGCTGGCAGCACGAGAACCTCAAAGGGAGAACATTGGATTGGGAGTCTATGATATGTGATCTATACCCCCACTTGTTCCCATAGTTATGAGTTGTGGATTATGGGGACGTAGATCGCTGAGGTAGGGAGAATGTAATAACCCATAATATCCATGTAAGTTTTGTTTAAATTAAATGGAAATTTTACTAGTCCGCGAAAATTTAAGGCACATGATTCTGAGGTTCGGAGAGCCCAAAATGTTTTCCTGAAGTTTTGTTTGGGTATGTTCAGTAAACATAGAAGTGGGTTTTTATAACTTTTGAACTCATGTTCGGAATTGAAATCTGAGGGCACCATTGAACGCACATCGCTTGTTATTAATTAAGAATACTTTCACCGCGACGATAGTGGTTCGAGAATAAAAGACAGTTTTTTGGTTTTCCGCGAAAGATTTGACTAAAAATAAATGTGTGCGACACATTATATTTATTTTAGCAACAACCATGAGGATGTTGGTAGGTAGGACCCACTAGATCTATAACATCGATGTGGAATTTGGAAGTGGGGTGAACCATGCCGTATCCTCTCATGAGAAGTTATGTTGGTGGGGACCACCCAAGTATTTAAACCTCCTTGAAACCTCCCATTAATTTGGAGAAACCACTCAACTCCCTATTAACTGTGGGGGAGCCTCTTGGTATCCTCACAATAATTATATCCAACACATATCTTAAATTTGACCCATCATAATTTAATTACCTTGCACCTTTTAAATTTAAATAACCACATCGTTGGAATTTCGGTAGCTTCGTAATAAATAAACCATCATAAATTCGAATGATCATTACCTACCTCCCCCCTATCCTATATATAGGAAGCATGGGAGGAGGTCTTGGGATGGCATCACCATGTGAAAAATCAGTTGTAAAATGAGGTGACGCCCAACACTTGGAGGAATACATTTCCTCCACGAAGAACAAATTCATCCAACAATGAACGCCTGTGAGGAGTGACTTAGACTTACTTCCTCAGACCCTACTCTGGCGTAGGACGTCTTCGACTATGATGAGCTGGCGCACAAACCGACGATCGAGGAAAACGCCGGCAACACCGATGTCCATCTTTTCCCAATGATCTATCTTCTTCCCTGCGCCAACGTCGACAAACATCGATCAAGGTAGGGGTATATTTCATTTAAGTTCCATGTTCTTCATTTCTTTCAAAACAAAGAACAAAGATTCTTTATTTTTATGGTGGATAGTTGTGGTTCATCATAGAGGACCGATTTCTATCACCCTAAACGTGGAGAGTGTGGAAAAAACTAACTTAGTTGAAAACCCTCCGTCGATAACTTTTGTGATGTCCTTTGTTATGGAGATGAAATGACGAGGTGACGAAGGCGGTGAAGACAAAGGCTGCGCTTCCCGTGGCCTCTGTGATCTGCTTCGCCCTTGCGGCATCCCACACCACCACCGGCATGCCTTGCCACCTCCCAGCCTGTCGACCCCGCCGGCCCGCTGCCTGCCAGCCCGGCCTCCACCCGCCCTGCCCGCGCCCCGCCGGCCAGCCATGCTGCCTACCGGCCGCCCGCCGGCCCTCCTGGTTGCCACCCGGCTGCCACCCGGCCACCACCCGGCCTTCTGGATGGCCTCCTAACTATACACTAGCCACCCTTCCACCCTCCGACCTCCCGGACTCTTGAGCCTCTTCCCGGCTCCCAGCCGCCCTACTCCCGGCCTAACTGGCGCCCTCGGCAACCTCCAAGCCGTGACGGCCTCACGGCCAAACCGATGACCTGGCTGCGCTGGCCTCCCGAGCCGGCGCGCGTCCCCCCTCGTGGCGCCCTGGCCGAACCGGCACCGGTCACGCCCTCCGGGCTCATCTACGTTGGGTCGGCCCCTCACGGCACATTGGGCCAAACTGGCCCTGAGCCCGGTCCGGACAGCCCTCGCGGCTTGCCGGGCTGGGCCCAGCGTGCCGGGCCAAACCTAATTTGTCGGCCCGCCAAACGTGCTAGGCCCGACCCAAAAAGTCTGACTGGATTGACCCGAACCGGGTCAGATCAGACCTGGGCATACTATTGACCCTTTTACTTTCTTTGGCCATATCTTTGGCACCGGACGTCCATTTGATGAACCATCAGCAGCGCTAATAATCTTGGATCTTGAAAGTTCCTTTTGAGTATACCCCACTAATGTTTTGGGTATAGTTGAGATACAACCACGTTGGATCTTGCATGAATCAACCCCCCCCCCCCTTCCAAGACTAAAAGACTAGTAACTAATGGACTGGGCGTCCGATTGACATGACATATGTTCCGTTGAGATCCCTATGAAGAGGCAGACCTTCAAGAAATTTCTTCATGGGACTTCGTGGAAGATGATGTATCAACACTTGGATTGAGTAGCGTACCCTGATGGAATCAAGAATGATTTGTGCGAAAACCATGTGGCTGGCTGCGCTCTGACTACTGTTCTTGGATCTTGTGTGGGTTCGATAGTTGTAATTGCTATTCCTGGATCCTGTGTGGGTTCGACATCATTGACTACTGTTCCAAGATAATGTGTGGGATCGACAGTACTATCTACTACTCTTGGATCCTGTGTGGGTTCGATAGTTGTAACTACTGTTCCTGTATCCTGTATGGGTTTGACTGTTCTAACTATTATTCCTGGATCCCGTTTGGGTTCGAAAACTCTTACGATTATTCTCGGATCCTGTGTTGGATTGACGGTTTTGACTACTGTTCCCATATCCTGTGTGGATTTGACAGTTATAACTACTGTTCCGGGATCCTGTGTGGGTTCGATAGTTCTGACTATTGTTCTTGGATCCTGTGTGGGTTCAACAGTTCTGACAACTGTTCATGAATCATGTGTGGGTTTGACAGTTCTGAATACTGTTCCTAGATCCTGTGTGGGATCGACAGTTCTGGCCGCTGTTCCTGGATTTTATGTGGGTTTGATAGTTCTAACTGTTGTTCCTGGATCATGTGTGGGTTCAACAACTCTGACTAATATTCTTGGATCCAGTGTGGGTTTGATAGTTTTGAATACTGGCCTTGGATCCTACATGGGTTCGACAGAATGGTTGATTTAGTGGATATATCTTGTCATCTCTAACTCTCTATAGAAGTTGTATACCTGTTTGAGCTAATTCAGTAACTTTTCTATTTACCACATCATTGAGATGAGTTACTTGATAACTTTGGTATATGTATGGACATATACCTAAGTGGGGTTATCTGTAGATTTCATACTTTGTGGTTTATCATTGTTGGATTTTGTGAGACCTTTAGGGTCTCGGGGTCCCTAATGAGTATCGTTATACTCACCCCTGCACAGGTTATGCCTGCACCTCATTGTGTTGGATGCAGACGTAGGACAGTGCTGACCGAGGCAGAGAGTACCAGGATTGGACGGTATCCTGGGTGGACCTTACAGTGTGACGGTACATGGAGGATATGGACATTACTGGAGTGTTGTGGAGGTGATCTGTACCTACCCTTCAGGTAAGAACCTCGAAGGACGTTCAAGCGGAAGTTTTTTTGTTATTCTGTTGTACTTTCGGTTTCTTGTACGTTACTATTGGTCTTGTATTTCTGGCCCCTTACTTTCATCACACTTTTGTTATACAGTTTTACTTAGTGTTTTGTTTCTTTCTCATGCTCTGTTGTGTGTGTTTACATGTTATAATGTCAATACCTTCCCAGTTTAGGGAATTACACCCTTAGTGCTAGTCGCCAGCCCCTGACCTATGGAAGGGGGGCTTGGGGGTAGTCATGATACTGCCTACAGGGGACTGGTCATGACATTTACCCTACAAATAAATGGCTATATAATAGCAGTCACATTTAAAAAATAATATTTTACTGGTATATCATAGTTCACTTAAAGGTTGGAGTTCCGTGTAAAGTAAAATATAAAGAATAGTATTAAAACATTTTGGGGTCTTGCATGAAGTACCAAATGATGCATTATTAGGAAAATTGATCCTAAAATAATATTTAGTAAATGATTTCTTTGATTCAATATCGAGACACATTTTCATTTCTTGCATGTTTGTTGAGAACATTGAATTATCCAATAATACTCTATAAACTGAGTTGATTATTAAGACACATAATGGGAATATTTTTTTATTAAATAATTTTTAATGAGTTTATATTAATGTACATATATTTTACATGGTGAACCACATGTTTTTTATAACTCTAATTGAATTTTACATATTTATTGGTATTTATTTTCATTCAATTTATAATATATGAATTTATTATCAAGATAAGGAAGTTACTATTTGTGATAGGGGAATAAAATATATTTTTTCAAGTGAGAGAATTCATCCAAGGGGTATTTTCAAGATCCACCTCTAGTTTCTCACCTTAATGAAATTATCGGATAATAGGAAGAGAATACAAAATATACAGATAGAAAGGAAATCCTAGGAATATAGAATGTACCCTATGTATGAAAATATAGTGAAAAGTTTCTATATGAACTATTAGGTAATCAAAATTATAGTGAAGATAGATTTTCTATTGAATTTATTTTGGAGGAAGTAACCCTATCAAAAACTCCTTATATAATTACAACAATGGATTTGTTAGGGTTGTGGAATAATCTAAAGGGTGTGGGGTTAAAGGATTTATAAACCCATGTAATTCACCAAGGGGTAGCTATTTTATAATTGGAAATGAAGGATGGGTCTATGAGAGTTTTAATTAATTATTTAGAGATTAATTCCATTACTATAAATAATAAATATCATCTTCCATAGATCACTGGAATATTGAAAAAACATCACGGAGGTCATTATTTTTCAAATGTTGAACTTTATTATTGTAATCATTAGTTAAGGGTAAATAAGGATATTATACTGAAGAGGAACCTTCATGAAAATTATAAGAATTATTAATTTGTGTACTAAGATTAGGACTAACTAAATTACCATATATTTTTATGGATCCAATAAATATAGTATTCAAAAACAATCTTGATAAATTTATTCTGGTATTCAGTAGTGATATCTTGATATAATTTAAATGTTTTAATGAGCTTGAGAATAATATGTGAATAAATATTTAGATACATATAGTAAAATAATTATATGGAAAATTTTGATATGATTAATATTAAATCCATAAAGTATCTTATCATGGTAATATTATCTCCATTGATGAAATATATATTGATCCTTCATACCCAACGGTTGTAAAATAATGTCTTATACGAAAAAATATGACCAATATATATTGTTTCATTGTTTTAGTAGGTTACTATTAACAGTTTATTCAAAGCGTTTCTTGATTATAAAACACACTAAATATATTGACACATAATGGTGTTAAATTTCCAGGGTTAGTGGAATGAAAATAATTTCTTAAACAGAGAAAGTATATATTTATTAATGAACTGATAATGAATTTACAATGGTAAAAGTATGATTTTCGATATATAGTGATGCATTGAAGAAAATCCAATGCTGGGTTTTTATTCACAATGATAAAGTGGTGGATTATGAATATATAAAATTGAATATCTATGAATGGAACTATCTAAATAATTCCCTATATTTGGAATCCTTAATATTTTCCATAAAGACTTGTATGAACAATTCCTATAGTGAAAGATGATAAATATATGCAGGATGTAAAAAAATTTAAAGAATATTTTCTCTTAGAAAGAGATGAAAATTATTTAATGAAGATGTTAGGAACTAATCAAGGATTATGATTACATGATACAATTCTAAATCGGGTTTGAAAACAAGGTGTCTAATGAATTATGTATGAGGAACTACAGAGTTTTTACCATTATGATTATTAAAAATGATCCTATATTTAACGATCTATTAAAGGTGGATATAGTAATATTTAAGAATGGGGATCCTTCATTACTTATTCAGAAAATTTAAAATCAATATTTTTCTAGAAAATATTAAGAATACGCAATAGAATAATGAGTATTTATAAAGGAAGATTAATGTTGTGAATGGTGGGAGATTTACTAGCATCATCTATAACTACAGGGCTTTGAGGTTTAGAAAGAGATTACATGTTTTTCCCTACCAGAGATAAAGAGGAAGATACTAAATGAATCATGTAGATTAAATATATTTATAAATCCTTATTGGAATATTATTTATTAATATATAAGAGTATATTTATGGTGGTATTGTATAACGTCATAAATTTTATACTATGTGTCTATATGCTCAATGTAAAATAAGTAGTGTTTGAAAGATAAAAACCTAAGGGAGTCAGTCTACCTCCTCCCAAACATCTATGAAACTGGTAATATTTTATAATATATATTTTTAGGCCATATTTAATTTCATTTCAATATTTCTATATGTGTTGTTGTATTAAGTGTTGATTCTTCGAAAATTGTTATAGGTTCACATGATGGAATTGTATGTCAAGCTCAATAAATTTTCCTTGTTTAATTTTGACGGTTGATTGAAATAATCTTAAATGTATAAGACACATGTCAATAATTAAATTTTGTTTATTAAATTATTTTATAATATTTAAAGTTATAATATGACCTTGAATGTAACAACCGAAGATTTTAATAAGGAAACATTATGAATGATTTCATACGTGATACACCACATTGATCTTAAATGAAAAAATAAGTACTATTATTTAAAGGATACCAATATAATATATAAAATAGAATTTAGGGTATGAATATGATGAAATTAATTAGGAAATAATATTTTACACATTTATATATAATTAGTTATTTGTCCAATTAATTATAAATAAACCCCTTTTAATATAAATGTAAATGTTTTTGAAAAACTATTTAAAAATGAATATGTGCATTTTATAAAAATAAATAAACATATAAATCTTGTTAAATTATATAAATGAAATTTAAAATAAATTAAATCTATTTTTTACCATTTATCATACGATTTTTCTAGACACGATAAATGAAAAAATACAAATTTACTCATAAAAGATATATTTTTCTAAAGAGGATAGTTTTTCGTAATTTAATAGAAAAACTATTTGAAATCTAGTTATTTCACTTTTATAAATTATATTTCAAAAAGTAAACTTCTTACATGAAATAGTAATTAAAAAAAATTCGATGATTTTTTTGTATTTTTAGGATAAGTTTCTTTTTCGGATGGATAGTTAATGAAATACTACATTTTTATTCAAAAAAACTCATACAAATAACTTATAGTGCTAAATTATATTTTGGATTATTTTTAATGTATAATTAGATATTTTTTATAATATTTTATCAAATATAGGTTATATGAATTAATTTAGCCTTGAATTTTGATAAAAATAATTCAGTGTTTTTTTCATTTTAATAAACTATTTTTTTACCCCATAAATGAGACTAATTAGAGATAAATTTTATAAAATTATGTGTTTTGAATATTGAAAATTGATTAAATATTTGTGATTATAATTTCCAAATGTATTAAATATGACCCCTATATTTTTGGCCAATACAAATAGTATCTTTTGTAATTTGTATTACCACAATGAAGGGTAAATCAACTAATTTAGGGAAAAATTAATATTATATATATATTTTTATATGACCATAAAAATTGTAATAATTATATGTAATGATTTATTCTTGACTCAAAAAATACTTTGGTTGATTTTGTGATCTTTTGTAGCCACATGTATGACATTGATCGATCTATAGTATTTTATTCAATGAAATGTGAATTTTGTCATACTTTTTCTTTATACTAGTGAAAAAATTATAATGTGAGGTTATATAGGAGATATATTAAACTGCAAATATTATTTTGAAATCTAAAATGTTATTCTTTTTCAAGGTAATTTGTTTTAAATTTTTATGGAAGAAATAACTAAATTAAAGGATTTCACAATAATGTTGGAATAATTATTTAATTGAAGGAAATATAAAATAAATTAAATAAAAAAATAATCAAATAAATATAATTTGAGATTATTAAAGACATTAGATAATTTTATAGATGTATTTGACCCGTTAATAATATTTTATAAGTCTTGGATCTAATTTATCTTGTTGTTTTATACTTTTAATGACAAAAAATGAATATTGTCAAAATCAACATTAATGATATTTTAAAATAAATAATATTTTTTTAAAATTATATAGAATTTATAAAAATATAAAATAAAACCATTTTTTATAAGTATTAAAATATCATAAATGACTCATTTAATTGTATTTTGGAAATTTATAGTAATTATATTAACCATAAAATTGAAAATTACGTGATATCCTGATAAGAATTAAAAAGGTTAAATAAGGATTAAACAAAAAATATATGGATTAAGAAAATAATAAAATCATTTATAATTTTTTATACCCATAAAAATCATATATTCTAAATAACTGACATTCTATCCATTTTTAATAGAAAATTAATTTATATTAATTTAATATTTTGATGAATTTCAAGAGTTCCCCTTGCCTCTCTTATAAAAGGAAACATTTTCAACTATTTTATTAACACATGAAAACTATTTGGTTAAACCAATATAAGAAAAAATACATTCTTAGATACTACTCACAATTTCTAGAGTACATATAGTGGTAATAAAACCACCCTTAGTGGTCTTAAGGTATTAATAAATGGGTATCGTCTGAGGAAGAAGATTTGTTTTAATCAATTATTTCCATTTTATTTCTTCTTACACATCCTAAAAATATTATTAATCTATTTTTAAATAATAATAAAATATCCAAAATATAATTATATTTTATTATATTAATAAAATAACAAAAATTGTTCTCCACTTCCATCAAATGGTAAATGAATTATTCTTTCATGCATAAGGAAGACTACCACCTCACAAATCGATATAATTCATTATAAATCCCCATCACTCAAGACTAGTTATAATGATATAATTAATGTTTATATATGATATTAATTAAATATTTATAATTATTAATGAATAATATATAATCTAAGTTGTTACATTTCCATGCACATGAAAATGATAACAACATTCGTGCGTATGTGCGAACTATAACTTCCATGAAGTGATTTTTTTTTTCATCACCAAATCACAAGGATGATATATATATATATGTGTATTTTTAAATGATTAATATTATATCTCTGATTTTATTATTATTATGTAAAGATAAAATTATCCATATATTCTTTCCATAATGATCACTACAAATTTAAAACAATACTCATGCGTACGTCCAACCTACCATCTTCATGATGATAACCTTGTTCATTTTTTATAACCATACTTAATGGTTTTATTGAATAGTATAAACTTTTTATAAAAATGATAATAGTATGATGATTATTATTTTGGTGACGATGGACTATTGATCATTTTGACTCTTGACATAATTTCAAATTCATTTTGGACTAATGTACCAAATATCATCAAAACATCTGACATTAACTTAAATAAATAAGTAATTATTATAACTTGATAATAAGTGACATAAAAGGAATAATAAAAATTAAAATGGTTATAATGAAATTAAAAAGTTATCCTTCATTAATTATCGATAAAGATAAATATTATACATGACGATTCAGAGTCAGGGTAATGGATTTAACATTAAAATCCTCTTTTAATGTTACTATTTCAAATATTTTAAAAAAAGGATAAAATGAATTTTATATTATATAGAATAAATGGGATTTCATGATTTAATGTCTTGTAATATTTAATTCCATACATTAGATGTTTATAATTTTATTTTCAAATAATTTATTTTCATTTATGGGTGTGAAACTTTGTAAAACTAAAATGTAATTTCATAATGGAAACATTTTTCCCTAAAGATTGTTTGTTTATAAATGTATCATATGTTATGATTTTGTATTGATTCATGGGAATTTCATAAGAGTTTGTGAAAATTTCTTATAAATTGAGTGTGGGTGAGCCCATCATAACAATCCATTCATTGGGTAACAGAATTAAATTAACTATTTGTGTTTCTCTTAAGAGATTAAGGGAATATACTATAGTGGGAATTAAAAATTATACCATGAAGGTTACTCTCTATGTTGCAGTGAGAGTTATTATAATAGTGTTATGGAATTGATTCCCCAATTTACTTTTGAGGTTAGGATGTTACTTAATCATAAGTTAGAAGTCGTATATAACCATAAAGGATAGCATGGTCTGAAAGACCATAATTATTTTATATAAACATAATGAGTTTAAGATAACATGAATAAGTATATTTTAGTGTTTATCATACTCATAATATGGTATATTATCAATTTACATCTCACACTAACCTATTTGGTTTTAGTAAATGGTTTCATCCAGCATGCACCATATTAATAATAGATTTCAAGGAAAATGAAGTGGTTCTATGAATAAGGAACCGAATAAAATATGAGATGCAATAAGAAATCATATTGATACTCTAAACCAACTACCAGGAGTATTGAATAACCAAATGATCCTTGGTGAGTTTTCCAATATATCATATATGAGGGAAATGAATCCTTATGGATGTTAAAGTAACTCTGATCATAAATATATATATATAAACGAAATATGATTCAATGGTGTAGAACGAAATATCTAGGAAAATATGTTAAAAGTATAATAATAAGTTTTAAATTTTTTAAAGGAGGTTATAATGTAATAATATGACAAGGGAAAATAGCATTTAGTACACTCTATGGAAGGGAATGTCGTTCTGTATGAGTAATAAATTGATTGTATTAAATATAAGGAGTATAGTCATTTTGAAAATATATATATTAAAAATAATTCCCATGAATGGGAGCAGTATGACCGTACAATTTTTTTATGAATGCATAATTCCATTAAAATTTATGATGATGAAACCAAAAATGACATAGAAAAGGCATGTATTATTAATTTGTTCATTTTTTTATCATTTTAAATCATTGTTCATGATTCATGTATTTGTTTGTAGGAATGAATTATTAAATAATATTATGTAATAACATTGTTATGGGATAATGAATAATTATGAATGATTAAGATGTCTACATATAATGGATAGTATTGTTGTGGTATATTTCTTGATGATGGAAATTTTAAAAGTAGTGATACCCATTTGATGATGGGGGTACATTAGAAGACATTTTTTATTCTATGTTATATATAAAATTTAGATTTTTATGTGAAAATATTATTTAAGAAAGAATTATCTATTCTTTTTTATACATAATTATAAATGTATGGATATCCTTTAGGGTTTTTATGATCTTTGGATTTGAGGTAATTGTGGGTTATTACATTTTGGGAGGAAAAATTAAAGGTATAAGGTAAAAATTCTGGTTAAAACATGTTATGGTCATTTTTGAAGATTTTTCAAACATATCTACGAATTTTAGAAAAATAATATAGTTTTAGAAAAAAGGAAAACCCTCTGGATGGCTGAAAACCAATCGTGTCCAGCAAGGCCTCAAGGTTCAAACCAGAAACTAAATGTTGACAAGGGTGAATCAGAAACCACTAGCCTATGGGATGTCATAGTTAGTATGCCCTTTTATTTTTATTTACAAAATTGATGTATGAATAATATGTTTATTTTGGGAACATCTGTTTTATTCAATTGATAAACTTGGGATTGGAAAATGGTTTGGTGATTAAGAGATTAGTGTTATTTCGAAATAAATTTTCTATTTTGATAATCCTATAATATTAAGGTATACATAATATTATGATGAATAAATTTTGAATTTTATATTAGAGTAAAATATTATTTTATTATAAACTTACGGGGATTTAGGTTATTTATGGAAATTGTTTTTATAAGTTTGAGCTTATGTTATATTGGAAATTAATGTTTTGGTATACAACATTAAGAGTGATTGATCTTATTTGGAACTAAATTTCACCAAATCCTAAGGATTTTGGGGTTTCAATTTTAGTCAATAATATTTTTGAGGAAATACGGTTATTCAATGAATGAGCTATGTCAGACATTTTAGATTACTATTGAATTTTTTAGATTTAAGTAGTTGTTTCATCAAATAATGGTTTATTCTTTTTGGAAAATTACCTTATATTATCCTACAAATTTTTTATTATTCAATATCTGAATACATTAGGAAAATAGTGTTATAAATTTGTGTATTTTTTGATTATTATCAGTTATTATAATGATTAACCATGAAAAATTAATCATAAAAACTCATTATTTAGAGAAAAGATGATTTATTTGTTGAAATTAATTAAAGGATAAATACATAATTTTCAAGTAAATATATATTATTATGTTATTTTTCTAGGTAGTAATATAATTCTTCAATAGAATCTTATATAAAAACATCATTCGTTTAGTTTTCTTATCAAGAAGTTAATTGGCTTTTAAACCATCACATATTTATGATTTTTTTATTGTTATCTTTATCATGACCATATCCTCTATCAATCTCCATATGAACATTACAGTTAGTTTTCTATTCTATTTCGTTATTTTCCAACATTAAACCCTAGTATGTGTTATCGTGGATGATGTTTCTTATTTCTGTTTCTTTCAATTAAGGTAATGGTTTTATTAACCCTTGTTCGGATGTGGGATTTCTATAAAGATATTTTTAATAGTCAAACCATGGGTACTAGTACTGAGTTTATATTTTTAGGACATAATTTATTATGGTGTGGGTGAATGTAACATCCCATTATTTTAATAAAGAAATTCTATGATCGATAACATACATGATACACCACATTAAGAAAAAACAAAAAAAATATTATTATTTAAATGTCACCATTATAAAATAGTTGTTAGTGTGGAGGGAATCAATCATATTGAGATAAATTTTAAAATATGATTTAAAAAATGTATATTCAATTAGTTATTTAACCTGTTAATTATAAATAAAACTACTTTATAAATAAAAGTAATTGTTTTTCTGAAAAAACAATCAAAATGTTCACACGTGTGTTATATTCCAATTAATAAAAAATAAACCTTTTTATATTATTTGAATGAAATTTATTAAATATAAACTATAATATTTAACATTCATATCATGAGTTTTCTAGACATTATATATAAACATATACAAATTTTCTCACAAAAGATATTTTTTTCTAAATAGGTTGTTTTATCACTTTTTGAGGGGAAAAATTTCTAAATATAGTTATGACTTTTTTATAAAATATATTTCAAAAAATACTATTATTATTTTAATTATGAATATAAAAATTTATATTGCATTAATTTTTTTATTTTTCTTTAAGTTTATTTTTAGATGAATGTTGAAAACAACACATCCTTTTAAGGGAAAATATTTTTTTCATTTAGATATTTTATAGAGTAATATTATATTTTTTTAATCATAATGTATAATTAGATCACATATATATTATTTAATCCAATTTAGATCATTTGAAATAATTTCACATTGAATTTGGAAATAAAAAAATTCAATCGTTCGAATTTTTTCATTTTGATAAACTATTTTCCCACACCGTTATTGGGATTAAATTGAAATTAATTTTAGAAATGTATGTAGTTTGAATTTTGAAAATTAGATTCCATATTTTAAATCATAAGGTAGAAATTTAGTAAATAGTCACGTTTTGTTTTTGTTCAATATGAATACTATGTTTAGTAATTTTTATTACCATGGTTAAGGGTAAATCGGATAACTAAGGGTAAAAATAATATTTTAATTATTTGGAATTTACCCTAACACTATAACTAATTTTATTTTATTAGTTATTTTTGACCAAAACCAAAATTGGTAAGATTTTTGGAGCTCTTTGATCCACATTAATAACAATAATCCATATAGAGTATTTTATTCATGGAAAAGTCAATTCTGTCATACTTTTGTTTTAAAAAAGTGAAATATTTTAATGTGGGGTTATATATGGGATATATTCGAATATAAATATTATTTTGAAATATAATTGTTTTATATTAATCATTATAACTTATTTTTATTATTTATGGTAGAAATAATTAAATTAATGGCTAGAATAATGATGATGCATTAATTTTTTAATTAAAGAAAATATAAAAAAAATTATATTAAAAAAATTAAAATAAATAGAAATTATGATTATTAAACTCATAAATGAATTTTTAGATGATTTTAAAATGTCAGTGATTTTTTATAATTATTTTTCAAATTTATCTTTTTTGTTGTATTTTTATTAAAGAAAAAATAATGAAAGTGTAAATATTATAATTAATGATATTTTAAACTAAAAAATATTTTATTAAATATTATACAATTTATCAAAATATTAAATTTTTCATCAATAGTTGGTATAATTCCTAATATTATATATATGAATCATTTAATGGTATTTTCTCAATTTATAATAAATTTATCAACCCACTATGTTTAAATTACATGATATATCTATAAGAATTTGAGAGGTTAAATAAGGGTTAAACCAAAAAATATGTATTAAAATAATAATAAAAATATATAAAATATTAAATGGATAAATTTAATTGTACCCAAAATCATATATATTTTAAATAGCTCACTTCATACCCATTTGGAATTAGTAATTAATTTATATTAATTTCATATTCTAATGAATTCTAAGAGAGACCATCTCTTCTCTTATAAAATAGAAACTCTTCTTCTCATTTATTTACACATAAAAAATATGTTTTCATAAAATATATTCTTAAATAACTTCTTTTAACCCCTACACTCTTTCTAGTTCTCTTATTCATGGAATAACACCAGCCATAATGGTTTTTAGGTGTTAAAAAAATGAGATCTTCCGAAGAAGATACTTTTTTTTAATCAAGTATTTCGGTTTTACTTCTTCATCCCCTTCCATAAAATATTCTTCAATCCTGATGAATTAATAAATAAATTATCATAAATACAATTATATTTAATTATTTTAATATCATTACAAAAATACTTCTCCACCTCCATCAAATGAGAAAAGAATTAATCGATCGTGTGGGACTACCACCCCGTGAACCGATATAATTTGTTTTCCATCATCATATCTCAAGATTGGTTATGATGATGGAATTAATATTTATATTTGATATTAATGAAATATTTATAATTATTAAATAATAATAATATATCATTTAAATTCTTACATGTCCTTGCACATTAAAATGATCATGTCATTTTTGTATACATGTGAACTATCACCTCCACAAAGCGATGTGATTTGTTTTTCATTAGTACGATACATGGTTGATATATATATGTATATATATATATGTGTGTGTGTGTTTTTGTGTGTATTTTAGTTATAAATATAATATTTAATATATTAAGATCATTCGGGAAAGATTAAATGATACTTAACTTTTTTCAATAATTATCATTGAAAAATGAAAATGTTATTCCTGCTTATGTACGTCCAACCATCTCCATTATTACAACATAATTCATTTTTCCTAACAATTCTATGTGTTTCTTTAAATTATGATTGATATATAAAAATGATAATAATTTCATTAATGTTATTTTATATATTATGTAAAATTTACCATTTTGACTATTGAGATAATTCCATATTCATGTTGGACTTAAGTAATGAATATCATCAAAATCCCAGACATGAAATTAAATAAATATATAATTGTTTTAACATAATAATAAGTTATATAAAGGAATAATAATTTTTTAAAAGGTATACAAAACAAAAATATCATTTAATATATATTTTTTATTAAAATATATAATTATTGTACATGTAGAGTTAAACATAAGGTAAGAGTCTTTCATTTAAAACCATCTTTTAAAGATACATTTCAAATATTTTTAATGAATATAAAAGGAATATTTTATAAAACACACGACATAAAAAAAATTCATGATTCCATATAGCTTTAATGATTATATTCATCCATTAAAATTTTAAAATATTATTTTAAAATAATGTGTTTTCATTTATGAGTGTGCAAAATGGTAAAAAGTGAAAATTGATTTCAAAATGGAGAATTTTTTTCATAATGAATGTTATTTTACGAATGTTTCATTTTTTGTGCATATATTTTGGTTCTTAGGAATTGTATTTGAGTAAAGGTGGTTTTGTGATAAAATGACATTAGGTGATCCCATTATATCTCTATAATGCATTGGGTAATGAGGCGTAGTTAATTGGTAGGTTTTCTTTGAAGATATAAAGGTGTTATACTACGGTGGGTATTCCAAATGTAACCATAATGGTTACTCCCTATGTATCCTCGAGACCTACTGTATGAGTAATATGAAATTGATGCCACAAGTTACCTTTATGATTTATCTTTTCTATGGTGTTTGACGGGAGACTTATGATTTAATGTGGTAAGATAAATAGATTATGTTTTTTGTTTGAAAAGTATAACTTTGTTAAATTGTTTTCATGGGTTTATAAGTAATCATGGACTAACAATTTCACTATTTTAGTTTATTTCCCTTAATTTTTTTACTCATCGTATGTTTTAAAATAATTTTATAGCGTAGAAAAGTGTGTAAGAGAAAGTATGAATACATGTTTAATTTTATAAATATTTTTTTGATCATTTTAAAAAATTTATTTTTTGAAAAAATTGATGTTGAGTAGAAGTGTATAATTTGTAATATTTGAGTTTTTATGTTATAATTTTTGTTTTATTTTCTAAAAATACAAATATAAAATATCCTAAAATGTAAATTCTAGTTAAAAATCGCTAGTATATATTGTATTTGGGTCCATATCCTTAAAATAATACAAAGAAAAAATCAATTTGTATGATGTATTTAAATTGAAATGAAAAAAATAGAAAAAGTAAACATCTATTTTAGATTATGTATCATTTAATATAAAATAATACGTTAGATGTGATTGTGAAAGAATTATTAAGTCATGGAATTTTATTATACACATAGAATATATGATATTTATTATTTTTCCTAACAAAAAAAATATTGGTCCATTATCAAAAACCCCTATGGGCTACTAATCAACCACACTTGAGTGACTCATGTTCAACCTCATGGGATACCCTCCCCAAGGAGGCCACATGGTGACATGGTGGATCGTTTTTAAAAACATAGAAATAATATGTATAAAATTAATTGGATTTAAATTGTGTAGGCCCTATAAGGGAAATGGAAATGCTCCAAGGGGGGAATTAGGAAAAGTAGTGGATGGGAGAGGTTCTCATACTCGCTTTTAACCACACTAAGGGAATAGTTTTTGGATAACGTTTAAAGAATCGTCATGGGATTATGATGTGGAATTATATCTCATGAATATTGTCCATAATTATTAAAAATATATCGATTGAATGTGGGTCATTCGATGTGATTAATCTTAATAATCTAATCTCTTACACCGATGATTTTAAATGAGTGGTGTCACCATTGAACTCCTGTGACATTAGATAGTTTCCACACGCCGAAGTAGATGGAGGAATGTTTATTGGTCGATACCAACATGGAAAAATTATAGAATGAGTCATCACAAAATCATGAATGAAATATTTTCTCTCAAAACAGTTGGTGAATCTAGGTACAACCTTGAGTTGAATGCAATAGAATTTAAAGAGTGTCGTGTGAATGAGTATGATCTTTTAGGATAAAATAATAATTTTATTATCATCATAGTAACAAGAATATATCACCTCAAACTCACATAAAAAATATTTTCTTATTTTATGTAATCATTTTGAGAGATCTGGAATTATTCGGTATATTAATACACCATAACATGGTATATATTGCAAAGATTTGAAGATATCCTTGATGCGGCTTAAAATTTTCATCATAGGTGGTGTGTCGCCTAGTGAATCTTAAATATTAAAGGAGAAGAATAAATCACAAGTGTTTATACCAATCATCTTGAGAGTGATCTCAATTCTCCAAATAAAACAAAGCCATCACACAATAACTTCTTGTGAAAAATGAGAAGCCCTCATCGTGATATTCTTACCAAATGGATAAGGATATCCCATGATCCTTTGAAATTGCATCCATGACACTAAAAGGTCTTATTAAGTACTAGTTTCTTGAATCCATTTGATATTACATTAACCCCATTGAGATATTGTGAGATGGAGTCTCCCACACTTTGTTTTTTAATGAATAACAAGGGCTCAGTTGAACAATGATATCTTTATATATTCATTTTGTGGGATGGAATCATGAGAAGAGGAAAAAGCTCTAATATTTCATTAAGGGGAAGAAAATACAAGCTCACTGGAATGAAATAATTATGTTTCATGATATGTTTTCATTTTGTTACACCCAAAATAACATGCTGGTAGTGAGATCACAAATATAGTGAACACTCCGTTTACATGAAGGAAGGATGTTTAAGAAACTAAATTAACTTTATAAACATGAATTGATAATCAAAGTGAACATTTTTTTATATCATTACATTAATTTGTGCAAGAGTTGAGTAACTAAAAACTAATAAATGTTTTTATAACAATATAAAATAACAAGGAACATTATATATTCCTAAGTTTTTATTGAAAAGAACATGCATTGTATAACACATATATGGGGTGAAGAATTAAATAATTATTTTATGGAGTTGATGAAATATTATTCCTTTATAAAACATTTATGAACATTGTTCACATTTCATGAACACATTTAATTAAGGTGGGGACTTTAAAATAGGGAAGAATATACCAGTGAATAGTTCCAATGAGGAAACTGATCGAATAAATGTGATCAAAAATATGTGAGAAAGACTGGGAATCTTAAAAAATTTACTTGAATAAGTACATGAGAATGTTTGATTCAAAATGATCATGGAGGAAGTTCTAAAAATCATATTTTAGTCGATCATCCTCTTTGAAATGTATAAGTCTCTACATTGGATCATGAAGAATTTCATGTCATATAGTTGGAGTTAGGAGTTGAAGGAGTCTCTCGGTAGAGGTTGGAGAAATAAGTCTCTTTATAGGATCACGGAGTCGTGGAATGTGGGGGGGTGGGTTTGTCCATCTGGGGAGGAAGAGTTAGATTAATGGGGGTATGGCCAGAATCAATATGAAATTGACTACCGGGGTGGGTAATCGGTTTCTTTCTTTTCCATTGTATTCATTAATAGTATTATATTGGATAGTACATGTTTTGTGAACAAAATACATTAAATGGAGTAGTATATTTTACCACACCTTTTAAATACTATGTTCCTATCATTATCTTATTAATACATCACATGAGTTGATGTTAATAGAAACTATTTTGTAAATGATTAACCTTAACATGTTCAATTGGTTGAATCTAAAAGAAGTTGAATTCCAAAAAAAGAACTACTAATTCAACAATCCCCTCTAAGAAGTCTATACGTCCTATGGAATTACAAGTATTATTATAGGGTAGGTTCCCTCTAAATATCCAATCATCATTCTAACAGATTGAGAATATTTATTCTATCAATATATGAGGTTTTCCAAAATTTATGGGAAGAATTATTGTAATAATATAAATAGGATTTTCTTTATCTTCAATCACTTGGCTTGGGAATGAGAGATGCTACAAATATGGGTTTTCCACCCATTATTGATGATGCTACCATGAGATAAGATGATAAGAAAAATATGGATATAGATATAAAGATATCAAATTTTTCTTGATTGATTTTATAGAAATGTTATATAAAAATATCATGGGTCTCTAGACTACCATAGATATATAGGATAAACTCAGAAGTTGCCATGAAGGAAATTTAATAGTTAAGTAAGATAAAAAATAGGATTTGAATAATAATTTTAAGGGTATAAAAATGATCTATGATGAAAATATTGGTGACTATTTCACTAGAGTGACTGAGATACTAAAAATATTATAAGATTTTCTGATATGTTAGATGACGTAATAATTGTAAAAACTTCTATTGGTAATTTTATAGAGAGTTTAAATTCATAGATATCATAACTATAAGAATGTGATTATTTTTTAGTTTATTAAATTCAGAACCTTATCCTAGATAATTAGGCAAGAAGAATTCCATCTTTCAAGAAGGAATAAAAATATAATAGAATTTGAATCCATGAGAAAGGGAAATGTAAGTGAAGAAGAGGCTATAGAATCTAATGTTTGGTATAGTTGGGATGATGAGGATGGATAAAATAATCGTATTTCCCTTCTATAAAAAGGATTCTAAAAGGTGAAATGGTAGGGAAAGAATAAGTAACCACAAAAATATTTTAACTGTGGTATCTCCAGTCAATTTTCAAAGATACTTTAAACAAATAATGTTAAAGAATCAAAATCAAAATCAGATTCACATGATGAAATTTCTGATAAACAAGCATGGAATATGAAAAATTAGAAATACTAACTAGAAATAAAAGTAATATTCTAATAAAGTAAAACTAATATTCATCATGATGTTATTTCTCAGATAATTAAGTTGGTTTATTTTCTTATGTAAATAGAATAATTGATTTATCAAGTAGTAGTGATGTTGATGAGGAAATAATATAACATTAGTATATGTTGAAATAAAAAATCTAGTTATTTAGGGAACAGATCAAATATCACATTAAATAAAGTAACAATATTGAAAAATAAAAGAATAAATTAACTACTTGAATGAATAATAATGAAATTATTCCAATTGATGGAAAACGAGGAGTCGATAAAAAACGAACTATCAATTTTCAATGAGATCAAGATGGATAAATTAAAAATCACTGAACAATAAAAGATGATATGTGATCTCGGTGAAAATTTTACTTAGAGAGAAAAATATTTTTTTGAGACAGATGACACACGTGTCAAAGTTCAACATGAGTATAATTAATCTGGGGAGGATTTCATTAAATCTATTGAGATCTTGGGAGAATCTTTCAATGTTGGGGGAGAAGCACGGTAAAAGTGTAACCAATCAATTTTTTTGGAAATATTATATCTAATAGTTCATATGTTAAAAATTAAAATCAAAAATTTGTGGGAAATGAAATATGAGAGGAAATATTCCACATCAAGGAAAGTGAATTATATTCTAGGAAGGAAAAAACCCCCCAAAGAACGATAAGGATTGGTTTGTAAGTGGAAAATAAAAATATATATCTGAATTCATCTTCAATAACTCTTTATGAATAATGTTTCAATGATTTTATTAGTGTTATGGCAATCATTTTCACAAAGCCCACTCTACCTAAAATAAGATTCCTTAACCATGAATGAAACTAGAATCAAGGGGCCGTTTTAATGGGAAATTGTAGAAAAACAATTGGAGAAAGAACTTGTGAATATATTTTCACCACAACTAACAACACAAAAAAATAATTCAAATTTTGGATGAATTTTGTGGTAGTTTTTGTTTTCGTGTTGATAGGGCTGATGTATGCATGAAAAGGATAGAAGGAGTAGTTCCCTATTCAGTGAAAGGGGAATAGTTCCAATATAAAACCAATGAAAAGTCATGTGAAAATTTTTAGAAGACCGAAAATGTAAATAAAGAAATACAATTTGTTTGAAAATATTAGTTGAAACCGGATAAATAATTAGAGAAATCAAGGAAACATGGTAAATTTAATGGAAGGTAAGTGTTCTTATAAAATGAGGTGGATGTTGATAAACATTTATCCACATATGGGATCTTAAAGATCTACAATATTGACATTGAAATAGTTATTCAACCCAAAGAATACTTTAAAATATATTATTATCAAATCAATGAGATTCAAAAGAAAAATAATGGTCGATAAACTGTTCCCGTGTGGAGATTTGAAGAAAATAATGTCGCGTATTTAGAGGAAGATCTCAGTCAAAATATTATTTACGAGAAACTAAGAGGTTACTCATTATTCACACATATATACAATTTTGTAATGACAATCAAGGAATGTAAGTAGATGGATTCATCCATTAAGGGGGATCATTAATGAGATTAAGTTGTAAAATCTTCACTTCATAGTGAATGTGGAAAATATGAACATCTATATAAAATTTGAAGATGAGGTATTCTAATCAAACATTCATTCCTCATTCATAGTTATATTAGTCGTACCAATTAAGGGGGAGCGATCGATTATTTTTAAAATGATACAAAAGGGGAGATAAATATTATCATTTGACCTTTATAATGTGTTTATCAAAGTGTGCATTATTTTTTATTTAATTGAAAAATCTACTTTTTAGAAACTGTATAAATGATATTTTAGAATTTTTTAACATGATATCACATCCATTTTATATTATAGATATTTTAGGAATCCTTGGTTATATGTCTTCTATTGTTTACACCATTTTCTCCCACATATACATAGAGATAATTTACCAAAGTATCTTTGTTAATTTACCCATGTTAGATCATTCCTCTCATAGATGTGATATTTTAATTTTCATATAAGGTAAATGATCATTCTTATGAGGAGAAATATTAGTTGAGACGACCTCATTAACAATTTTAATATTTATTTTCAATAAGGGGGAGAAATTCACCCCATATTGACATTAATGGTTTGTGTTGATTTAAAAAAATATAATGGGCGATATTTTTTAGCCCATATTTCATTTTCTATCAATAATTAAATATATGTTACAGGTGAATTGGTAATTCGTGGACGATTTTTATGAAGTCACTTGATGTCATTAGATGTCATACTCGAGCAATTTTCCATGTTTAATTATGATTATTAATCAAACTCATCTCAAATTTAAAGGGAATATTCCAAGATAGAAAAATTAATTTTTAAAATGAAGGATATTAATTATAGTTGGAAGAAGACCATGTATCCATTAAAACATTAATTTTCATCATCTATTTCCAATGTTTCGATAAAAAATTAAAGTGAACGTCTATTTTTCATAACGTATAATTTATTTTAGAAGAGAATGTTTGAGGTTGTTTGGAGAGAATTATTAAGTATTGTAATATTATTATACACTTATATTATTAATATGTATTATTTGGACTTACATAAAAAATATGGAGCCATTCATAGAAACCCCTAAGGGATTTCCCTCAACCTCACTTGAGGGGCCTAATGTAAACCTCATGGGGGAGACAACATTAAGAGGCTACACGGTGGCATGTTGGTACATGTATAAGTCTAAGGTACAGCTATGTATAATGTGGATGGGACTAGCTATGTGTAGGACTAAAATTTGAAATAGACCATGCTGCATGGGTGCCAGTGAGGCAAGGTAGTGTCTGGGAGCAGTCCCAGTACTTGCTTCAAGAAACTAAAAGGGAATCGTTTATTGATAATGGGTGGATAATACACATGGGATTTCCAATTTGGAATGAACTCCAGTAGATACTACTCATATGAATTAAATATATAAGTATAGAACATGTCTTATCTAATGATATTAATGAACATCATCTGATCTACTGCACTAAAAAGTTTATACGAGTTGCTTTTTATTTGACCTCTTATAATGGGGAAGAGTTATAATATGCTAGATTAGATAAAAAAACTCTTATGATTGAAACCAGAAAGGAAAATAAATATAATGATTCATCATGAAATCATGCATGAAGGGTTCATATTTCATTCAATGTAAAGGTTCGAGGAATAAACATTGGTCAAATTAAAATTATTTATAGATGGTTATTTGAATGATTTCGAGTTTTTTGGATAAATGAAGAATTATATTATCATCAAATGAATGTAACGATGGAATGACAAAGTAAAATAACTAAATAAATAAATAATTTCATATGAAAATTTTAGATATACTGAATTCATTGATATATTAAATTACAGTGACATAATAGTATGTTTGGATTTTTGTAAACAACTGTAATGTGGTTTAAAATGTAGAAAATATGGGGGGAAAGTTATAGAGGTTCATGAATAAAAAATATAATAAGAATTGATAAGAATTTATACAGATCATATTGAGAGTGGTCACAATTTTTCAAATAAAATAGAACCACTATGGTGCTCCAACTTATGCAAAGAGAGAATCCCTCCTTATGATATTCTTATGTTAAGGAGAAATAGATCATGTGAGACTTTCAACTTGTGTATAACACAGTCTAAGACATCATGAATAATTGGTTCAACAAAGCCCTTCTGGTTTTAATAATATCACTTGAGACAACATGATATAGTTCCACTCACACTATGTGTTTCAAAGAATAACATGCAATTAGTTGAATTGTTATATCTTAATATATATTTTTTGTGTGAAGGAAGATTTATAAGAGGAGAATACACTACTATTTTGTGAAGAATATGATAGTTCATGCACACTCACATCTAGTATGTGAGGTACATGTTATGTTTTCATTTGGTTTCAGCTTAGGTATATCATTAGCAGTGGGTTTACAGAAATGATGATCACCCAATTTGTATGAAGGAAAATAGTTCACGAATGTACAACAATTACATGCATATAAAATTTGAAACAAAGTGATCATTTTGTTTTATGCCTAAATGTATACATAAAAAAATTTAGTAACCTAGAAATAATGAATATTTTTTGAAGGACACAATGTAACAAGTAATATACTAAGGTTTAGGGTTATGATTTAAAAGACAATGAATTGTACAAAATTTGTATGAGGTTTTATAAATCAAGATGAATATTGTGTTTGTGCTGACTATTATTACATAAAATATGGAAGAACATTGTCTGCATTTCTTGAACACTTTAATGTGATGCTAGGACTTCAGAAGAAGGAGAAATATTCCCAATCATAGTTTCATTGTGGCAACAGACCAAATAAAGGTGATCAGAAATATGTGAGAAATGATTGAAATATTTGCCAAAGTACTTGATCAGGTACACATGAAAGTGTGATTCAGTGAGATCATGGTGGAATATAAACATATCATCCTTTAATGGACCAAACTTAAATAAGGTTAGAATTCACTCAGTTAGTTTAAGGATTTTTGAAGTATTATTATTGAATCGAGAAGTAAAAGGATTCTCTCACATGGGGCTAGAGAAATAAGTCTCTCAGTACGATATAAAAGCATGAGACAGGTGGGGGTATAACAAACCGATGAAGAAGATTTAGATAGTTGTAGGGTACACTTATAATAAACTAGAGGATCAAATAAAATGGTGTATAACTATTTCCTTTCTTATCCATTATAATCATTTATAATATTATAGTGGGGAATCAATGTTGGTGGGAATAACTAACAATGAAAGGTATTGTGTATTGTACCAAACCATGTAAGTATTTTTCCCTAATCACTCTCTTAATACTAATGAACATGAGGTGATATTAGTAAATACTATTGAGTGAATAAATAGAATTTAAAATTTAATGTGGTTAAATTCAACGGAAATTAATTCATAAAAATAAACCACTCATTCACCCTAACCCTTTTAATGTAAATTTGGCATGGATAACTACAACTTTTTTAATTGTCCTACAAATACACTAATAGTGAATGATGATATATGGGTCATTTTAGACCGCCATATAATTTATGAACATTTATTAAAAGTAAGGATGTGTCTAGAATGTTATTATTTTTTTAAAGATAAGGGGACAAGCCCCCTAAATTTATTTATAAAAAAAGGTCCAAGGGGAGAATAACATGGAAACAGTGTAAGACATACATTATTGGAGACCATCTTTTTCCTAATCTTGTCGCCAATTTTGCGCTCTTGTGCTCTTATCTCGTTCCGCATTTTGCCGCTGAGACGCCCTCTACCACTACTAGAGTAGCGGTCTGAAATATCCTGAGCTTGCTGCATTAGAGTTTCCAGGTCTTCATCAGAACTGGCAGTTTGATCATCTTCCTTTTTCTTCAATTCCACCTTTCTTTGTTTCTTCTTTTGGCTTCTTGTTCGTGCTTGCTGCCACATGCAGTCCAATGCTTCGGATTTGTCATCCTCATTTCCTGCTGAAACAGTAACCTTCATCTTGGCAGTGGGAGAATCACATAAAACTCCCCCCGAAGGATGCACAGCACCAGCTGAAGGATCTGAGTCTCCTAGTACAGGAGAAATAATAGCAGTATTAGAAGAAACATTCCAAGAATTTAAAGAAGTATCAGTGGGATCAACATCCCTACATTGAACAGCATGTGATTTATCCACCGAAGAGAGCATATTAGAGGTCTTCTCGGACCCTTCCCCAACATGGAGCTCCGAGCATCCTACAGTTTGAGACCTCACATCAGCAGAAACACCAACCATCTTTGCCTTCATTTTGTCATTAGCATCATAGCTATCTTTATGTGTCAAAGTCTGAAATGTGGCCACAACTACATTCTGTTTTTGTCCAGAATCAGATTCAGTTTGAAGACCCTGTTGTGAGTACTCTTGTGACCCCAAATCAGTGCTAATCACATCTGTGACAGTCTGCACAGTTCCCAGATTTCCAGAACCAACATTAAAATGAGCTGGAGATTCTAAAACCGAAGATGTTCTATCATCCTTCATAGCCCCATTCCTAGAATGCAGGGGTGAAGGGGGTTCACCCTATTCCACAATCTCAGCCCAGGACTTCCTAATTGGATTACATATCTTGTTAGAATTCAAAGGATTTGAAATGTCAGTTCTTGGGGCATCCCTACTGTTAGAATCAGTAGGTAAAAGATCATTGTTCAGTTGATCCAAAATAACTGGGTTAGGCTTCAATCTATCAACTTTTCCACATGACTTAGAGTCATGACCCTTAAGAGAGCATATGCTGCACAATATAGACTTCCTACATGAAGTAGCATCATGACCTAGAACCTTACAGGCTTGAAAGAATCTAGGAACCCTCTCAAATTCAATTCTCAGCTCTAATTATTCATCATTCGTGGAAAGATAAACCCTATCAACAAGAGTTGAGCAGAGATCAATCTCAATAAGGCATCTAGAATAATGGCTGAATCTAGCCATTTCAGTTTCTCTATCCATTCTAATAGGAACTCCAATGGCAAGATCAATATCATAAAGAATTATAGGATGCCATAATCCAATTGAGACCAAAAATTTTGATCCATACCTAATCTGAGGTGTTACCTAATTTAGAGGGGTTGAAACTCCTATCCCATTCTCGGATGTGGAAAGCACCAGGCCTAAAAGAGATTGAACCGAAGCTCAAGGATCTGAGCTTGAGATCTGCAGAGGGGAATATTAAGTGATAATAACCCCTTCTAAGAGAAACACACTACCAATCTTCAAAACCCCATATATCAACCAGTCTTCATCGAAGATAATCAATTTTCCATGGAATACATCCCTTTGGAAGAATCAATCTTCCAATAATAGAGTGTTCCCCCAATAGCATACACTCAGCAACTGCAGTAGAATCTGCCCTGACATGGGCCACAGATCCCTTTTTTCGAATGCTCACAAAAGAACTCTTGAACTGATAAAAGGACCTGCTAGCATTACTGGCCACGGGTAAAACCAAACCTGGTTTTCTAGAATCAGCTCCAACCCAGCCTGAAGCATGAGAGTAGGAGTTGAATCTCCCAGGGAGAAGGAAACCGTCTGCCATCGCGATGCTTCTTCCAAAACCCTAATCGTCAAGAGATCTCGGGTGTCGGCTCGTCATTTCCCCCCCAAGAACGTTAATTTATTTCTTAACTCTATTTCAATGAAATCACATGACTTCACTACAAAATTATATCATTCATATATGATTGAGACACATGGATGATATAATATTTTTGGAAGAGTATTCACAATCATCTCAATTCCCAGGTAAATTTAATCACCGCCTATCATCACTACATTAATTGATAGTCTAAAAGGACTATTCTAATAATATAAAACATACTATGATCATGTTCCCTTGACTTTCAATGAACATGTTATTAATATATACCTATAGTGGAATTTTTATAGATGAATGGATTTTTTTAATGCATCCATATAGAATCATTTGAAATGTAGTATAATTATTGATTTTGTACTCTAAATTACTCGGCTGAATTTGGAGAATGGGAGCTAGGTGGTCCAGAACATATTGTGGAAAGAATTTTGAAATTTTCGACTGTTCCAAATCATATCGAAGTATCTTAAAAAGATAAAATATATATACTGATAAAATAAGAAAGAATTTACATTCCTTGTGTGGGGTCTGATATTATTAATGGATTCAATGTGTAAAGAATTTTTAATATTCTATATAAAGAGAAAATTCAGTCCTAGGATCATTGGTACTTTTTAAATTATAGAGAGATTCAGGGTTACAACATACCGATTTTCCATTACACCTATTTTCAATACTGTAAATGAGTTATTAATTGTTTACATATTAATGAAATACCCGATAGATCCAAAAATGATGATAGGTATGAGGGAATATAGTTGGATCTATACTTATTTAAAAATTAATATCATCACTAGAGTCTCAACATTAGAGAGAATGTGTCATTAAATTAGAAAAATCATCTAGTGAAAGTCCACTGGAGAAATAAAAAACTAGGGGTTAAATGGGATCCTGAATATTTAATGAGTATTTATTTTATGATTTAAAATATATCTCATATTATAGGTTGAAAATATTTTTGGGGGATACAATACCTAGGATCCTACTATAAGAGATACACACTACATCCCAAAAATATTGCAAAATGCACACCTTAACTAACATTTATTCATGATTTTATTTTAAAGATAAATTTCTAAACTCTAGAATTTATATTTTTATATAAATTTTTTTATATGTTGATTAATCACATCAAAATTATTCTCAGGTGAAATTTAGCGATTTTTCATAAATATTTTATTTTTAGTTGAATATTGACAAATTGAGTTTAGTCTTATATTATAGAATTTATGAAATTATTATAAACTATATTGGAATATAAAAAGTATTAAAACATTTTTTTAGAAAAAAAAATTATTTCTGGCATAAAATTGTTCATTTAAAAATTCTTGTTCTGAATTTGAAAACCCATGTTTATCCTTTTTAAACATAAGTAATATTTATTGAAATTAAAAATATTTTTAAGTTGATACTTTTAACTAATTTCCAAAAGGTGTAATTCAATATAAGTTTAATTTTAAAGATTCATAAATCATTTTTAGTTAATAATAATATTTATAATTTCACAGAGATCAATGAAATTAATTATTTCATCCTAAACATAATATTTATGGATCAAAATACACCTTTTTTTTAAAACAAGTTTTTATTCATAATTTACAATAATATTAAAATTCATTTTCCGAAAAAAAAACTAAATTTTATTTGAAATAATTAATTTAATATTTTTTTATTTGGTGAAAATTATGCAATAATTCACACTTTATTTTTAGGCATTGGATGTATATTTATTTGGTTAAAATTTTTTGACAAGTTTAAATCAAGTAATGGTAAAAGTGAAAATATAAGAGTACAGAATTACAAAAATGGTAAAAAAAAATATATGAAAATGTATGGTTGAGTCTTTCTCATCCTTAAAACATTAAACACTCCTTTATTTTCGATTAGTGTGTCAACGTGACATTTCAATACTGATTTTAACTTTTATAATTAAAAAAATTCTATTTCCTCCACTTATAAAAGTGGCCTTCCACCACCACTATAATACCAATCTAAAAATTAGAATTAATCATCAATATTTTTGGACTTATCATATGTTACTCATATTTTAATGATCACAAATCTTTTACATTTTGTGAAACCTATTAATCCTATGTAATATGTCTCAAATCTTTTGTATATATGATTAGTATCTTTATGACGTAAATAAAACAATGCAAGATATTAATTGTTATACATTAATTTTAATTAATGTACACTATATTTAATTCACCTCATAATGATTTCATTGATGAATGACTAGGTATAAACCATTTTACGAATATCACTGTTTAAGTTTGTATATAGTGATTTTTGGCTATCTCAGAGAAACCATGAGTCTTCCACTAATTCATGTTTTATTGAAAAGGATCCAGACACTGTGACCATCCGGACACCATGACCATCCAGACACCGTGATCATCCAAACACCATTTAATGTAGACACTATTTCATTGAGACATCATTTACAATCAAATTGCCAACCCGTTTCTTAATCAATTTTTTTCATTTTTCAATTGAATTTCTAGTGGTCATATTTGAAGCTTTTAAATACACTGACATAATTAATGTTTCTTTATATAAATATAATTTTATAGTATGAGATTCGAAGTGAATAATACATGCATCTTGTCATCTCCTACACATGAACTCGAAGAATAAAAGATAAGTGTGGCCCAGAACAATGATAGAGCATAATAATGAAGTACAAATGAGATTACCAGAGAAATGAACCGACACATGAAACTCAACATTCATGAAGACCACACAATTCATTCGTGAATCAACATGATGGAACCATATATTATAATAATCGCGCACATATTCACATTGAAAATACCATGAAGAACATGAGCTAAATATATCTGACTTACGATACTCTGTTTTCCACAAGAGGACTAGATTTCTGCATCTTCCTCTTTCAAGAAGTCTAGAGTTGCACAGACTAACACTCAGAGCACTTCTAAACTTATCTCATCATTTTTACACTGTTTTTTATTATTTTTATATTTCTACCATTGTGTGTAATTGTATAAAATACCACATTGTCTCCTGCATTGAAGTAAAGGATAAATGATATCCTTTCTCATACATCCTTTTAAACTTTTATATTCCCATGGATAAGTGTGGAAGAGGTTGTGTGTAACTTGTTAGTTCATACCCACAAAAAACTGTTGAAGAGGTCATGTGACTTGGATAGTCTTGTGTAATGTTTTAATGTCTGATACATGTTGGGGATCTAGTTTATTTATATAAACTACTTGGTGACAGGTGATCACCATGTGTAGTGGATTATATCTTGTCTTGATATTGAACCACATGTTTTATATCCATTGTGTTGTTTATTTTATTTGTCACTGTTTTACTGTTTAGTTCAGAATTCACTAAATTTACTTTGATAGTTACTCTTGGAAAAAAGTTATAAATTTATTGAATTATTAGAATAGATTAAAAAGTAATGTTAATAACCATTATTAAGATTACTTAGAATTAAGAAATATTCTATGATGTTTTATAAACTGCCAGACTATTATAATAGAATAACCTTGATTAACTGGGTTGTATTTAACATTATTCTGGAACCCATTTAAGAATATTTTTTAAATAGAAATTTTGATAGATACTCAATTCACCCCCCCACTTGAGTACTCTACTCCGACCAACATTTGGTATCAAAGGAGTGTTTGTTAATAATTTTAAGACTCTAATTTTAACCCTATTCAACTATGATTTTAGTTGTACATTAATGATATGTAAATTTATATTAATTCCAAATTTATATCTCTTATAAATAATTCCTTTATTATGGACAATATATTGGAAGGTACTGAAAAAAGGCCACCATTCATCAATGGAACCAATTATTCTCAATGGAAAATTAAAATGAAAATTCTTTTAAAAATTATGAGCTTCGAAATCTGGTCTTCAATTACAAATGAATATAAAATTCCTACTATTGAAAGAATCACTTGGGATGAACCTTCCAAAACTTCCTATAATAATAATTCAAAAGGTATAAATGCTTTATACTGATCTTTAGAATATAAGGAATTTAATAGAATCTCTATATGTAAAACTTCCCATAAAATTTAGGATACCTTGTCTATTTCAAATAAAAGAATTTTTAGTGTGAAAGAAATGAGACTTAATACATATATTATTAAATATGATAACTTTAAAATGAAACCTGAAGAGCCTATATCTGACCTTTTTCTTAGGTTCAACGAAATTGTCAACACCATGATTTCTCTTGGTAGAGAAGTCACTGCCAAATAAAAAATCATGAGGATTCTCAGATGTCAACCTGATAGATGGGGAGGAACCTCGATCACTACTAGAGAATCATGTGATATTACCTGGATACCTATAAAAGAACTGATTGGAAAAATTGATTATGTATGAAGAGGAGATGAACGCCAATAAAGAAGAGGATGATGAACCAAAAAGTAAATTTCGTGCGTTTAAGACCACCACCTCTAAACTCAATGTGAAAGGAAAATTAGATGTTTCTGTAGAAAGTTCCTGTAGTGAACAGTCATCAACTGACATTGATGAGGAGATGGTTCAATTTTCCAGAAGGATTAAGAGATTCTAAAAGAATAATAATTTTTTCATAAATCCTAACTTCAATGAAGGATATGATCAAAAAGGATGTTTGAAGAAATATTGGAAATGAAGTGACAAGTCTGATGTGATTTTTTTCTATGAATGTAAGTGAAATGGACATATCAATTTTATCTATTCCAAGCTCAAGTAAAAAAAGAAATATGGGGAAATGGATAGATAGTATAAAAAGAAATGAAAGCAACATGGATTGCCTTTGAGGATAGTTTGGGTGACTTTGAATCTTCAGAGGATGAACAGACCAACAAAGCCAATATGTGTTTTATGACAAACACATCTAAGGTAAGAGTAACACCTCATGTACACAATTTATACTAATCTAGAGATGAGAGTGCCTTTGGAAATATGTCTAATGAACAAATGTTTGAGTACTGTAATATGCTTTAAGAGTCATGAAATGAACTGAAATGTACATATAGGAATTTGAAGAAACAACATGCCTGTACCAAAACTGTTAAAATCGAACTCACTATAGAAATGGAAAAAAATTCGAAATTACACAAAGAGAATGAAAAAATAAAACTATCTAATGAGAAATTGAAAAATAATCATTAAAGGATTACTAATGGTAAGGATACCTTGGTTCAAATTCTAGGTAAAAATATTACCCCTAAATATACTAATGGCATCAGGTATCAACCTGGTAAATTAAATTTTGGATGAACTATGTTTGTTTCAAAATCTAAGACATAATGCTTTACTCCCATTTCAGTAAAAATTTCAGCTCGTTCAAGTTATGATACACTCGCTACAATTTCAAGATTTTCTAAAAAAAATTGAGTTTATTTTTCAAATACATTACATAATGGTTATAGGGATCCTATGAGGATGATATGTGTTCCTAAGGGAGTAATCACTAATACTTCTAGACACAAACAAGTGTGGGTACTAAAATCTGTTTTTTTATTATTTTGTAAGAAAGCTGCTTAACGAGTTCCTGTAAAAGTTTGTCGTTCTTAGATATTGGGTATTGAAGACACATGACATGGTACTACTCATGATTCATGAATTTAATAAAAATTGATAGAGGACATGTCACCTTTAGTGATGATTCCAAAGGAAAGATTATTGGCCTTTAAAAAATCAGTAACTCTAACATCGTTTTGATTTCCAAATTACTTTTTGTTGATGGATTGAAATGTAATCTACTTATTATTTCACAGTTATGTAATGATGGATTTAATGTAAAATTTGAAAATGATGCTTACAGTGGTTTTAACTGTAAAAATGAATTAGTATTTTTTTGCATTAATAAATGAAAATATTTATTCTATTCAAACACATTCTTTAGCTTCTCAAAATGCTCCATGTTTATGTGTGTTTTACATAGAGTCATGGATTTGGCATAGGATATTAAGACATTGTAACACTCACTCCCTTATAAAGTTGATTAGAAAAAGTTGACTCAAAGGCCTACCCAAAAATGTGTCTCAAAATGATAAAGTGTAAAATCCTTGTCAAAAAGGAAACCAACACAATATTTCATTCAAACCAAAGAATGAAGTTTCAACTTCTTAACCTCTCAAATTTTGTCGCATGGATTTTTTGGACCATCCAGAGTTCCTAGTTTCAATGGGAAGTACTGTGTTTATGTTTATGTTGATGACGTTTCTAGATGTACCTGGACTTTTTTTGGCTCACAAAATTGATGCCTACTTTCATTTTAAAAAATATGCCAAAACTGTATAAAATCATAGTGGAAATAAAATTAAATCCTTAAGAAATGATAATGGATGTAAGTTTCAAAATCAAGAGTTTTCATCCTTTTTCTCCAAAAAATGGCTATAGTCATAATTTATCAGCTCTTAGAACACCTCAATAGAATAGAGTTGTAGAAAGAAGAAGTAGAACCTTGAAAAAGATTTCTAGAACCATGATTAGTGAATATAACATACCTATTTATTTTATGGATGAAGCTATAAATACAGAATGCTATATTATCAATAGAGTGTTGATTAAACGTATTCATAAAATAACTCTATATGAGTTGTGGAACTATGGAAAACCCAAAGATAGCTACTTTAATGTATTTGGTTGTAATGTATATATCCTTAATTCTTAATACAATCATGAAAAAAATTCATCCAAGAGTAAAGAAAGAATATTCAAAGGAAATTAAATTTCTAGTAATGCCTATAGAGTATTTAATAAAAGAACTACATGTGTGGAAGAATCAGTCCATGATAAATTTGATGAAACATATCAATATGCGCCTAAGACTACTCTAGAGTACCTCGAGGATGATGTATCAAATCTAGACATAATGTAGAAATCCCCTATCCATCATGTAATAGAAGCTGTGAAAACATCTAGTTCTATAAATTATTTAGATTCTGGTCACAATGAACTAGATCCTATTGTCGAACCTAAAATCACCAGTCCTTCTTTTTCTAAAGCTGTTAGAACTCTTAAGAACAATCCTTTAGATGTTGCTGTATGAGACATAGAAAGGGGAACCCAAACAAGAGATTCCCTTAGAAATTAAGTTGAACATCAAATCTTTTTGTCACAACATGAACCTAAAAACATTAATGATTCTATCAATGAAGAATTTTGGTTGATGTATATGCAATAAAAACATAATCCATTTGAAAAGAACAATGTTTGGAAACTTGTTGAAATACCCAGAGGCACATTCACCAGAGGAGCTAAATGGGTGTTTAGAAATAAGGTAGATGAAAATAGTAATATAGTTAGAAATAAGGGTAGATTGGTTTCACAATGCTTCATTTTAGAAGAAGTAATTATATATGAAGATACCTTTTCACTAGTTGATATACATGAAGCCATCAGGATTTATCTTCTTAATGCTTTACATCTGAATTTCAAACTGTATCAAATGGATGTCAAAAGAGCAATTCTAAATGGTTATATACCTAAGGATGTCTTTTTTAAACAAACCCCTCGTTTTACAAACCCTCATTTTTAAAACCATATGTTTAAATTATCAACATATTTTTCCAGTTTAAAACAAGCTCCAAAATCATGGTATGATAGATTAAGTAATTTTCATGTTTCCAAAGGATTTACAAAAGGAATAAATGATCCAGACCATTTTCTATAATGTATTTCCAATTATATTTTAGTAGTTAAAATTTATAGAGATGAAATTATATTTGTATCATCAAAGAATTCGTTATGTATTGAATATTCAAAAATGATGCAAAATAAATTCGAAATTAGATTAATGGGTGATCACAAATTCATCCATGTATTTCAAATCTTTCAAAATAATGATAGTATTATTTTAAATCTAAGAAAATATATTAAATATCTTATAAAACTTTTTGGATTGTATAGCAATAAAAGTAGCGAGACTCTAGTGAGTTCTATATGTTAGTTGGATCTTGATGAAGATGGAAAATATATTGATCAGACCACTTATAGGGGAATGATTAGATACATACTCTACTTAACTGCTAGATGACCTGACATTATGTTTAGTGTGTGTATGTGGGCTTGTTTTCAAGCAAATCCTACGGAATATCATTTAAATGTAGTTAAGATATTTTTAAAATACATCAAGCATGCACCCAATCTAGTAATATTCTATCCAAGAGCAAAATCAAATGAGTTAAAGAGTTATTATGATGATGACTTTGTTGGTTGTAACTTAGATATAAAAAGATCATGTGGAACATGTCACATTTTAGGCAGGTCACTAGTATCTTGTTGTAGTAAGAAAAAAATCTCTATTGTATTATCTTTTATATAAGTTGAATACATAGTTGATGGCAGTTATTGTGCACAAATATTATAGATGAAACAGATATTACTAGATTATAGATATCAATTTAGGCATGTACTTTTAAATTGTGACAATACAAGTGCTATTAACATCTCAAAAATTATGTTTCACACTCTAGGACAAAACATATTGATGTAAGACATCACTTTTTGAGAGATCATTATCAGAATGGTGAAATCACATTGGAATTCATTGGAATTGAATATCAGCTTGTAGATATATTCACCAAACAATTAAATTCTAAAATAATATATTACATCAAACATGAATTGGTTATGACAAATCTTATATAGACATCTTACCATTTCATATCATACTGTTTCATATATTACTATTTAATATCCTACTATTTCATAACATACAGTTTCATATTTGATTATTTCATATCTAACCATTTCAAATCTTACTATTTCATGTCTTACTGTTTCATATCATACTGTTTCATATCTTACTATTTCACACATTACGGTTTCACATGTCACTATCTTGAGATTATTGTCTACCTCTAAAAGTTGTATAATTTTACTGTCTCATGACTTGATATTTCATGTTTATGGTCTCAATAGTTATTGTCACTTTGTTACTGTACGACACATATGGTATCAAACAATACGGTCTCACATTTTAGAAATCCCATTGTTACGGTTTCACTGTGAACGCTTGTTACGGTCTCACAGTGAGAATTGATTACGGTCACATAGTAAAGATGCTTTATTATTTTATTTAGACATTATAACTCATAACTTGGTAATTCATTGATTTATTATTTTTTACATACCCACACTTTTGATCCCGTGAAGCTTGATATCCCTTATTGATAAAATAAAATAAGTTTCACTCATTCTTCACTCGAGATTTCTTTAATTCTATCAAATTGTATCACCTCTTTAAAAAATTCTCTCCCTCAGAACTTTGGTGATGGCCCAGGATGAGAGGACATTCATCGTCAACTCCTATGAAGTACATTTCAAAGAATAAGTTGAAGATAGTTCCGAAGTTAGCACCCAAGTGTCTTCTAAATCCGATTCTATTGAACAGAAAAGTAGTACCTGAAAAGGAGAAATGCCCTAAGTGGATTATATCTAGTAATTCATTGGTGCAGAATGTTCTAACAAAGAAAGGATTTCTATATTGGTTTACCAATGAGGATATTCATATTTACCATATGCTAGTTTCTCATTTTTACCAATATGTTTTATTTTCTTTTGATTCAGAAGATGTTTATGTTGTGAAAATTTGGATCAATTCCCAGGGATGCACATTTTCTTCGAGGTTATGGGATTCATGCCATAGGATACCTCCTGATGGAATTTTTTAGGACTACTAGTGTGGTCCTTTACCTCCAAGTGATGTATTTGTTTTTTGAAGATGCTTTGAGAAGTTTAACTGGAAATGAAACAAAGTGAAGAGCCATAGCTGCTGAGTTTGATAGAGATTCCAAACTCTTGTTTATGTTTGTTCAGAATTAGATTTTCCCCAAGAAAGATTATTTTTTTGTACTCTAATATAAGGATGAATTTTTGATACTTCTCGTGATGAATGGATAGAAGATCAATCATTGTAGGTACAACGTAGACCATATGTGTTAATTGATCAGAACCACATCCAAGTCAACCTCCCTATTTTATTCTAGGCTTTTCTCAGCTATGCTTCATGAAAATGGATTTGTTGGACAAGATAAAGAATCCATTTAGGATTATGAGTTCTGTATTTTGAATGTTACAGTAATGCGAATGAATATCATCTTGAATCCATAGAGTATGGTATGGGGTGGGAGAAAATGATAGAGTTTATAAAAAGTTTAATCCATTGGAACTCCCATCAATACCTATGGATATTTCTAATCCTATTTTGGAGATAGATGAACTGGTTGAGTATTCTTATGAGGAAGAGGAAGTAGAGGTTTATGTACTTCTGAGACAAACTATTATGCATATAGAAGATAATGAACCTTCTCCTCCAGTCTTCTTTGAAAAGGAAGTGTATGTGCCTGAAAAAAGATGTTGATTTAGAAGTAAAACATACCTCCAAATAATAATCTATTGTTAAGATAAATGAAAGGGATGTTTTATAAGAACTTATAGAAGAAGATATTCTTGTTGTGCAAGATGCTTACATTGAGGAACACTCAGAGGAAGAAGTTGTTCCTGATGATATACCATTTGCTGAAGAGAGAATAGAGAATGACTTTTAGTTGGCTTGAATGGAAATGGAAGAGGAAATTATGGATGAAATAGTAAAAATATATCAAGGATCAAAATTTATCAGCACTGAGAAAGATGCACCTGTTGAGGGGGGGCAGCCCCCAATCTAAAATCCGTTGAAGACCATAATCTGATTGATCCCATCTCTATGGATACACAATATAAATTTCCAAGTTATTTTGATGTGACTAATTCACAGGAAGTACTAGTCAAATATCGTGAATTGTCTACTATATTTTAGTTGAAATCATTTTATGATCTTGTCTATGCAATGGAACTTGATCCCATCGCAACACCATTTTATGAGCCTTCACAAGAACCTCCAAACCTGGTAAAGAAGGATGATGTAAAATCATTTGGAGCCACTGTTTTGGATGGAGTTGAAAAGCACATGAATACCCAACCAGCTCCTATAACCAATCTGAGTTTATTTTTTTTTGCCACATTTGTTGGAAAAGGTTATATGGTAGATTCAACAATAGATGATTTAAGAGATTCAAGAAGTCAGAGTTGAGAACAAACTGCTTTGTGATGATGTAGAAACTATAAGAGGAATGGTTGAACAAATTCATATAGTGCTTAAATAAAAGCCATAATCTGTGTCTCATCCTATTGAGGATATTTGTTTGTCACACCCAACATGAAGTAGCACCACTAATTCAACCACTTTTAACTTCCTTAACAGAGAAGATAGCTTAAAGAAACAAGCAGCTTGTTCAAGAGATACATGTGCTTGTTATTAGACTTGAAAAGTTAACTGATGAGTATAATTTTTGTCTCCAGAAAGTTCTAAATCAATTGAAATATCTTACCACATCTGTCACCACTTATCGTAAATCAAGACAGTCATCTCAACCTTATTTAGACAATCACCTACTTCGAACAGTTGTCAAATAATAACTTCAATCTATGCTCAGTGGATTTTCCAAGTAATCTCTATCTAAAGTTATCATGAATAGTGACATATTTATTTATTTGATGCGAATTTATTCCAATATTGCCAAAGATTCTCATCATGCAATTTCTAAGATAGTGTACTTCTACATCAATCAGACCTTCTCTAAGAATGAAATTACCAACCACATCAAGTATCTAGTGGTGAATCTGAGGTTTCCTCCGACAACTCACGCTTTCAAAACTCAAGTCCAAAAGCTAAATGATTTAACTCCTTTGTTGGATAAGTTAATGGAGAGCAAGGATGACATTGATAAATCCATGCAATATTATGGAGAAATTATTGATGATTTTACCAATATTTTATTCCATTATATTCTTGTCTAGAGTACTGCAATTGTTGCTCCTACAGCTGCACCCCTAAGATCTGGTTTTCCTACCTTCTCATCCTCTTCCCTTGCCTTCACATCTATGTCTGTCTCCTAGGATCTGAGTCAGATCATGCCTATTATCCTAGATCAACTATTTCCTCAGTTTTCTACTGCACCAAACATGGCCCCTTCTATTTTTTATGGACTCCATTTACATTTTTCTACCCACTAGTTCACTCCCTTCTTCTACTTCTACCTATGCTCCAATGGCTTCTTATTCTGATGCTGCTACTAAGAGAAAAGATAAGTCAAGGTAGTTCTAATTAATAATGTTTACTATATTTTAATAGGTATGTTTTATAAATCCTTATTCTTTAATATGTGTAATGACACTATTTATCCAGCTAATTCATTGTGAACTTTTATTGTATATTTCTTATTTTAATCATTTTGATAATCCAAAAAAGGGGATATATCTGTATTATATATGAAATAAATGCACATTAAAGAACAAACACATTACCTTAGTATAAATAACAAACTAATATGACTTATGATCAAGAAAAAACATGGATATTGATTAAATACTACTATGCTACTCATGTTTTAATGATCCCATATCCTTTACATTCTGTGAAACCTATTAATTCGGTTAAATCTATCCCAAATCATTTGTACAAATGATTACTATCTATATGCATTAACTAAACCTATCCAAGATTTTAATTGCTATACTTTATGTGTAATTATTGTTTGTTATATTTAATTCACTTCATAATGATTTCATTGATGAATGTCTAAGTCTAAACCATTTTATGGATATCACTTTTGAAGTCTGTATAAAGAGAATTTTTGCTATGTCTGAGAAACTGTGTGGCTGCCACCGGTTGTGATTTTCTAGAAAAGGATCCAGAGACAGTGACTATATAGACACTGTGACAATCCAGACATTGTGATCATCTAGACACTATGACCATCTAGACACCATGACCATCCAGACACCGTGACCATTCAGGCAATGTGACCATCAAGAAACCATCACCATCCAGACATCGTGACCATCCAGATACCGTGACCATCCTAACACTATCACCATCCAGACACTATGACCATCCAGTCACCATTTACATGAGACACCGTTTCATGGAGTCACCATTTATAGAAAAATTATGACACTGTTTCTTAATTTGTTTGGTCGTTTTTCAGTTTAATTTCTAACAGTAACATTTTAATCATATAAATACACAGGCATAATAAATGTTTCTTTGTAGACAAATAACATTGTAGAACGAGGTATGGGGTGTAGAATAGATGCATCCTATCATCTCCAAAACATGAACTCCATGAATAAAATAGAAGTGTGGCCCAGAAACAAAGATATAGCGTAATAATGAAGTACACACGAGATTTCTGGAGAAATGAACTGACACTTACAACTCAACATTCCTGAAGAACACATGAAGAATTCATGAATCAACAAGTTGGATAGCATAGATCAGAATCATCCAGAAAATATTCACATTGACAATTCCATGAAGAACACGAGCCAGATCCAGATGACTTATGGTACTCTTTTTTCCATGAGAGGACCCAATTTCTGCATCTTCCTCATCCGAGAAGTCCTGTGCTACAAAGAAAAACACTCAGAGAACTTCTAAACATAACTCATCATTTCTGCACTGTTTTGTATTATTATTATCTTTCGAGAAGTGTGTGTGTCTGTATAAAATCACACACTATCTCCTACTTCAAACTAAAGGATACCAGATATCCTTTATCTTACATCATTTTACACTTGTATATTCCCATAAATAAGTGTGGAATTGGTTGTGTGTAACCTTTTAGTTCATACCCATGAAAAACAGTGTAATAGGTCGTGTAACCTGGAAAATCTTGTGTAATGTTGCAATTCCTGATACAGGCTGTGTGTCTTGTTTATTTATATAAACCACTTGGTGGTAGGTGATCACTAAGTTGAGTGGATTAGGTCTTAGTATGACACTGAACCACTTGTTTTATATCTACTGTGTTGTTTATTTTAGTTGTCTCTATTTTACTATTTAATTCCTAATTCACTAAATTTAGGTTGATAGTTAATCATGGAAAGAAGCTATAATTGTATTTCCTTATTAGAATAGATTAAAAATTAATTTTAATAACCAATATTAAGATTAATTGGAATTAATCAATCTTCTAAGAAGTTATTTAAACAATGAAACACTTGTAACAATATAACCTTGATTAACTAGGATGTATTTATCTTTATTGTTGAAACCTTTTAAGAGTACATTTTAAAAATAAATTTTGAATATATACTCAATTCACCCCCTCTTGAGTACTCTACTCTGACTAACAAATACCTATAATTTTTAACTCTCCAAATTTTATTTCCATATTTAATTGTCTTCTGATCATATAAATTTGGTCTTGACCCTCAATTCTAAAGAAGTAATTCACGAAAAACATCATATTTTAAATATAATCACTTCTCTATATCTCACATATTTTTCCTTTTCTAGAATACTCTTATAAAACTAACATTACAATTAAATATTTATTAAATTATTAATAATTATATACTAACATTTTTTATGTTTATGTAACAAACATTATTCACCATTTCTATTTCCTCATTGAGAAACGAACATATTTCTCGTGCATACATTCATACTACCATTTCAATGAAACAATGTGTCTCATTTTACATCACCAGATTAAATGAATGTTTAAAATGGGAAATTTAATGAATAAATATGATATTCATAAAATTTTTATGATTAAGAAAAAATAATCCATTTTATACCTTCCTGCCATTATATGGAAAATAGAATCTTTGTACGTGTGTAGGTGCATACTATAACCTCCATAAAATATATAATGTGATTTTCAACATCATAATAAGGTTATTAATAAAATTATAATTATTGAAAATTAATTCATTCATAACATTAAAAATATTATTGAGGTGTTATATTAATATTCTATTTTTATTAATAATAATTCTCTCCTCCCCATTAAAATTTACTAAACAAATTTATTATAACTTTTTCCCTTTATGTGTTATAACAAAAACTATAATGGGATTAACATAAATATTTATAATCCATAATAGAGATATATTATAATATATTTAATAGTATATTATATAATAAATTCTATAATAAGTATAAGTATCAACAACAACCTTTCTAACCATGCATCAATCAAAAAAAATTACAACATCTATTGAAGATAATAAGTGATAAATAACTAATGAATATTTGAGAAATGATTATATAAATAGATAATTTTTTTATATAAATGAATAATGGTATGAAATTAGATATAAATATGGATATTTATATTCTATAGGAAATTAATTTTCCTTCCTAGAATATTAAGATGAAGGTAATGGTTTGCTTCTCGATTTCTATTCATTGAGGAATGATTCTATTTTAAGGACATATTATTATTTGATATGGTGTACCTAGTTCCCTATTAGTGTATATTATAATTATTAATTTTTATTTTATGGTTTCTAAAATCATTTTCATGAATCCCACCATTTAATTATTTTGATATAATAGTTACTAAAAACATTAAAATCTAAAAATTTTCCATAGTAACAGAACCATCCTTATGTTTTGTTAGGGTAAAAGTGTTTGTAGTTTCTTAGAAATGAAAGAACTCTCTATATACTAATAGTGGATGTATTATCTATAAAATCAATCATCTATAGGTTATATCCCCTAAATGGATGGTAGTACACTAACTTGATCTTCACCTGGTGCATGATAAAGATGCCTAATTATACACTTGGTTTTACACATCTAGGGGATATACTTTATATAATTCACACAATTTTCAGGAACCATAATGAAGTATTTTTCTACTATTAAATTTATCTCCCTCCATTATAAATTATTGAACTCAATTAGCATCTTCTATTGATAACCCAACACAATGAACGTACCCTACACCACTACCTTATATTTATTTCTTTGTTTAGTGTACATACATTTACATTAGAAATACCCCATAATTTCTAAGACTATTTCAGGATATTTTCCTAGATAGACACTTTATTTCATTAAATATGGAGATATTAATTTCTCATATTCCAATTTTATAGATATCAATTTTTTATTTAAAAATGACTAAGTAATATGTTCCTTAGAGATGATTATGATATTTATAGTCAATTAATATGATAAATTAGTTGGAATTATTTAGTAAAAATTATGGACAGAAATTATAAATCTCATTAATTCATTAGTCTCCCTCATGATATAATATTTCTTGGGTACTTGGTGTATGCATTACAAATTTATATAAGATGTCTTGGAATGAGTCCTTCAAAATATGATTATGATGTCTAACATTCAACATTCTATTATTATGAAACTAGTTATTTCTATATGTTTGATTATTTATTTTGTTATATATTCCATGGTATATTATTATCCGATAAAAATATATATATAGAACATTTTTTTATCTATTTCATATTATTCATGCTTCTATTATTATATGATTTCTTCAGTTGTATTCTATCCATTACTGATCATAAATGATCGCCATTTTATTTTTTCCTCGGTGTACCACAAATTTAACTTTGAATGATTTTAGAGATATTATATAATAAGTAATTATTTTATCATTTTAATATATGTCAATTATTTTTGTATTTAATTTGAAAATCATATATGTATCTATTCTATCAAGATTACTAAACTATTCGATTCCATTAGATATGAACTCTTGTATATTTCACAAATGTAATAATGTTACCACTATCTTTGAGTCATTAGATTTTACATTGTTAGAATTTTCATTGAAATGTAAAAACTCATCAAAAAAAATAAGACCATAGATTCACCCCTCCCTCTTTTAGTGATCCAATCTGATCTGGGAACAAAAATTAGAATGAGCAATATTCCAACAACAAATATTTTGAGTACATGTAAATTTCATATGGATCGTAAACCTTGAAAAACTAATAACTAATAGAATTAAATTATAGATTTAAAATTGGGAAAAATTATAATAAATGATAATATAATAATTATGTTTAGTATATATTATAAGGGTAATGGATTAATTTTATTTGTAATAATAATCAATAGATTTGATTAGTATTAAAATATTTCATTAGTTTTAGGTAAAAAAGTATTGCTAAAGATGCCGCCTCAATAGGGTTTTCCCTATACGAATATCAAACTACACACTGATAATTGTTGTCCAAGATGAATCATTTGAGATTGAATTTTAATAAATATTAAATATCCTTTAGATAATTTTTTTGATAAACCACCTCATTATGATAACACAATTTCACACCCAACCAGTAGGGATATTATGGTTTCATAAGTGGTTATATATCTAGGAGATATGATAGTATTAATATCGAAATTCCGTAATTAAAAAAAATTTATTTTATCTATATAGTTTTTTTGAAAAAAAATTCTCTTTATATTTATAAAATAAAATTTCTTTTATGATTGAATGAATTGATAAATTGGATTACATATTTGGAATTGGGATTTTGAACTTAGGAATGTTAAGAAATATGGTAATTTAAAAAAAAAGTAAAATGATGTAAAATGATGGAATATAATAACATATAAAAAATAAAAAATAATATATGTATAAATATATGATAATAGTACTCCAAGATAGTGCTAATGGACGTTGGTTTCACTACCCATTATATTGAAGCATTGAGGGTGGTAATGGGGAAATATTTGTAATGTTGATCATTTTATATAATTGAATTATAAAATATTTAATGATTTATTTCATAGATTATCAGTAAAAAACATTAAATAACCACTATATCATCTAATTTAATCATATAATAGATTCAATATTAACAGTAGAGATATATTAATGACTATCTCTATTATTTCCACACTTCAATATTAAATCATTTTTATTGTTGGGAAGGCTAAATCAAATTAATTATGTGATAGTAATTTTTGGGCTCCTATTCATCTTTCTTATTTTCCAAATTGAGATTTTTTAATTATAATTCCTCTAAAATTTCATATCATTTAATATTATTATTCCCTTTCAAGGAGTATTATTGTCTCATTTTAATTTATTAAACCAGATATACCATTAATTCATTCTCATTATATCCATTTCATAAGTCACAACCCAATCAATGTATGGATTCCTAATTACCTTCATTTCATTTTTAAATTAATTTTTTTGTTTAAGACTCTTTGAATCCCCTAATTCAAAAACATTTGTTTTTAATTGAATTATCATATATTTAGTCATTCGTCCTTGAGATTTAATCTTATCCATGTATTTATACTATATGATCCCAATCTTTTCTGGAGATTTCTTGAGCTTGTTTACAGGTAGTATTTTTCCATGTTTTGAGAAATTTATTTGGGTTGCATCTTATATTTGTTTGGGTGAGAAATTGAGTTTTTCTGGAAATAAGGGCAGTATATGGTTGGTCCAGAGTTTTTCCGAACCTTACACATTCACCCAGCAAACAGTGGAACTAAAGACAAAGGGGCATTTTATGGATGGAAAATTGTTTGTCAAACTGTGCACCCTCATAGGAGAAACTATGCACACCCTGTAAAAGAGGTTTGTGGTTAATGAACATGGTTTGGAAAACCATGTTCCCCTAAATAGGAAACTATTTACATTTTTAAATTAACCCTTAAATTAGAATAATAATTCCATAAGCCCCCATTTTGTCCCCTACGTAGCCTATATTGACCACAAAAATTTCTAACAATTTTGAAGATTCTAAACAGATTACAAGCCCTAAAAACTTCTTTTCTTGGTTAATTTAATTGAAGATTGTAGATTTTCACCTTCCATGGTATTTGGTTTCTTCCATATTGATTTCACTCTCTATCTCTCCCGCTCCTCTTCCCAGATAAAAGAGGGATGTTTTTTTATAGTTGGTTCTAGATCTAGATCCACATTTATTAGATCATGATTATGTTGATCTTGGATCATGGTTTTAGATCATGATTGTGTTCTTCATTTTGGGTTTTACCTATCCATTTCAATTTGGGTAATTTTTGTTGGATGATCTATTGCCAATTAATAGAGGTAGGCAGTTTAATATTAAAATACCAAAGTTAGGATTTAAATGTTGTGGATTTAATTTTAGAATTTATAATGGATGATTGGAAATTGAAATTCTTAAATTGAATAAATTAATTTTCTAAATTAATTAATTGTGGGATTGTGAAATTGGGGATATTGAATTGATTAAATTGAAATAAATAATTGCAGAATTAATTATGGGAATATTTTGTTTTGTTGATTTGGATAAATTAATTATTGAATTAATTATGGGTCGTTGTTGTGATAATGAAATTGGTTGAATTCAGATTAATTAATTGTTAAATCAGTTAATGGAATTTTTTATTAATTATTTGTTGAATTGATTAATAAGATTGATATTATTATATAATTTTTGAATTAATTATTTTAATTGATGGTATTATTTAATTTTTAAATTAATTAATGGAATTATTAGAATATGTAATTTTTTAGTATTATTAATCAATTATTAAATTAATTAATGTGATATTGTGACACATAAAAAATTATGATATTGTGGTATATGTGATAATCATGTGTGGGACATGGTATGCTGCATCAAATGTCTATAGTGATAAATATTGAGTTGACGAATGGTAATAATCTAATTTAGATATGAATTCAGATGATGAATGGAAACAATGTCATTCAGATATAAACTTTGACAATGAATGGTAACCATGGAATTAAGATATGAATTATGATGATGAATGAAAACAATGTAATTCAGAAATGATTTGTAATGGTGAATGGTAACAATGTAATTCAAATTTGAATTGTGATAATGAATGGTAACAATAGAACTCATATACGAATTGTATTGATGAATGGAAACAATGGATTTTTGATATGAAATGAGTTCTAAAATGGTAACAATTGTATTAACATATTAATTTAGATGAAAAATAGTAATAATGAAACACAGATATATGATATCTTGTGGGGATAGTTTAGAATCCCACATGGTCCGAATTAGGTATTGGTATTTTAGGTGTCCTTAGGAACTTGTGGGTTATGTGGTTAAATAAAGAGTTTTTGAATAAATGTAAAATATTTAACATATTTCATTTATTTATTCTTTATAAAACTACATACACTGTTTTGAAAAGATATTGTATTAGAAATTGTTGGTGGTGGCCTAATATATTGTACTCACTCCCCACTCATGCATCCTGGTTGGTACCTGAATCAATTTAATGGTTGAAGGATAGGTTAAGGGGAAAACCCTATCTTATATAGCTGAGTCTAGATGAAGCATTGTTGATGGAACCGAATGAGATTCGATACCTAGGTTTGAGTTTTCAATTTCATTATTTATTTAGGGGTTTTAATTTTAACACATGACACGTTCCTGGAAACACTGATCTACTATTTGGTTTTACATATTGTATTTTCCACTATTATTCATCATGTGATATTGGTTTGTCTAGTTATAAGTTATATCATTTTTCTTATGTGGTTTTTATTTTACGCTATGTTATTACAATGATAAAGAAGGTGCTATCTCACCATTATACACATCATACCCCCACAGCTAGTTTTAATCCGCTTGCATGTGGGGAGGCATGCATGAGATCATGTGACCCACTAGATCAGGGAAATGGTGTGCGCACCTAGTATTGGATGTTACAATGTGGTATTAGTGGATTTTTCTTTTCTTTTATTTTGTATTACTATTTTTTTAATTTAGACATAATAGTAGGATGATGACAGTCATGGTTAATATCTAGTGTATGTGAGTATTTAACCCATGTATAGGTCTAAAATCCAAGTATCATGGGTGGGTTTTTTGTAATTGATGTGTTTTTTCAGGTGATTTTAGTTCACCTCAGGTGATGCAATTTTTGTGTGATGTGATAACTATTTTTGAGTTTTTTCTATGATTTGACTCTTGTCCTATAATGGAATGAGAGTTTAGTATATATGAATCATTCTAAGAATAGACTATTAATTTATTACATGCACCATTTGAGGTATTTACAGGAAAATGGGTTTTGGGTAAGCATTTTAAATTGAACACATTTTTCATGCTTGTGAAATTGAACAGAAAATGGTGCCTTATGCGAAATAGTGAATTTTAAATGATGTAAAATTTGAATGAATGATTGTCTAATGATAAACATGAATAATGAGAATGATTTTTCCCATTGTTAACCATGACCTAGACATAGGATGATTAAGGGTAGTGATAGTATCTCAGTGTTGATAGTGTGGCTGAAGAAGGGGTGACTTGTTTTGGATTTTTGTGAATATATCTTGTTAAATGTGTTGATGTCATGTTATGGTCCTATGATTTGTGTTTGTGATTATAGTTATATGCCTCTATGATGGAATTTTCTGACAGGATGAAAATAGGACCTGGCTGGAGATGTACCTCTAGTACTAGAACCTCAGGCACTAGTAGTGTTGGGTGATGGTGTTAGAGAGACGTTCCAAGAAAACATTGTACGTTTTATGTAATTGTTGGAACGATACCCATGTAGGCCTTTGAAATGTATGCCTGATCCGATGATGGATTTTAAATTGCATCAATCTCAAAGTTTAAAAGTATAGGGTGTACTTGAGGTGGAAGAGTTCTGGATTGAGTCCATCTATATAATACATGCACATTTGGATACTCATGGTTGGTCAAGTTGGATACTTATATTCTATGAGGATCATCAAAGTGATGGTGAGATTCTCAATACTAGACAAGGCATGATAACAGGATGGAATGAAAGGAATTTTTGGATAAGATCATAGGGATGTTTTGTCCAGAGACACTAATGAAGGATAGAGAAGATAAGTTCATGTGTTTGAATCCGGAGAGCATGTCCATGATGAACTATGTGGGATGATTTACAAATTTGATATAATTTTTTGCAACATTGGAATGAGATGAAGTTGATTTAGAAAAATAGTTACATGATGTTATTATATGTGAAATTATGTCCTAGGTGAATATCATTAGGCTGAAGCAGTTTTTATTGGTGGTGAATTAGTCTCTCATTTTAAAGGGGAAGCTAAAATATTATTCTAGTAGTGTACATGTGATTTATGTTGGACAGTCAGTAGGTATATCTTTTGAGGGAAGGAAGTTTCAATATGGTTTTGTTGAATAGAGTAGTGGGAAGAAGATTCTCCAGGGGGAGGATCGGTTACACATGATTCTACTTAAGTTCTTTACCACTAGTGTTATATGTCCGGCCACTATCGTATCCATTTTCCATGACCACTAGTCATGTGCTAATATTTCATCAGGATGTGACATCTACAAGAGTTTTTAAAAAACACATGATTGTTGGGTTGTGATGGAGAAACTAGATTTAATTTTCATATGAGATGGGGTTTTTCTACATTGTATCATTCTTGATGTTATAGTTCTATTTTCCAATGTGGTAGAGGGTTTTAAAGTGGTACTTCAAGGAAATAGATCTCGTATCAGTAGAGTGACGCATCTCAGTGGATACAAACTGCTTCATAGAGAAGTTGGGAGGGAAGGATGCATGGAATTAATAATACATTAGAAGATAGAAAGTATGGACTATAAACATTAGGATTTACTATTATTATAGCTTCAATGATAGCAATTACCTTATTTGATATCGGTGCCTATCATTCCTTTATTTCATTATGACATGTGAATGGGTTGAGCATGGCATCAGAGTTCATGAGTGGGGTGTTGATGATAAATTCACATTTTGGTGTATGGTCGAGGGACATATTACTACGAAACGTGTGTTCTCTCATGGTGGGGGAGTATGAGTTTCTCTGGGATCCATACATCCTAGATATGTCAGGATTCAACATAATTGAATGTATATATTAGTTGGTAGAATACTGAGCCAACATTGATTTTTTATTATAATATAGTGACTTTTATATCTCCTCAGGGTGAAAAATATATTCACTATGGGGATTTATATATCCATGAGGTCCGTGTTGGTCCAGTTCATCACCAACTATGGGTTTTTACCACCCAGTTTTCTTGTCTATTGATGGATTATGGGAGTGAAAGCGAGGATATCGTTCCACCCATAGTGAATTAGTTTCAGGATGTTGTTCCTAAGTAATTTCCAGGATTCTGCCTAAGTGATATGTAGAAATTACAATTGAACTCATATTGGGGGATGAGCTCATTTTTATTAAACTGTATAGAATGGAATTGACATAACTTCATGATCTCAAGACTCTATTGGAAGAGTTTTGGATAATGGTTTTCTCGGTCTATGTATGATTACATGGGGTTCTACATTAATTTTTATAAGAATTATGATGGAACACTATAATTGTGTGTTGAATATCGAATGCTGAACTAGATGACTTTGAATAACTGGTATCCTCTTCTACAGTTCGACGATCTATTTGACCAGTTGAAAGGAGATTGTGTTTTATCAAATATTGACTTGTGATTAGGGTATCATCAGTTGAGAGATTGACTATTCAATGTACCAATGAACTATTTAATAAGAAGTTATGTCCTTTATGAGTTCTTAGAAATTCCGTTTGGGTTGATTAACACACCAAAACATTTTATGGGCTAGTTTAAGAAAATATTGCATCAATATTTGTATCAATGTTTTACTAGTATTTGTGGATGAAATCATTGTGTACATAAACAAACATGATGATCATTCCAAACATCTTGAAATTATCCTCAATAAACTGAGAGAGTATTGGATATACACCCTGAAATATATGTTTTAGTTTTGGATTGATCATGTACACTTCATGGGTCACAACATCATAGAGGAAGGTGTGTTAGTTGACCTATAGAAAGTTTAGAAAGTGTTTTCATGGGATCATCCCATGAATTTTTTTGATATCCATAGTTTTCTGTGACTATCAGTTTATTATTATAGATCCCTCCAAGATTTTTCCCATTTTTCATCACCATTTTCAGGTTTAATTAAAAGTGAATGAAGTTTGAATGGTCAAAAGCATGTAAGAATACCTTCTAGGAGTTGAAGATGTGTTTGACCTCAGCACCAATCATGATCTTACCCGAGCCATGTAAAGAGTATATAATTTTTTTTGACTGGTATTGAATATTTAGTGGAGTAGTATTAATATAGGGAGATTGATTTTTCATGTATGGGTCCCGATAGTTGAGGCCTTATGAACATAACTACCCTATTAATGACCTTGAGTTAGCTATAGTGGTTTATGATTTGAATTGTCAGTGGAATTATCTTTTTGGTATAAAAATTAATTTTTATACTAATCTTAAGAGCATAAAATATATTTTTTTTCAATGAGATTTGAATCTCTTTTAGAAGAGTTGGGTTGAGTATATGATATCTTCTGATTTTGAGATAGAATATACGGCTGGGAAGGGAAAAACTGTGGGTGACTCTTTTAGAAAGAAAAAATAGACTCATGAAATTTAGGATTCCTTTGATGAGTGGAATATAATGGATTTATTGGATAAGATACATGTTGTTACTCTGGAGGGTCGAGAAGAGATGACTCTTGTATCAGTTTTTGTAGAGTATACACTATTGACTAGGATCAGAGAAAGGTAGTATGAGGATATGGAATTTTTGTCCTTGAGGTAAATAATAGTATGTGGGGAGTCACATCTTGAATTTATAATAAATAATGATTAGATCATCTATGTCAAGAACTAGGTTTTTGGTTTATACATGTATGTGGGAGAAGCTAATGCATGAATATCAAGCCTTAATGTTGGAAAAGCTTCTCAGTGTAACCAAAATGCACCATGAACTACATCAATAGTTTTGGTGGTTGAGCATGATAAAGGATATCAAAGGGTTCATGAATCGATGCTACACCTATCAACTATTGATGGTCGGGCACCAATTTACAGGTGGTTTACTAAAACTATTTTTCATTCCATAATGATATTGGGATGACATTACCAGGTATTTTTTTGTGGGTCTCTCAGGCAAACATTGGATGAATAATGCTATTTGTGAGATTGTGGACCAGTTGACAATGGTAGCACATTTATTCCTATACAGATAAATTTTTCAGTGGATCAGTTCATATAAATTTTTGTCTAAGAAATAGTCCATCTACATGGGGAGCCACATAGTATTTTTTTAGACTATGGCTCTTGTATTACCTCATTCTTAGGAAGGGGTTGTAGATGGTTCTTGGTACACACGTATTATTGGGTATGTCTTTCCACCCATTGATGGATGGGAAATTGGAATGTAATATATATGTTCATGAATATATATGAAAGGAATGTGTCATATCATTTTTTGGATCTTGGGAGAAGCACCTAGATTTGGTGGATTTATCTGATAATAATAGTTATCGGGAAACTATACTGATGGAACCATGTGAGGATCATTATGGTAAGCTATGTAGATCGCCTCTATGATGGATGGAGGTAGGTGAGTTAGTGTTGTTGAGATAGAATCTCTTGCATGAGACATCATAGGAGTTTTAGTTAATTCATGAATGTATGACTGATGTTATTAATATTTTCATGACTTATTATATTCCCCATTTACATATTTTATATGAAATGAGCATAATTTGTGTGAAATATTAATGTTTTAATATTAAGTATAATTTTTGATCATTTTTAGAAGTAGTCCAATTGAGTCAGTTTAATGATTTAATAATAAATGTCACTTTGCTGATCCAAATTGTGTGGTTCTTGTTTTGTAGGATTCTCCTTTTAATATACAACATTTCATTAGAAGGAACCAGGATCCAATTCTTCCATTTGAAGGGTCATATGGTCCTCACAAACAAGACCAAAGAATCTGTGAACAAACTGGAAAAGCCTTGAAGATTGATTTAATGGGCTCAATACAGAAGTCCAAAAACATTAAATCTCCACCATAATTCTGGGGACACTATATGTCATCTTGGATAAAAATTTTAAAGCCCAAATCAAAGTACAAGGGGCCCAAATAAAGCTTTTAAGTCAAGCCCACTATTCTGGCCGAGAATTAAAATCAGTATAGTATGCATGACATATCTCATGATGTAAGCATCAAATAGAGCTTAGATTTTTCATTGTGAAATAGGAGATACATTCGGCCGACTTTCTTGAAGAAACCATTTGGATTTGAAGATATATTAATATTCAAAAACCCTTTCACATTATGGACTTCAAAAATACTGGATTGAAATGGACAGTTTAAGTTTGTTTAATCAACCGGCCATAAATTTTTGTCCTTAATTAAAAATGACTCCAAATTTTTAGAGTAGTCTGCCAACATTATTTTGTACAACTTTGAAGAAGGAGATATTTGAATATTCGGCTGTCTGTATAGACAAATTGGAGATACAAGTGGAGGGACAGATGGGGAATGCAAACAGTCCACTCCTTGGGCTATAAATACTCTCCCCTTCTCTCCTTGAGAGGGGTTGGCATTTCAGAAGATAGGATATCATATTGGCACGACCAAATACATGAAAAAGGATTGGGAGGACCTTCCATACTCAAGTTTTTTACTTGAGAGAACTTTCCTCCTCTCTTTTTTTTCACTTACTTTTGTGTTCTTCATTTTTGTAATCTTGTAATTCTCTTTCTTTGTAATTCTGTTTTAATGCAAGTTACTTCTTCAATATCTATTATTCTCATCCACCTTCTGTAGTTTAATATTTATGTTCCTAAAATAGTTTAAATTCAGTTTAATACCCTTCCCTTCTTTTTCTTCCTCATTCAATCGAAAATCCATTTTTAATTATCATCATCGTTCGTGTGTGTGTGTCAACGTACCACTCTTTTCCAATCCCTTTCTTTTTCTTCTATTCTTAATTTATCATCATAATTATTTTAACCAGAATATTAAACCTCCAAATGGCTTAGTAAATCTCTCATTGGGGTGAGTTATAATTCGGGGATGTCAAGTGATTGAGAGTTTTTCTCGATGAGTATTCTTTAAATTAATATTGTGTATGTTAAACTTAATATGTCATGGATTAATGATATGTTTTGTTTAACGAGTGGTTTCCATGGATTATTGGAACCATAATTACACTACCATAAATATTTTTTGATTTATATTAGAACCCTAAGTTAAGTTAAGGCTTGGATTAAAGCCTTTACACTTAGGAATTTCAATCAACGTCAACTTATGACATGGGTGTTAATTTAATGCAATACAAAGTAAGGCTCAAGGATATCGCATGCTTAACTCCCCAATGATGAACTCACCCCAATCTTTATCAATTTGGTAAATCAAAAATCATCCATAAATCATTTCGATTAAGCTCTGCAAACAAACCCCCATAATCAAAATACAATCAACTAAAAACAAATGACTATTACAAAGTATCATCGCCAAGGATTCGACCCGAGTGCTACTATACACATTAGCAGAGCACCGAAACTTTGACCGGTCGATAGGCGACAATCGGCCATGCGTTTTAAATGGTTTCATTTCCGGGGATGGTTCTTTAATTAGTCATTAGTTTCAGGTTATTGTAAAAAAAACCAAAAAAACACAAAGAAAAACCCGTCTTCCTCTTCCTTTCTAAATCTCTCTGAATTCCCTGTAGCCTCCCAAACAATCCCTCGGATTTGTTTGACCCTGAAATTGATAGAAATCTTCGTCGACTTAGTAGGACCGTTAGGGATAACCAAACCACCCAAGAACTAATCATTGTCCTACCAATTGAATTCGATATGGCCAATCCTATAGAACAAACATTGAAAGAACTTGCTGCCCCTGATATGAATTACCAACCCCTTGGTATTCAATATCCAAATATAGAGGCTGACTTCGAACTCAAATCGGGTTTGATTCATCTTCTTCCTCATTTCCACGGGCTAGCCGGTGAGGATCCACATCTCCACCTTAAAGAGTTCCAAGTAGTGTGCTCTACTATGAAGCCTCAAGGGGTTTCTGAAGAAAAAATCATGCTTAGAGATTTCCCCTTTTCCCTAGTGGATTCTGCCAAGTCTTGTCTCTACTACCTCCCACCTGGTTCCATAAACTCATGGGTTGACATGAAGAGACTTTTCCTTGAGAAATTCTTTCCTGCTTCTCGTACTTGCTTCCATTCGAAAGGAAATAAGTGGTATCTGTCAATTCCGAAATGAATCACTCCATGAGTACTGGGAGAGGTTCAAAAAGCTTGTGGCAACCTGCCCACACCATCAAATCCCTGACCAACTCTTGATCCAATACTTCTATGAGGGTTTATTGGCTATGGAGAGAACCCTCATTGATGCCGCATGTGGCGGTGCTCTTGTTGATAAAACTCCTGCAGCAGTAATAGATCTCATAATTAACATGGCTGCAAACACACAACAATTCCATACTCGAGCACATACTCAAGTCAAACAAGCCCAAGATAGTCAATCCATAGATCCTAACAAGATGACTGAGTGGATGAGTGAACTTACAGGTCTTGTGCGTCAACTAGCGGTGGCTACCAAAGCCCCAACCTCATCTTCTCCACAGTCACTATTCCCTGGACCTATCAAGAACTGTGGAATACGCAACTCTCCATCTCATCCAACTGACACTTGTCCACAACTTCAAGAGGATCAATCCGATTCATCCGGGCCAATGGAGCTCAATGCAATATATGCTCAGCGGAACCCCAACCCTCAAAAATCAGGTCAGTTTGTTAGAAACTTCTACCAACCTCACTCTGAGCCTTTCTCTTCTACCTTTAACCTAGGCTTGAGGTATGGTAATACCATCTCTCATCCCCCTCAAATCCCTCCTCAAAACCCAAACCAATTACAATATAGTCAAGGTGGTGGTAACTTCCATCAACCTTATCCTTTTGTTCCTCAACCTCAAAGGAACAATCCTCCTCCTGGATTCCATTATCCTAGTGAGCCTTCCCAATTCCAAAACCAATAAAATCGATTTCCCAAGAACCGAAATCAAGGAAATCCCAATCCAGGACAAGCCTCTTCTTCCAAGCAACCATGGGAAAGTGCAGTGGAAGATCTTTCCTCCTTCACCCATTATAGCCTTAAAAACATTGAAACTCAAATAGGTCAACTTGCATCCCACCTGAGCCAGCAACAACAATCAAATTCTTCCCAACTCCCAGCACAACCATTACCCAACCCCAAGGGTAATGTAAGTGCAATTGCAGTTAGATCAGGAAAGAAACTTTCTATGCCTCAAGATAAGTCCTATAGCCCTCCTTTTAATGTTGACCTAGAAAACGAAAAGAAAAAGAATCTTGAAAATGAATCTGAATCCATTCCATCACCTCCTTCCATTCCACTTAGGAACCCAATTTTTTTTCCTCAAGTTGTCGCTAAACCAAGGAAGTCCATTGAACAAGATCCTGAAATGCTCGACATATTTAGACATGTTGAAGTCAACATTACCCTATTAGATTCCATAAAACAAATTCCTAAGTATGCCAAGTTTCTTAAGGAATTGTGCACCCACAAGAGGCAACTTAGGATCTTTGAAAATGTTTCCACCCAGCAGTCTATTCACATAAAGTGCAAAGATCCAGGGACCTTTACAGTCCCATGCCAAATTGGAAGTTCCAACTTTGATGATGCACTCATAGACCTAGGAGCCTAAATTAATGTCATGCCCAAATCCATATTCTCCAACCTTGGTCAAGGTCCCTTGCACCCAACTAGTGTTGTCATTCAGTTAGCCAATCGAAGCACAACCAGTCCTGAGGGAATAATTGAGGATGTCCTTGTCTGAGTCAATGATCTTATCTCCCATGCTGATTTCTATGTCCTTGACATGGAAGGTGAGACGAACTCTTCTCAATCTCCCCTAATTCTAGGAAGACGATTCCTCATGACATCTAAAACCAAAATTGATGTCCATGCTGGCATCTTATAGATGGAATTTGGAGACCAACTGGTCAAGTTCAACAGTTTTCCAAGCCTTGCGATACCCATCTGAGGATCACTCTGCATTCTCAGTCCATGTTTCTGAAACTCCCTTTGAGAGTGTGTTGAATCCTAATCCATCATGTTCTTCCTGTTCTACTAATAGAGGAGTTTGTGAATATTGCATCCTCATTAACGAAGTGATTAATGGTGAAATTGATGTTGACATTACAAATGAAAACTCCATTGATCTAAAGGATCTTGAAATCTCTTTGGAATCTCATCTCACCTCTGACCTCCAATTCTCCAACATGGATGGTAATGAGGAAAATGAACTAGAATGCTCATTTTTTGATTCAGATCAGATTATCCCACATTCATCCTTTCCTATTCATGATTCTGAAAATTATGTTATATGTGAAGTGAACCTTGAACCAATGTGTTTATATTGTCCTGATGGTAGTGATGTTTGTGATATTTGTACCCTAATTAATAAATTGATCACTGGTGAGGTTGAAATTGACCATTCTATGGAAAAAAACATTGAAATAAAGGATATTGAAATTTTTATTCAGTCATATGAATCCACTGATCCTCATTACTCTACATCGGTAAGTGATGAAATAAATGAGTCAAAAACAATTGGGATCTCATACTCTACTTTTGTGTTATCTAATCCTTACATAAATGAACCATTAGAATTGATCCATCTTCCTGAATTTCCAAGAATAGAAAACCATCACTTTGTGGATAAAATCATTCCTCAGGTTGAAGACCAAAGTGAGGATAGAAATATTCTCTTTCCACCCCCATTGAATTGAAAACACACCAACAAGGATGGGAAGAAACTATCCAATGAATCATAAGGCCCCCCAAATAAAAAGTTTTTCTGGATGCACACTAGAGTTGAGGAAATAAGATGGCCACCGTCAGACTATGGGTAGTCCATTGTAATTGTCCAGCTCTAGACAAATAAATGCAGCGCTTCTTGGGAGGCAACCCATGTTTTCTTTTACATTTGTTAAATTTAATTTTCTTTTTAGTTTTTCATTATATGTATAATGAATTTTCTTTTTCAGGTAACATCCCACAATCTTGGATCAACCTTGACTTCCACAGAATCCCCAAATTATCTATCCGACCTACCACTAGATGGAGAAGGCGACCCACTAAATCCAAACCAGGGGGCACCTCTTTCCCTTTAACTCTCTCTCTATCTCTTCCCCTCTCTACCTCTTTCTTCTTCTTCTTCCCTCTTTCATTTTTTACCACTTTATTCATAAAACCCTTTCTTTTTCTCTTTCTTGTGTGGGTGTGTATTCTAAAAAAAACCTTAAAAACTAAAAAAAACCAAAAAAACACAATTACATAAAAAATTACAAACAAAAGAGTCATGCTTACTCACCATTGAGTTTTGAAATTTTGTCCAACCATTTTGGGGATTTAATAGACATGTTTTCATCTAAAAAATTTTTTATTTTCATTATGACTTTGGATAAAGAATTTTGTGTCAAAACGAACAAATTTTGAATGCTAAATTTTTGGTTTGGAAAATGATTTACCCCTAACATGAGGAACATCATTAGCATTCATTCCCAGGTCACCTATGACCATCTTTTCAAAATGTGTGTTTTTCACCCCCATTTATGAGTCTTGAGTTTGTGGACCTTCGAGCTGAATTTCCTGCCTTAGTGTGCATTAATATGATAGAGGCATTTTCTGAACCACATGAGAATCACAATAGCCAAATAGCCTCCCATAACCCTTCCATTAATCCTCCTTTTGAAATCCCCTTCAAGCCTATGAAAACATTTTCTTTGATAGCCACATTACAAGCCCAATACCTTATCCCACCTAATATCAACATGGATTTTCATTGCATATGTTTTTGAAATTTAAGTGTGGGGGGAATGGATTTCATTTTTGGATATCATTTCCTTACTTTCTGTTGTGTTATCATATGCTTGAGGGAAAGCATCTATTTTAGTGTGTGGAGGAGGTTTTCATTCAGTGGATGTATTGTATAAATGATATTGAAAAGTGTTCAAAAAAAATTCAAAAAAAAAATCAAAATAAAAAAAAATGAAAAAATGGGTTATGTCTTGGGTAAGTCAAAAATCACTTTTCCTCAACCTTTGATCTTGTTATAACTATTACAATTAGTGTCGTGATGAGATCAAACATGGGTTGGGATATTAGTGTGAGATCTGTCTCAAAGTCAACTTTCGAAAAAACAAAGAAAAAAAAGGAAAAAAAAGAACACTTGCATTATATTCTTATATCATTGGGAGAAGTTTTGTGTCTTGTAAATACTACATCATCTCATTACCTTCATATTTTATTCCTCTATTGTGTCTTTCTTTACACAATCATTCCCTTTTAAATATGTGTTTTCATTTCCTTCCATGTTTTATTTCAAAAAAATGTGCATTGTTTTTCTATGTTGGTATTTTAACCCTCTTATTCTCTCTCTTGGACATTATATTCCTACCATCCCATAGCCATAGAGAAACCCCTTAAAAAGACTTCTTGATTCTTGTTCACTTTGGATAGGGATTGTAAGCTGAGATCTCTTTTCAAACTCTAATATTTTCACATTTGGTTGGTGAAAGAGTGAACCTCCACAAATAAATGTTATCATCTTGAGAGGTGTGAGTTTTGAGTGTACACATTCTCCATTTCTAAATTTGAGCATGGAAAAATGAATTAGTTTTGTAACATTGTTTCTATAACAACTTGTGGTGTATTTCAAAATGGATGAGTTAAATAGTCTAAACCTCCCCTGATTGGAGAAAACAAAATTTTAATATCTGTTGGTGAGTGAAAATGATTTTGTCATGTTTTTATATTTGTTGCACATGAGGACATGCACAAAGCTATGTGTGGGGGAGTTGATGTTATTAATATTTTAACGACTTATTATATTCTCCATTTACTTATTTTATATGAAATGTGCATAATTTGTGTGAAATATTAATGTTTTAATATTAAGTATAATTTTGAGCATTTTTAGAAGTAGTCCAATTGAGTCAGTTTAATGTTTTAAACATAACTGTCACTATACTAATCCAAATTGTGTGATTCGTGTTTTTTAGGATTCTCCTTTCAATATAAAACATTTCGTTAGAAGGAACCATGATCCAATTCTTCCATTTGAAGGGTTATATGGTCCTCACAAACAAGACCAAAGAATCTGTGAACAAACTAGACCAGCCTTGAAGATTGATTTACTGGGCTCAATACAGAAGTCCAAAAACATTAAATCTCCACCATAAATCTGGGGACACTACATTTCATCTTGGATAAAAATTTCAAGGCCCAAATCCAAGTACAAGGGGTCCAAATAAAGCTTTGAAGTCCAGCCCATCATTCTGGACGAGAATTAAAATCAGTATAGTATGCATGACATATCTCATGATGTAAGGATAAAATAGAGCTTAGCTTTTGCAGTGTGAAATAGGAGATATATTCGGCAGACTTTGTTAAAGAAACCATTCGGATTTGAAGGCATCTTCATATTCAAAAACCCTTTCACATTATGGACTTTAAAAAGACTGGATTGAAATGGACAGTTTATGTTTGTTTAATCAACCGGTCATAACCTTTTATCCTTACTTCCAAATGACTCCAACTTTTGAGAGTAGTCGGCCAACATTATTTTCTACAACTTTGAAGAAGGATATATTTGAAAATTCGGCTGTCTGTATAGCCAAATTGGCGATACAATTGGAGGGACAGATTGGGAATGCAAACAGTCCACTCCTTGGGCTATAAATACTCTCCCCTTCTCTCCTTGAGAGGGGTTGGCATTTCAGAAGAGAGGATATCATATTGGAACGCCAAAAACCTTTCCAAAGTCTTGGGAGGACCTTCCATACTCATGTTTTTACTTGATAGACCTTTCCTCTTCTCTTTGTTTTCACTTACTTTTGTGTTCTTCATTTTTGTAATCTTGTAATTCTCTTTCTTTGTAATTCTGTTTTAATGCAAGTTACTTCTTCAATATCTCTTATTCTCATCCACCGTCTGTAGTTTAATATTTATGTTCCTAAAATAGTTTAAATTCAGTTGAATCCCCTTCCCTTCTTTTGCTTCCTCATTCAATCGAAAATCCCTTTTTAATTATCATCATCGTTCGTGTGTGTGTGTCAACGTACCACTCTTTTCTAATCCCTTTCTTTTTCTTCTATTCTTAATTTATCATCATAATTATTCTAACCAGAATATTAAACATACAAATGGATGAGTAAATCTCTCATTGGGGTGAGTTATAATTCGGGGATGTTAAGTGATTGAGAGTTTTGCTCGATGAGTATTCTTTAAATTAATATTGTGTATGTTAAACTTAATATTTCATGGATTCATGATATGTTTTGTTTAACGAGTGGTTTCCATGGATTATTGGAACCATAAATACACTACCATAAATAATTTTTGATTGAGATTAGAACCCTAAGATAAGTTAAGGCTTGGATTAAAGCCTTCACACTTAGGAATTCCAATCAACGTCAACATATGACATGGGTGCTAATTTAATGCAATACAAAGTAAGGCTCAAGGATATCGCATGCTAAACTCCCCAATGATGAACTCACCCCAATCATTATCAATTTGGTAAATCAAAAATCATCTATAAATCATTTCAATTAAGCTCTGCAAACAAACCCCCCTAATCAAAATACAATCAACTAAAAACAAACGACTATTACAAAGTATCATCGTCGAGGATTCGACCCGAGTGTTGTTATACACATTAGCAGAGCACCAGAACTTTGACCGGTCGATAGGCGACAATCGGCCGTGCGTTTCAATGAATATAGTTCATAGTAGATAGAAGTATTATTATAATAGATTTCGATGACCCTTAGTGTTTTTAGAGGGTGATTGTGGGTAAATTTGGGTGTCGCTAATATTAGGTCAAAGCAGGATAGAGAGATCGTGAGTGCTGGCACCAATTTTGGTGGACTATTTGCGGTTATATAGAGAATTGGGATGGTGGAGTACTAACTAGATATTGCACAGTGGTACAGTTCTATGAATGACGTTTTTTCATTTTTCAGAACATCAGCAGTATCACCCTGACCCTTATCACATTACTTATGTGGATGATGTTGAGCTTCATTCTAATGTGTCCTTTAAGAAAATTCTGATATGTGTTTTGGATCACAGTGAGAAAGTGTTTTGGGGAAAGGGCATTTCAATAATTCATGTATTGTGGAAACAAGGGAATGTATTGGAGGAAACCTGATAGGGAGTAGTTGATATGAGTTCTCAGTGGCTCGATCTTTTTACCTCAGAATTTTAAAGATGCTTGTGATTACAACTCGAGGATAAGATCTTATAAGGTGTGGAGATTATAAGATCCCGATAATTTTTGGAGATGTCTTGATATTGTTTACTTATACTCTTTATCCATGTATTTTGTATTTTTTATTCGGGATTCATCTTGGGTGTTTTTGGGTGAAAATTTGAGAAATTGTGAGGAAAGAGGAGAAGTACATCGTTTGTGCGTTTTTTCTCCATACTATGTGCCCTAGATAATCCGACTATAAATACTTCTATAGAGGGGGATTTCATGGCTGGTGCATGGTTTTTCAAACCATGAACCCTATAATGAATAATCATGACCCCTCCCCTAGAATAGGCACACAGTTTGAAAAATCATGTTTCCCTACCCATGAAAATGTGGGATGATTTCTAATTAACTTATAAATTTGAATTAAATTTCAAGAAACCCCCATTTTAACCCATAATCCTCCCTAGATTGACCCAAAACATTCTATTTCATTTTTAGAGGCATCCAGAAGAAATAAAATCACTACTAACATCTGTTCTTGATTTGTTGAAGTGTGCATTAAATATCTTCACCTCTCAGGGTATGTGGTTTCTTCCCGACTGATTTATCTCTCTCCCTCTCCCCTTCCCAGATAAAAGAGGTATGTTTATCCATTATTGGTTCTAGATCATTTATAGGTTTGTTAAATCTTAATTCATTAAATCTTGGATCTAGTTTTCCGAACAAGATCTTAATCATTATCATGGTTTTGACCAATCCATTTCAATTTGGGAAAATTTCATTGGGTGATCACTCCCCAACGAATCGATGTAGGTGGTTTATTATATAAGTCCATAAGTCTAGATTTAAATTTTGTGTATATAATTATTGTGTTTCTATTTTATGATTTGAAATTGAGTTTCTTAAATTTAATTTATTTATTTTTAAAATTTATTAAATGAGGTATTATGAAATTCGGGATATTGAATTGATTGAATTGAAATAATTAATTTTTAATTAATTGTTTGATTATTGGTATTTCTGATTTGGATTTATTAACATTAGTTTTAGTTAAGGTCGATTGTTTTTATTATGCAATTGGTTGAATTGGGATTAACTAATTTTTGAATTAATTAATGGAATTTTTTTATTAATTAATTATTGAATTAATTCATGGGATTGAAAGGACTAATTAATTGTTGATTCAAGTAATGGAATTGAAGGGAACAATTAATTGTTGAAATAATTAGTGGAATGAGGTCAATAATAAATTGTTCAATTTGATTAATTAATTCCTGAATTAATTAATGTGATATTTTGATACATGATAAATTGTGATATTGTGGTATATACGATAATCTATTTAGGACATGGTTTAAATCATCAAAATACCATAATGATAAATACTGAGTTGATTAATGGTAACAATGGAATTCAGATATGAATGGTGGTAATGAATGGTAATAATGGAATTAAGATATGAATTGTGACAATGACTGGTAACAATGAAATTCATATAAGAATTGTGATGCAGAATCGTAACAATAACATTCAGATATTAATTGAAATGATGAATGTTAAAAATTAAATTTAGATATGAATTGTGATAATGAATGGTAACAATGTAATTATCATTTGAATTTTGATTATGAATTTTAAAAATAGAATTTAGATATGAATTTTGTTGATGAATGGTGATAATGGAAATTATATATGAATTGAGTTGATGAAAGTTAACAATGGAATTGAGGTATCAATTGGGATAGTGAATGGTAATAACTGAATTAAATTATATGATATCACTTTTGGATATTTCAGACATCGGAACAGGCCGAAACAAATATTGAGAGTTTGGGTGTCCTTAGAAACCCACGAGTTATGTGTTAAAATAACGATTAATTGAATAAATTTAAACTATTTTATTTATTTTATTTAGTTTTTATTTATATATTTTTATACACTTTTTTGACGGGATATTGTATTAGATTTTGTTGGTGGTGGCCTACTGAGTTGTACTCACACCCTACTCAGGATGGTTTATTAGTAGATGAAGATATTCAATGGTTGCAGGACAAGTTATGAACAAAGTCCCTATGGTAGATGGCTGAGTCAGTTTTGATCATGGTTGAGGGAACATGAAAAGATTCAAGACTCATTATGAAGTTTTCAATGATTAAATATTTTGTGTTTTTCATATTCACACTTTTCAAATACTTGGAATAAAATTTCAACTTTTTGGTTTTGGATATTTTATTTTAATGTATTAGTAATCATGAGATATTGCTCTTTCTAGTTATTAGTTATATCATTATGTTATTTTTTATTTATTTTTTTTTGTGCTATTACTTTTCTAAAGAGGTTATAGTCTCCCCATGGTTGACATCATACCCTCACTACTAGTTAGTAGCCTCTATAAAATAGGGAGGCACACCCATGGTCATGTGACTGACTAGCTCAGGGTATAGGTTTTTGGCACTTCGGTCGGGGCATTACAAATACCCTTTTTAAAATATATACATTTTAATTATAATATATTTAATTAATTTTATTTTTTAGTTAATATTGTGATTTTTTTCAAGTCATTATAAATCATTTTTTATATGATTTCATAATCCAATATAAGATATATTATTATCTTTTATATATATTATTAATTTTATTATAACTATCTCCTCTCATAATGTTGTTCCTCTAAGTTGTTACTATATTTGTAGGTAAGATGATCAAAGATTCATTTTAAAATATCCTCAAAGTACATGGTTATTTGGGGTTAATATCTCTTTAAAGGGATTAATTTATCACTATATTTTGATATCTCTTAAAATTTTTATGATTAATAATATTCCACTGAAAACCAACCCATGTACTGAAATCAAAATAATAAACCTTTTCATCACATTCTATATGTGTCCAAATGAAGGATTGGTTAGATAATGCAGTTTAAAATGTTCAATCTGAGGAAGTCAAGATATCATTCAACTACTTTTTCATTCCCTAGAATGATCAAATGTCGTATGAATTCATTATTGGGGACCTGATAGAATCTTTTCTATAAATTATATTTATATGGTTATACATTATAATGTTACTTCTAAAATCCATTTATGAAACCCCTTAAAATAATTTTTTGAAGTTTCAATTTGAATATACCATAGTCTTTGAATACTTTGTAATTCATTATTTTAATTGATGGGTATTCACCAATACACCATTATATACCTTTAACTAGAGATTTATAATAATAATAATCATGTTTACTACTCTTAGGTTAACATTAAATGTGGATACACATTATAAATGTTTTTTAGTCCCAAGCAATTATATTTTTAATTTTATACTAGGAATATTGTTATATGGGCGGGAATATTAATATATAATTATAATTCATTGGTTACATTTTTATATCTATATTTACTTTTTGTTTCAGGAATATGATATCACATACTTTCGATAAACCTTTCCACACGAGGAATTATGATATCATTGTATTTGAGGGAATCCTTTCCATCAGAGGCATTTTGATATTGAAGTGTTGGAATGAACCATTTCTATAAGATCCACTAAGATATAATCGTATTTGATTTTTGATTATTCACATTGGGAATTAATATATCATGGTATTGTAATGCCTTGAAGCATTCCAACTATCCACCTCTATAATGCATGGGTTGGTAATGTCATTGTCCAGTATTGAACCACTTCCACATGACTTAAAATGCCCCATTTATTATATGTATTTATTAATCACATGTATTTATTAATCACATGTAGGTGAGGGTTACCAAACGATTGGTTAAGGGGAAATACATAAATAACCCAGGAATCATTGGTGTTGTATAATAAACGAGGGAGATATGAATCACATACTATCATGATAAGTATTATAAAAAACAAATTCTAACAAATTCTATAACTAAAATTAAAAAATTCTAACATAAACACATGTTTTTGTAACACTCATAAACTACCATTCACATTAAATGGTTATGAAATTAAAATAAATAGTTATAATTCATTTTAATTCAATATTTAATAAGATTAAATGAGAAAAAATTAATCCGAATAATTATCTTATTAATAAATTAAGAAATTTTATCTTATTACTCCAATCATCCTAAAAATTCACATCAATTGTGATTTAAAAAAAATAACTTATGTTATTTTATTTTCAAAACACAATATAATGATACACATATTTGTAATTTGATGCAACCCAGTGATTATCTGCCCGGAAAATTTGGTATGGTTTAATTGTAAAAAATTCACTCTAACAAAATATTGTCTACAAGGCATGGGTCATAATTTCATAGATTTTAATGCCATTATAATTCGACATGGAAGAAATGAAAATTATATATCATTAATAATTTAATACATTGAGTAATTAATAAATAATCACCATACAAGTTTAACTTTCTTGAATATTATATGTAATTTATTAACTATTTGATATAATATAAATCGAAATGTTTAGTGTGTTCTGTTAAAATAATGCCTCAAAAAACTAAAGTCGATATTTTTTATGGTGTAATTAATTAATTCTAATATTTTCATTTAAGAATGTAATGTACAAAAGATGTATATGAAACCTATATAGTGTGTACTAATCTATAGAAAATATCCACAGTACATACCTAGGGACTTGACATGTACTTCTCCTGAACATTTATGAAGTACAAGGTGTGTATGAATGATAAATGGTATATAATGATAGTTACACAATTTCTAGTATATACGTGTAATGTATTCAACCTACATGGTGCATAAATTACATGACATGTTTTGACCATCTATTTTCCATCATTGAAAACATGTGGTCTACACGACATGTATATAATCTATACAATGTGTCATGTAGAAAATATGTGTGCCACCTTGGATAGTGTACACATGGTGAGTTTATTGAATTTAGTGTGCACTTATTTTATAATGATAGGGAATCCATGTGGGAGTCCTTGTGTAACAAAAAAATACACAATATGTAACAAATGATTACAAGTCATTTTGTCTTGTGAAATACATTTCTGATACTAGAAACTTATGTATGAGATATTCATTTATAAACATGACTAACCATTAAATTATCATGGAATAATTTATGAGAAATGAAATAGAGGAAGAAGAAATTTAAATGGATGATCAAGAGTGAATTTTAACATGAAATGAATCAAAAAATTTAAATTCCAAATAGTGAACAACCGGACAAATAGTTAAAAAATTAAACATGAACATTATGATACCAATTGATGGTTATATGTGTATAGAATGCACCAGTGGTGGTTGATAAATCAAAAATTAATTTTACTGAGAGTTACCCTAAAACCTATAATGGATCATTACACATAAAATTTAAAATTTATTTATTTATGATCAGGAGAATTTGTTACCTACCATTAAGAATATTCTTAAATAACTATGCTAATATTTGGAAAAAACCTTCTCAAATTACATTTTTTTTGTTGGGAGGATTCATGCGTGGAATCTCTCAAGTGTTGATCCACACATCCTCTGTTGATCTATGAGTGAAAACAATTGATTTACAAGTTCTATCAAAGTGAATCAATTGTCATTAATTTTTAATATTAATAATTTTCCATTCAATTGTGCTTGATGAAATCTTTATTGTACTTCTCCTTCTTCAGAGGAAGAGACGAGGTGGATTAGAGAGGGAAATATATTGTGTGAAACAATTCAAAAAACTCGAATAAGATGAAACAATATATATAATAATTAATTTATAGAGATAGGGTTTAGTTCATAATATTATTTTATTTCATACCATCATTTAAATAATATAATAATCATTATTAAACCATAATCAATATAATAATAATTATAATATTATTATTATTTTATTGTGTGTGTAACACACAAGATGTTGACTGTTATTTACTGGCTAGAAAATATATATTCATCACCAGAAGCAATATTGGTCCACTACAATTCTATATCTTTATTGAATACCAAAATAAATATTTAATTATATATATTATTATTTATTAAATAAAAAAATATTTTATTCAGAATCTAGTGAATAATTAGTTATTAAATATTCATAAAATAAATTAAAATATAATATAATCGAGATCAATAAAAAACATGGTGAGTGGCCCTCATGAATTATTTGTCAATAACTTTATTTGGTCTCACCTAAAGTCCATGAAATCTATATCGCAATAGGTCAAGGAACCCAAAAGTATGAAATTAATGTCATAATGATGATAACCATATACAAATTCAGACTATGTATTATAATCACTTATCACAATATCTAATCAAATAGGTTTTACATCTGGGTTTTCAACCAATATGCTCAATATGTGTTTCGTTAACTATCTATCATAAAAGCATTATTACACTATTAACATGGAATTTATCTTTATTTCATTATTCAAATAAATGGGAAAACATGTCACCTTTAATAAATGTTTAAAGGATAAATCGTTCATTGACATATTTATTAATAACACATCACCCATGACACATTGAATGTGTCCATCTTCACCTTGAACTATATCATCATGGTTTAAGAAATACCTATAATTTTCTAATTTGTAACATACATTATTAATAATCATAAAGTATATGTACCACTACCCGTTATTGCTTATAATAATATCAAATGACACAAAAAAGGAAGAGTTTTTATTGGTAGGTATATTTTCAAAAGATACCATCTTGGAGATTACAAAGTGAAAACTACATGATAAGAAACCTCATCCACTTATGAGTACTCAGACCTAATAAACACACGATATGTGTCCCATTAGAGTAATTTATCTAACCATATAACTGTATATAAGAATATATTTATGGATTTTTAGGGTTTTTATCATAGTAGGGAACTACAATAACTCTAACAATGTGATAGATTCCCTAGTACATTATTATTTTAAATTCAAGATGAACAATGAGAATTATATAATATGTTGATTTATTAATTTTTTTAATATACATGTATTGAAATTATTTTTAGTTGGTTCTTGTAAACAAACTTTAAAAAAACTCCATCTTTTACAAGATCTTTCTACCTATGAATTTTAGTCTGTTAGACCTCACACGATAATATTTTTTCCCCTGAGTCAAGGATTTAAGAAAGATGTTTTCCAAAACATGACCCAATTTATCATATAAACATAAATGATTCATACCCATAAAATCATAGGTGAAAAATCCCAATAATCATGTCATGTTAAGAATAATGATCAATAGGTGTTTCAAACCAGTAATCATCATTCATTAGTGAAAACAGAGACATGTTAAATCATATAAATAGGAAATCATAATCTATTAAAAATATCTATGAATAATAATATATATAAATATATATAATGATATTATCAATGTTATAAATAAATCATACACACTCAAAAAAATATGAACAAATCTAATTTCAAACATGGTCATGAATATTCCTTTGATTATAGAAAGAAGGAATTTATAACCTTGCATTGATATATGAACATAGTTATCTGAAATATTTTACATGATTATTATCACTATATCAAGAGATATAAATATCAAATTACCCAATGCATAGAGGGTTATATATATTTTTTCCACTAATCAAATAATCATAATCCATTCAAATATATGACACAAGATAAAAAAACATCGATCATATAATCATACCCTAAAAAAATAAATGGGTTTCATAAACATCTCATCATTATAATGATAAACTATATAGATAAATAATAAGGTTGATATTAATGGATAATATCCCAAGTAAATAATAAGTAACATTAATAGATTTTATCATAGATAAAAAATTCCTTTAAAATATTTCTGGAATATTCATTAACGTGAATACACCTTTATTTTTGAAATCAAATATTTAAAATATAAAAATTTCAATAACATTATGGAAATTTTTTTCATTGAAAATAACAATAGAAACAAAGGGCAGAATATTCAAATGAATGTTCAGTGATGATGGTTGGAAATATCATTCATTCTTCGTATGTTATAACAATGTTGCCATTCACAGTTTTAGAAAAAAGTAAAAAATTCATTGTTCACAAAATGACGACATGATTCTGGTAATTTTTTTTATTGAATGTAAAAAAATAGAAAAAAAATATTAATTTGACAATCAAATAATAAAAATAAAAAAAATTCTTGAAAAATATAAATCAAAACATGGTCATCAAATAAAAATATTTCTAACAGCATTGGAAATAATATATGTTTTTAATAAAAATATTTTCCCAACCATTTTACAAACCAAAGAGAGGAAAATGGTAATATTAATTTAAAATTACAAAAAATGGGGAGAAAAATTATATGGTATTATATTTTCATGATAATATAATTCCAATTATGTTAAATTCAAGAAAAAACACCAAAATTTAAATGATATTGAAATATAAATACCTCACTTCTTTGGTTACATTTGAATTGTAAGCACCATGAAATAATAAATTCAAAAAAAATTAAATTTAAAGACCATAAGGATATTAAGGATAAAAAATGTGAAATGGATTTTATATACATCTCATGAAATCATATAGGTTAATAATGTCATATATGTCTCCATGAAGAAAATTTGTGAAGACAAACCCTTAACTCAAGTTCATCGTACTTTGAAAGTGATGTAACATATGGTATAACAAATTTATATTTATTATAATATAATAATATATTCATGTACGTAATTATAGTATCATATATTATCTTCTTATAACATTTTGAATCTTAGTTATTAAAAATTCCTTATTAAAATCATATTTTTTGGGGTTAATAGTTTCATTTTCATTGAATTTTCAATTTCACAGGTAGAGTACATGAATTTTGATCATGGATTTATAATATATATTTTTATTAACTATATAAATATCATATATATATAATATTATTTTTGATGCTTTTATAGTTGGGGCCCACATCATGGTGGGACAGATACTTGTTACCCCACATTCTTACTTTCCTTGGGCGGTAGCCTCTACCACCATTGATAGTGATGTTGGATCTTTGATCAAAATGAGTGGATGTAATTTTGGTTCCTCCTTCCATGGATTCTCCTTGGAAATCATCACCAATTCTCAGCCTCTCTCATGGATATTTGTCATTTTCATGAAACTCGTTCTTTGTTTCATCTTTTGTGGACATCGGTTAATTACATTTCTTCAATCTAGAAGGGAAGAAAACATTTTTTAGAGTATATGGTAATATAAAGCATGTCGGACAACATTGGAAATTGGTTTTTTTGGTAAATTTATTATTCATCTTGTGAATTCATCTCATAAAGGCATCTTATCCACAAAATCCATGGCGTCTCATGATGATCACAGGGTATCTGATGCTAGAGGCTTGTATATTCTAAGGCCTTCAACATAAGAATCCCATTATTTTTATGAGGTATGTATATCGGGTCATAAGATTAACATATTTTGGAGATGGAGATAAGGATGATCAAGACACCCTATATAGGTGGATCAAGAAGTTGTCTATAAGAGGGGGCACCTGAGTTTGGGTCAGAACAACACTTGAGGTGAATCAGATGTTTAACATTTTATAGATATGGGAGATTGTGATGAATCATTAAGTCGTATAAAGGAGGTTCATCCTAATGAGGGAGCACCTAAAAGGTTTACTGACTGATGGATAAAAATACCATAGAGACAGACCCAGGATGTGAGTCCCTTATAAGGAAGTTGTCACACTCTGAAGATAGATGGATTATAATTCCATTCAGAGGTGGATATGGACGTTTTGTCTCATAAAGGTAATATGTGACACTATTAAGGTGGATGGACACTCTTGAAGGTGGATAAGGTAGGTGAAATACTAGGAGTGATGCACCTAGGATTCCCATTGGTTGGGATCATAATGCCCCATGGAGGCAGATCTGGGTAGTGTGTCATATAAAGGTAAGATGCCACACCGTGATGGTTGATCAGAACACCGTTAGAGGTGGACTTGTAATGTGAACCTATTTGAGGGGGAACCATGCTTTACCACTGGTCATGATCAGAACATCCTATAGAGGTGGATCCAGGAGGTTTGTTTCATAATGGGAAGATTTCACACTGTAAACGATGATCAGAACACCCTTAAAGGTGGATCACGAAGGGGAACCCCTAGGAGGGAGAACCAAAGATTACTATTTGATATATCAAAACACCCCATGGAGATAGATTCTAGAGGTGTGTCCCATGATGGGAAGATGTAACATCATGATGTTTGATCATAATACCATTTAATATAGATCAGGGAGGTTCAACCGTTAGAGTGGGAACCAAAGATTATCGTTGGATGGATTAGAATGCCCCATGGAGGTAGATTTGAGAGTTGTAACATATAAATTGGAGACATCCCATTGAAAAGTTTGATCAGAGCACACTTAAAGGAGGATCCAGGAGGTGAAACCCTAGGTGGGGGGAACCAGGGTTTATCATTGTCCAGGATTGGAACCCAAAGAGGAATCCAACGCACCCAATTTAAAAGGAAGGGATCAAAACCCACTTGGTTCAATGGATATTATTGGGTCTTATGCATGGAAGCTTATTTCATGAGTGGATTTTATCTTGGTTGGATTTGGTGTGAGGATTACACAAGGAATCCTCCCTATGTTTCTATAAGAGATGAGGTTCTCTAGATCAGTGGAATAATCTAATTGGGACGTGGTGGCCCAGGTAACGATCAATATGGTTATGGGTGTTGGGATTGTACTTCATAGAGGCTTCTTCCATATCTCAAATGATTGGGAATCAGAATCCACGTACATCTAGAGGGGCATTGGAGCTTATACCCAATGTGGATTCCCAAGGATGTGTAGAATTTGGATGGGCCTTACGCATAGGAGCATACAATTTATAGTGACATGATTAGGGATTATGTGTAAGTTTTCCCATTAATGGGGAATGATTGGGGCCTATTAAAAGGATATCCCAATGGTGAATTCATTTTTGGGTCTTACGCATGGAAGAATACCTTCAGTGGAGTTTGGATGTCTTTGTCACTACTAACCCCTACGCCCACGCGAGTTGTGCTTATTGTGAGAAACAAGAGGATGTATTATACCTTATATTAATTCCATGAAATATGTGAAAATGTTATATGGTATGAGATTCATGCATTTATGGTCCTTGTGTAATACTAAAATAAGTGTGGATTTGGTTGTGTCCTATGCATGGAAGCTACCCAAATGTTCCTATAGAGAAAAAATCATGTGTTTGGGGCATACACATAAAGGTTTCTAGTTTTTTTCCACATATTAGGTCATGAGGGAATATGTCTGAAAGAGGCTCTAGTACTGCTCTATAGTGGTACTAATGTTTATGGGATTTATGCATGGGAGCTTCCTGAGTACCACTATTGAGTGGTACTGTAGTTGTTTTGGGTTAACTAATTGGAGTTTCTTGGGTGATGTTATGGAGTAGAAATGATGTGGACTGGGATTGGACATGGTATCATCCCATTGTTTCTTCCTCATGTTAGGTTATGAGGGAATTATAACTAATTGGTTGGTCGAGGTACATGTTCAGGGCTTACACCTGATTAGGATTCCCATAGATGATGATTAGTGGTCGTCTCGTGATCATGGAATGAGAAATCTTACACATGAAGAACATAGAGTCTAATTCATAGATAATAGGTTATGATACAATTTAAAGGTATGTAGAGATTACTATTTAATATCATCCCATAGTCATGACTTGGGGAATCATATTCTTGATGAATAAGTCATTCAATTCATCAATGATAGTGTAAGCTATAGTTTAAAGTCGTCTAGTGAGGACTATTGGGGCACAAGATTTCCATTAACGGTTCGTGGGTGACTTATGCCAAAGAAAACATTTTCTTTTGATCAAGAATAAGAGTCAGGTGATGGAATTTGAGGAGTTTCGTGAGGAATGATATGACTCAAGCTACTCAAGGGACCTAAAATTAGAATCTCAACTCATGACATGCGAAAGGGACCAACTAGAGTTGGTAGAAAAATGGTTTTTTTATAGAGTGGAAACGTGTATATCATATCATTATTTTCAAGGGTGTATGTTGGGAACACATAAAGGAAATTTCCAAAGTTTCCTCGACCCAACCTGAAAAGTTTTTGTTGAAACTCTCCATTTATTATGGGGTCAGCGATGTTAGTGAAGGGTCCTATGGGTGCTTGTCTGAAATCCTTTACATGAAAGATGGGTTTCATAAAAGATGTTATATGTGCAAGATTTCATGTGAACAAGATGTCCATTTCACATAATGGGATTTATAAAGATGGTTGTCACACATTATGGTCTTCGAGCAAGATGGGTTGTGTGCAAGAACGTTTGGAAAAAATATTCCCTCTGTGCAAGATGAAATGTGTGGAATGACTGGTTTATGTACAAGACTATTATTTTCACACAACCAATTTGGATTGAAAAATGTTGGATGAGAATTATACAACTATAGTCTCACTCAAGGGGGGACCCTTAGAGAACCTATGATTCAAGATCTCTTCATTGATGGTTCTGGGATTTCGTGATATCGTGGATGATCTATCTGACGTGCAAGAGAGCAGTGGTTTGGCTTATGAGGTATCCCCTAAATATTGGGGGGATAAAATATATGGATGAAGACATCAATTATGGAATGAAATATTTCAGTCATGGAAAAGGTATTTGGTGTATCCCCATCATTAGACATGGTAAAAGATCACACATGGGGATGGTTGATGGCGTATCTTGTGTGCAAGAGGGTTGCGTGTGGATTAGGTTTCTTTCACACAATGTGGAAATCGTGCATGAATATTGCATAACCATTTTATAGGACTTCATGTAATGGATATATATTGATGTAGTATTTGGTGTTCCATATGATTGCATGATAGAATTATCATTAAAGAATTCATACTTACACACAAATATGCTTTCTTACGTTCCTGGGACATGGGTTCGCATTCGGACATGGGGAATCTGATGAATTTCTATTCACCTTTTATATACAAATTAATTGCATGAACATAATTGTTTTGTGAAAAAGTTTTTGAATGCTTCATGAAAATCAATAATTTTCATTGAACCGCCCTGGATAGAAATTTTCTGCAGTCTGACATGAAAAAACCATAAATTCTAATCCGTAACCTCGTTCGGGCTCTTTGAAAACTTAAATAGAAGCCTATAGACCTAGTTAAACTTTTGGAACCAGTTCTTATAATTTTATTTATTCTTGTAACCATTTTTATTGTTCCAAAACATATATATATATATATATATATATCCATAAAAGGTAGGGATAAGAAATGATTTTCAACAATCATTGAGATAGTAGGTTGTATGTACACATAAATAATATTTTCACTTTCTAATATAAAGAATGAAAGAGCGATAAATATTATTATACCATTAAATAACCATAATTATATCATATATATTATATATAGTCTTTATATATATTAATATTACCCTTAATTTATATTTAGAAAGAAAAATTAATGGCATCACTTCGTGGAGGTGGTAGTCTGCATGTACATGCAAGCAGTGTTATCATTCTTCAACAGAGGGAAATTTAAGAAATTAGAAAAGATATTATAATTATATAAGAAGAAATATTCCATAAATATAATATATACATATTAAATCAATTATTTAAACTAACCATGAATTATGGGGATAAAGAATGAATCATATCTCTACATGATGGCGACAATCTAGATGTCTGCATGAGTGATATTTTTCTTTTTTCATTTGATGGAAAGATGACTGATAATTTTGGTTATATAATAATGGAAATATTTATATATATTTAGAATAATAAATTAATTTTTATGATTAATAATATAGATTCAGGGGGTGTAGAAGATGAAATAAATTGAAAGGGTCATGTAAGAAAATTAACACTTATTCAGTAATCCTCCATTATATCCATTAATTATGAAAATTGGAATAGTATTTTAAGAATAACAGTTCATTTATATAATTGATAGAAACTTTATTAGGAGTATTGGTCATGTTTTTTTCATGATATACAACTCAATGTTGTGTAAATAAGAAAAAGGATGGGAGTTCTTTTATAAGGGAGGGATGGGGCACTCTTGTAATGTTTGCAAATTCTAAAATATTATAATGGGAAATTCAACGAAAATTGGTTCCAAATTGGATTAATTTAGAATTAAATATGAGATTGAATCTACATAAACTGAGACAATAAGATTTTTTATATATTTTTAGGTCATTTTAACCTTTATATATTTAGTTTAATCCCAATAAACCTTTTTTATCAATAACTGTGGGATCAAATTTTTCCATCATTATGGGTCAAACAATTACATTTAAGTTTTAAATTAGCTAAAAATTGGATAAGGGGTTCCGTTTTTGACCATTTACTATACCAATTTCCCTCTTTAAAGGTTTTTACGATTTTTAAATCATCTAATAATATCTTATTAACATAAAATATTAATAATGTCATTTATGATACTATTCATTTAGTTTGACTTTAATGTGTTAAGGACAAAACTTTATTTTAAATATAGACCACATAACCATAAATAATGAATTATAATTACAAAAAAAATTCATCACATAAAAAGTCATCAATTTTGACTGAATTTTTCCTTTTACAAATTAATATACTTTGATTTTTCTTCTTCTTGCACAAGTACCGTGTTAGTGTTGTGTAAATATTTAATATAATAATACAATTACTAAAAATTTATAGTAAATTAAATTAATAAATATAAATTAATCAGGTTAAAAAAAAATTATATTCATTCATAACATATTCTTTTCTCTATGAAAACATATAAAATAAATTAAAATAAAGAGAGTTGCATTTTAGAATTTTCTTAACATCAAATAATATAAATTACCTTATCATGGTAAAATGAAAACAAAGGAATTATATTTGTATTTGGAAATTTTATTATCGAATTACTACCATAAAATGAAATAATAGAATGTTTGTGGTTGATTTTGAGACATTATATTATTATTATATTAATTTATCACCATTTTTTCCTTACTAATGTGACTCTTTTTTACCATAGTTGTTATTCATAATTACAAAAAATAATGGTTTACAACTTAATGTATATGATCCCGTTGATTCAAACTGTCGTATAATTCATTAATATTATGTTTCCAAATATTTTATAAATCAATTTTAACATTAATTCATAAAAAACTATAGAAGAGAGTTTTTGTAAAAATATCTATTTAAACATTAAAATTAACCAATATCAAAATCATGAAATTTTCATATAAAAATCATATTATTTAGATTATTGTAATTCAAATGGACTATAATTAAATTTATTAATAAATAAAATGTATAATGGGACTTCTAAATTACTTTATTTGAGGAAAATAAAATAAATTGTTTGAAATACCATTTTTTCACACTACTCACTAGAAAATAGATTATTTAAATAAAATAAAAAAATCACCAAAAGTAAATTTTGATATATTGATCTAAAAAATTATTATTAAAAAAATTAAATTTTAGATGTGGATGAATTAAATTATAATTACCACTCTGAAAATGGATTAAAAATCGGTTTTCAATAAAATTTATTTTTGAAACAAAAAATGACATCACTAAAAATAAGGTTCTTATTTACTAAGAATTAATATAAAATTTATTGTGGTGTATGAAAATTATATTTTTATTTTATAATCTATTTACTCATGTTTTTATAATCTAATTCATTGGGTAATTTATAATGGTTTCATTAAAAATATAATATCCATATTGTATTTGGTAATTCACTAAAATCGCATATTTACATGTTAATAAGAATATTGAGCTTATAATTATTTTAAAATAATTTTTTTTGGGATTTACATTCACAACCCTTTAAATAAAGTATTCCATTTCAATTTTATTTTGATCTTAAATGGTTTAATATATGATGATACTTTTTTGGAACACTCATATCATAGAAACTTATAAGATGAGTTCATCTGAGAAGGTGAAGTAGGTAACATAATGGTTTCCAGGAAAAAACATAATTGGATTCCTAGATAAGGTCAAAATTTGTAGAATGTTAAAATATATACATTGAGGATATTTCTTTTTTACAAGGGGGAACAGATAGTGATACATAACATGGTAAATATTAATTTAATGAACAAATCTCCATAAATCAATACGCGGTGAAAAACCAAAAATTAATTAAAAATAATGGTAAATGGGTAAAACAGATTTCAAGTTCCTTTCCAAAAATTCGAGGTATTATTTCTCTATAAATATAAAAAAAATGTATAAAACATACTAATTTTATTTCTTTTCATATCTTAAGAAAATTTTAATTATCAGGTTTTTCTTTGATGAATTTACACTGCATCTCTTACTCCATGAAATTAATATTCAAGATGAATTTTTCATGTGTGAAAAATTGTAATTAAATTTCAACATATTATAAATTCCATAAAATATTTAAATTTCATTTCATCTATCATTAGATATTTACCAAAAATTATAGTGATTTGAAAAATGTTAAGTAATATAGATAAATGAAATGTTAATATCTAAATCCTTAATAATAACACTGAATGTTCAACCTAAAGCATTATATAAGTAGTTCACATTAAAACTCTTCCAAATTAGGTCTAATCAAATTAAAAAACTAAAAATTTAAAAGTAAGGTCAATAATATTTCATAATGAACAGAAAAATAACCACCAAACAATATAGATATGGTTTTAAAGTCACATATCAAATAATTGAATACATTGATCATATATTGTCCAAAAACATGGTAATGACATGAATCACTATAAATACTCTTGAAAATATACATCCTTTAAAAAATTTACTCACTCATTATGCCATAAACAAAATAACTTATTATCTTCAATATTAAATAAATATATAAATATAAAAATCTCTATCATAGATAATATAACCTCCTTTGACATCAATCACTTATTAGTTCCAATTTTACCAATACTATCTAATTTGCATTATTGATATCAATTATATATTTATCTCATCTACACATTATTATCTCATCATTAATAATATGTTAAGGTTAAAAATCTCTTCAATCATAAGTTTTGAAAAAAAATATAAACTTACTTTTAAACACAGTTTTTAGTTATCTATACTATTCAACATATTCTTGAAAATCATTAATGAAAAACTTCTCCAAAAAATCAATATATATTTCATGATTCTCATAACTAGAATATCATTTCCAAATCAAATCTGTAATATTTTTCTCATTTCAAAATATAGAAAAACATCAATCATTCTACTTGAACGATTAATATAACATAATCCATTAATTTTTTTTGTATTTTGGTCTTGGATTTTGGTATTAACTTGAATAATTCCCATGTTACCCCCATACAAGACATCACAATTAATGTAAATTATTTCACTATTACCGTAATTTCAACATACATGACATATTCCCCTTACATCGAGACATTCTTCTAGGTATTTTTTTCTACATTAATGAAATGATAAAAATTGATCTTTATTTCATCTACGGTCGTTACCACATGAACTTCCATAAAATCCCAACTTCCTCTGATTTGGCATGTTAAGAAACTCATTAATGTGTAGAGTTTTAATAAAATTAAAATTTAGAGGATTGTTCATAATCATAAGGGTTTCACTTCAAATTCTTGTTTCGTTAAGTTAACATGTGGTCAATTATTCAATTTTCTGTCTTAGATATTTCTAATATAAATCATTCTAGTTCTAGATTTTGACTAAAACTACAGTCCATAGTGTGGGAAACAATAATAATATTGAGATATCATAAAAAAATATTTTATATAATATCTAAATCATTATTATTAAATAGAAGTAAATAGTAATAAATAGTAATAAATTGGAATTAATAGTACTAAGTAGTATCAAATAGTAATAAATAGAAATAATTATTAATAAATAGAGGTAAATTGTAATAAATGGTAATAAATAGTTTTAATTAATAATAAATAGTAATAAATAGTAGTAAATAGTAATAAATAGAAATAGATGACAATAAATTGAAATAAATAATATTTAGAAACTAATCATAATATTAAGGAATAATACATACTAATTTGTATTAAATAGAAATAATAAATAATAATTTATAATAAGTATGAATAATTGATTATAATTAAGAATAAATAGGAATAATTAATAATTATTTGTAATAATTAAGAATAATTAGGAATAATTAATTATAATTAGTAATAATTAGTTATAATTAGTAATAATCAGTAGAAATTATGTATAATTAGGTATAATTAGGCCAAATTAGAAGTAATTAGTAATAATTCACAATATATAGCATTAATTTCAAATAATTTTGAAAAATTATTAATAATTAGGGATTATTAGTAATAATTAATTCTAATTAATAATAATTTGTAATAATTAGTAATAATTAGCACTAATCACTAGTAATTAGTGGTAAATAGTTATAAATAGTGGTAAATAGTAATAAATATGAATAATTAGTAATAATGGTGAATAATTAAGAATAATTATGTATAATTAGGCATAATTAGTGATAATTAGTGTGAATTTGAAATAATTAGTGATAATTTGGAATAAATAAACATAACTAGTGATAATTAGTGTTAATTAGTACTAATTGTTAATAATTAGTGATAATTAGTTATAATTAGTGAAAATCACCGATAATTACTGATAATTAGTGGAAACGTTTTATAATTATTTATAATTAGTAATAATAGGTAATAAAACATAATATAGTAAAAAATATGAATATGTTTCGATAATTAGTGATAATTTGAAATAAATAGTGGTAATTATGAATACTGAAGAATAAGGGACCATTTTTTTCTTTTTATGAATCCTAATTCTCTTATATAAAATTATTCAAAAAAACTAATTATTTTTTAGAGAAATATTGAATAAGGATGTCGACAATAGTCATTTTTAGATAATTGTACTTGGTTAATCAATACATGAATTTAAACAGTTCTAGTTAAAATCATGTATATATGGTGGGTGAAGAAACATTCTTATCATTTGCATCATTAAAAAAATAATTTCATCTAGAAGGGAAAATTATGTTTCCATATAAAAAATGTTTTTGAGTGTATTTGACACATTTCACAATGTTGTGGTTCATCTATTGCATTTTAGTTTTCAAACAGATTATGTTTTTTTGGAATCAACATGCTGAATGATGTTCCCTAGAAGATACTGATAATTTGGTTTTGGTTCCATCATGGTTTCAAAATTTAGTATATGATGTGGAATATCTATCTTTTCAACAAACTAAAACTCGAGATGATATCAATTCAACTCATATGTTGGAGCTATCTTAATTTTATAAATTGTGGTGTTCTGCTGAGGATGTATTATATCATGGTTGAAAGATAATAAAATTTGATGCGGTTGAAAAGTTTAGGGATATTAAATCAGATAACATAATGTTATATTTCTATTTGATCAAATATTCTCTCTGGTTAAAACATTGATACCTAAAGTAAATGTGCTGCCCATAAAATTCCATGAGAGCAAGTGGCTGTTTTTTTATCCAGGTCGTGGTTATTATAAAATTCATGCACGTTCGAATGAATGAATCTTTTATTATGGTGAAAATTATTCACTGAATAGTGGTCCCGTGTATAGACAATTGAGGTATAAAGAGGCTCTATGAGGGAAGTATTGATTGATTCCTATAAAATAGTTGAGAAAATTCTCACTTACACCCTAATTGCATTATTTATTTGTGTCTCAAAACACAACGACACTGATGTCATGGAAAAAAACCCAATATTTTAACTAGTAAAAGGTTAAATCATCCCACTAATGGTGATTCATGAAACAATTTTGTCCAAGTGCATCTACATTTTTCTTCAAAATATTGAAATGTGTGTTTAGTCATTCTACTGGTGGATTCTATCTATTCTGTTCTTACGGTAGTTAGTATTAATGTTGGCATGCCTTTATAATTCCGTATAATTTAACTCCATGGATATTAATGAAGGATCCATATATCGTTTTGAACATATTAATCTAGGACATTCAAAAATGAATTTTTATGTTTATTTGAAACTATTGAATGATGAGTTAAATTCATTTAGAAGTAATGATGTTTGTATATATGATGTTACTGCAAAAAATATATTTCCAACTAAAATCTACATTTATATGGATAATTAGTGACTTCACAACATATGACATTTTATCGGGATGGATTACACATCTTTCAAAATCATTTCTATGCTTAAGGATATGTAGGAAAGCATTTATTCTTGTCAACATAAACAATCATATTTTTTCGATTATTATAAGATATTCCTTCCAACTGATCATCATTTTTGGAGGAACAACTATCATAAAAGAAAATCCACAATTGAATGAGATGGACCTACAACAATGATCTGTGGTATAAAGTTAAAATCAATTATATCTTCATTATCTCCCATTACATTTGGATCAATAATAAACCAACATAAAATTGATGGGTTTGGGAAAGAACAAAATTTAATAAAACAGATGATTCTTTTACAATTCTAGAATGATTTTTTGGTCTATCACATGTTAGAAGTCATTTGAATTGAGAATAAAAAATTTTACTGTTTATTTCATACAGTTTTTGATACACCAAATAAGACCAATGAAAATAAAAAGGCATAATTATATCGTGCCCAAATTTTTAGGCAACCCGAACATAAACTGTTTGAAAAAGTCAGACCATAGGAGTTAATCAATCCAAATATATCTTATTAACTGACCAAACAAAATATATTTTTAAGTGGAATGCATATTTTAGACATCCAAATGGTTATGAAACTAATTTTGGATGATGGGTCTGAAATGGTCATATTACCATATTAAAAATACATTACTATCATGTTATAGTGCCATGAATATTTCTGATTGGATTAAGAGGTTTGTTGGATTCTATTAGTTAGGATGTGATTATAGATATTTCATATTTTTCCTAACTCATTTTTTTGGTGACAATAGACTACGATGCAATAAGAAGACAACATGAATTTTTTTAAATTGTATATAAAATGTTAAAAATCTTCCCGCAAACTTCCTTTTACTCAATTAAATATTTGATATTACATTTCTCCCATTATCAAATATTTGGAGGTCCTAAATAGGATAGTGGATGTTTCCATTCGAGAGATGAATGTATAAATTGAAGGAAAAAGTATATAACAATGCATCGGTTTAAAGATCAATAGAATGAACTTATTTGTTTGACAAAATTTTCTCTCTCATTATTTTCAATCTGAATATCCCACAAAACACAAACGTGTGGGCCATAATAAGAGAAATGTTTATCATGAAATCAAAAATCAATTATCAGTTTTTAATTAGTTTGAACTTGTCTTTGGAGAAGTTCATAAAATATGGAATTTCGATGATAAACATCACAGAGCTCAAACATATGTTCTTCCCATCTATGAAGAAAGGAAAACATTTGTAATTTTATTTCTCGTAATAGTAATTCTAAAAAAAAATTACAGTAAATAAATCTTATTTTATAATTAGGTTATATAATAACCATATCAAAAAACATCTTCTACAAAATAGAGTATTTGGCCTTGAAAAACGTCAAAAAAATAAATTTTCTACTGGTTTAAAAAAATGGTAACATAAATTAATAATGGTTTATAATATAAAATCCATTTATTACTTGTTATATTTTTAATTGTTTTGAAATTTTTCAGGTATCTCAACATATTGAAAAAATTGATAATTGATTATGAGTGTCGAATAACCCACGATATAAATTGGTTAAATCTATTAATTAATATTTGGTGAATGGTTTTGGATTTCATACAAATGAATATGAGGGAACAAAAAAACACTGCATAATGGTCTTTTATTGAGAGGATTCTATCATAGAGAATCTGAAGTTTAATATTATGGCATGCTGGAAGAAATTATAGAGTTTTTTAACTAGGATGGAATTGCATAATAACGATTAAATGCCAGTAGTTGGATAATAAGAGTTGCTTACGTGTTCTTCCAAGCCATACAATTTTTTATATTAAATACAAAAGTATTATTGCAGTAAATTAACCATTTTTATTAGTTCATTAGGAACATAAACTTTATTGTGAAAATTATTTTTCTACTTAAAGAGAGTAGGTTTATCGGTGGAGAATAATAAAAATAAAATCTCAAGAAACCTAATTTACTCATATTGAATGTGGATCTGCTAAAGTGCATGGATTTTATATTTTTCAAAAGACTACTCAAAATTCATATTTTACATGAAGAACACAAATATCAATGATGAAACCCCATAGTTAAGGTTTGATGGTGATGATGACGTTAATGATGTTACAAATGAATATTAAATGAAAAGAGATGATGAAAAAAACATAGAAATTGATGATGATGGGGAGGAATATGAGGACACTGAAACTATTAGATATAAAGATGTGGATGAATATGGATATTGAAACAGTTAAATGCTAGTTATAATTATATATAATATATATCTATATATAATAATTATTTTCAACTATTTGTTAAAAATTGTGATTTTCTGTTTCAGATGGATGAGGATCTGTTTCCTCAGTTTCATGAGGCTGATTTAACAAATGACAAGAATGATATTTGATTATCTATCCCTCATACTACTGGAAATTTAGGTAGGAGTCATAGGGGGAATGATCTTGCATGATTGATGATTCCTTAACATATACCCTAGTGATTCCCATGTATTGGCTTTGATCCACGCATGGAGTGGTATGCTTACCTATGTATATTAGTTAGTTTTTATTAATTATCATTTATTTATTAACATAAAAATTGTTTGATTATTTGTTTTTTATCATACTTTTATGAATATATCTATTGGACAAGGGAGTGGTTTATTTCAATTTTTTTTTTAGGCAACAGTAATATGGGATCAGATTCCCTTATAGGTTCAGCACTACATGTTCGATCATTGGCCGGTATGTAGATAAATAATATTTATTTTTCAATATATTTAATAAATAAATTGATATTATTAATGGATAATATAGCTTACGGTATCCCATTGATGAGAACATGAATGGATCTATCTGAATGACATGGGAGGATTGTATTGGTGAGCCTTGCCAATAGTTCATCCATAATTTAAGGAGGAAAACATTGAAGAATGTAGCATTCATAGAGTATGGTCAGTCCGGTTTCTCCCACTAACCTCAATAAAGATCATCTAAGGTTTGGGATGGATTATGTTTACACTAGATGGGTGGTCAATTTTAGATGAGATAATCATTAGGTCGAATAAACCAGAGGAGATATGAAGTGACACATCATTCTAGTAGTCGTATGTTTAGAACACATAGAGAACATATGGTATGTACATTTTTTTAATTAATTTATATAATATTAAATATTAAATAATTATTTTTTATTCATATATGAAGTTGGATAGCCGAATTTAATTGAGTTTGATGTGTATAGGAGGATGTCTAATGATAATATCAGAGGATATATTAGAGGATATCAACAACGTTAGATTGTGGCCAGTATAATTTCATTTAGAGTTTTAAAATTAACTAAAAATAATATTTTATTTATTATAATTTTGAATTTAAATTTATAGAGTCATATAAGGTTGTTACATATACTAAAGAATCAGGCTAGGAATGATGATCAGACCTGTATAGATCGATTTGATGACACATCATGGATGTAGATGACCAAATATGCCATTGAAAAAGGCTGAGTTGTTGTTATCGGCCCTCAATTGATTCCTAGTATTTATTATGGTACCACGGTGATATTAGTGTGAAGCTCAAGAGGATCCCATGGAAATTCATCATCATTTTCTGCATAATATCAGGAGTAGCAGTGTGCTCATGGGAGCTATATAGAGAGTATTTATAGGGAGCAATAAGAGCTCTGACAACAATATGAGTTAGAGGAGGAGATGCATAGATGGAAGGAGTATCATAAGAAGATGATGTAGTACATGCGATGTCTGACTCAAGGTTTAGGGATAGAGTACCCTCCAATATCTCCTCAGGTTATTTCAAAAGACCTCCCCCCTCAGTGATGTATTTATTTTTTATGATAAATTAATTGATTTTTTTTGTAATGTTAACTATTTACATTTCTATATCGCGTGATTTTTATATTATTACGAATATTGAATTTATTATTATTTTATTTTTTAGTTAATTTCTTTATTATTTTTTTACTTAGTATAAGTTATTTTTTATATATATTATTTTTTTTCTATTATTTTTTTATTCTTATTATTTTTTAGATTTTTTATATTTTTGAGAAAATTTATGTTATTATTATTTTATTATTTTATTAATATTATAATTATTATTTCTTTAATAATAATAATAATAATATTATATTATTATTAATATTATATTATTATCATTAAATTAATATTATTTATGTTGTTATTATTGTTATGATTATTTTATTTATTATTTTTAATTATTTTTATAATATTAATATTATTTTATAATAATTATTATTATTTTCTAATATAATTTTTTTTATTAATAATATTTTAATCATTTTTTATAAGTTCTTTTTCATGGGCCCGTCAAAAATACTATTTCCAATAGGCCATCGTAAAATGGTATTTATTGAAAAATCAAGAATACTATTTGTAATGGGTCATCTCAATAGGTTTTTTAATAAATCGGGAATCTATTTATGATAAACATTTGCAAAAAAATCTATTGGCGACGGGACCCCATTGCAAATGCCCCATAAAAAATAAACCAATTTCTCGTAGTGATTGATTGAATTAGACTAACAAAATTCAAGGCTATGAATATTGGGTAACGTATTATGTGTTCAACTACATAGAGAAGAAGCATGTGATACAATAAACAATAATATGAATGGCATGTGATATATTCATTAATAGATTCATTATTTCTCAGTGAATCTAGAAGAGATGGGAGGCCTATAAAAGAATAAAATGATCTATGTCATAACATACTAGACTGACTGGCAACTAAACCGGTCCATGGAAAGGTCACCACATGGCCTCAAGAGAGCCTCCCTATATGCTAGAGGTTCCTGACTAGGAGTGAGGGTATAATGGTGGAATGGTGAGGAGACTATACCCTCATGGTCAAAGATGCATAACAGTATATTTAGTGTAAACCAAGAGACATTAGAAAAAGAAGTAATTATATAAGAAAAGAGATTAAAGGTACATATAATTACTGAATCCAATTAAATGTCCAATTCCATTATGTATAATAATTTAGGCATGTATATATGATGCTATAAGATAAAAGTAGGAGGTGCAATAGATATACCAATGCAATAAAAAAATAACCCAAAGGCTAACATCACGAGTATCTTGAGTACTTGATGTGTCATATACTCCATAACTCCCAAATACACAGTACAACACAAGCAATAAATCCATTGGCCAAAAAACATGATGATTTTCCCAGGTACCCTAGGGCACCAAGGTCATCAATAATAAGGCATCAAATGTGGATTAACTCATAGATTTTTTGGTCTCAGTGAACATATCCCATATATATCAATTATGAATATTTATTATTAATTTAAATAGGATCACATATAATCTACGGCATAAATTCATCAAATCCAATAATGTCATACAGAGCCCTTCCAAGGTGATCCATAATGGAATTCCAAGTGTTTCTAAATGAGCCACTGATATATCCAATACTATAGAGTCCATCCAAGGTGGTCTATAATGGCATCCCTTATACCACTCTTGGTATAGTAATCTCTTGTTTCATACCAGGTGTATCACATAGGAAATCAAGTATCACCAAATTCATGTTTTATACGTCTTTTCAATTATTTTTTCCATGGTTGCTCACCAAGGGAACCGATTTCCCCTATGAGTATGAATAAACCAATCTGAGATCCAATACAAGGCATTCAAAGCAACTCCCCTGACTCATGACACAGTACCATGAAAAATTTGGAGTGTCCACCCACGAAGTCCTTATGTCGAGACCCATGTTCTCTCCCACCCCACAAGCAGACAAGGAATAGAATTCTCAAACACATCTCATCAAAAAGTCATTTATAAATACATTGTAAACATTTTATCCTAAAAATTTCATACAATCCATGACATTATGGTATAAGGCCAAGGAAAATTTTCATTGAACCAAAGCATAATAACAAGGATACAATGTAATTAAAAAATAGAAATAAGAATAAAGAATAAGGAAATGAATTTGTGTCATTCAACTAATTCATTCCAAAGTATTTCATTCAATGATTTCAACAATTGTGTAAGGAATACGAAATTATGCATAAGGAGAAAAATCATGGCCAACAATCCATCTTAGTTCAATTCATTAGTTAGGAAAATAAGCATGATGTATAATCACATGGCATGAGGCAAAATTCATAGGAATTAACCAAAAGTCATATGGATTTAACATAATAATAAAACATATAGATTAAGAATCATGTATAAGTGATTTATGATGAAGATCAAGATAATAGGGGTAGCTGAAGGCCTACCATTCACGTTAGTTAAAATAATTAATTTGGGGGAAATTATCAATGGAGAAACCCAACCTAAAGGGTGCTGAAAAGAATCAAGGCACAATGTTATTAGGTCTCAGATGAGGAATCACAACTATCTGAGTGCATAATGATAGGGTGATCAACCACACCGGTGATTTTATACTCACTAGGGTCTTATTGGACATATGACCACATTCAATTTAATTTACTTAGAAAAAATGGCATCGTCAAAAACATCCAAAAAGTGGCACATAAATGTAAAATAAATAATGTGATGTAACTTGTGGGAAAGAACTAAACCTCATACCATATACCATGGATGACACACATGCCCAATATCATGGCCAAATTTGGTAAAATTTGAGTGAATTCAGAGAAAATGATGAACATGCTGAAAATATGGAGAATTATGTTGATCCAAAATAGAGTAGAGGGAGAGAATATTATTGAATAAAAGAATAATTATAAGAAATATACACAATGATATCAATCCAACACACTTGAAGGAACTTAAATCAGAGTCTAGATAGACATGATACCCCTATACTTAGAAGATAAATGGAAAATCGATATGAGGGAGGCGATATGAAATAGTGAGGGGTGATAGAAGGTTGGAAGAAGTAAATATGGAGGCATGAGAAAAACTATATATTCATCCTATTAATGAGACACTTCATTTTCCCACACAGTTGTTCAAATCGTGTTCCAACCATGTAAATGTTGCTTCCAAGGAAGGTGGGTATTACAGTTCATGTGCATTGTTTTGGAAACCAAGTGAAAACTGTGTGCTTCCCTCTGTCCATAACATGTGCCAAGACATATGGCGGTAAAGACCCTATCGAGTTGTTAGAAAAATTATTTTGGAACCTCAAACTCTCCTAGACTAGGCAACATTTGTTTCTATAAGGGATGGATAGTTTCATAAAAAATATGTACCCTTCTCACTTCATATTTTCTGTTTTCATTAAGGCATCTATGTTCCTCAAACATGATAGGACACTCGAGGGACCCCTTATGCTTTAATACATGTCCAAAAACAACACATTGAAGTGTTCCAACTCATGGAATTACATTATAAATTTATCTTTTCAACCCATCCATCCCACTAAGTGATAAAATATAAATTCCATGGAAAGTTTTTCCAGTAAAAAATATGGGACTCTACAATCATTCTACCTAATAAATTCTAATCCCCGAGAATCGAAGAAAAAAACTAAAGAAACACCTAACCTTCTATGGTTGAAAAACTTTTTCCTAATGGACACATTCAATTTCTTAATTCCCAACACACTCCAAGAATATCGATTACACCAAGAATATAAACCATTGAATACTAAGCTAGCAGTCACTTGTAAAATGTAACAACAAGACAAATCAAACCCTACACATTAAACCAAATACAATATCACATCATCGTCACTTTAAAAATATTCCCCATGATTCTTCGCACAATTGGTTCTAGAATTTAATGACCATACCCTAACCATGGTACTTTACCATTAGAATTTATCTTTTTTATGCCTTTATAAAGCACGCTAATGACATTTACGACACGATTTCAAATTTAATGAACGTCCGAACCCACTTTTCATGAAATTCTATAGACGATTGTAATGAATTGAAATTACCCTTTAAGAATTAAATAATCAATTTTTCACCACAAGAACGTGACAAGAGAGAGATAAATTCCATGTTAAACTATTCATGGTCGACTTCCCTCAAGAAAGTAAGCTTAGATAACTAGTGATTTTCATGAACTAGATATAGTGCCTTTTTATATGAATCCACCTCAAGATTTTATCCAAGAACATTCCCCAAATCCCATAAATAGCCGTCAATGATTCCTCTAGCCAAAAATCTATTATGTTTTTGTTACCATAGCAAACAAGGGTTAAGGTCCAACCCAACACACATAGATCTTTACACAATCTAAAATCCCATACGAGGTGGTCCATAGTTTATTATAACATAATAAAAATTATAGAGTTTGAAGTATCTCATCCAAGGAAGGTTATACACCAAAATTTATAAGTGAGATATTGAAACATAGATAAAAAATCGGCATATTGGAAACCATAAATGAGCCTATGAAATGAAGTCAATGTGCTTATTGGTATTCATTTGTCTGTCCCATAACTTCCTAATCGGGATCCCTAGTTTCACTCAGGACTAACCAACCCTTCAATGAATCATTTCTATCGGTGTATAACTATGATAGAAACCACCACTCAAGCCAAAAAAAATTAAATTTTAGAAGGATTTAAAACATGTTCTCTTGTAGTGAACTCTTATGTTGTCAAGATAGGGGAAATGATTATCATGAGTCTAAGTGTACATCATAAGGATTGGACGATTTCTAATAGGACATGAGAAAATTAATCTGCCTCAAATGAAGATCCCAGTACAACCTGAAACAACTATATCACGATATGAAATGAAAATGGTAGTTGGGCCACCCTAGGTTAACTTCAATTGAAGAGTTTGGATACTCACACCAACACATTTCTATTAACTAACCCTAACAATTTTACTAGAAAAGGAATCCCCTGATCATTCAAGGATAGCCACCAAAGTATATACATGGAAAACATTTTTTTTCAATGGTTACACACAAAAAAAAACTATTAATCATCACACTTCCTCATAAGCACCAACATAGTTTGAAACTCACCATCCCCAATGGAGTTTAGGAAAAACACTTAACAACTCTGAATTGTCCTGTTAGTTGAGTTCCTTATACTCAAAAAGACATGTTTAAGGGGAATTAATGTAATCATCCCCACCTTTGGAGTGTCTTTAATGTTGGATTTATAGAGAAAGGGTTCTCATTCCATGACACATACTTCATCTACCACTAACCGAATGTCCTGGAGGTGGACATCATGATTCTAGAAAGTGTTAAACCTCTGTATAGTATGAAATAATCTGCCAAAAGCTCACTAGACCAGGTACACAATTAGACATATGCATAGAACTCTATTTAATACTACAAAAAGACCTATAATAACACTAACAATAGAATTTATCATCACTATAGAAGCACTGAATACATGAGTGATATTAAAATCCCATTGATTTTATCCGTGCTAAAAAAGCTCTGATAACGGGATCCTTTATGACTGAATTTAAAAGCACTAATAAAGGAATAAAATTATCTGTGATTTTATCTGGAGTTGATAAATGGTAATACAAAAATGTACTATAATAGAATATTACAACACCAAAAACACCACAAGAAATAAAAAAAAATCAAGTACTAATACATAATTTAAATTATTTTTCTTACAATAAATATAAAAAAACACTATATTATTGACATTTTATGCTTTGGTTTACACAATTACATAAGTAAAAAGTTTCACATACATTCAAAAAAATGAATGTTACTATTTCTTTTGATCCTTACATAGACTCATGTTTTTGTTGAAAAAAGAACCCCAGATCAAGAAAAAGAATGCCATAATATATGAAAACAATTCTTATGTTTTGAATATTATAAAGAAATAAATTGTCATAAAATTTTAATTTCAAACCAAACTTTGAGTCATACGAAGAACATTGGGTATCATATTTAGTTGTGGTTGATTATTTCATGTCACTACATTTCTTATTCATTTTGAAGATTTATCTCTATAAAAACTAACTAAATATGTATGAGATAAATATGAAAAGGAAATTAATTAGGTAATAGTTGATATAATTATGAGAAAACAATCTTGGATCATTTTATAATTTGTGGCGATGTGAAGCATATTCCAAACTAAAATTCAACGTATAAACTATAAAGATGAACTTGGATTCATATCATTCACATCGTGTATCTGACTAAGGTGAGACCGATTACTAAACATCCCAAATTACATATAGATAATTTTATAAAATTATTAAAATAATAAAAATGTAATTGTTTTTTTTAGTACATCACTTGTCTTTTTTTATTAAAATGTCATTTTTACTAAAATTTCATTTTAAATTGAAAACATGCACTTTGAGTAATAAAATTAAAATAGTTCTTTTGTTTAATGTGATAATTATTCCTAAAATTCACATATTACTTATGCACCATTATATAAAATTCTGATGACAATATGAGTGTGTTTTATCATATTTCATTGAGTGACACATTTTGAACTAAAATGCTAATTTTTAGCTAATAATGGAAACGTTGATTCATACTGGGCACATCATGTATCTTATTGGGGTGTGTTTGATTCCTACATATCAAAAATTACATATAGATAATTTTCCAAAAGTATCATAAAAATATAATTCATTTTATATTTTTTGATTATATAAGTTGTCATTTTTACTAAAATTAATGTCAAATTTAAATAAAAACACACACTTGGAGTCATAAGGGACACACCATGAATCATATTGAGGTTCCGATGATTCTTAAATGTCCAAATGAAATATTTATAGTTTTACTAACATATAAATAACTATATGAATTTGTTTTCTTGGTTTTGAGTAATTCAAATTTCTTTTTTATTATAATGACATTTTAGACTGGATACATGAACTTTGAGTCGTGCCTATCACATCATGTGGTATTTTGATCGGGGAATAATACATAAACATCAAAATCACTTATTAATTATTTCCTAAATTATAAATACATTAAGATAATGTTTTATTGGTTTTTAGTGAGTGAGATTCTTTGAACTAAAATGTCGATTTTAAACTGATGACGTACACTTTGAGTCATACCTAACATGTTGTGAATCAGAATGAGGTTATACTAATTAATACACATAAAAATGACTTCACGAACATTTTAATATTGTATAAATTAAATATGAATGAGTTTTATTGGTTTTTATTATATTATTTATCTTTTTTACAAAATTTAATGTCAATATTACAAAAATACCCACTTGGTGTCATAAAAGTCACACCATTCACCCGATTGAGGTGAGGATGATTCCTACACATCACAAATGAATTATGTATCGTTTAAATAAATTATTAATATAGTCCTATTTTTTTCTCAGTTCTGAGAATGTTTGGGGTCTTTTTTACTAAAATTAATATTAATATTGAATAAAAAGAGATTCTTAGAGTCATATTGGTCACACCGTGTCTTGGATTGAGTTTTTTTATTTATATAAATTAAGAATGAATTATGGATTGTTTTAATGAATTATAAATCCATTAAAAATGCATTTTCCCATTTTTGAGTATGTCGATGGTGTTTTTTACTAAAATTAATGTCTATTTGAAATAAAAAGTCACAGTTAGAGTCATACCAGTCACACTATGCATTATATTGAGGTGAATATGATTAATAAATATCTCAAATGAAATATGGAATTTTTTTATTAACCTATCATAAAAATATGAATTCATTTTCAATGTTTTGAGTATGTCGCTTGCCTTTTTTTACTAAACTGTCATTTTAAACTAGAAACACACACTTTGAGTCATACCAGTCACATTGGGTGTTAGATTGACATGAGAATCATTCCTTCATGTCTCAAATAACATATGATTCGTTTTCTAAAATTATAAATACAATTTGAGATAATTTCCCCAGATTATAGTTAGTGACACTTCTTAAACTAAAATTACAATTTTAAACTGATAACAGATGCTTTGTGTTTTACTGAGAACATTATATATTAGATTGAGATGAGGCTCATTTAAACATATAAAAATGATATATAGATAATTTTATTATAGTCTGAAAATAATATGAATAAAATTTATTGGTTTTTATTATGTCAATTTCCTTTTCTACTAAAAAAATGTCTATTTTATATTAAAATTCATTCTTGGTGCCTTACCGGCCACACTGTGTGTCATATTGAGGAGCAGTTGATTCCTACACATCCTAGAATACATATGTATCATTTTTCTAATGTATCAAAACAATATGAATGTTTTTTTGGTTTTGAGTATGAAAGTGGTGTTTTTTTAGTAAATTTGATGTTAGTTTTAAATAAAAAGATGCACTAGGAGTCATACATGTCACACCATGCATTAGATTTAGGTCCAGATGATTCAAACACATTCAAAATGAATTTTGAATAGTTTAAATAAAATATCAAAAAAATATGAATTTTTTATCTCAGTTTTTAGTATGTTAGTTGAATTTTTTCAGTAAAATTAATGTCAATTTTATATAAAAATATGAATTTGGTGTAATTTTATCCACACTATGCATCAAATTGAGGTGCAACTGATTCCTAAAAATCTGAAATGACTTATAGATCATTTTCCTAAACTATCAAAACATTAAAAAAGTTTGTTTTCTCAATTTTTAGTATGTATCATTTCTTTTTTTACTAAAATTAATGTCAATATTAAATAAAAATACAAACATGGAGTCATACCCACTACACTATGTGTTAGATTGTGGTAGGGATTATTCCTACATGTCCTAAATGACTTATGGACCATTTCATTAACTTATAAAAACAATTTTATTAGAATTTATTTGGTTTGAATATGTAACATGTCATTTTTACTAAAAAATATTTTTAAATCTGTAACAAACACGTTGATTTATACCCATCACGTCATGTTTCATTTTTTTATAAGACTAACTCATACATGTCAAAAATGACTTATGAATAATTATGTTAAATTATCAAGACAATTTGTGGATGTTTTCTTAGTTTTCAGTGAGTGAAAATTGTGGATCTAAATTGAAAATTTTAAACTAATAACAGACACTTCGATTAATCGTGTGATCATCGTGTATCAGATTTAAGCGAGTTTGATTCCTACTCCTTTCAAATGAATTATTGATCATTTTACTAATTTATAAAAACTATATGAATGTTTTTACACAATTTTGAGGATTTCAGTTGCCTTATTTTACTAAAATTGGTGTCAATTTTACATAAAAATGATTACATAGAGTCACTCCACTCACAATGTGTGTTATATTGAGGTGCGACTGATTAATACATGTCATAAAGTATAAAAAAAACAGCCATTATTAAGAGGATTTCCATTATATTTATTTATTAAATTTCAAACATAGTGTATCGATGATTAAACTGTAGTGTTGGATGATCGATAAAGAAAGACAATGACAAGAGTGGTAAATTAGAATAAAGGAATAGGTTATCTCAATTATGTCATTTTTTAGATAATTTAACGAAAAATTTTACTTCCTAAAAGATCTGTTAAAAAAAATAAAAAAATTATTCGATAAAAATAATTTCGAAATTATCTTAAAAATAGTGGAAATAATTATGGACAAATTAATTAAATAAGTAGCGTGAATTTACTTTTTATTTATTGTCGTATACATTCTAGATTTATTTCATTGTTTTTATTATCTCAATTGAAGGCCCGAAGTCCAACCACTTGTGACCATGACAATCTTCAAACAAACCACCCCAAATCGAACAAAATAATCCACATGTATATGAAAACCAATATTATATGATTAATACTAAAGAGAAATAAATTAAACAAAAATATAAAATAATAAATTAATTAAATAGAAAATGATATTCCTATGAAAACATCAATATTACCGTTATGGTTGAGAACATTCGTCTTCATTTCTATCGATGTAAGGGTAGTAGAGGGATCTAGAAGGAAATTGATAAAATCAATCACTTCTAAGGTCAGTAGGTTTTGATGGAAAAGAAATATTTGGATGTTTTTGTGGATAAATAAATGAAAAAGTATTCTAAAATAAACTAACATTAAATATTTCACTTGATAAAATATTTTAAGAAAACACACTAATTAAGTATTGCATAAAAATGATATGGAAATTAACTAACAAATAGTAGATAAAATAATGACAAAATTACAAAAATAAGTAGAAGGAAATCACCCCTCATGATGGGTTTATGCATTCTTGAGCCATTTGATTATTTTTATTATCTAATTTGTAGGCCCGATGTCATGTATCTCATGATCTTTTTCTGCTTCAAACAAACAACCCAAATTCAAAAAAAAAAGAAACCCAATGTATTAGAAAACAATTATTATATAAGTTATAATATAAATAAATAAATTAAGAAAAAATATGAAACAAACAAAATTTATATGGAAAATGAATTTAATGTTCAAGCATCAAGACTATCTATGTGATTTAGGAGAGGCTACATCATTTCTATTCATACAAATCAAGTGGATGTAACTTGAAGGAATGTGACGTATGAAAATGTTATAGGGGTAATAGTTTTTGAGGGAGTGGATGTCAAAGGTAGTTTTTATGTTGAAAGGAAATAAATATGGAAAACAATCTTGTATAATAAATATACTTTATAAGGAATAATAGAAATTAAATCTATGTTTCAATATATAGTTTTTCAATAAAATAGAGAAAGAATATCATAATAATTCATTTACATCTAACCAAATTGTTTCCTCTATTATCATCTATTCTTAAATGGGATTGGTAACATCATCATGTGGATAAGGAATTGTCTGCATTTTTTTACGGTTGGAGACGAAGCCTCATTTTATTATTACTGAAAAGACCTGTTTTTTCTAGGTAGATGGATACCCATTATATTTCATGATGGTCCAAGTCTAAGAGTCTTATATAAAAGGATTTAAAGCACATTTTTGCCCAAAGGACCCTTTTGTGAATAATACTATTATAGAACCCAGACTATTATAGTACATGCCACAACACTACTACATTTACAGTTCCTGCTACAGTACCACTGCCGCTATAGTTCCACTGCCTCTATAGTTCCACATCTGCTATAGTATTACTTCGGTACATAATACAGTTTAGTTATCATACTTGAGAATTCATCCCCTTCCTAGATTTGATCATGGGTCTTTTGGATCCCATGCAAGAGCCTCTACTACTTGGGTATAGGCTCTTTAAATATTGTCCACATTAATAGGGAAAAGATTAATTTAAATTATGTTAGTTTAGTAGATAATAGATAATATTATGAGAAAAAACATAGTATATTAAAAAAAATTACCTTATCATTGACCTCTATTTCCTTTTCTAATGGTTTTAGGGATTTTTATCCTTATAGAGAATCCAAATCTCCTCTTTGTGGTCCCCTCTAATGTATAATATTTTTTCTACATTGGTACTGACATGAACTAATTGGGATCTTATAATGAGAGTATCATTATCAATTGAATTTTTTTCCTACTAGATAGTTTTTTTAGTCTCTAGTATGATAATCAGAAAAATATTATAGTTGGTTTTGATATATATAATATTGTCACTTCTTGTGATTCTATTACGAATGACCAATATTTTCCTCGTTTCACATTGAAATTCTCCTTCACAATACCCATTTCATCAACATTCACTCCACCCCTATTAGCAATAAATATTCATATGAAAATCAAAAAAACATTGTACAATCCAACTCATATAACTATTTGATAATTCAAAAATTTGACATATTTTTAAAAATTGGATTTATATTCTTAGACTAGATATGTTCATTTCTCCCACAAAAAATGTAACACCACTATTTTTTTCTATGGTCATCATGCTATTTTGTACTGAAAATATATCCATTTCCTATAAAAATAGTTTAAGATATCACATTTTCATTTGGATCATTGGATACTCATAGAAGTCATTCATTAATTTATTTCTGATTTTTAGATAAATCCTTACATATTTGATCTTGGAAACATTTTATAAACTATTGATTATGTTTATTTGATATCCATCCATCCCCCATTGATGGATGCATATATCTAATAATTTTTGGTGAGCTTCAATGTATTGATCAAAATATTCACCCTTATATAAAATTTAAAGTCGTGCATTCTCTAGATTTATGAATTTAACTGTAACAAAATCCCTTCCAAAATAATTTCACCAATAAGGTTTTTGTTGGAAAAAGACTTTAGAAGACTGATGTTGTCAACATTTGATAGGTAATCGGTACAAAATTCATTAACTTATTCAATAATATATCGTTTTTCAATACAAAATTCTAGTCAAATTAAATTCTAGACATACTCTTTCAAAATATTAATATACTCTCAAATGGTGTACATCTATATGTAATTAAATAGACCACATATTTGAACCTCTGAAAACCAGTGTACCCTCATGTTAACCATATTTCAATGAATGATAGTGAGAAGAATATATATAATTCACATAATATCACTGAAACCTCCTTATTCTTGATTTGAAACAACATCATCTCTATAAATTTACTATATTTGTATTTTAAAAATAAGAAGAGTTTTGTTATGTATTTCATCCATTTTTAGGATGAATTTAATAGAATGAAATATGAATCAAATCAATCATCAAAACAGGAGACTCACATAATTTTAGTCCTTATTACATCAAATGATTCATTTATATTACATTATTTATATTTTCTGAATACCCTCAGAACATTTATACTATTATGGATAAGGAAAAATTGAAAATTTTCCTATATGGATAGAATTTAAGTTGTTGGTGGATGAAAATTCCACCCTTCACCCTTCATTGGTTCAAACTCTTCCATTAGCCCCATGTAATTTATATCAATATTATCCTTGATTCCATTTTTTTTCAAGGAACATTAAGTAACATTCCAATAACACTATCAAATATATTTTTTCTATATGCATGACATTAAGAAAATTTCAAAAGTTCAAAAAATTACAATATAATGATTTGATGAAAATTGATATCTTTTTCCAAACTAATGTTGTATGGTTTTCTGAATATTATTTACCAAAAAGGTGTTAATATATTTGACTTTATCAAATAGTTAGTCACCTGTTAGTGGATAGATTGTGGTGGCTTGTTCAATATTCCCATAAAATGCCATTTTCCAAGATTGGTATTTATATTGTTGAGGAAAAAAATTTGAGGTCCTAAAAACATAGACTTTTAGGAATGATTCAAATGAAGTTAGTGTAGGAATTCATCACAAATGGGACTCCCCAACAATACATTAATGTTATAGCCTTATAAATTTCTATAAGAAAAAAATGTCATTTATCATCCCATACAACATGAACCTCATTGTGAATTATTCACTTTTTTGTGTAGCATACATTGTAACACTTCTATCCCACATCAATTTCAGATCTTCGATTAGTAGATCCAAATAGACAACAATATCATTATAGGGTTTCATTGGTGTAGGTATCAGTGAAAACAACATAATTTATTTGTGGTTCAAGCATTACCATGGACGAAAGTTATAATTTACCAACATGATGGGCCATGTACTGTGAGTACTTCTCTACACCCAAAAATAATTTATTCTATCTATAGATAACAAAAGATGAATTTTTCTCAGCTTATTTCAAAATTCAAGATACCCATAATTATATTCTTTCCATTGAAGGGAATCTGCTAGATATTGTATATTACCATAATTAATTCATTTATTTTTAGGCCATGTCAATTTTTTCACAATTTCTATACATATATATAGTCTTCAAAACTATGGAATGATTCGAACGTACTATCTAGATAATGAAGTACTTGATAGGTTTTTCCTGTATTTATTTGGGACCCACTTATAGAATTTTATGGGTGATTCTTGGTCCTTGATAAACAATATGAAATCATTTGTAAAATCATGTTTCTTTTAGATATCATTCCCATCATAATTAACATTCCATTAGTATCATATGTTTAACATGGTAATTTAATTTCTTCTTGTAGCATATATTTTTGGAGACCATATAGTTTTGTAATGCTGGTATCAGTCCATCCACATGTAGCATTAAAATTTTATAACATCAATACCACTAACAATGTTGTGTATTTAGTACAATTGATATCAAATTTTATCATATCACAATAATGTAATGTCTAAAAAAACTTTGGAAAATCATTAAGGTCATCGTCAATTTACAATTTCATTTATTCTAAGTGATATCCCACATCATTTACACTGGTATTCATATCATATGATGCATAAACCATAATAACATCCTAATTGGTGTAAAAGATCAGTTTTCACCCTGTTTAGTCCAACTCCAAGGGTCGAGCCTCTACCTGATAAGGTAAGGGGCTAGTACTGATATATATTGACTGAATAAATAGTTCTATCCTATAAATATGGGCTAGAGTCAACGCCAAGAGCTGGCCCATTAGTGGAATAAGGATGAAAAAAGTTTTCCTATTAAGAAAGATTCTTATTTGTAAAAAATATATTCCTTTCTAGTTATATGGTTCTTCACTGATAGGGATAAGGAACCTCCTCATTGGTGGGGTTTGGCTTTTAGAGTCTCTGTTTGATCAGTTGTCTTCTAATAGTGACTTGACTATTAGAGTACAGTACTCAGTGCGCGAGCCCTTTTATTCCTTCTCATCAAGATGAGGTGTTTAGGAACTCTAGCCTTTTCAACTGTGAAAGCCCTCCAAGAAGCCTCCCTTAACTAATTATATGCTACCTTTTCGGGCACAGAAGCTCATTCCGAACTGCGCAAACCTTCGGCTGAGTCATCGTCGGGCCTCAATGATTGGGAATGAGCTTCTGTGCCTAAAAAAGTAGCATATAATTATTTAAGGGAGGCTTCTATGATGGATTTCATAATTTCCAAGGCTAGAGTTCCTGAACACCTCATCTTGATGATAAGGAAAGAAAGGAATCACGCACTGAGTACTCTACTCTAATACTCAAGTCACTATTAGAAGAGTAATGATCAAAAAGAGAATCTAAAAGCCAAACCCCACCAATGAACAAGTTCCTTATCCCTATCAGTGAAGAACCATAGAAGTGGAAAGGCACAGTTTTTTTACAAATAAGAGTCTTGCTTAATAGGAAAACTTTCTTCATCCTTATTCTACTAATGGGCCAGTGCTTGGAGTTGAATCTAGCCCATCTTTATAGAATAGAAATATTTTTTTAAAGAAAATGTGTTATTGAATTTATGAAAAGAATTAATCCACTATTTTAGGTGGTATCCTATGTATTCATACAATGGTGATAATTAGAGACTACTGTCATCCTCATCAGCTCATCTCACAAACAATTATCGTTTCATTTTGTTGATTGACATTTATCCTCTATATCTTATAGACATGCACCCATTTTGATTGAAATACTCTAAACAGTAGATATCCATGGGATGACTACTCCAAAAGTTGTAAAATGAACATACAATATATTTTTGATTAGTATCAACTAATAAATTTTAATAATTACTATTTGGGACATGTAGCTGATGAGGACGACAACTATACCACATTGTGTTCTCAAAAAGGTGTAATATATCCCATTTGTGAAAATTAAACCTTTGGGATTATTTATTAACATATGGAATATTTAATGTGATAATTTGGGTGAATATATTTTTATGTTGTTAAAGATGTCTTAGTGGGATCATGTTTTGATATATGAATCCTTAGGGGCAATATGTATTCTATATTATTAAGATAAATCCCACTTTAAAAAATTTCAATCTTCCTACTATGACTACTATTACCTCAATTAAAATGACCCATGAATTCTTTCTTAAATCCCGTAAACAATTAAAAATATAATATAGGAAATTAATGATTAATAAGTAACCCAAATATGATAATCATGAATAATAAACTCTAATTCCATGAAGTAGAAGATAAGAAAATGTATTGATAAATGTTTTAATAATTAAAGTTGTATTTCCAATACATGGATTGTACTCAAAGATTTTTAAGGGTGTAACCAATACATGAATAAATAAAATGATGAATACCTAAAATTAATTTCTAATAATTATTCCAACATATATAGATTTTGACTTCCTCCATTATATTTATTTTGATATAGTGATGTAACAACCGAAAGAATTATTATGGTTAATATTAATGGTATGTCACATATTTGAAAATGAAATCTAAAAATCATAATTTCAATTTCAGTTAATAATTGGTATGGAATGGAAAAAATAATTTCAGGAATATAATATATGTTATAATGATATTGGTTTTAAACATCTCAAAATTATTTTTTTTACAAATTCATTAAAGAATTATGTTTAAAAATGTTAAGAAAAGATTTATTTTCAAGCTGAAGAAGAGTATACTTTATCATAAAATTTTATTTTCATGTCCATTTTGGGTTCTATGGTGATTTTTTACAGATAGTATATGACATTAGTCATAATGATATAAATAATATTAATTATGGAATATATAGTGGGATTAAGTTAAAAGAGAGATGACCCACTCTTAGAAAAATAATATTAATGTGATATGAATCGTCTTAAGTAAAATTGGATGATTAATTTCAACCATTGAATGAACTATATTGAACATGTGAAAAATTAAATGGTTGAATAAAGGATTGTCAGGATTTTCAAAAAAAACAATGACAATGGTTATATAGAGTTTTACCCAAATTAATATTATTGTAACATATATGTAAAAGGTATACATGTGTTCTTTTTTTATGGATTCCATTTCAATAACAGTCGATCTTGGGAGTGAGGTTTCTTATTTTTTTCATTGTGTTGATTGAGTAGAAATTGATACTTATAAACACATTAATGTACTATAACAGAAAATATCACCAAACATAACTCACTAAACATGTTTATACGTTTTAGTAACATAGTATAAAATTAATATCTTTGAATGATACCCCAAAACCACTTTCCCACGGATTTGGTGAGTATTACACATCAATGGGTATCGATAAGGTTTCCCAACTCATGTGGTGATGTGTATAAAATATCATGAAAATAAATATGATATAATAATCCATACAATCCAAACTTAAGGGTAAACACACAATTATATTTCTAATCATTACCATGAAATTGATTGTCAAATCGTCCAACAACATTGAACCAACAATCACTACCAAACTACTAGAAATCTATACTTGACTACAAACTAGAAAAATATAACTTTATCAACTAAAAAATTAATCCCATAAATATTAAATTATATATTCACTCTTTTTATCCACATTATAATAATTTATTTACTTTTCACTTTGAATTTATTTTTTTCTTATTTATATTCATTACAAACTTCACATGATTTATTTCAACCAAAATTGAAAATTACATCATTAAATTAAAAATTTCCCACAAATTTCTTTTCCATTAACCATATTTATATTTATTTATACAAATGTGTTCCATTCAAAAAAAAAACTAATAATCAATCCCACCACCCCATACTATATCACATCAACAAACACAGTATCCCAAATCAATAGGAACAAACTCATTCCATCTCTATTATAGTAGGTGTAACAATCGCATTTATAGATCAACCAGCGATTCCACAGCCATAAAAATAATGAAATATCATCAAATGTACCCCCTCCATCACATCCACATCATTCCAACACCTCAAAACTAACCTTCACAAACCATAACTAGAACCACCCAATCCGTTTTAAAAATGAATACAAGAAAATAGTGACTAACATTAGTAAACATTTTAGTAAACCCCAATAAATAGTCTTATATTAATCATACATCGATATTAGAAATGAACCGTATAAATAATAATGGAGTTTGATAGAGGAGAAAATAATATACCTTGTATTTAATCTTGGAATCACCTAAGAGAAAGTAGAGATATCACAAAACCCATAATTTCTTCGAACCTTTGATTCGTTCGAACATTGAATCATTCAATCCTTGGATTTGAGCTTTGGATTTGTTTCAGACATCATTCAAGCCTTGATTAGAGCATGGATTCAATGAGGAGGAGCACCTAAAATAGATGGATTCAATGAAAATCTTCAGATATTACGACTGGTTCATGATATGCAAGTGTTTTTAAATATATCAAGATACTTTTATTATCATTTCCAAAAAAAGAACTAATAAAGATCTTTTTTTTCATCTCTAAATTAATAAATTATACAAATGATTCGTTTATTCATATCATATGTTTTAGCACTAATAATGATGGATATCATCATCACTATTTTAGCACAGATAAAATGATTTTTTATCAGCGCTAAAACATTAGCAGTGATTAAAGATTTATAAATTTTAAATATTTTTTTAAATATATTATTATAATTATATATATTTAATAAATATATATAAATGTAAATATATTAGAAACATTAATTGTTTAAATATATTTATTATAATTTAAAAATTATTTAAAAATAAAATTATTTATTTATTAATGAATGAATACATTTAATTTTTTTATATTTATATATTTAAACAATTATATAAATTTCTATAATTATATATATATATATATATAATAAATAAATATAAATATAAATATAGTAAATATATTATTTTTTTGAATAATTTTATTATAATTTTACAATTATTTATAAATATATAGTTACCTGTTTATAATAATATAAATACATTTTAAAATATATATGTATATATTAATTTATAATTATAAATATATAAATATATTGATAGAGTATGTATACATTTATAAATATATTTATTTATAAATATTTAATTAGAAATGTATTTCTAACATTATTAATGAATATTTAATCTTATGTTCGTACATATTAAAGATGGGTTACATAGAATAATTAAAAAGATTACACTTAAAAAATATTGAAAAAATGGATATGTTTAATTAAATAAATTTAAATTAAAAAATAGGAATATATATATATATAATGACAATTACATATTAAATATATTAAAACATAATAAATAAATATATATAAATAATAGAAATTGTCAAAAATTCAAACAAATAAAAAATAAAAAATAATAATAATAAATTTATACCTATCTTTAATAAATTCAAAATAAATAAATAAATAAAACATATGGATTAAATAAATGATATATTAAATGTATCGTGTTGTAATGAAATTATAAAATTAATACTAAAATCTGAATAAATCGCATAATTATTAAGTATATGTGTTTCTATATAATATTTTATTAGGTAAATATTTTTGTGTATGCACTGTATATAAAATGCACTACATATATATGTATATGAAATAAATATGAAACAAATTGGATATATATTAAATTGAAAAATAATATGTCATTCAATTATGTCAATTACTCGATTTATTTGGTCTGAATTTATAATTCATATCTATTTTTAATTATAAACCATTTTCACTAAATATATGACTTATTTAATGTAAAGTATAATATTTTTATATTATAAATCATATTTATATACATTCATTTATATCAATATATATTTAATATATACAATTTATTAATATTATCCTGAATTATTTAATGAATAATATTGTCAATATTTATCTTAATTTATATATTTTTAATTTTTATTTGTTTAAATTTGATTTCACTAATATCTATACATTTAATATATACAATTTATTTTTAATTATAATATATATATACCATACAAGATATATTCTTTTTTATCAACAATTATTAAATTAAAAAAAATATTTAATTGTTTTAATAGACTCATTTCTATTTTTTATTTATCTAATAATATTACATTATTTGGGAGCTTTATTAGCACTGAAAATAATGCAATGATAAATGGCACCCTTTTTCATTGTTAAAAATAAATTGTTGATAAATGGTTCATTTTATGAGTACTAAAAACACTTATTAATGTTACCCTTTATTAACACTATAATTGTTTTGTTTTGTAGTAGTGGTTAGATCTACCCCTCACACACTGTATCATTAGGCATAAAGGTCAGAAATGGACCACCCTTCAAGACACCCAATACCCTTTAAAGCATCGCCCCAAGTATTAGGATGTGTTATATATCTCATTGTGTCTAGGTCTCTCTACCGCAGCGATGACATGTGATTCAGGCATAACCGTTCAAGAGTAAAATGAATCTCACTAAACTCAATAGCTCACTGCACCATTAAAACAACACAATGGGTATTCTGTCTAACAACACATGTTACCTTGAGTTAAATTAAACATCCCCACCACTTCCCCCATAGTATTTTCATCCCTACACATTCAAGTATTGGTGTACCATGGAAAGAACTTTTATGGAGCTTCACCATCCCATATGAATTTAAAATTTATTGAAGACCTCCTATGTCATCCAACTCTAAAATGGAAGAAGGGGATGATCACACAACCTACTAAGAATCTTATCATTCCACATGCATTTCTACCCTACGAAAAAATGTATTACACTATACTCATTCCATTAACATATCTCAACTTATCGAATGACCACCTATCAAGATAAGGGTGTCTCTTTTAAAAGCTATGATTCCTATGTGGGAGAAACGACAACCTAATAGTACCATGAAAAATAAAATTCTTGTAAAAAACTGGAACGAGATTTTAAGATCTATGGAAAAAACAAAAAATTAGAGAGTCCAATATCTGATAATAATGATTCAACCCATAAATGAGGTAAAACTTATAGAATCTCAATAGATTTAAGGACCTTTGACATTGATTTAACTAATGGAGAAGTGGACTAAGGATAACTATCATGCTCTTTTCTAAGGAAGGATTATGAAACATCGATACTATGCATACACGAGGGTTAAAACTAAAGAAAACTCTTAAGGTTTCATTTAAATACATTACCGTTGTTTACATTTAATTATATAAAAAAGTCACTTCTCAACATTTATGAAAAATAAACACACTTTAAGAAAGGTAGAAGCATAACACTTATTTAATTATTGTCACAAGGAACACATGAATTTTACATTAATACTACTTATAGAAAAATTATTTATTCTACTAAAATCCCATCGTGATTATGGTATTTATTTCATAAACCCCAATTTAATATCATTAATTTATGTAAACTAACTCACATTTGGATTATTCAAATAAAATTTTGATTGGAATCTATAAAGGAAAACAACCTTTATGTTTTAAATGGAATTTTAATTAACCAAGACCCCCTATAAATAAATCTAAAAATAGATTAAAGGATTTGTTACTAATTCAAGTGATACTAGACAAGTATTATCCCATGAAATTATTATATATAAAACCATATATACTATTACAGACACCATAAATGGAATTCAATACACAACATAAGAAAACCCCCATGGGGTTAATCACTAAGGAATAACAATATAAGATGGTAACCTACGAGCGTCTCGTTAATCAATTCTATGTTAAATTAAATGCAACCCCTTTTTGTTTGAAACATTATAATTTTTAATACACCTTTTATGCTTTATCTCATAAAAAACATGCCCCAACTAACCATCTCTGATCCATTTGTGCATTTATAAATTTATTCAAATAGTCATTATGTCCAAGTAATAGTGGCACATTATTTAATAAGGAATCCAAATCATTTAAGGTAAACAATTTAACAAAATTTATATATTTAATATTTTATATATATATGAGGAATATAATATAATTTTCAGTTATACTAATTACCACCTCTCAATTCTATAAGTCACCCATACACTTTACAGGTTGCAGGAAGACTCCCATTTAACAAAACCCATTTTATTTAGGACAAGAATAAAAAACTACCATTTTTCACATTTATTTAATAGTGTTTATATTTATAAGTGCATCCATAATGGTTTGATTATACAAATCATCACTTTCCAGTTTATAAATTGCTCATACACCTTTCAAATTACAAATTAACTCCCATTTAATGAAGACCATCATGTTTCATCCCTTTATATTCAAGAATAAAGTCACCTATATTGGGAAGAAAGAATATTAATTTGTTACCTAAAAATTAAATAAATTAGACTTTTTAAATAATTCTATAGGCATGTTAAATTAGTAAAACCATGTAAAATATTCAGGGAAAACGACTTCATAAGTTCAAAATAGACAATCATGGAATATAGGAAATGCATGATAATTAAAATTATAGAAGCATTAAAATCAAAAAATTATTAAGGTAAAAATTAAACATGTTACTAAAAATACCTTGCATGGAATATAATATGTATGAAAATAACAATCAAGGAACAATGAAGATTTCAAACAAACTAGAAACACAATTTATATGTCAAGGAATATCCATGGCATGTGAATTCCTAAGTTCTAATAATGATGAATGTAATGATACATCCATGAAATGATAGTATAATTTCCAAGACTATCATTGTGTGATGAATTTACTCCCAAAACAATAGTAGTCGTCAGGGTTCAGTCATGTGACTATCATAGTTGATTATGTCCCTTAATAATCTAGGTTCATTTATCATTCCATTCCTATTTAACATAAGAAATATTAATTTATACCAAATTCATTTAAGGGATAAAAGGGTCCCACTATTCCTAGGTTGTAGCATGACAACAATCCTTAGTTATAACATAACCACCATCCTTGGATATAACATAAAAACCATCACATAATGAAAAAAATACGTACGTTTTCTGTAGGAACATAGAACATTAATCATATTATGACCCATTAAAATAAATGGGTTTCATAAACATTTCATCATAGCATAACCCATGAAAATATAGGTTTCATAAACAATTCATCCTTTCATCAATTCATAACCTATCAAAAAGTAACAAAATTCATAATCATTTTTCATCATAAAAAGTAACCATATAGAGAATGAATAAGGATGGTATCATTATATTACATCACTAGGAAATCATATTTCGTATAAATGGATGTTATCATATATGGAAACTCATTTAAAATATTTATAAAATAATTATTGAGAAAAATATTCTTTCCAATTTATAATTCACACTTAAAAAAAGTCCAAAATATTATGACAATACTATTCCTCAAAAATAAAATATTATTAATTTATTGTATATTTCAAAGAATTTATCAGTTATAATAGTGGTAATTTATATTCTTACTTTAGAAGTTCAAAAAAATAAATCCCATTATGATTTTTGTAATAATTTAAAAAGTAAATCATTCAAAAAATGAAAAGAAGAATCATTTATAAAGAAAAATTAAAATACCAAAATAGTTAAAAATAGATATGAATATTCATATGATAACAGTATTAAATACATGGATATTTTTAGAAATCACTAAAAATGAAGGAAAATTTATTTTTTACTAAATAATGAAATAAATTCTTTTTTCCATAAAAATATATATTATACTTATTGAGCACTTAAGGCGTGAAAATTGAAAGGAAATGTAGTTTTGTAATGAAATAAACTTATTATATTAAATTTAATTATGTAATAAATACGTAAATCCTAATATTTTATCATAGGACACATAATAATAGAAACTATATATGAAAAATGATATTTTAATAGAAATAAGTGGTTTATAAGGTATGTGTCCCATATGAATAAAAGTGGGACAAAAATCCATTACCTTGGGTTTAAATCTCTATATACACATTGGAACCTCTAGTATAATAAATATATTTTTTATATAAAAATATTATACAGGAATAATCATATATTTAATACCCTATGTGATTTAATTATAACCTTTTATCACTTATTTTTTAACAATGCTTTATTAAAATTATTATTCTTGGTTATAACTTCTTTGTTTTCCATGTATGTTTTTGTTCGGTAGTTTTGGTCCTTGAATTTTGATTATGGTTCCATAATTTATAGAATTTATTAATGATATAATTATTATAATTATAAATTATATACATTTTTATATTCATACTAAAGGTAGATATAGAAAAATTAACTACACTATTTATGGTGATGGTATGTTGTATGTGTACATGAAAACAATTTCCATTTTCAACGGATGAATCAAAAGAATGTTAAGTAAGAAATATAAATATTAAATTATTTTAATATCATATATTAATATATATTGATTAAATCCATCATCCTTACCATCCTACTAAATCAATAATGAAAAATGAATCAATCACTTTGTGGTAGTGGTAGTCCAAATGTACGGACAATCAATATTATTTTTTCTAATGGTTTCAAAATAAAAAAGGTAGAAATAAATTTATTATTATTATAGTATAATTATTTCACTAAAATCATATATAATTATTAAAAACATAAAAATAAACATATGTTATATATGGTGATTAATAATGAATTTTATCTCTATGTGGATATGGTAAGTAGTATATATGCACGAGTGATACATTCACTTCCCATTTGATGGAAAGAGGATGAAAAACTTTTGTTTAATAACTAAAATAAAAATTTAGTTTATTTCTTAAAATAATTTATTATTTTATAAAAAAAATTGATTTACATGTGGTAAAAAAATAATTAAATAAACATTTATCCATTAAAAAAATTACTTATTTTTTGAAATAAGTTATTTAGTTCTCATCTTAAGAGAAATAGGTTGGGTATTTTGGGAATACCATCACCTCTAGAATGTTTATATGGGTGTTTAAAAGTTTAATTGGAAGAGTTTTTTTCTATATATAAATATCAATTTTTTGTGAAGAATAGAAATAATGGATTCCATTTTATAACTTAGGGGAGAGGTGGTCTAAAAATTTCATAAAAGATTAAAATATATTAAAGTAATTCCCAATAAAAATGGATTTATATCGCCTATAAATAGAGAAGGTATGATATTTTTTGGGACAGAATATATATATTTTTAAATTTAAACATTTTAATGATTTTTAAGTAAATTAATAAAGTATTATCTTCATAAAATATCACTATTTTAAATTTAGACACTATTCATTTAGTTTATCTTAAAAGTCATAAATAAAAAAAAATTGAATTTGAATATTATTATTTAACATGATAATAATATGTAATATTCATGTAAAAAAATTTATTGAACATAGAAAATCAAAAAATATATATTACTTTTATTATTTTTAAAATCAGTATATATATATATATTTTTTAATTAGATAAATATTGTACCTTTGTTGCATAATAATGTATGGTAATTATTTAATAAATAAAAAAATTGAACTAAATTAACATAATTAATAAAATTTTATTATGAAAAAAATTACTATTATGATTCATTAAAATCTTGTTTTTGTTCTTATGTGAGAACATAATATATCATTAAAACTAAGAAAGTGACATATAGTGACATTCTATTCTTTAAACATTATATAGAAATTTTCCTTGAAATGTTTCTATTAAACAACAAAATTTTGAGACTGTGGTGATAAGAATGTTATTAAATTAATCCATTTATAATTATTATTAAAATCTATATCTTTATAAGTTATTTTTAACTTAGATTTACCATATTTAACATTTACAAAGGTGATAAATTTTACCATAGTTACTATTCATATTGAAAAAAATAAAAGGTACCTATATAAAAAATATAAACCTATTGATTCTAAATTTTGAATAAATTTTATCAAATTAAATTTATCTCAGTGATATAAATTAACTTTACATAAATGCACATAACCCTCTATGAAAACTGATTTTTAGAAAAATACATTCTTAAGTATAAAATCGTGTTTATTCTTATATTATGCCATGATGAAAATATTAAATTAATGATAAAATATTTTATTTAATATTTAATGAATAAATTCAATTAAAATAATTCATAAATAGTGATTTCTTGAATTTATTAAGAAAAAATTTCATTGTTCGTATAAAAATAATTTTCCATAAAAATATATTGTTTAATTTAAAATGATTTTTATTTTTATTTATAGTTAACTGAAAAAAAGAGAATTATTTTATAGATATGTAACCATAATTGTTTCATAATTTAGTTAGTACTATTAATAATGAGATATTTTTTGTCTAGGAGATAATTATTATATAATAGTATATCAGGGTTTATTTAAACATGTTGTTGTGTACAAGAGAAGATGTTAAATAAATTAATGTTTTTAAGAAAAAAATCCTGAAATATTTCAGTGTAAAAAATCAATTGGAAAATATTTCTTATATATGGATATTTTTATTTATTAGAAATAATATCTAGATGAAATTATTGATATAAAGGATAGGATCATTCTTAATGACATGCCCATTATAAGGGAAAAACATAATGTGTTTCACATATAGTTATATAGTCTTCTGGATAATTGAGAGGTTGAGTTCCCAATTGACCTTATACATAGTGATTCTCATAGACCTGAGAGTCCTTATAGAATGACCACCATTGAACTAGATGAACTAAAAAGAAATAGTAAGATAATATAGATAAGGGTTCCATAGACCAATATGCTTCACCTTATGATGCAGCAGTTCTCATTGTCATGAAGAAGGATGGTTCAATACATCTTTCAATTAATTTTCATTAACTAAAAAACCCAAAATTAATGAATAAGTACCTATTAACATGATATGTTATTTTTTCAATCCGCTATTTGGGGCCTGATATTATTTTAAGGTCGATATTCGGCCAGGATATCATCAATTGATGGTGTGAAAGGAGGATATTCCAAAGTATACATTTGTTATAAAGTATACAAACTATGTGTTCATATTAATTCCCATCAAAACTAGAAATGATCTAGTAATTTTGATAGACATTTTCAATATAACATTTATAGGCTACCTTACTAAAATTATGGTATTATTGGCGATGATATTCTTATATACTCCAAATGAAAGGAGGAACATAAGTATTATTCTAAACAATGAAAAAGACACTGTGAAAGTTTTTGTTATATGAAATTGAAAATAATTGTGAATTTTGGATGGATCAAGTAACGTTATTGGGGAATGATATCATAAGTAACAGGAATATGTGAATTATTCAAATAAAAATAAGGTTGATGAATAACGTAGACCAAATAAGTAATGGATATTTTTAGTTTCATCAGATTATATAATTACTATCAATGATTTTCATTGATTTTTTTTAATTTTTTAATCAAATAAACATGATAAATAAAAAGGGGTAATTTTATAGACTAATTAATGTGAATAAATATTCAAGGAGTTTAGGATGAATCTTATAACTATATATATACTCACAAATCCAACAATTATGGAATGATTTGTGATATAAAAAGATGAATCAAAGAAGGTCTTGTGCTATAAACTCAAGAAAAAGGATATTGTGACACATTATTCCTCATAAAAGTTTACGGTTTATGAAAAAATTTATATCAGGTATGATATGGATTTGTCTTTAGTAATATTTTCATTGTTAATTTGGATGCATTATCTATGCAGAGATAAGTTTTATATATATATATATAACAAGTTTCTGAATTATATATTAACATAAGTGAGGGAAATATACACCAATGAAGCTGGTCAGAGTTGATTAATGGCTATGCTTTCTAAATACATTATCATCTTACTATGGTTAGTAATGTGTAAGCTTATCTATATATACATGATCCTTTAATCTTATCTATGATGAAAATTGTGAAGGATATAGTCTTATTATGCATAAAAAGGTTGGACATGGTAATAAAAATGGAAGGAACTGTAATGAACCAAACATTCATTAATGGAAACTCCTCTTGATCTAATTAAATTTGTTATTATGGTTATATAAAATGTGAACTTCATTGTTTTTACATTTCATGATTTTGAAATAATGTTATGAATTGTGATTGTTGATAATATAGCCATTGAACAATGATCACATGATTAGTATAAATATAGGGCTTTAACAAATTCAATTTTCAGAGAAAAAGGATGCGATGGCCTCATCCATTAGAATTACACCATATGAAGCCTATTTCTCAGAGCATGGAAAGGAGGTGGCTTCATTGGGCTTCGATCATGAAAAATACCCATTCGAGCTTGAATAAGTTAAGCTAGAGTTGAACTGACTATGGGAGAAGTGGAAGTTAATAGAGATTACCACCCGAGTGATGTTATACAAGGCACCCAAGACTCTATCACCATCACACTCCTTACCATTCAATATTATGTGGGTGTTATAAAGGGTTTTGTAACAAGACCCTAGCACTATTACTATGTACTATATTTTTTTATAAAAAATGTGCATTCATTTTATTATTGTAACTTCATAAATTATTTTTAATCCAAAAATAGTATTTTTTGTTAATATTCAACTATGAAATTTATTTTAATGATTTAATGGATTTTTGAATTAAAAAATATTTTAATAAAATATTTTTATAAGTAAATTACTTTTTATTAAATATAAATGATCATATAATTTTATGAATACAATTGAAATTTTTATTATGAATTGAAAGCTTTTTTGTCAAAACCAATTAATTTTTGCTAAAAGTCGGTTTTTATTTTAAATGTAAAAATTAACATATTTATAAAATTATTTAGATAAAATGAATATTATGTTTGGAATCAGGATGTCGAAATTATCCAATAGTGAATTTTTCCTAATTTTTTGAGACACTCGAATTTTTGTGTAAAAATTTATACTGTTTAAATATATAATGTGTTTTATGACATAATAATGACCCAATAGTGATGTAATAAAATGATATAAACATTATTTTTGTCCAATATATGTTTTAGAATTAAAATAATGTGATTTTGGGTTTGGTTGATTTATTTTACAAAGAATTAGTGGACCTTTGAAGTCTAATAAAACATTTTGTCTTTAAAAATTGTTTTCCTTGAGAGTGCCACTCACATCAACATAAGAAACCCTATTATTTTCAGAAGTTAGGCCATTTTCCCCATAAAATATTGTTTTACACTCCCCATTGGAAAAAAAAACTTGGGAAAAACCATGGCCTGGTTTGTGGTTTTGATTAGTTAAATGTGAGGTGTCCCAAACCTAAATAATAACGAATTTCCTCTCCTTTCCTATATAAACCCACCCATGATCTCACTTCCTATTCACTAAAATCCTTTGGAGTTCGACCAACCACTACCTTCCGCTCTATAGAAACCTCCCAAGGTGCCCCAAGCTCTCAAGAAGCCTCTCTCAAGCCTCCTTGAAGCCTTTCGTATCACACTTACAAGTAAGGGATTTATTCCTTTGTCATTTTTTCCCAATTTTAATTAAGTTGTTTGAACTTTTGATTTCAATTAAAAATGTTGGGGTATAATTTCTCACCTCCACCATACATCCATTTTAATTTTTGGATGATGGGAGATCCCTTTATCTCTTTTTAATTTTTCCCATTTACACCCGTTACCATGTCGATATTCCGTGAGTGATTTCTCCCTCCTCTTTTACATCCAAGTAATTATTTTGAATTATGCATCTAAATTCCATTATGTTTGATGGTACAGGTATCTATATTACCCCCTTACTATCCATTTCATTAAATATTATGAGACACCACTTTCTTTCTCATCAACCATTTTTTATGATTTCTTATTTCACGCCGTTATGCTGCCAAAATTGCACTACATTTTTCCAACCCAATGTCATTGTATAGGGAATACCATGACCATTTTCTATCTAGGGTATTCACCTATATGAACATTTTATTATAGTTTATAAAACTTCATTTATGTATTCCACATCCCATTATCTTGGAATAAATGGTGATGATTGACTCCATGTCATATGATTCATGTGGCACACTTATGCATGAAATGAAATGTTTAAGAAGGGTACGCCCTGATCGTGCTCCAGTGCATTGGGTAAATATAGTATCATGATACGTCATTTAAAATAGGTTTTAACTCCTTCCAATTCAAGCGCAATGAGTTTTTACTCGTGATCCATGTGAAATGAGGGTTTACTCATGCACCATGTGCAATTAGCCTTGGCTCATGCAAATTCCATGTTATGTGTTGTTGCCACATTTTCAAGTTATGACTATCATGATTTATCATGCCTCTTGGTTCATGTTTCTCTTGTGCTCCATTGATATTCCAATTGTATAATATGTATTGTATTACTCATGTTATTCCATGTTTATTCCCTTACTGAGCTTAATAGCTCACCCTTTTCTTATGCATGTCCTCATGTTATCTCATGCAATGCTAAGTACGAGGTAATGTGGTGGTCATGTAAAGGATTTTTTCAGTAAAGATTTTGTGTGTTTTATGTAATAAGTTGTTATGTAATGTAACTATTCCCCAAAGACAATATACCTCTTGATCTTCTATGATGTATCAAATGATGATTTTATGAAATAAATCAGGTTTAAGTCTGTAATAAAAAGAAGGGTTGTTATAGTTGGTATCATAGGATAGGTATAGTTATTTTAGGGATTAGGAATAGAAATATCATGTGAAGTCATAGAGACAAGAATATTTATAATGAAAAACGGCTTAAGTATTGGTGAGTATTGAGTAAGTGGTTTATCAAGATAATACATCCATGTCTAGATACGAGCTGATAGAGGCGGCTCGGGCACGGATATATCCTAGGGAAAAAACCCAAAAACACCATTTTGAGCTATAATGGAATAAGAACTAGTGCACAGAAATTGGCCATGCAGCACTCTTTTTTACGACACTCTTGGGGGATATGCTTTTGTAAATTTACAAGCATAGTATGAACCCTTATTAATGAAATTAAAAAAATTTCCCTCAAAATATATGTTAGAAAGTAGATCATGATTATCATACATTGAAAACTATGGATTCATAAGTTAAGGAAATAAAACATATTTAAGTCTTATATTTTGTCCATGGATTACAATTTATGCGTTACCCCTAAATTTCATTTTATTCCATCCAATGGTCGGAAATAGGAGGACCCGGGCTAACAACTGATGTGATGATCAATGTGACGACTGTGCTAATGAGATGCCCAATCCGATGGGAGCGAGAATCGCGAACTTTGTCAGGCTTCTCTCTCTGTTAACTCATGATCGGAATAGAAAAATGGGTCAAGAGGAATTTTTAACCACCCCTGAGAAAGAAAAAGTATTTATAGAGAGCTTCATGAGACAAAGACCTCCTACTTTAAATATATCATCATATCCCTCAATCACCGAACAATGGATCAACTCTACTGAAAAGATCATCTCCATCCTTCAACGTTTTGAACAAGATGAGGTTCTCCTGGCTGCTTATCATATGGAGGGTGAATCTTATCAATGGTGTACGTTGATCAAAAATACGAACCTTGAAGAAGAGATTGAGGCATTGGAATGGAAGGATTTCCAGAAGATGTTTTTTGATAAATATTTTACGCACACCATCTGGCTTAATATGGAAAGGTACTTCTTTTCCCTTAAGAAAAAAAAGAAGACAAATCTGTCAGAGAGTACGAGAAAAACTTTAGAAGGATTGCATGACATGCCTCTAGCTTTGTCTTTACCCCTAAATGCAAGGTTGACCGCTTTATTGGTGGGCTGAAACCTAGGATATGAAATGTGCTGGAGATTCGTGACATTGACAGCTATGTGGAAATTATCTGATGTGCCATCATTGTCTAAATAGATATCGTATAATCTCAGGGGTATCATGGGGATATGAAGCGTACTGTGGACTTTAATCATGGTGAACCGATGGATAAATCCAACAGTTCTAAGAAGAAGCATCACCCCACATGTTAGAGGTCCAGAAAAAAGCACCCCAGAAATTGCCTGAACGAGACAAGGAAATGCATTATGTGTGGAAGAGAAGGGAACATAGCTATTAACTACCAACAAGAAAAAACCGAGGCTATGAAAGAGGATAAGAACAATCCGTTTGAATCTCAATGTATTGTTCATCACTATAAGTGAAAATAACCAGGTCATTTTTCAAATCAGGAACCTATTCCATGGGGTTTAGAGGCAACCAACAACCTCCAAGGCATCAAGGGAGATCTTTTGCCATTACTATTACCGAATTGAACCCCGACAACGAAGTGGTGACAGGTACGCTAGTTATTTATTCATGAATAGTGAACATACTTTTTGATTCAGGTCCTACAGATTTTTTATATCCCAAATGTTTAGTAGAATAATCATAGCACCACCACAAATCATGGAATTGAAGATGTTGGTGAGTATTACAAATGGGGAAATCATTGTATCCCATGAATATAACTCCTCCCTTGTCATAATCTGTGGATTGAATTTCCCAGCGATCCTCATAATACTCCCTCTGGTGTAATTTGATGCAATTCCTGGCATGGATTGGATTTCCTTATATAGATCCAACATAAGTTGTTTCCAGAGAGAAATCACTCTCCATGTGGAGAATTGACCCCCAATTCTATACAAGTGCGAGGAGGAAGATGAATCTTCATTAGATCCATCATCTCAAACGTGGATATTAATTCCCTAATAGAATGTGTATCTGGATAAGATGATTGATTCTAAGCAGGAAACCATCCTTGAAGACATGATAATTGTGATGGAATTCGTTGAAGTGTTTCCTGAGGAATTTCCTGATCTTCCTCCTAGAAAAAGATGTTGGATTCTCAATTGATCTTATACCTAGGGCATCGCCAATATCCTAGAATAGGTATAGAATGGATATTGTGGAGCTTGAGATAATGAAGAAACTACTACAGGAGAATCTGGATAAAGGGTTTATATGACCAAGTGCATTTCCAAGGGGTGAACCAGTTCTATTCATCAAGAAGAATGATGGGTCAATGTGCCTTTGAATCAATTTTTGGGAGCTTAACAAAATCATGATAAAGAAAATGTATCCCCTCCCATGAATCGATGATTTTTCGATCAGCTATGTGGAGCACAATACTTGTCCTAGGAAGATTTTCAGTCGGGATATTATCATGTAAGGGTGAAAAAGGAAGATATCCCCAGGACAACTTTTCATACAAGATACGTGCACTATAAATTCATCGTAATGCCTTTTGAACTAACTAATTCTCTAGAAATCATCATGGACTTGATGAATAGAGTCATTAGGGATTACCTTGACAAATTTTTGGTAGTCTTTATAGATGATATTATGATATACTATGAAACCATGGCGGATAATGTGGAGCATCTAAGAACTGTACAAGAGAACTTGCAGAAGGAGAAGCTCATTGAAAAGTACAGAAAGTGTGAGTTCTGGTTGAAGGAGGTCTCATTATTCAGCCATATTATCACAAGAAATAGGATATATATGGATACCTCTAAAACAGTTGAAATTGATGGATGGACGAGGCCAACATCGGTAACATATATTCATAGCTTCTTGGTGTCAGTTGTATATTATAAACGATTTGTGATAAATTTCTCATGATTGTACAACCCTCTTACCAAGATAACTCGAAAGGGAGTAATTTTTTCTTGGAGTGATGAATGCAAAGACATATTAATGTATTTAAAAAGGAGGCTGGTCATTGTGTCTGTGCTTACATTACCCACAAGTGGAGAACTTTTTATGGTGTTTAGTTATGCTTCGAAGTATGGCATGGGCTGTGTGTTGATGAAAAATGACCAAGTCAACGCCTATGATTCAAGGCAATTGAATGTTCATGAGTAGAATTATCCATCATATGATTTGTAGTTGGCTGTGGTGATATTTGATTTAAAAATTTGGTGGCATAATTTTATTGGGGATTAGTTTGAAATATATACAGACCACAAACACCCCAAGTATATATTCACACAGAAAGAGTTGAACATGCGCCAGTGAAGATAGTTAGAGATGATTAATGAAAATGACTTCACAATCCATTAACACCTTGGGAAAGAGAAAATGTTTTCCGATTCTCTTAGTAGAAAGGACCCATCGGCTTTATCATTGATGAGAATTGAAAAAAAATCCAATCTTCTTAGATTTGTTGAAGATGGAAATGGGAATCAAAATGAAGGGAACATCATCAGTCCTTTCATAAATTATTTCTCAACCATCTCTTTTGGAAAAGTTAATGGATTCTAAAAAGGTTGATGTCGGAATTCATATGAAACTGGAAGCTATCAGAAGAGGGAAATCATGGGAGTTCAAAGTTAATGAAGAAGGAATTGTGAGATTTGGGAAAAGACTATTTGTTCTCTCAAGTTCATAGATGAAGAAGGAAGTTTTGGATGATGCACATAGTTTAAATTTATTTATTCAATTAAGAAACGAAAATATGTATCGAGATCTAAAATAGAATTATTGGTTAGATAATTTGAAGAATGAGATCACTGAATTTACATCAAATTTCCTTTCATGTCAGCAAGTGAAGGCTGAGAGACAGAAGTCTAAGGGGATGATACAACCACTGCCCATACCGACATGGAAATGGGAGAACCTCACCATGGACTTTGTCACAGGACATCCAAAGACATCCAAAGGCAACAATGCAATATGGGTTGTTGTGGATCATCTTTCAAAGTCCGCACACTTCAATACATTTTAGTAGGATTTCTCATTGGATCAACATGCACGAATATACATCACGGAAGTCATAAGTCTACCAGGAGTACCACTATCTATTGTATTTGATTGAGATACAAGATTCACCTATATGTTTTGGGAGAGTCATCAACTTATACTGGACACTGAACTAAACTTCAATACGGCCTATCATCCTCAAACTGATGGCCAATCTGAGAGAACTATTCAGAAACTGGAGGATATGCTATGTTCTTGATCTATGGACTTCAAAGGAGGGTGGGAGCAACATCTTCCACTGGTTGAATTCTTCTACAATAAAAATTTCCAATAGAGAAATCAAATGGCTCCTTATAAAGCCTTGTATGTGAAGAGGATCAGAACACTGTCATGTTGGGATGAATTCGGTGAACGTAAGCTGGTAGGACCAAAAATGGTCGAAGAAATGGAGGATAACATGAAAACCATTCAATATCGTATCAAGGAAGCCCAGAGTTGACAGAAGGGTTATTCAGATTACCATTGATGAGACCTTGATTTTAAGGTTGGAGACATGGTATTTCTATGCATATATCCACGGAAGAAGGTCATGAGGTTTTGAAAGAAAGGCATGTTAAGTATAAGGTACATCGACCCCTTCGTGATTCTTTCTCATGTTGGGGCTATGGCCTATCGACTAGCACTTCCACATACCATGGCCAAAGTACATGATATAAGGCCTCGGCCTTAAACATTACATAATCATTAATTAAATTAATAATACACTTAGAGGATATTTTCAGGTTTATAGTTTTAGAGAATAAGGTCATAACTATTACATCTCAAAATATTACATAATAGACACTTCTACTATGTTTCCATAAAATAAAAAAATGTTTAAAAAGAAACATGTCTAGTTCCATGTTTTAGATAGAATGTCTTTCCTTGATCCCATCCTTGACCCTATTCATCTTTAAGTCCTGTGTAAAACATTTCAAAAACATGGGTTGAGCATAAAAAGCCCAGTAAAGGATACACAGAAAAGGAAAACTGTTAGTCTTTGAAAAAAAACAAGTAAACCATGATTACTTTACCAAAGTAATACTTTTCACCTTTATGAAGTATTAAAAACTCTTCAACAAAGAAAAGACCATTACTTACCCTTTTATAACAAAAGATTACCATAAAACCCATATAAAGAACACATAACATATAAATGTTACTTGGGACATAAACATACTTAAATGGAATAACCATACGGTCGACTTCCACACATACTTAATGGAATAGCTATACGACCGACTTCCATACCCAATGCATTGGAGGTTATCACGTAACCACCCATCCTGGTATTCACGGAACCACCCATCATATGGTTTATCACGTAACCACCCGTAAAATGTACAAGTACCATCATTAAACATAAATTATTTAAAATATAAACATTTCAATAAAAACATTTCATTTGAAATCACAATAAGTAATTCCATGATATTGAATTAATCAATCCATTTTCAAAAAACCATATAAAAGAAATTTTTGAATCGATGTGTCTCATACCAGTTTGAAGATTTTAATGGAATTATAATTTTAAAACATTAATGTCCATATAAATAATTACTTAATACCATTTTGAAAACATGTACATTAAAGATAAAGATTTAGAATAATGAATCTTTAAAAAAATTAAAATGATATTTTTGTTAAAGAGTTTTTAACAAAATGAGAGACTCTTGAATACAAATAATTGTGGAATAACATTTAATCTGAACTTTATAATCTCATGAGAATAAATGGATTCATGCTATAATATGTCAAAGGACAGTATACACACCATGTAAGAGTGAATTGGTGCATAACAACAATGAAGTCTCAATGGAAATGTAAATTGAGATGAAATCCATTATAAAGATGGTATCCTTAAATTAAGGATAAATCTATCAGATAATTATGTGTGAGAAATATAAATAAACCCAATATAAGTGGATATTAAGTGTGAAAAAATAAGAGGTCATTCACACATAATCTTGTAAATACAAAACCAATGACATAGATATTTAACTGAATGAAATGAGATTGAGTTATGATTTCCCATACAAGTTTGTAAGAATTTTTCAATGAGATGGTTATGTGTAGAAATAGTGTATCTACAAAAATGTTTGTGGAAATTAAAACATAGAGATTCCACGCATAATCTTGGCATAATAAAATCATGAAGTAGAGGTTTAACCCAAATAATTGAAATTGGGTCAAGAAGTTCCCTTACAGAAATCCGACAGCCTAAAGGCGTCACTTTAAAATTTAGAAAATGAGTTGATGAGAGAGAAAACGGTATATCGTCACTTGGAAATAAAATTTAAATAAATAAGGATATATAAGAACATATCCCAACATAATATTATGTGAATTAAAATACATAACAATAGAAGTCTTATAAAAAGTGGAGGGTGAAAGGTCCCTTTACCGAGTTGGGTAACTTTCGAAACGAACACCCTATGGAAGAAGGGTCATACAATGAAGATGTAAATACCCATAAATGAAATTATACTATAAAAATTTTATAATAATGGGAATTACATACACCACTCAATGGAAATAGTGGCAAACATAGAATAAATTTCACAGGAATAAAAGTGAGATGAAAAATCCCTTACGAAAACTCGGCAGCCTAACGACGCCACTTAAAACATCCAAAAATGGATTTATGTGATCAAATAGGGTCTCTCATAATATGAACATAAAAATTACAGTATGAGGAATATAAAATAACAACCCCAAACATATGAAATATTAGCTTAAAATAAATTACATAAAAGAGAGTACTTAAAAAGAAAGAGAGAGGTTGGATTCCTTACCTCAAGTCTGACTTGTCTTGTTCGTTTCATTATATTCATGAATAATTAACTTTGGTAAATTTATTATTTCTTAAAGACCTATTTTAAATATTATTATTCATTTCATATCACATACTATAATGTTATAATAATTGGTTAATAATGTGAGCTCATATCAGACGTTTTTGTCGATGTTTGGTACATTAGTCAAAAATGAACTTGTTTGAAAATGATTTTCCATTCAGTTATAAGTAAATCATCTCTAGAATAGTATTAATGATTTAAATATCATATATATCTAGTACATATTCATTTTATACTACTCCATAACATTTGGAGATAAAAATAAATGAAATGCACCGTTCATGGAGATGGTAGGCCGTACGTACACATGAACGCTACTTTCATTTTTTTGTCACATTAATGGAATTAAAAATAATTGAGAGACATATATATTATAATTAAATTATAATATTAATGTTATATAGGTCACATATGTTCATTAAATTCATTCTTTATACATTCCATGTATTGCATCAATGAGTCACATCACCTGAGGGGGTAGTAATCCACACTTCCTCGTATGAAATTATCGCATTTGCACAATATGAAAAGCATAAAGGAATGTTTTAAATATAAAATTCAGAGGCATATAGAAAACATAAATACCATATATATCATATATAAAATATAGTGACATTATAATGGCCACCATGAAAGGTTTTAAGAGAAGATTGAACAATCATTGTTTCGTGAGACAGAAATTCGCCATCCACAGAAACAGTATGTTCTTTAACCATTAGAAGAAGGTGTGTGTATGAGTAGCTCGAATCCTTCACATAAAAACATCATAGTATACTGAATATATTGGAGTTGTTATAAAATAAAGTAATAAAAAGAGTTTAGATGGTTGGAGAAGAAAAATAAAACAAAAGAACACAAGGGAAGACATTACCTTTAAACCAGGTAACTCATTTTTATTTGAGCTCAAAGGTTTCCTTGGAAAGGATTCTGCCCAAAGGTGAGGCTTCAATGATGAATATAGGAATGTTGAGAGATGAAATGGGCAGGTTTTCGCCGATAAAAATGATTGATAGGAGTGGGTACGGTGGTAGAGGTGGGGGACTTTTATAAGAGGAAAGGCAGGGAACTCTTGGAAAGTTATAAACTTCTACAATATTATAAAATGATTTTCGGATTTTAAATGACCCAAAATTATATATTTCTAGGATAAGGTGATAACAGTTATAAATAAACCCATAAAATAGGTTTTTGACATGTGTAGGTCGTAGATTTTACATTATATTTACATTTTATTTAAATCATTAAATAATTAGGTAATCGATGCATCATCATGGTGTCATAAATAATTTAATTTATTTAATGTATAAAAATTATAAAAAAATATCATGATTTAGAAAATATTTTTATCTTTATAATTAATATTTATAGTCAAAAATATTACTTTTATAACCCCATTTAAAAAGTGTTTTAGTAAAATAATACATGTTTGTAAAATTTTAATTTTAACTTTAAATAAAAAGTTATTAATGTCATTTTCCAACCAATGTGGCTCCATGGGGTCCCAAAGTTGACCCATGGATTTTATTGGTCGTACATGACTCATCCAATAAGGGTAGGGCATGTTTCAAGGACATTTAATATTATTAAAACATTATTTTTACCTTAAATTACACTAATTACCTTTAATCGTGATTAATAAAACTTAAAAGTTACTATTCACCAAAAATTATTTTAATCTCATTGAACCACATTTTACATCCTAACGACAACCATGTATTTCAGATTTTTGAAAATCAAATCACAGAAGTGGTAAAGTTTCATTGAAACGAAAAATCAATTTCTTTAACTACCACTTAGTGGTTTCACTATTCATCAAAAATTGAAGTTTTTCAGAAAAATACAAAAAATTCACCCTAAGCTATATTTGATATTCCAAATTAAAAAACTGATGTCTATTTTAAAAAATTAAAAACATATAAGTTGGATTAATTAATTTAATAATTAATTCCTGCTGTCAAAACAAATAGCGTGTTTTTAAGAAACAATATCTATTAAAAGATTAACACTAGTTTAAGTCCAATTTCAAAGTGAAATTAATTACAATGACAACAATTGGATTAAATGGTAATAAAATATTCTAAATACACTTTAATATCATTTAAAAATATTATCTATCCATATAAATAAATCAAATTAAAAGGAGATTTTGAATTAAAATGCAACATTTTCACTAAAAATGACCTTTATCGGAAAAAATAACAAAAATTTACACAAAGTATATTTTGATGTCCAGATTCTAAAGAAGGATTCTATTTGGTCAAATAAAACATATAAAATTGTCAAAATTATATTTAAAAAGGGTTCTCCATCAAAAGGCGGTTAATCAACCTTTTAAAGAATATTAGAAGATTTATGCTTAAAATTAGATTCATTTGCATTTTACGCCTCCAAAATTTATTGGATAAAAGTAAAAATATTTGACAAACATATATATTAATTTTGTAGTTAGTTCTGTTCTTTCCCGCCATTACAATGGCAAGGAATTAACTACCATTTAAAATAATATTATTTTATTATTGGAGTGCAACGTAAGATTTCGAAGGAACTCATTGTTGCGTATTGGGTAAGCCATCGAGCATAGTGTTCCCTTTAAAGTAATATTAATATTTTATTCACAAATATGTATAAATATAAAAATGTAATATTCTTTATTTACCTGGCGTGTTACAGCCTTCCCCCCTTTTGGGAATTTCATCCTCGCAATTTTAAAATTGGGCTCAGAAACTTCATTGAAAGCCGCACATCGGAAAAGGAGTAAATTAAACGATCACTTTAAAAGAAAGAATGGGAAGTAGAAAGGTTACTCGTGTTAACCCATACTAGGATTCCATGTATGATAACATGGATATGGAAGAAAAAAGAAAGGGTCATGTTCTAACGGAGTGTGATAAAAAACATGTTTAAGAGAAAGTTAACCACAAGAAAATCACAAAATTTGATGGGTTAAACGGTATTGGATTCCCTAGTATGAAAAGTTAACGGACAACATTTTTTTGTGTTACTTTTCATTGAAGAATTTATTTTGGAGCCTAACTAAAACATAAGTAAACATACTTACTTCTCATGTTGACTTTCAACTTTTACTAGATTTCTTACACGAACTCATATTTTCTCCAAAATATGAGTATTTAGGATGACTTGTTTACATTAAGAGATCTATAATCAACATCTAGAGAATCACCTAATCCACAAAAGAAAACTGTATACTTCCCATGTCTTTAGACCTTAACCAAAACGAAAATTAAAAAGGTTAGTATGAGATCAGATAATACCCAAAAAGGATAATCCTTTATAAAAAGGAAATCTATTCTTAATCTCCAAAATTTTTCCAACAAGACCCAAAGTTCAAAGAATACCAAAAGTAAACCAAACTAAGATTGAAACCCAAATATTTGAAGGATTTAATCACATAGTCTTCCATCTTAAATCGTAACATTTATCTCCAAACAACATCAGTTGCTCTTAAATTCTCATATTGAAAAGTAATTAACCTATTCACATATCCTCCATGATAGGTTAATAATTTCCATAGATAACCCAAAATAAACATATTCTTAATTCATAAAATCATATAACTAAAAAAATTTAGTCAAACTCACCAGGGACTTCACGTAGTCCAATGGTAGGTGATAAATACCAGTCGCACATTGGTTGTGGGTTTGATTCTCGCAGTTTTGTCCGACGTGATGGGTTGTCACACGGTTTGTGTTTTGTCCTTTTTCCAAACTATATAATTCTCAAATCATTCCCCAAAAGGAGATAAAATCATCAAAAATAACCATAACATAATTTGGCCTACATTTTATCTCATGCCTTTCACTTTCCATCATAACATATAGTAACACATAATTACCTCAAGAGTAAGGATCATATAAACCCAAATGGTTCTTCATAACTATGTCCACAAAAGAACAGATAAGTATTCCTTGAATAAAATATTCATATATCAAACATCATGGTTACACATTCTATAAAGAGTCTTCTAATGTAACCCCATCATCAAAAGAGACTTAATACTCTTAATAATTTTTCCATAACTCTTGAAGCCCTTATATGTTGACTTCTTACTCATTCAACATTCTTCATGATCCATTAACCATTACTTTCCAACTCATTATGAAATACTTCTTTCCTAAAAACAAAATCATGAATCATATCCTAAGATTCCAATATATGAAAACAAATGTTAAGAAATAATCCATACCATTGACTGGTCATTGTCAGTTTCTTCATCCTCAATCGGAATGGCATTAGGTATTGGTAAACAAATATTTGTACGATCTTGGTGATCCCATTCCCGAAACATCTTCATAGGACATGTTTTTGCATAATGACCATGCACACCACATTTAAATCATTCAATTGATCCCTCAAAACGAACTTCTATCCCTTTCCTCGAGTCAACTGGATGCTTCCTTTTTCCATGGCAGGTTCTTACTTTATGACCTTCATTTCCATATCTATAGCATATTTTTGTCCCTTTGAAACATTTTCCTAGGTTTTTCTTTCCACATCTTTGAAACATAGGTTTTTGAACACACTTACCTTTATGATTATTACATATAGTTCTGTAGGGATTTGTTTCTCGCATATATGATGCCTTATAGAAATCACCAAGGTTTAGGTGGTCAATCATGACTCCAGATAGTTGGTTGAGGATAAACACAAGTGTTCTCATTGTAGCTCCCATATAATTCAGTTGATCGCTCATAAAACTGTCACAGTTTCCTTCACATCCACTGTTACTTTGGTGCCTGCTAGATCCAACCATTTACTAAAACCCAAAAGGTCGGTGTGATTATATCAACAAAACCATCACGTACTAATGAAGAAGAAAAAAACTAAGACATACTTACTCATTCACTTTATCTAAATGTAGGACTCTTTTTGAAATCCTAACCATTATCGTAATGTCACTTATGCTTAGAGAATAACATAACCTCTAAATTTATCTAAACCGACCTTTGATACCAACTATAATGCCCCGGCCTTAAACATTACTTAATCATGAATTAAATGAATAATTCATATAGAGGATCTTTAAAGGTATATAGTTTTATAGAATTAGGTCATAACTATAACATATCAAAAGATTACACAGTAGAAACTTCTAATAAGTTTCCATAAAATAAAAAAAAACTCTTAAAATGAAACATGTCTAGTTCTATGTTTTAGATAGAATGTCTTTCCATGATCCCATCCTTGACCCTATTCATCTTTATTTCATGTGGAAAACATTTCAAAAACATCGGATGAGCATAAAAATCCTAGTAAAGGATACACATAGAAGTAAACTGTTAGTTTTTCAATACAACAAGTAAACCATGAGTACTTTACCAAAGTAATACTTTTCACCTTTATGAAGTAGTAAAAAATATTCACTGAAGAAAAGACCATTACTTACCCTTTTGTAACCAAAATATTACCATAAAACCCATATAAAGAACACATAACAAATAAATGTATCTTGGGATATAAACATACATAAATTGAATAACCATACGGTCGACATCCACACATACTTAATGGAATAGCCATACGGCCGACTTCCCTAGCCAATGCATTGGAGGTTTAACGTAAACACTAGTCTTGGTATTCACGACACCACCCGTCATATGGTTTATCACGTAGTCACCCGTAAAATGTCCAAGTACCATCATTACACATAAAATATTGAAAATATAAAAATTTCAATAACAACATTAGATTTGCAATCACAATAAGTAATTCCAAGATATTTTATTAATCAATCCATTTTAAAAAACCATTTAAAAGAGATTTTTGAATCAAAGTGTCCCATACTAGTTTGAAGCTTTTAATGGAATTATAATTTTAAAACATTAATGTCGAAATAAATAATTACTGAAAACCATTTTGAAAACGTGGACATTAAAGATAAATATTTATAATAATGAATCTTTTAAACATTTAAAACGATATTTTTCTTAAAGAGTTTTTAACAAAATGAGAGACTCTTGAATACAAATAATTTCAGAATAAAATATAATCCGAAATTTATATTCTCAGGAGAATAAATGGATTCATGATATAATATGTCAAAGGACAGTATACACACCATATTAGAGTGAATTGGTGAATAAGAACAATGAAGTCTCAATGGAAATGTAAATTGAGATGAAATCCATTATAAAGTGGGTATCCTTAAATTAAGGATAAATCTATCACATAATTATGTGAGATAGATATAAATACACCCAATATAAGTGGATATTAATTGTGAAAAAATTAGAGGTCATTCACACATAATCTTGGAAAAACAAAACCAACGACATAGATATTTAACTCAATGAAATGAGATTGAGTTATGATTTCCCATACAAGTTTGTAAGAATTTATAAATGAGATGATTATGTGTAGAAATAGTATATCTACACAAAGGTTTGAGGAAATTACAGCATAGATATTCCAAACATAATCTTGGAATAATAAAATCACGGAATTAGAGGTTTAACCCAAAGAATTGAAAGTGGGTCCAGAAGTTCCCTTGCAGAAATCTGACAGCCTAACGGCGTCACTTTAAAATTCAAAAAATGAATTGATGAGAGAGAAAATGGTATCTCATCACTTGGACATAAAATTTATATAAATAAGGATACAGAAGAACATATCCCAAGATAATAGTATGTGAATTAAAATACACAACAAAATAAGTCTTTTAAAATGAGAAGGGTGAAAGGTCCCCTTACCGAGTTGGGTAACTTTTGAAACGTACACCCCATGGCAGAAGAGTCATAAAATGAAGATGTAAATACACATAAATTAAATTACACTAAAAAAAATTTATAATAATGGGAATTACATACACCACTCAAAGGAAATAGTGGCAAACATAGCATAACTGTCACGAGAATAAAAGTGAGATGAATAATCCCTTATGAAAACTTGGCAGCCTAACGACGCCACTTAAAACTTCCAAAAATGTATTTATGAGATAAAATAGGGTATCTCATAATATGAACATAAAAATTACAGTATGAGTAATATAAAATAACATCCCCAAACATAAGAAATATGAGCTTTAAAGAAATGACATAAAAGAGAGTACTTAAAAAGAAAGAGAGAGGTTGGATCCCTTACCTCAAGTGTGACTTGTCTCGTTCGTTTCATTATATTCCTGAATAATAAACTTTTTTCAATTTATAATTGCTTAAGGACCTCTTTTAAAGATTATTATTCATTACACGTCACATATTATAATTTTATAATAATTGGTTAATAATGTGAGTTCATATCAGACGTTTTTGTCGATGTTTGGTACATTAGTCAAAAATGAACTTGTTTGAAAATGATTGTCCATGTAGTTATAATTAAATCATATCAAGAATAGTATTAATTATTTAAATATCATATATATCTATTACATATTAATTTTATACTACTCCATAACATTTGTAGATAAAAATAAATGAAATGCACCGTTCATGGAGACGGTAGGCCGTACGTACGCATGAACACTACTTTCATTTTTTGTCATATTAATGGAATTAAAAATAATTGAGAGATATATATATTATAATTAAAGTATAATATATATGTTATATATGTCACATATGTTCATTAATTTCATTACTTATAAATTCCATGTATTGCATGAACGAGTCACATCACTTGAGTGGGCGGTAGTCCACACTTCCTCATATGAAATTATCGCATTTGCACAATATGAAAAGCATAAAAGCATGTTTTAAATATAAAATTAAGAAGCATATAGAAAAAAAATACCATATATATCATATATAAAATATAGTGACATCATAATTTCCACCATAAAAGGTGTTAAGAGAAGATTGAACAATCATTGTTTCGTGAGACAGAAATTCGTCATCCACAGAAACTGTATGTTGTTTAACCATTAGACGAAGGTGTGTGTAAGTTTATCTCGAGTACATCACATAACAAAATCCTAGTATATTGAAGATGCTGGTTTTGTTACAAAATAAAGGAATAAAAAGAGTTTAGAGGGTTGGAGAAGAAAAATAAAACCAAAGAACACAAGGGAAGACATTACAGTTAAATCGGGTAACTCTTTATTATTTGAGCTCAAAGGCTTCCTTGGAAAGGATTATGCCCAATGGTGAGGCTTAAATGATGAATATAGGGATGTGGAGAGATCAAATGGGAATGGGTAGTCCTAGGCAAAGGCTTTAGAGGTGTGGGTATGGTGGTAGAGGTGGGGGCCTTTTATAAGCGGAGAGGAGGGGCACTCTTGGAATGTTATAAACATTTACTTTATTATAAAATGGTTTTCGGATTTTAAAGGTCCCAAAATTATATATTTCGAGTATAAGGTGATAAGAGTTTTAAATCAACCCATCCAATAGGTTTTTGACAAGTATAGGTATTATATTTTACATTATCTTTTCATTTTATTTAAATCGTTAAATAATGAGGTAATCACTGCATCATCATGGTGTCATACATAATTTAATTTATTTAATGTCTAAAAATTATAAAAAAACTATCATGATTTAGGAAATATTTTTAGATTTCTAATGAATTTTTATAGTAAAAAATATGACTTGTATAACCCCATGTAAAAACTATTTTAGTAAAATATTACATGTTTGTGACATTTTAATTTTAACTTTAAATAAAAAGTTATTAATGTCATTTTCCAACCAAAGTGGCTCCATGGGGTCCCCAAGTTGACCCATGGATTTTATTGGTCGTCCATGACTCATCCAATAAGGGTAGTACATGTGTCAAGGACATTTCATATTATTAAAACATTATTTTTACCTTAAATTACACTAATTACCTTTAGTCACGATTAATAAAACTTAAAAGATACTATTCACCAAAAATTATTTTAATCTCATTGAACCACATTTTAATTCCTAATGAAAACCATGTATGTAAGATTTTTTAAAATAAAATCACAGAAGTGGTAAAGTTTCATTCAAATGAAAAATCAGTTTCTTTAAAAACCACTTAGTGGTTTCACTATTCATCAAAAATTGATGTTTTTCAGAAAAATACAAAAAAATCACCCTAAGATATATATGATATTCCAAATTCAAAAATGATGTCTATTTTAAAAAATTCATAACATATAATTTTCATTAATTAATTTGATAATTAATTCCCATTGTCAAAACAAATAGCGTGTTTTTAAGAAACAATATCTATCAAAAGATTAACACTAGTTTAAGTCCAATTTCAAAGTGAAATAAATTCCAATGACCACCTTTGGATAAAATGTTAAAAATATATTCTAAATACACTTTAATCTCAATTAAAAATATAATCTATCCATATAAATAAATCAGATTAAAAGGAGGTTTTGAATTAAAATGCAACATTTTCACAAAAAATGATCTTTATCGGAAAAATAAAAAAAAATTACACAAAGTAAATTTTGATGTCCAGATTCTAAATAAGGATTTTATTTGGTCAAATAAAACATATAAAATTGTCAAAAGTATATTTAAAAAGGGTTCTCCATCAAAAGGCGGTTAATCGACCTTTTAATGAATATTGGAAGATTTATGCTTAAAATTGGATTCATTTTCATTTTACGCCTCTAATATTTATTGGATAAAAGTAAAAATATTTGACAAACATATATAATCATTTTGTAGTTAGTTTCGTTCTTTCCTGTCATTACAATGGATAGGCATTAACTACCATTTAAAATAGCATTATTTTATTATTAGAGTGCAACATAAGATTTCAAAGGAACTTGTTGTCGCGTATTGGGTAAGCCATCGAGCATAGTGTTCCCTTTAATGTAATATTAATATTTTATTCACCAATATGGTTAAATATAAAAATTTCATATTATTTATTTACCTAGCGTGTTACACATTATATCTTTCATGTATCCAACTTAAGGAAGTACATACCGGACCCTTGACATGTACTCTCTTCAGAGGTAATATAGCTAGATGATGATCATTTTTTCGAGGAGAACCAGTGAAGATCTTAGATCATTGAGATAATGTTATATGAAATAAGAAAATTCCCCTCATCAAGGTTTTGTGGTGAAACCACAAGTTTGAAGAAGTGATATGGGAATCGAAGGAAGTGATAATGCAGAGTTACCGAATTCTGTTTTAGTGTTGGAAAAAGAAATTTCTAGGGTAAAATTTCTTAATGGGGGAAGATTGTAATGAACCAAACTTTCATTTATGGATATTCTTCTTGATATAATTAAATGTCTTATTGTGTTTCTATAAAATGTGAAATTCATTGGTTTTACGTTTCAGGATTTTAATATTCCATTATGAATTGTGACCGTTGCTAATACAGCTATTGAACCTTGATCACATGATTAGTATAAATATAGGGATTTAACAAATCCAATTTACTCTAAAAAAGGAAATGATGGCCTCATCCAATAGATTTTCCCAGTACAAAGCCCATTTGTCGGAGCTCAAAAAGGAGGTGGCATCATTGAGATTTTCTCTTGACAAAGCCCAAGATCAGCTTGAACGTGTTATGCTTGAGTGGAACCGACTATAGGAGAAGTGGAAGTTAAAAGAGATTACCACCCGAGCAATGTTATTTGATCCACCCCAAGGGACTAACACCATCGCACAGCATAACCTTCCATCTTATGAGGGTGCTATAATTTTTTATCTAATAAGACCCTAGCACTATGACTATGTGCATTATTTTTCTACAATGAATGTGCATTCATTTAATTATTGTTACATTGTAAATAGTTTTTAAAGCACAAATAGTATTTTTAGGTAATATTCAACTAAGAAATCTATTTTGATGAAATAATGGATTTTTTAATTAAATATTATTTTAATAAAATATAATTATAATTAAATTATATTTTGTTAAATATAAATGATCATTTAATTTTATGAATTCAATTGTAATTTTTATTATGGTCTAAAAGATGTTTTTGTCAAAACCCATGAATTTTTTATAAATGTCGGTTTTTATTTTAAAAGTAAAAATTCTTAAATTTATAAAAAAAATTTAGATAAAATGAATATTATTTTTGGAATCATGATGTTGAAATTATCCAACAGTGAATTTTTAATAATTTTCTGAGACATTCTATTTTTTGGTTAAAAATTATATACTGTTTAAATATAAAATTTGTTTTTGGAAATCATTATGACCCAATGATGAAGTAATAAAATAATAAAAACATTATTTTATGCCAATATATGTTTTAGCATTAAAATAATGTGATTTTGTGTTTGATTTATTTATTTTAAAAAGATTTAGTGGTCCCTTCAAGGCTTATAAAACATTTATTCTTTTTTAAATTCTTTTCCTTGAGAGTGTGACTCACCCCCAGATAAAAAACCATTTATTTTAAGACATGCGGCCGTTGGCCTAATATAACATTGTTTTCCACTCCACTTTGGCAAAAAACATGGTATAAAACCAAGGGATGGTTTTTGTTTTTGATTTGTTTAATGTGAGGTGTCCCAAACCAAAATAATAAAAAATTCTCACTCTTTCCTTTAAAAACCTACCCAAGCCCCCACTTCCTCTCCACTCAAAGCCTTTGGAGTTCGGAAAACCATTGAACTCCTCTCTCTATAATCCTCCCAAGTTTCCCCATTCTCCCAAGAATCCTCTATCAACCCTCTCTAAGGCCTTTGGTATAACACTTCCAAGTAAGGGATTTATTTCATTCTCATTTTGTCCAATTTTCTTTAAATTTTTATGCCCTTTTTTTCAATTACAAATGTTGGGGTACAATTTCACACATCCCCCATACACCCATCTTTATGTTTGGATGATGGGAGTCCCATTTATCTCTCATTAATTCTACCCATGTACACCTGTTACCATGTCGAAATTCTGTGAGGGATTTCTCTATCCTCTTTTACAACCAAGTAATTCCTTTAAATTATGAATCTAAAATCCATTATGTTTGTTGGTAAATGTATCTATACAACCTCATAACTATAAATTTCATGTAAATATGATGATACACACGTTTTTCGTGCATCAACCATTTTTTATGAGTCCTTATTTCACGCTGTTATGCTGCCAAAATTGCACTATGATTTTCCAAGCCAATGTCATTGTGCTGTGAATACCATGCTTATTTCACTATCAAGGTTATTCAAATTTATTAACATTTACTTATTGATTATAATTCTCCACGTATTTATTCCTCATCACATTATCATGGAATAAATGAGGATGATTGATTCCATGTCTTATGATCCATGTGTCACACTTGTGCATGAAAAGAAATGATTAAGAATGGTGTGCCCTAATAGCACTCCAATGCATTAGGGAAAGTATAGGGTCATGATTAGTCATGTTAAATGGTTGTTGAATCATTATAATTTAAGCACAATAAGGTTTTACTCTTTCTACATGTTCAATGAGGGTTTACTCATGCTCCATATGCAATGATCCTCTGCTCAAGCTAATTCCATGTTAAGTGTTCTTTCCACGTTTCCATGTTATGAATATCATGTGTTATCATGCCTTTATGTTCATGTTTCTATTGTGATTAATTGATATGAATATTGTCTAACAGGTATTGTATTCCTCATGTAATTCCAAGTTGATTCCCTATCTAGGCTTTATAGCTCTCCCTTTTTATATGCATGTCCTCAGGTTAACCCATGAAATGCTAAGTATGAGGGAATGTAATGGTCATGTAAATGAAGTTTTCAATAATAATGTTTTGTGTTTTATGTTCTAAAATATTATGTAATTTTCCAAATCTCCAAATACACTAGACCACTTGATCTACTTTATTGTATCAACTAATGATCATTTGTTATAAATCAGGTTTAAGTGTGTAATAAAATGCAGGGTTGTTAAAACAACCACATCTAATCATTATAAAATTATATCTCAACCATACATTTTTTAGAAAATAAAAAATTATCATGGTGTTGAAATTGAGATAAAAAGGTTTATTTTATAACCAAGGTGAAATACATTGTTTTTCGCATTGATAAATGAGGAGTTTTAAGATATTGGTTATGACTCTATATACCCTTAGTGCTTGAAATAAAGAAGGATCCATTAAATGGTAGACATAAATCAATATTATCTATCCACCCAAAGTGAATAACGATTGATATAAATATCTATGATTACTACTAGTAGGATAATATGATTAAAAACACTACTAAATACATATCAAAGTGAATCATATTCCATCAAGTAAAGGCATAAATGCATAATTCCATTGTGATGATGAAATAATTACTCATACACATTTGAAAATGTGATAACATCACAATAGATTTTTTCCCAGATCTATTTAATGCATACAAAGGGAATAATCTCATATGGTTAGTAGTAGGATTTATTATAAATAATACACACTTCATCTCTATTTTAGAGGAATTATCACTCAATAAACCTAAAAAGAATTTCAATAGAAAAGTGGAGCGAATATATGAAACAGAACATAAAATTATATATGATTTTTATAAGAGGTTTTCCTCAATTCTCTATAAATTTATTCATTAATAATTGAACATAATTTTTGAAAAATCTCAGATCTTCCATGTGTTATTTTTGTATACTGAATGGACTATTTTTAATACCACACGCTGAGACTGTGTGTGATCTTGATTATCGGTACGCCTAGAATATTTTATTGAAATACATTAAATATACTAAATAGAACATACATGAATATTTTCCAAACAAGTGGAATACCTACTAAAATGGGGACAAGATTAGAAATCCCAGGGCACCCATGAGTTCATAATGTAGGGTTTACCCTAGGTGCAACATAACATTGCACAATATGGGGGTTTGTGGAAAAGTCATTATGGGCATGAAATGAATAAAATGAATAATTATTTTATTTTATTTTATTTTACTATCTCAGAGACTAACATGTGTTTATGTAAAATATTATGATGGAATTCCATGGTTTTCTACATTACAATAGAGCCATTGGAGAACCCATGGAGAGACTATTGGAGAATCTCTCTCAAAAAATCTTCATCTGGATTATGGATCAGCGATGGAAGAGAAATGTAATTGAAGGATCTCACCACCGACAATAACAACTCTTCTTTCATCAACATCAATTGATCATAATTGAAAAATGTTTTTTGGTTTTCTTTCGCCATTTTGGTTTCTATGATGAAAATAGATCAATAAACCAACAGATTGATCCATGAATAGTTCTTAATGAGGAATGTGTTAGATAAATAATGGATTTTTAGAATTTCATTGTTGATTATTTGTTATCTATTTGGTAATATTTATAATTAATAAAAATCAAGGTCGACACAAACATTGATCGAGGTCTGTTCCTTATGATTGTAGTTGTTCTTTTCTCTCCTGATTTTTGTTCACCGCGAGTGTTCATCATTTGGCATGTGGTTCGAAAAAAACCAGAAATTCAAATGTTGGACACATAATTCATGGCATAATGGATTGAAATCATATATCCGATCTTGGTACCACTCAATGATAGTGTGATGATGGATATGAAAATAGATCCGATTATGTAAGTACTCAGTTTTCTTGTTCTTTGTCTTCCAATGAAGAACATCGTTCCAAGAATATGTTTGAATGAATAAAAGATTTCAATGATGTTTTTAATCACAAAAAAAGGATCTTCTGACCCGTCTCTTTGGTTTTCTATGTGAGGTGTGTCCATAATAGTGGATGAAGAACTGAAGAAGATATGCAGAAACCAGTTCTGGAAATTTTTAATTCTTTTCACTACAATGCATCAGACGATGAGACACATGCCATTTGAGACCCTCCTTGTTGTGAATACAGTTCTGTAGAATGTTATGTATCATAGAGTGTGTGACCCTGACACGTGACACATGACCTCTCCACAGTGGCACGACATGTACCTCATAGTGTACACTGACATGTTTTGAAGTACACGGGAAAAATGCACACTATATACTCCCACACATACATGACAAGTCCTGATGAACACTGTTATACCTATGTACTAGTACACATGCCAAGTAAATGGGAAAACGTAAAATTGTGTACTGTTATATGGGCATGGACATGGGCTATGGGCAAATTACAAGGTAAATTCCCATGGTCAGAGGGTGGCGATGTGTAAACCTGGTACATTCCATGTACTTCCGTGAAGATGTATTTGATCCCTTTTCTTCCATATCATGGATATGTTTTGGTGGGGTGTGTTAACCATATCCTTTCCCTTAGGGTTAGTACAGAATCAACTCCTATACATAGTGAAATGAAATATTTTCATGATGCTATGAGTGAGATACCTTATTCATCTCCATACCCAAGGATGAGTTATTGGTAAAGTTGTGACAAATATTTGCATGGACATCCATCTTATATATAACCGGTTAATCTGAATTTAGTTATTGGTATACCCCAAGGCATTGGGTGTGATCGTCATCAGTGTATTGTATCTCATTAAACTATCAGTTTGTACTTATTATGGAATGCTCCAATGATAATATTAACTCTTTTATGAACATCATAATTTCTTACAGACTAAGGAATTTGTTTTCTTGGAGGAGTGTTATGTGGATCCTTATAGATAGAATCATAGGAATTCATTATAGATGCAAAATTACATCTAGGTTGCATAAATTTATTTATTTTATCAGATATTTATTTTATATGTGTTTTAGACATATACCTATGTTGGGCTGAAAATATTTTCAATTTTTGTACACTTTTTGTTTTTTGGGTATCCTACTAGATGTTATTTTACTCATCCTTGCATAGGATTTTCATATATGTGTTATGTCTTTATGCAGACAATTGAACTTCTGATGAAGTCTTACATAGACCAGGATGAGATGATTCTTAGCGAGACCAGAAAGACTAATGTATACTCCTGTGGTATAATGATAGTAGTCTCCAATTTTACTTTTAGGTTGGACTTGTTTTCAGACTCGTTGTGGTGGGATTGTATTTGGATCTATTTACTATTCAATACTTTTTTCATTATCTAGTTGTAGGATTTAGTTTTACCCTGTCATGGTTGTTCATTTTTTTTAGTTTTTATAATTATATATGTTTGGATATCTGTGTATGTGTACAGGTACTCAAGCTAAGGCTTTCCATGTTAGTATTATTAATACTCGGTGCTAGTCTCCATCCCCAAGCCTATAAAAGGTGGGCATGAAGATTCATTTAATGGAACCCAATGGGATGGTTCAAGAAATAGAGGTTTCATAGGAGTAAGTTATACCTTTGGACCAGAGTCTATGAGATTCTTTTGAGGAAACAGTGTTAAATGTTTTGAGTTTGGATTTTCAGACAGGGACTCCATTGTTGGTATGGGGGATGATATTTCTATACAGTTGTACATTCATCACTATATTTTCAACTTCTTTCATGATAAAACATATTATAGGTAAAATAATGGTATTTGAATACATAATAATGGGTTGTGGTTTCCATTACCTTCATGATTCATCTATATATATACACTTTGACAATGGTACATATTGTTTGTTTAAAGATGAATCCATGACATATGAAATCTAAGATTTAGAATCTAGATTACATGGTTGTTCTTTCTAGAGATGATTCCTGGATACATGGACCACCTATAGAGGTTCTACCCCTAGGTGATAATCCTCTATACCACCACCTATAGAAAATATGATTGTACCCGCATTACTAGCCGATGAGGCTCAAAGGGATATCCCACATAATGATTTCCAGTGATAGAGACCCCATATGTTCCGAGGTGAGCCCAGCCCACAGGCAGTTGAGGATTGGCTTGAGGTAATGAAACAAGTTTTTTATTTGGTTTGGGATCCATTAGTTTATATGGTGGTTCTTGCGCTGGGGAGGCTTCTCTATGGCACATCAAGACGAATTTGGTCTTTGGTGACCCCATCTTATGACGATGAAACTCTACCATGGTCAGTGTTAGATATTCTGTTCATAGAGGAATTATCTGTAGTTATGATAACAGATATACATATCCAGGAAATTTTCTAGCTCCAGTAAAGCTACTAGAGGTAGTAATAACCTTTACTTGTTACCCTCGTGTGGTGAATGTCAAGCTTAAGGAGATAGGGGAATGGGGTGAGGATAACTAGAGGAGGTCAAAGAATATGAAACAAAGGCTCCAGTAATGATTCAAGGTTCAATTTATGTCTTCTATACCTTATCTATAGTGTTTATAGATAGGTTCTATTCAATACTTTGTTTTAACTTGTCTTGTACGATATGTAGAGAATTTAGTTGATCTCTTAGATTAGCCCTCAGATCTAGAGACTCCAAATAGAGATGACTCATTGAAAAAACACTTGTTCGAATAGTGTGAGTTGACTATTGGAGGAGAGAGTTACTATTGGGATCATATTGTATCAGTGATGAGGCCTCATGATGTTATCCTTGGTATGGATTGGTTATCTACTAATAATGCCCAAATTGACATTTTTGGTGGAGGATGTAGTTTTTATGGAGTGACAACCATGGTTATCCTTTTTGATGAAATGGAAACATAGGAAGTATAATATGGACTCATGCATAGGTTGGTGCCACTGATTAATCACCAGTTTCCTAGGATGACCCTTGGTATTTTGGATGTTTTGAGTTCCCAGTTTCCTCTTGTGGTGGTAGTGAATGAGGATGTCTACCCTGAGGATGTTTCAGCCTTACCTCCCAACTGTGAGATAGAATTTTTTGCTGATATACACCCTAGGAAAGAAAATATATCTTCACTAACATATCATATATCTCCCACAGAGCTTCACGAGCTGAGGTTACCATTGGAGGACTTATAGAGTAAGGTCTTTGTTAGACCTAGTGTTTCATCCTGTATAGCCCCAATTTTGTTTTCCATGGAGGGCAGAAGCATGAGGTTATATGTGGACTAAAAAAAATTGATCAAGGTTACAATGAAAAAGATGTATCCACTACCAAGGATCAATGAACCATTTGACCTGTTGAGAGGAGATTGATGGTTCTCAAGGGTTGACCTCAGGTCTGGTAACCACAGGTTTTGAGTAGGGGATGAAGAAATACCAATGAAAATATTTAGATGTCTATACTATCACTACGAGTAATTGGTGTTTCCATTTGGACTATAGAAGGACACAACAGTGTTGAGGGGACACATGAACTAGATCGTTCAGCCTTTCTTTGACTAGTTTTGGGTAGTCTTAATAGATAATATCATTGTGTAATCAATATCTGTGGAGGAGAATGTAGGAAACTTGATGATGGTTTCAGCATACTACGAGAGGGAAAACTTTATGGTAATATTTGGAAGTTACAGTTTTTAATTTAGGTTTTCTTGTTTGTGGGACACATTATCCCTACAATGTGGTATTAGACCTAACCATGGTCGAGGTAGTGTTATATTGGGAACCACCCAAGAGAATAACAGAAGTGAGGACCTTCCATGGGTTGGAAAGATATTATCGGAGGTTCTTACTTGATTTCTCTTGAATATCATCACCCATGAAAACTTTGACCCAAAAGGGGAAGCCTTTCATGTAGAGGGTGAGGTCACAACCGGATTGGCCATTGATGGGGAAGAGTTTAATGAGTTCTCTAATATAGATATTTTCAGAGGGTGTTAGATATATAGTGGTCTACGATGCATCATGAAATAAGTTAGATTTTTTTCGGAATTAGAGGCAGGGAATGATTTTTTATGGCTCACATTAGTTAGGATAACATGAGTACCACTATTTGACGTATGATCTTGAGTTAGAATCATTATTATTTGCAGTTAATATGTGGTGACACTTCCTAATGGGAGAGTGGTTTAACATATATTCTAATCACATGAGTCTCAAGTATATATTTTCTTAGAAGGATATTATATTGTGGTATGGATAATGGATATTTATTCTTCAAGTTTATGACGTCGATACAATCTATACTCATGGGAGGGGGAACATAGTTATAGATTCTCTTAGAAGGACTCCTTGTTCATTGTTTCAGAAAAAGGAATCAAAGAAGTTCTCCTCATTATAGTAATCCTTTTTGGATATATATGGGGATGTTTATCTATAGGTGATGGTTATTTCCCCTATGATTTTATAGTGATTCTAGGAGATATATCTTCGGGATAACAAAACTTAGACTCTACAAACTAAGATATCCACCAGACATGCTATATATTTATTCCTTGAAGGTGTGGGGAATATTGTTTTTTCAAAGGATGTATGATGGAACTAGTGAAGCTAAGAGAGGATGTTTTGAGAGAGTTTTATACATATACATTTTTTTTACATCCATATGTGGAAAAATGTATCAGTACCTACGATATTAGTTTTGGTGGTCATGGATTAATAAGGAAGTAACATATATTGTCTCTTGATACATTACCTATCAGCAAGGGATGGATGAGAAACATGTTCCAACGTCTTTAACCCAACCCCTTGAGGTTCCAAAGTGAATATGTGATGGGATATCCCTAGAATCATTGATGGTTTTACCACGTATGACTATGGGACACAATTCCGTATCGGTGATCATACATTGAATAACTATTTCTTCCCAAATCTTAGCTATCCTAGAGCGGAGTTTAGTAAATATATTGAGATACATCTATATGTTGGAGATAGTCCAACTCCCTGGAGATCCATTGAATGTCACTTATTACAATAATTCTTGATTAAAATCCTTGTTTTAGAAGGGATTACATGAGGCTTTCTTGGATCAGTTTCACTTGATCACATCATTCTACCCCCAAACTAAATACTAGCCATAGTGGACCATTAAGGTATTGGAAGGAATGTTGCAAGAATTCATGTTAAACCTTGGAAATTTTTTGGAGGATCACATACCATTGATGGAGTTTTCAAACAAATACATCTAAAATTACACCATCAGTATGGAACTATTCAATGCTTTCGATGGGCGACCATGCAGGTCACCACTTTTCTGGACATAACTAGGTGAGTCAGCCTTAATGGGCCCACAGTTTGGGACAAAAACTACTTATAAGGTTTGTATCATCTAGTATAGGATTGATATTACACATATTCATTATAAGTCCTCGAAGGAAATAGGATGAGGGTATTTTGATATCGAGGAAGGAGACCATTTGTCCCTACAGGTTTCAACTCCACATGGATTTTTGATATTTTCATGGGTTGGGAAGCTATATCCATGATCTATTGGACCTTTAGAGATACTAAATATAGTTGGAAAGGTGGAATATTTCTTAGATCTACCACAATAGTTAGATCAGATACACAACATCTTCCACAAGTTGTAGTTGATGAGGTATGTGCACGACCCATCACATGTTATCAAATGGAGTGAGATGGACATGAAGAACGTATCTACCTTTTCTGTGTACCCGATAGATATTGAGGATCCGTAAGAGTGTATATTTCATGGGTTATAGATTCTTTTTCTGTATTTAGGGTGGAAACATGAGAATATTAAAGTGATTACATGGGAGTATGAGGCTCAGATTCATTCTCAGTACTATCATCTCTTTGTGTATACTTGTTTTTTAGTTTTGGGATGTATATTCCTAAGGTTGGAGAATGTATTGAATTAGATTTTCCCGGTGTTCTTTTTATATTTTTTAAGGAATATTTTAAATCCCAGGATCTGAGACGACATATGATTTTGAGGCCCAATGGGCACATAATAAATGGTATTATTAAATTGATTATTCTAAATAGAACGTACATAGTTTGTATAAAAGAGTGAAAAAACATCCATATTGGGACTTGGTGAAAAAATATGAGTCCACCATTATGTTCAAAACATGGGTCTTAACCTAGCCACAAAATAACCATTGTCAGCATGGGGTTTTAGTGGAAAAATCATCGCTGTTATGAATGGAATAAAATGATTAATTAAATTATTTTGTTTCTATATCGTTTACCCAGTGATAGATGTGTATTTATTTAGACTATTATGAAGGAATTATTGGGTAATAAACATAACCATGGATCCATAAAAGATCCATTATAGAGAGCATTGGAGGATCTATCATAGATGAAATTCCACTGAATCGTTGAATGATGATTTACATGAAACATGATCAAAGGATATAACCAATGAAAACAACGTCACTTAATTCTTCATTAGTGATCGATCCAAATCAAAGTAGGATGTTTTTTATTTGGTTTTCATTACCCATTTTGGTTTCTAATAAAAACATAGATCAATCAAACAATAGATTGATATGAAGATCGGGAGTATTGTGGGATGGGTTTGATTAATCAGGAAATAGGGTATTTTATTTGTGATTTATTTGTTATATCATTATTCATTGTTATCATAGTTATGAATTGAGGTCCAAACGACCATCAAATGAGGTTCGTTCCTTATGAACATTATGGTTCTTCTCTCCCCTAATTCTATGTTTATCATGGGCATTCTTTGTAAGGCCTGTGCTTTAACTTATAGCTAGAATTCAACCATTGAGAACTTGATTCTAGATGAAACAGCTAAAAAATGAATATTTGGGATCAAAACAAAACAATGGTGGTGTGATGTCGGAGAAAAAATGGATCAAAAGATGTAAGTAAACTGTCTTCATGTTCTTTGACATGAAAGGAGGAAATATGTTCAAATTAATTTTCTGGATGAATCAAAGAGTCAAATGATTTTTTTCATAAATGAAAAGGATCTTCCAACCATGTTCCTCAGTTTTCCAAGTAAGGTGTGGGAAACATGGTGATTAGAGAATTAGAGAAGATACATGGAAATAAGGTATGGAAATGTTGAAATTTCCACACTACACAACATGTAATGAAGAGAGACATGCCATTTAGAACCCTCTTTGAGGTTTTAAGGGTATTGGAGAAAGTTATATATCACATGATTTCTGACCCTTTTACACTTCACGTGACCTCTCCCTGATGGATTAATGTGTACCTCAGAGTGTACACAGACCCAGGTTAAAGTACTTAGGAAACCCACAAATTGTGTACTCCCACACAGACATAGATTAACCTAATTTACATAGGTATACCCGTATAATGGTATGTTAGTATAGTACTAAGGAAAACTGCACACTACATTCTGTTACTTAGACATGGACAGAAGACATAAACAATTTATATGGGTAGGACATGAGGTTAAAGGGACATGATGTGTAACCCTACTACATGTTGTGTACTTACTTAATGATGTATTGGATACATTGAAATATATATCTTGGAAAATTTTAATGGGATGTGTATCCGATATCCTTTCTCTGAGGGTTAGTACAAAATCACCTCTTACACATAGGATAATGATCCATTCGGTAGTACATCTTGGATATCATTTTTGGAATCATTCTTTGAGGCCCGAACTGAGGTCCTCTATTCATCTTCAAGCCTTAGGTGGAGCTCTTGGTATCGTCATGACCAACCTTAGGTGGCCTCTGATCCTCTATATAGTGGTTTAATGCACATTTAGTAGTTTTTATACCCCATTTTCTTTATTTATGATTATTATTTGTGTATTATTTCTCTTTAGACAATCATTGTGTAATTCTTATGGAAATACCCAACAAGCGTTTTACCTATCAGACTGATGTCATCAGTGTATTCAATCATAGGTGTGTGTTATCCCAAACACTACTATGTGGAAACATAAAGATAGAATCCTATGCATTATTATATTTGTGGAATTCCCTCTAGATTTTGTGTGTTTATTGAGTATATCAATATATAATTGTTATATGTGTTTTAGAAATATAACTATGTATAGATGATATTATTTTCCGTTTTATGTATACGTTTTGGTTTTACAGTGTCATACTATTTATTGTAACACAAACCCCTTCATGGTATTTGTTTGAACATGTAGTTTCTTTTGTATACAACTGAACTTTTGATAGAGTACTGGATGAACTAGGAGGTGACAATTCTTAGTGAGACTAGAAATACTATGGTGTATTCCTGCAAAATCTATATAGATATTCCTAGTGTTACTTTCGTGTGGGACTTGATTGTAGACTCTTTGTGGTGGGACTATATTTGTCCATGTGTACTTTCCTTTACATCCTATTGTACTCTACCTGTGTGATTTAAATGTATGCATATATTTTTGTTTATTAGTTTTTACATTTCCTAATTCGTTTGGGTTAGAGATGTTTGTGTGTACAAGTACATAGGATATTTCCTACCTTGTTATTTATATTTCTACATAGACATGGTCTCTAGTCCCTTGCCAATTGGAGGAAGGATTGGGTAGTCATGACATGGGACCCATTAGGATGGGTCATGACATTGTTGAACTTCAATGTTGAATTTCAACTCCAAACAGATGGCCAATCCAAATAGTTATTCCAAACACATGATGATATGCCAGAATATTTCTCTATTGACATCATATGATGTTAGGGTCAATATCTTTATCTAGTAATGTTGTCATAAAACAATATCTTCCATTAAAGCATCCAAATTTATCCTAACGAAGAACACTATGGTAATAAATCATTAACATTTTCATTCTTGGATGATGTTAGAGAACCTAAGATATTCAGGCCTAATTTTTTTAATTAAATGGAAGGGATGGTAAAATAAATTAATCAATATATAAGTTCACAATAAATTTATCAACACATCTATGATGTTAGTCATTGTAAAGTACATTAATTTTAGGTTGGAAATAATGTTTTTATTCATATATCGTCGTGGAATATATTCATCAAGTTTGAGAGGGGAAAACTATGTCCCAGATACATTTCCCCCTTTAAGATTCCTGATTGCATATATATTTTTTCCTACAAACAAGCACTCCATACAATGATATATCTAGAAACGATAATTTTCTATGTATTATTCATGACGAAGTACATATCAGATCCATCACATGTACTAAATCCCTAGGTGGTAAATATGGACCATGATAAATCTTGAAAGGATCGGCTTGTAAAGATCGTAGAGTATAGATAAATATTTATACTAAAAAGGAAACTCACCTTGTCAACTTAATTTGGTAAAACCGCAATTATGTAGAATAAACATGGGTATTGGGGGAAGAAATGAAACAAATATACCATCATATAGTTTCATCACTGAGTGTATAATGGAATTTTTATTATGAAATTTAAAAAAGGAGTTAGGGAGAATATAATGATCCATATCTCGTTATATAAAATTTTATTTCTAAATAAATGTGATATTTTTTGAATATGTTATAAAAACAAGTACCACATAATGAAAACAAAAAATAATTTATAAATTTATAATATTACAATTAATGGATTAATTAAGTCAATTAAATTTAAAATACTATATTGGGATAATAAATAAAACAAGGAAAATAACATGATTAGGAAAATTTAGATCACATGTATCTCTTAAAATATCCACAATTATGAACAACATTGATACAAAATGATCAGAACAATTATAATGTAACTAATTTTTTTTAAATGAATATGGTTGCCTATATGGGACTTAAATTGAATGATAAAGGAAGTAAATTAGTTAAATTTATGGGATGTATAAATCCAATATGACTATTTCAAATATGAGAATATAAATAGTAACTTTGCTGTTAAGAATAATAACTTGACCGTTATGGATAGTAAAATTACCATTAGAATAGTAACTTGATTGTTGGACTAGTAAAACAATATTTTGTTATCTATTGAAATAAAAAAAATAAAGAAGTTATATAATAAGATATATAAATAAAATTATTTAATACATGATGCACATGGATTTTGATTTTTTTAATAATTAATTTTTAATTATATTTCTAACTTATTTTATCATTGTTTGGTTCTTTATTTATTTTTGTATTATTATAGATGTTTTGATAAATTTTAGTTATTTGTATACTAATATTCATAATGTAGTATTTTATTAGTTTATTTTTATTTTTTTATTTTTTTATTATTTTTTTTATATGTATAATTATTAATTTAATGTGACATATTAACCTAAGTTATTTAACTATATATATGTAATGCTTTCCCATTTACATTATTATATTTTTTAATATTTTTTCTTAATTTATATAGATTTTATAAATCATTAACATTTAATGTCAAACAATTTTTATTTTTAGCAGTATATGATTTATTATTGTTATTATTAGTTTATTAATTTTTTTAGTAATTATTTAATCTTTTATTTTTCTATATTTTTTTATCATTTTTTTAAGATGTAGTATTAATTTTACTGGATTCATTTTATTATTATATGAGATTAATATTTAATATTAGTATTATTATTTTGTGTATAAATTACAATTTTATCTAACTACTAATTTTGTTTTATTTTATGTATTAGAATTTCAAATTGCATTACCTATATATATATATCAAGTTCAAATTATTTTAGTTGAGTAATTATTTACATATTTTTTTTATTAATATTATTTTAATCTAACATTTATTAATATTATAACATTTTTTACTATATTTAATTTCTTTTATGTTTTATTTATTTAATTTTCTATTTAAATGAAATACATTTTTAACTCTATTTAGTTTCTTTTTCATGTTTATATATTTAATTTTCTATTTAAATGTAGGCCTACTCCTTTTGTGGGGGATATCACTGATGCTCTAGAAAACCTATTGGAAGCACCTCATCCCCATAAATTTGCTACTCCCTCCTCTTTGTCATCCACCCACATCACCCCCTTCCTCTACAACCACATCACACATTCCCTCCCCTCCCCCTCATCCATGTCTCCCTACGATAGTGAACTAACCACACACCCACCTCTCTCAATTCACGCAACACCACAACCCCTGTAAAACCCCTCTACTCTCATCCTCTCACTACTATGCATCACTAGCTAGTACAACCCTTCAAGAAACACACTAGAAGATATCCCACAACTGTAGCACAACAACAATGCTTCACACTCCACATTCACCAAAGAAGAGGTCATATCCCACATTTCGGGTGTGTGTGAAGCCATTGTGGGGTGTTGGTGTATGCATGAAAGTTCTATTTTCTTTTAGAGAACGGTGGAGGATGAGTGCTTTGTGTTCCAAAATAAAACAATGATCCAATAATTTTTTAGTGAATGTGATGGTTTGGTTAAATTTTAGGACAATCATTGTGAAAATGGTTATTATTTAGCCATTGTCGGTAGAATTTTACAATGACCACTACGACAACATGATCATGGTGATTTTTTCTTATTATATTATGGGTCATTTTTCATCATGCTGGGTTAATTATTTGATGTTAGAGTTTAGATGAATGTGATTGTAATTGCATGCCATTAATTTATTTCCATGTTTTATTTCAAGATAATTATTTTTTATTCGACCTTTAATTAATTAATTACATCTTCATTTGAAATAATTTTCACTTAGAGTCTACACCCAAGATTCAGTTCTCATTTATGTCATACCTAATAAGTGAACATGGGAGGGATATAATTGAAGAATTTATTTTTTTAAATATCAATTGTGCATAAGTGAGATTTTTAAATCTTATGGAAGTGAATTGTGATAAAATAAATATATTAATTGGGAAAATTAATATTTTATCTGTATTATCCATCAAACATTAAAGACTGATACCAAATCGATAATATCATGTGAGAAAACTCATCACGGATAGATACATCATCTTTGTGAGAAACGGTTTGTGGTATTTCACCATGAGATTCAAGGATACAATGGTGAAAAAATGATTCTTCAGGCCATATAATGAAATGGTATATGATTTGTGTAAAAATGATAATACTTCCCAATATATTATTGTGTTACCTAACAGTTTTTTAATAATATTTTTAAATAATGATAATTGAATAGATAAATATTCAGATATGGGAATTAAATAATTGGCATTTCATGCACCGGAATAGACGTCACAACTCAGACACTTTCATATCCTCCAGTTTCTTCCATAGATTAAATTAGTTCTCCTAGATACATTTAAAAATTGAAATAGATTTTTTTTCAATTTCTTTTTTTAGAATTTTTATTTGTTAATATCATTTGAAAATAATTTCCATAAACAATATTATAAAGGATATTCAATATTTCCTCATATATTCTCTATGTGGTTCAACTCTTCTCTCCACATCTACAATTGTTAGTATGTCAATAAATTTTCAAATTAGATGTACTGTGAAACAATTGTAAAATTTTTAGTGCCATTTCTAGGAATAATGGAAGCATTAAGAGATCCTTAAAAATAGTGATTTAGGAAAAAAAATTAATAAAAAAGAAAAAAATATTAAAAAATAATTTGGATATACCCTGGGAATTTGTTTTTATATTGATGGAATATATTAGACATGTATATATTTTGAATGAAATTGGATTCACAAAAATTTACAACTAGTACCCACCTTAACCACCAACATTACATGGTATTGTATGTAACCTTACATCGAACATGAGCAGTCCAGGGAATTATGTTTTTTTAATGATTATTATTCATTTTGGAGTTATGATACATTTTCTACTGCTACATACTACCCACAATTTGGTCATTTTATACTTCAACGAATTATGGAAAATATAGAACATGATAATTTAGATAATACTTATGATTCTATAATTGAGAACATATTTATTTTTTATATCACTAATTCAAATTGGATGAATGAACATCAAGATTAGTGTAATGAAATATTTTTTTCATCAATAACAGGTCTCTATAATAAACTAAATCATTTTTTCCAACTCGCCACCTTATTTCCACCTGATGATTCAATTTTGTATAATTATTTTGAGGAAAGTGGAATAGAGGTTCTATTTTAAATAAAAAAGATTGTATTATTATGATGATGAAAGTAGTTTGATCGATCCTTCATCCTATAATATCATTTAGGACACCTCTGTAGGTTCCGAGTGGAGCAGAATCACATGATGGGTGTGTATCCAACTTTGAAAATTTCTATAATCATTGATTAATCCAGGATCAACATGACTATGAACACCAGTACCCACTAAATTGAATGAAAGATAAAATTAAAAGGAGAGAAACAATAACCAAGAAGAGGGAATATACATTTTTTTAATTTAATTAATTTATTTAAATTATAGAATTACCTCTAATCTGATTCATTCTTCATTGATGCGTCTGACCACGGGTCTGAGGTCCAACTTCGTTGTGGTATAGAATCTAAGGATAGGAATACTCTAGCAATGATCCACACAAGATCCACACATAAAAAGACATTGTCGAAGGATTATTCATGTTCTAGTGTATAAAATCCTTTTTCTTTCAATGTCCACCATTGATCACCTTGATAATCATTTCAAATTATTCTCCATGATCCAGTGGAGGAGGTTCTCTCTTGTTCTTAAGAGTGTTCTTGGGGAGGGAAGAGTTCTCTAGGCTTAAGATCTTTTCGAAAAGGGTGTTGTGCACAAAATTATTGGTTAGTCTGTGGAATGACCCCTATCCTAATTTAATGAATAATTACATAACGGGGAATTTAATTCAATTGGGAATAACCAATAATTTTCCCAGGTTCTGTTACATAATTTATTATTCCATATGGAACCCCATGCCTAATAATAATTGTAATTATATTATTTCTATATCATGTGCTTAACTTCCATTTTATATTTAAATATAACATAACCAGATAATATTTTAATATTATTTCTCATCGAACCCACAACATGGTCTTCCAATCCATCCCAATATTTATCGGTCCATGAATAATTGCTATTTATTTATAAAATAAATATAACTTCATTAATCACCGATAAATAAATATTTCTTCCAAAATATACTATCTCGAATGACTAGAGATGAAATAAATATGATCAGTCATACATTAAAAATTATTAAACCATCACTAAGAATAATATTTATTCAACTTGTGAAATAAATAAATTATTTAACTGAGATACTTGCTACACTTAATGTGTGACCCTCTACAACTCTTTCTTGTTGGCATTATGTGGACTTGCATAAAGTCCAATATTAATATATAGCATTGGGTCGAGGAACCCAATAGAAAGAAGCTGATGTTGTAACAACATATCACCTCATATGAAAATTTTCCATGTAATATAATCCATTTTTACGGATATCTCCAATCAAGCGGGTTTTATGCAAGTGCCATCAACACATGTGCTTGATTTCACATTCAATGACATCCCAGAAATGAACTTTCCTAGAGAACACCATTGATATGGATTTATATAGGATATATAATTTCCAAAAAGGTCCTGAGATATCTACTTCCATAGAATTCAAAAATACATCCTCGCATTTTTCGTTAATGTAGTATTACTTGTGACGCACCCAACATATCCTACCTCACCATGAACATCTCTCATCACTATTTTTGATGATACATCATAGTGAGTGAGTCTTAATACTCATTAAAAATAATCATAAAGTCTAAGGACAATACACACATCCATATATAGGAACATCGAATAATACTTATAAATGTGGACATCCTACGGGTGAGTCTTGAACTCATAAAATCCTCTATGATATTATCAGGGGAACAGACCCTGAGGAGGATCCTCAAAGTTTCATGAGTCCCCACCCCTGATAACATGTATCATATGTGTCCTTTAAAATGATATAATCTGGCCATAGAACATAAATTCAAGAACAGGGTCATTCACTTCTCGGTTCTCGTCAATTCCGGGATCCGCTATGATCTTATAGTGTGAAAGCTATTATTAGGACATTATTTGATATTATTTCACACATAAAGACTATTAATAAATGATAAAGAGTTTATTAATATTCCAAAAATAAATAAAAGTTTATCATAATGTAAAAATAAGATGGTTTCTAGTTCACCAACTCTAGAAGACTCCCACATGCACTAGAGAATATTGCTATCAACCTTCAGTCTGCTATCCATCACGTGATATTCATTCTTCTGCTCAGATAATCCTTTAGTCATGGTGTTTAACTCATTCTCTTCAATAGAAACTCTGTTCACTTCAACTTCACTACTTTTATATAAATCCCAAAAGATTTGATACTTTCAGAGCATGTTCTTTATCTGTTGTTTTGACCTGGTCTCTTTTGCAAGAGCCATCTCTATATTACTATCACAATATAATTTAATGGGATCTTTACTACTAGGCACCACATCAATATTCTAGGAAATGTTCTGAATCCAGATAGCTTTTTGGCTAAATCAGAAGTGGATATATACTTATACTCCACTATAGATTCAATGACAACTAGCTGCTTTGAACGCTTCCAACTCACAACTCCTCCGTAGAGATAGAAATCATATCCCACTTGTGACATCAGATCATTCTGATCTGTCTGAGAACTAGCATCAGAATACCCTCTGATGACATGCTCATCTTCTCCTTCATAAACCAAAAACATATCCTTAGTTCTTCTTGTATACTTAAGGATAGTATTCAGAACTTTACAATGATGTTATCTAGGATATTCTTGACATTTGGAAACCAAAATCAGTGAATACACAACTTCATGTATGGTATATAATATAACATACATGATAGATCTTATCACTGAAGCATATGAAATATTACACATTCTGTTATTCTCATGTTGTGTATGGGGACACATTTTCTTGGAAAGATGTATACCATGTGACACTAGAACCAATCCCTTCATGGATTGTTCAATACTAAATCTATTTAGTATCTGGTCAATGTATGTACTTTGACATATTTCAACCATCCTCTTGGATATATCACGAATAACCATGATCCCTAGAATGTAGTCTGCTTCTCCTAAGTCATTCATGGAGAAGCACCTATTCAACTAGTCCTTAACAGATTGCAAGACTGGTATATCATTTTCAATAAGTAATATGTTGTCAACATACACTAATAAGATAATGACCGCATTCACATTAAACCGCTTGTAAATACATGGATCACATTCATTCTTAATGAAACCTAATTATCTTATGGCTTCATCGAGTCAAATTTTCCATGAACTGGATTTCTAATTTAATCTATAAATGGATCTCTGCAACCTGCATAACCTTTCAGCATCCCATGGTGTCACAAACTCTTATGGTTGTGTCATATAGACATCTTCTTGAAAGATCCAATTAGGAAATTCAATTTTGACATCCTTATTCAAAATCTCATAGTCATGGAAAGATATTATAGAAAGTATGATTCTTATGGATTTAAACATGGAAACTGGAGAAAATGTTTCATCATAGTTAATTCCATGACGTTGTTTAAAACCTTTAGCCACTATAATTTCTTTAAAGGTACCAACATTACCTACAATGTCCAGTTTCTTCATGAATACCCATTTACACCCAACAGTATTTACATCAATTGGTGCATCAACCAGAACCCAAACATGGTTCTGATACATTCAACCCATCTCATAATTCATCACTTATAGCCATCTTGTATCTAGTTATCTCTCTACTACTTCATTTTACGATATAGTTTCATCGTTTTCCAAAAATAATGAGTCACCATCCTCAGTGACAAGGAAACCACATCTATCTGGTTCTCTTACCTCTCTTGTGATCCTATGTAGTTCTTGAGCATCTAGAACTAACACTTCTATAGGGACATGTGGAAATTTTTTGTGGACTAACTCTTGTATATTTTGAGCATAAACTTAATCGAAGTCAATCTTTCTCCCACTATCCTTTTTGAGAATGTGTTCCATCTCAAGAAAGGCAAACTATCTGGTTACAATCACTTTCTTTTATAATGGGGTGAAAAGGTAGTATCCATTTGATTCCTTGGGATACCAAATAAATAAATACATTATTCCCCGATGATCATGTTTGTTTCCTGAGAAAGCCTTACAAAATGACTCTTAACCCCATACACTTGAATGAGACAATGTGGGTTTTATTCCACTACATAGCTCAAAGGGAATCCAATTTTCCACCTTAGTTGGCACTTGTTTAATGTGTATGGTGTAGTTTACAATTCATATCCCCAAACTGATAATGGAAGACCTGTATAACTCATCATCAACCTCACCATGTCCAACAAGGTACAGTTCATCATTTCAATAACATAATTCCTCTATGGTGTATATGGTGGAGTGAGTTGAGATAGACCCCCTGACACTTATAAAATATTGATGAACTCTGGTCAATATATTCTCCACCCCGACCCAGTGGATGCTTCTTTATCTTCTTACCAATCTGATTCTCTAATTCATCCCTAATCTCCTTGAATTTATCAAAGGACCCAGAGCTATACCTCATTAAGTAGACATTTCCATATATACCCAAGTCATCAGTAAAAGTAACGAATTATAAATATCCACATGAAGAATCTACGAGAAATGATCCACACACATCAGTGTGTACCAAACCTAGAAGCTCTATAGACCATTATCCCTATCCACCAAATGGTGGATTGGTAATTTTCCCTTGTAAATAAGTGTTACATCAATCAAATGGTTTTAGCTCGGATGATTCTAAATAACCATCTTAACAGAGCTTTATTAGGCGTTTCTCATATACATGACTAAGGCGGTGATGCCAGAATTGCATGTTGTATGAGTCCTATGAACTTGGTTCCTTGTCAATTGCCAAAATGTAGTTCATCTAATTTAATTCATACAGAACAATATTTTAATGTGTCATACTGTAACATATGTTGTCCTTATAAAAGTAACAAAATTTATTTCTGAACATGAAAATATATCAATCTGTATCAATACTTGATACAGTAATAATGTTCTTGGTAACACTAGGTACATAATAACAGCCATGTAAAACTAAAATCATTCCCATTGGAAATGTGAGGTGGTAGTCACCAATGGTAAGAGAAGGCAAGCTCGCACCATTGGTAGCTCGCAGATCCACCTCTCCTCTATAAATTTTAAGAAATCTACCCAATTTCTACATTTGAATACAAATGTGATCCCCACAAGATTTATATAATACACAATGTGTATAAATTAAATAACAAATGCACCTTTGGCTTCCCCTTCCCTCTCAATGCAAATCCTCTTCCAGTGTCTTGACTTTCCACATGAAAAGCATACTTCCTCTTTTTCTTTTCTCTACCTCTAGATCTTATTTCTCTTGTTCATATGTTTCTCTAAGGCTTTTGATTGTTTATAAATCTTATTCCCCTTTCTCTAGCTCTTATTCTTCATATTCATCATAAGGACTATAGGTTTTTAACACTTCGTGTCCTTATTAAATTAGATAATTAGGGTAAGGAGCTCTGATATACTCTTCTCATTTTTTCTCATAATATAATTCATAATAAAACTAGATAAGATCATAGGCAATGATGATAGTATTAGATCTATATGAATATCTTCTAGGAATTTAAACTCTTATATTTCTAAACGCTCAATATAGCCAATAATATTGGCTACATGTTTTCTAACTAGCAGAGAGTCTCCATAAATAGTCGTGAATAGAGCGTTGGAGATCTCATACCTCTCCTATCTCACCTTCTCTTGATAATAATCCTGAAGGTTATACAACATGATATAATCATTGATATCCCCATGTTTCCTCAAGAGATCATTGGTAATGGATGATATCATGTGGCACAAAACATCCGTAGCGTCATTCAAATGTTTCTCAGACACAGATAACTCCTCATCACTCACCTCATTTCTAGGCACAACTGGTAAAGGCTCTTCTAACACATAAAGTTTCATCTCATGTAAATAGATAACCTAAAGGTTCCTTGTCCATTCTGGGAAATTAGTGCTGGTGAGAAGGTTTTCCTTCTCGAGTATAGATCACAATGATATTTTTAATGGAATTTTGATTGTTGTTTCTATAAATTAATATGAACATAGATTTATTACATTGTCTTGTTAAATATTGAATAAGTAATTAAATTAATATCTATTAGTATACCACTATTTTGTCAAAACCCAATATCCCTCACCGTTGGATTCAAAATATCTTGCTTCATGGACACTCTAGCATAAAGAATCCATATTTCCCTTCACATTACCCCAACTAAGGTTTTTCAAGAAACTAGAAATGTTTTAGGTAGGCATCCCAAATGCCAACTACATTAACTCCCATCTCCTTGATCTATTGAGTGGACTACCCAATCCTAAAATCCTTTATTTTTGTTTTCCTGAACCTTTTAATGTTAGTTACACCATTTCCTACAAGGGTAGTCAACCCTTGATGTAAAAAATGATCAGTCAACCCAAAACCTAAAATTAGAATTCCTTGATAATTGAAAGCTCCCCAACTAGTGTTGTCCAAACACTTTGAACTATGGTTTAATTATAACCAAAGTAATGGTAGGATATATCAATGTAATATTTATTTTAGGTATTTTATTATTTATGTGTACATTTATACTTATTATCTATTCAAATTCTTGTTAATATTAATTAGGATATACTTAAGTGATTAACCATGTATAGACAATATTTATGTATAATCCATTTTTATTTTAATTCCATCTTGTATGATTGTTAGTTTATTAATTATTTGATCGCATCAAACATAAATAATGAATAACCATATAACTGGAAAAAATTAAATATTGGGAATGATCATGAACATTACTATTTCGTTAGTTTATCTTGATGTTGATAAATTAACCCTGACCCAGGGGAAAAACACCATAAACCATTTAAGGTTTGTGTTTACATCTTTCCACATGTCCACCATTGTATCTCCAAGGATTGGTTATTCCTTGGATCCTAACTCGAACTGAATATACTAGCTTATGAGGTCCATCCATTATATATGCTATTAACTCAAATAAATGTGAGGGGTAAAAGGGGGTTTGCCTAAATGAATCCAAGGGTAGACATTCCCTAAAAATTAATGAGGAGAAGGAACACAGTCCAACATTATTAATTTAATAAATAAATTAATATATAACCCATCACTCACAGTGGTCTTGTCTAGATCAGGATCATCAACATACATGCAACGAATTACAAATTTAATAAAACTAGAAATCTATTCATTAATCATTATATTTAAGATAAATTACACATTGATTGATTAATCGTTGTCTATAATTAATCAATATTTTTTTATCTTAATAATTTTTAGAATATACTAGAGATTTCCATCCTTTAACTTATACATAACCTATTCCATGGATGAAACCCTGTGAATATCCATCCAAAACAACCCAAAAAGTATTTATACTTATATACAATTTATTCTTTTTCACGTGTAGCATGCATGTAAAATTATAATTGTAATACAACTCATACATTATGTGAATATATTTGAACATTAAATAGATGTTAATTATATATATATATATATCAAACACCTATCACTTGTTGTGTCCCATTTTTATGCCCATAGGATGGTAGATGTCTCAAGGGTTACATAATATAATAATAAATTTTTAAATCTGTATAATCTAGAAACAGTATACAACATGTACATCTAACTACATGGTGTGTTCCCTACTCACCGTCAAAATGAAGTACTTGCCTCAGGAAATGGAATGTGTGTTGCAATTTATAAATCATAGGAGTACACAGAATGTACAGGGGCCACATTCCATGTAGACTCTGGGTTACACATTTTCTTGCTTGGAAATCCGTGTATGATATGCACGACTTGACCGAGACCCAAAGGGACTACACACTATGTCTAGTGGGCCACATGGCATGTTGTCCGGCTGAGCATGTGCAAGTCCATCCAGGTCAACATGCGTTGTAATAATTAACTACACTACATGTCATTAATTCACACGGCTTGATTAATTATCGAATTACTTATAATTCATGAACACAAATACAGAGTTTGTAGATCCGACTACACAACGTGTATTTCTTGTGTTATCTAGATAGAACTATTGGCACCTCCTGATGGGATCCTTGATTTAATTTTAATCATAAAATTACTCATTTCTGTTAGATCTTCGTGAACTGATAATGGGGGAACATATATTGAAATATAGTTTACAATAATGATTAAAAATGAAATGTCAAAATAAATTATTAAAGAGTAAAAAATCAATGAATTATTTAAATAATTATAAACGAAAATATGATCCATTTGATACCACTTTTAGGTTCTGGGTGAAATAGAAGCGGAGCATGGGTGTGTAACCAACATTTCAAACTGCCATAATATATCATTAATCTAGGATCAAAATAATGATGACATTAGTATCCAAAGAATTGATTCAAAGAAAAAAAGGAGAGAACCCAGAACTGAGAAGAGAGGATCTACATATGTTTTATATAATTAATTTAATTAACTTATAGAATTACCAAGATAGAGATTCTTTATTCATTGATGTGTCCGACCATGGGACTGAGGTGAAACTTCATTATGATGTAGAATCCAAGGATAGGAATCCTCCACCAGTGATCCAATTGTGCTCCACATATCTCTGGACGTCAACAGAGAAGTCTTTGGGAATTAGCACAGAAGTTCCTTATTCTTGAGACGTTCGCCTTCAATATCCTTGAAAATAGTTTCCAAAGTGTTCTACTTGATCTGGTGGAGGAGGATCTCTCTCGTTCTTGAGAGCGTTCTTTGAGAGGCAAGAGTTATCGAGGTGCAATATATTTTCTTCACGGATGTAGGGAACATAACTATTGGTTAGTTAGTAGAATAACCCCCTTGGAAAATTTAATAAATTATAACACAATAGGGAATTTAATTCATTAGGTAATAATAAATAATTATCACATGTGTCATTAATTAATTTATTATTCAATGTGAAACATGATATCTAATAATAATAACAATGCTATTATTTCCATGACATGTTCGTAACTTTCACATTATATTAAAATATTATTTATCTAAATAATATTTTAATATTATTTATCACCAAGACCATAACATGGTCTGCCATCCTCCTCAATATTTTTTCGTCCTTGAATAATTAATATATATTTATAAAATAAATATAACTGTATTATTTTCTGATAAATAAATATTTCATCTATGATATATTCTTTCGAAGAACAAGCAATGAAATAAATTCGATCAGTCATATAGGAATAATTATTAAACGACAACCAAGAATACAATTTATTCAACTTGTTAAATAAATATATTAGTTAATAGAGATATGGGCTACACTTAGTGTGTGACTGTATTGGCCTGTTTATTATTGGAATTTGGTGGACATTACTATTAAACAATATTACTATCTAGAAATGGGTCAAGGCACCCAATGGAATGAATTTGACGTCGCAACGATAAGTCACCTAATACAAACAATTACTGTTTAATATAATCCCCTTGTCTCGATTTCTTCAATTAAGCGGGTTTCATACAAGTTCCATCAACCCATGTGATCAATTTATCATTCACTGACTTCCCAGAATTGAACTTTATTAGAGAACTCAATGCCCATGGATTTAGTTAGGCTTTATTATTTCCATCAATGGTCCCGAGATACCTAAATTCATAGAAATAAAAAATCCTTTCTCTAATTATTCATTAATTTTGTATTACTCATGATGCACCCAATATATACTACCTCACCACGAACATCTTCCATCATGTTTTTTGTCAATACATCTAAGTTCATGATTAATAATAACCACTAATAATAATTTTAAATTCTAAGGACCAATATAAATATTAGCAAAAAGGAACATCCAATGAAACTAATGAATGTGTACTTCCTAATGGTGGTTCTTATTCAGATAACATCTTCCTGGATATTACCAAGGAAACATAGCATGAGAAGGTGCTTCAATGTTTCATGATTTCCCACTCCTTGTATCCTAAATCATTAGTGTCATTTCAAATGATATCATCCATCCATATAACATATATTCAATAATAGTCTCATGAAACTTTCAGGTTCTCATCATAGTAGGTATCTGTTATGACCTTTTAGTGCGACAACTATTCTAATGACATTATTACATATTATTTCATGAAGAAGAACAATCATGATGCGATTTGGAGTTTATTAATATTCTTAATGAATATAAGTTTATAATAAAGTACAATGAAGTTGGGTTCTATGGAACCAACTCCAACATTGTCTCCATCACAATATGATTCTTCCCATCTAATCAAACATCAAGAATACAAGATCTCATACTTCCACTTTTTTGAATATAATAGTTCCTCATACAATGTGATTTCACGTCTTTATCCGATAACTTCACAATCCATCCATACCAATGTGTAAAAGTAAAATTTAATGTATATCTAATTTAACCTTTTGATAAACAAGAGGAAATTGAACTGGGACCTTTATTTACCATGATTAAGTCATAATTGATCCATGACTATATGAATCGTCACACACAATAGAACATCTCTTCAATTAAAATTGAATCACCGCTTTCTAAAAATATTTGTGAGTCTAAATTTTTTTACAAAATAGAGACATCTAAAAAAGTTTGATTGTCAAAAAATAATATAGTGATTGTGGTGGAAAACATACATAATTTACTAGAAATAGCTGAATAGTGGGATTTCTATGAGGATCACATGTTTCTAGTGAAACATGTGCCCACAGAGAAATACGAAGAGGGATGTATATAATAATATTTGGAAAAAGTTCTTTTATTGACACAATGGAGTCATCTTCTCCATTTGATCCCACCCCACTTTCTCCATGTATTGATGTTAAAAAATCATCCCATTAAATATCCACATATGATAATAATTTTATTTACCTTGTAATAATCAATGAAAACGTAGATAATCAATTTACTTGGAAACTAATAGTATTTTTTATGCTAGTGGTTGGAGGTGAAAAATAATTTGGATGCATCATCGACCTAAATACCACATTTAATGACAATATATATATAATTTAACCATTAAAAGAGCATGGTAATTGGATTTATTCTCCTATGAAAATTTAATAAAAAAAATAATGTATGTGATATTTAAGATTATTCAGATTGAAAAAAACACTCTTATTTGGTAATTATTTCTTTAGACGGGGTAAATTCATTCCATTGTGAGATGTGACTTTTTAATTTCATTCCAACCATATATTTTCTGTTAAATATTCATTGAGATATTATTCAGTTTCCAAGGTAATTTCATTTTAAAAAAATGGTGTCTACACTCCCACTGATAAAGAGGAAGATTCATGTCACCCATTTCCATATGATAATTGTGTAGTTTCATCAATGTCTAGAAAAAGAGGACTTCAAATTGTTTCTTATTGGTAGTCAACCCATCATCTGTTTTTTTTTACATTCTATATATTTAGTCTCATTTCCTTTAATTTTTAACTGATAAAATGAAATTCATTTACTGTAATCTTATTTTATCTTGGAACTATAGTGGATTTTAAATAATCATACATATGTTTATCATCCACATGCTTTTTATTATGGTTTGACTTCATTGATATGATATGGGTATGTGTTGTTTTTAGTTGTTTTTATAGGTACATCATTTTTAGAGATTTTTTAGATATAAGATGCATTCTTTAGTCCATTCGAACATACTTAGGGAAGTTATTTATGTTATATTTTAGGATTCGAAAAACATCAAGTAAAATTAATAAATTAAAAAAATAAAGTAAAAAACAGAAAAAACTAGCATTCCTATCATTATTTAACCCACATGAAAACAACTGCATTTTTTCATAACATAGGTAAGAGAATACCACTTCTATCCTTGGTTAGTTTGGGAAAAATATTTATCTTTACAATTATCGGATCCATAGTCTCAAGAATTAGATAATGGTTGATATCATTCCATGCTTTGAATATGTTTTTCTAGAAATTTTTTTTTTTAAAAAAAAATCACTAATGATCATTTGGGATATCGTAAATTTTCTTTCCAGACCCATGGGTATTCTGGACCATTATTACATTATATCACATTTCTGTTTTTCATGATGGTATCTCATCCATGTAATGTGTTTTGGAAAATACTATGTTTTACTATCAAAGCAATAGGAATTTTGAATTTTACACTAAAATAGATATGGGATATTTTTGATATATTTATACCCTTTAACCCAATGATCCAACAATAAAAAATATCCATAGTGTATCTCTTAAAATCCCAAAAGAATACTTTTAGGATGATCCCAATGTCGATACCATACCCTACCAATTTCTTGACTAAATGCTGGATAATTTTTAATATATGCGTGGGGGATACATATATTCATAGAGACTATTTTTTTTAGGGGAAGTGAGTCATTTGATTCATTTGGATCGAAGTTATAACATGTTTATTGTATATGGAAGATCTCAAAGTGTCCACATTTTTTACATGTATTTTTCTATTAGAGTATAGATTCCTCTTGGTTCCAATAATGATTACATTTGTGGTTATTACGTGGTAACCCTCCATTTTTGGATACTTATAAAAGTGATAACTCATTAATTCAGGAGTTAGAGAGTTTATATTTTACCTATATTCACTAATATTCTATAACATATGCTTCACTTATGTTCCTTTCTTCGAGATGTGTTCTATAATTTATTGCATGGGTTTTGGGAGCTGTTACTCACAATTTTACGTATCCATTATGTTTGAGTGATCTGTGACCCTAAGAAATGAACAAGAAAAAAAATTGGATTATCATATGATTGGGGAAAAGAAAAGTTTTAATTATTGGGGAGTGAGAGTTTGAGGTATAAATATGAATTGGAACTTATCATTTACTTATTTCAAAATTCAACACACCTACTTTCCAAAAAAATATATCACAATGTTTTTAATGACAAAAAATCCTACATCCTCAGAGAAATTTTTACCTAATGTGAATTATACAAGATTAGTGAGTTCATTTGATTTCCACTAGTGGAGATGTTAGTTTCATTGAAAGCCTATGTTAAGCATACATTTGTATTAGAATTGAGCATACCATTGATAAAATTGTTTGAGTGATGTGATTGAAGGTTAGGCAGGTCACACGAAGCATGAGTGTACATACTTTTTTTGAAAAGAATGTGAGTGGATGGAAAATTGTTTTTAAGAATTGGAATTTTAACTGAATCATGAAATTTTGTGGGTAAATTCAATCTAAAAAAATTGAACATGCAATTTTGATGTTTTTATTTTTCTACGGGTTCACTTTTGTATTAGATTTTTTTTCAGAGGTGTGAAAGGCTTAAGTGTGGAGGATTTGATGCTCATTGATTTTTCCAAAAAAATATAATTCTAAAATTTATTTAAAAATATTTTTATGACCAATTTTATCATTATTATATTATTTTATTTATTATTATATAATTTAGACACTATTATAATTTTTATTCATTTTTTATAATAATAATATTATTTTATTATTTTATTAGCCTACATTAAGACTATATTCAGTAATTATTTTTATTATGATTTTAATTATTAATTTTATTTAACATGTTATCCAAGTTTATTTAATTATATATTTGTAATTATTTCTCTTTTAATTTATTAGATTTTTATTATATTTATTAGTTTATATTGATTTTATATATTGTTAACATTTAATATCTAACACATTTCAATTATTACTATTCAATGTATATTAGTGTTTGTATTATTGTATTAAAAAAATTTAGTAATTTTTTTTGTTTTTGTTTCCAACTATTTTTAGTATTAATAAATGTAATAATAATTTTATTATTTTACTATTTTTATTAAATTAGAATAATATTTAATGTTATAATTATTTTTATGTATATAGTATAAATTTTTTCTAACTACTAATTTTATTTTATAATATATGCTTGCATTTATAATTTTGTGTACAAATGTATATTTATATAATATAATTTATGTTATTTGAGTAATTATTTACGAAATATTAATTTAATTTAATCACTATTATTTTAATATAACATTTAATAATATTATAACATATTTAACACTTTTTAATTTATTTTCCATTTTATTTATTTAGTGTCCTCTTTAAATGAATGCAATTTTTTATTTTCATTAATTGATTTTCTATTTATATTTATTTAATTCTCTAATTTAATGAATATATCCTCCTACTCATGTGGTTGATATCGCCAATATTCTAGAAATCCTACAATTATCTCTTCCTCTCCATCACTCCCCTTATCCCCCTTTCCCTCCTCCACCCCACATCACCCCTTCCCCTTACCTTTCCCTCATCCACTCCATGCTGCCTCACCAACATCAACCCTCCCTTCTACCCTCTTCCATGTCTCCCTCTTGCAGCACCCCAACCAAAAAACCACCTCCCTCCATTCACATGATAATGCTACACCCACCGACCTCCTCCACTCTCATCCTCTCACATCTGAGTAGTATCCGCATGGACCAAAACCTTAAGAAACACCACAAACCATTTCCACCATTGTAGCACACTAAAAGAACTTCTCCCTCCTCCATCACCAAAGTAGAAGCTTCATCCCACATTTTTGGTTGGTGATAAGTATTTTTGGAGTGTTGGTTCACGCATAATTGTTCTATTTTACTTCAAATATTTATAGGTGGTGAGTGTTTTGTGCGCCAAGAGTGAACAATGATACAATAATTTTTATGCATCACAATTATTTTATTCGACATGACAAAGATTATTGTGATAATGGTTATTAGTTTGAGATCTTTGATGACAACATGTTGTAACCACTCTATTGACATTATCATGGAGGTATTTTTTATTATTTTATGTTTCGTGTTATAGTTATGGAAGGATGATTATGTGGTGTCGATGTTATGATAATGTGATGAAATTTCATTATTTTAATGTATTTCCATTTTTGATTGCTAGTAAATTATTTTTGATAGGTTTTTTATTGAATTAATTATATCTCCATTTGAATTAATTTTTTTTATTATGCATACATGCTTTGGTCCTATTTCATGTGATATCTAATATGTGATAATAGGAAGGTAATCATTGAAGAATTTATTTGTTTGATAATCGATCATGTGCATGAGAGAATCATAAATTGCCTACCAGGGAATTCTGAATAAATAAATATATTAATTTGAATATTAATATTTTAATTGTAATCCTTTATAAAATTTCACACAAGATAAAAAATTGGTAATCTCATTTGAGAAAACCCAACCCAGATAGATAGTTTGACTTTGGGACAAACAATTCGTGGTATTTCACAAAGTCAGTTAGTTCTACAATGATTCAAAAATCATTTGTTAGGCTACAGAATGATAAAATATATGATTTTTTTTTAAAATTATAATACCTACTTACTTCATTGAACAAGACGTGATATAATTTTGATTAAATTTGGAAATAGTGATAATTGAATAAATAAATATGCAGATGCGAGAATTAAAAAAATGGAATTTAATGCATTTGACCGGACTTTTCAAATCTAACACTTCCATCTCTTCCATTTTTTCTCATATCTTAATTTTTTAACAGAGATGATTTTATTTAATTTAAAAATTATTTTTTAAATTATTTTTTAGATTTTAAATGTTTTAGTTCTTAATAAATTTTAAAATTAGCATCCCTAAACATTCTTTTAGAGGATATTCCAAGTGTTGATGCACATTCTCTCTCTGGTTCGAACATGCTGACCTCTTCTATAGTAGATAGTAGGTTAGTAAATTTTAAAATTGGATGTGTTGGGATGTGTGTTCCAATATGATAAAATAAATATTTGTCATAAAACCCCATAATTTTATTTTTGGAATACATTTATGTTTCCTTTATACAAAAATATATGCATTATTAAATTTAATATTTTGATAAAAAATTATTTTAAAATTTTATACATTTATTTATTTATTTATTTATTTTTTACAAATAAAAAAGTAATTTTATGTAATAATAATTAAATTTAATAAAGATAAAAAAATTTACCAATTAAAAAATTATCATTTTTTAGTAAATAATGATTTATTAAAAAGTTTATATTTCCCATATTTAGAAAAATATATTGATGAAATGGATATCATTTCTGTATGCATCATGTTTGAATAATCATAGGGATATTTTGATATTTTTTTAAATAGTTGAATTTTTGGTGAATAATGAAATACGTAATAATTCTGTATTTTACACTGTAGATCAAATAAAAAATTAATTAAAATTTTGATGATTCACGTAAAAATTATATTATCCTCACCTAAAACAATTAATATTTATAGTAATAATAATAATGAATATTTTTAGCCATTATAAAGAAAAATAAACTAATAAATATTTTATTCAAAACTCATCCTCTCTCGACTTTATAAATACCACCATTCACCTCCCCACTTATCCTCATAAAATATTTTATTTATATTTTCTGTATTATAAAACAATTTACCCCAAACTCTCTAATCCATGTTTTAGTGGTTTTGGTCTCATCATAATAACATTTCCATAGCCCAAGTGGTGTATCAAAGGAGGACATCCAAAGGAAGTGGTAACTATCTAAACTGAGTTATCATATTTTTTATCCTTCTACTCCTTCCAATATTTTTTGACCATACTAATATAATGACATCAATATAATATGAATATTTTTATTTAATTATATTAATATACCGTCATCTAATTTATTCTAAAATTAAAACTTTTTCATATTATAAGTAGTCCACCACCTCCAGGGACAACATAATTAATCTTTCATCGCTAAATTCATGGATTAATGTAATAAATTTTTTTTATTAAATATGAAATTAATAATTATATTTTTTTCTTTTCATAATCTATAATTGTTAAATAAGAATAAATATAAAATAAAAAAAATTTAATTTATCATGTTTAGAAAAATTGTACAGTTAATATAACTATTGAAAGATATGGTTTATACTCCATGAACCATGATTAATTATAAATATTATTTTATATTTATAACCACTGAAACTTTTAGAAATAAATGAACTACACAAAATTAAACTTATGGAGTTATAGGAAATTTTTTATGAACTTCTATCATTTTAGATAAACAAATGCCACCTTGGAGCCATGTAACAAACATCCTTGGGACAATAAAAATAATCATAATTTCTTAATAATATTATTATTAAAAAATATAGAAGAATAATTATAAATTAAATATACCATAATAAACTAACTAATAAATTATTTAATAAATTTAATTTGATTATTTTGGTTGTTATACAGAAGTGTGATGTATGTTGGGCCATGAGGTACGGGAACGCCGAAACCACCTTATTTTTCATTTGAGGAAATCATACATCTATATAGTGAAGGGTTTAAGGATCGATGACTTCTTCCCTCACAGTGATTCCCTAATCTATTTCCTTTGATCCATGATCCCCCCTCTCGATTGGAGGGGGGAGTTTCACGTTCTCAATATTATAGAATTAGTAATTTATTGACATTATCTAATCCCGATTATCTACCTTCTTCCCTGGGGATTCAGTTCTCCACGAAAGTCAATGAACTCCTATAGGGAGCGCCTCATCTTCGTCTCTCCCCGGTGGAGCTCAATAATTCCTTTGATTTATGCAATCTCACATTGGGTTCTCGGTTTCATCTTCATCGCCCTTCAGTTGATGAATTTGACCGGTTTGTTTTCAATTCTTGGGATCTTCTAGAGCGTATGGTAGTCTGCATAATCTATAGGATGCAGTTGATTATTCAATTTCAATGAGAGGCTGACTTGATTACTGCCTAGTCTAGAACTCCTCAACGATGAAGTGGAGTCTCATTTTATATATTTCGGTGGAGTCTCAACATCCACATGTTGCATGATCCCTCAAATATGGCAACATGGGTGAGTCTCTCGGGTCATACACTATATTTTCAAAATCCATAATTTTTGTGTTCTATTGGGAAAGTGATAGGAAGATACCTTTTCCCTGATCATCGAACGGAGGTGGCATGTCACCCCATCTGTCCACATATCTATCTTGATATTGATTTTGCACAGTCAACTATGAATTGGTTTCAGATCATAGATGGGAAATCGTTTCAGTGGATGCACGATGATAGATTTAAATATAGGATACTATATTGTGTTGATTGTGGCGATATAGAAATGTGGATATGGTTTGTTGTAGCAACAACATGGTTGGGGTTACACAACGAGAGATAAGGATGGGACATGGAGGCACTGGTGCACTTGTATTGGATTTTCCAATGTTGAAGGTTCCACTAAGAAGTATATGGACAAGACAAGAACATGTGGAAGGTTCTCAGAGGTAGGGAGTGTGTGTGGTCGTGATGTACATTGAAAATGCAGTGGATGAGTAGCAATCATCTGCGAATATGGTTGGGGCAGTGGAGACCAAATATGGTTATGTTCAGAAAGAGGAGCAGCGGAGGCCATAGAAACTGAGGATTACACATGTTTTCGATCACTTAAGGTGTGATCTTGGTATTGATAAGGCAATTACAGTGGGAGATACTATAGAACAATGTTCTTCACAGACAGAAACTGTTAATGAGGTGAATTTGGACCCTGTTTCTTTAGAGGATGTTGCTATATTGGGAGCTTTGAATGTTGGTGTTGAAGAGATTCATGGTAAGGAAGATAGTGATGGAGGTGTGATAATCAATGGCACTTCTAGTAATCACTTTCATAAATTAGATTATGAGATGAACTCTCATTTTTAGGTAGGTACTCAAATAAATTAATGTAGAAGTAAGGATGCAATAACTAGTGAATACACAATGAAGAAGGGGGTTCAGGATGCTCATGAGTTTATGGAACAACCACATTGTCTAGATATGATTGATATGAACACTCATTTTCAGCGGGGGTGGGGAGCAGATAAGGGTTACCAAGAGGTTCACATATCTGTAAAATGGTGTGACATCACTGATTATGGAAAAACAAATGTTGGCTGCATGGTCTGGCCTTATAACAGTGACATTTTTTAGTGTGGGATGAAAAACGTGCTCTGGAATGAGGAATCCATGTTTTCCCCAACATGAAGAAGGCCAAAGAAAGACTATTCCTTTCTTACAAAGATGGTTCCTACTAGGTCTTCTGTTAGGAAGTAAGTCAGGGTGGCCTCTACCATGAAATTGGGTATGAAATCTAATAATGAGTTTGTATCTTTGTATAATATGAATTCAGAAGAAATTATTCCTTGATTTTGAAGCATTATGAAAGCTCAGAGTGGGAATAGGTTACTGCGGAGAAAACAAATTATCATGGATGGAGTGAAATTTATGATTTTTAGGATATGTAGTTGTTTTTTCAGTTCAGTTGTGTTTTCCTGGTGCACTTTTCTTTTATTTTAATAAATGGACAGTAGATTTTCCCCTGATTGAGATTTTCTTCTATATATATGTATATATCCTGATATATATACCTAGTTTATCATTTATTCCCTTTCTAGGGATATAATGTTTTTTGAAGTTCCCATCAACATTCTTTCTTTCCTCTAAATTCATGTGACACTTGATTAAATGTTTTAATATTTTAGAATTTATAATAAATTAATCATATTGGGGAAATAAATTATGTTCTATTTCTGGTTTTATGGAAAACATTTTTCACTTACCATCTTTCAAGGTTCCTTACTCGTATCTTAAATGTTTTTGTTAAGAGTTTTATTTCTATTCCAACTTTTACACAACTTTATTATAATTTTTTATTCACTTTAACCTAAAATTAATTAAATATTAATCTTTATTCCATTATAAACATCCAAAAATCATTAATCCCTTCCATTATTGGTTATATTTTTTATATACCACTTGGAATATATTTTAGAAAATATTTTTTAACCCATTTTATTTTCGTGGGTTTATAATATACTTATTACTTATGTATGATGTAATTATTTAGAACACATATAAATTTATATATTATGATTTGAAAAGTGTGTCTAAAATTATTTGTCCCCATATTTCAATGGGAAATTCCATCAGATTATGAGAAACCATATATAGTGCAATGATCATAGGCATAACAAACATTTTTATGTCTTATTTAGAGTAAACCTTGGCATATACATATGATATAATTATTTATATTAAATCAACAATCATATAATGGTTTTATCTTATGATATTTTTTCCATTATTACATGCTTTCATGGGATCATATATGATACTTCTCTAATATGAAAGTATGTTATTCTTATTGACTCTTATAGTTACTTCATTATGTTTTCAATTCTTGTACCGATATTTATAGCCCACACATTTCATTATGTCTGTCCCTAGGGAATCCTTTATTGTATTAAAATAATAAAGGTACTTAATATCTCATTAGAAAGATCAAAATTATTATAAAAAAATTTATTCCTATGTAGATTTATTATGTATTCCGTCTTCCAAAGACACCATAACTACTGATTTTTTTGTTTTAATTTATTGAATTTTATAACAAAATAAAGTATAGATATGTGTATAAGACTCTGGTTTCTATACAAGTTGTATTGGTTGTGACAATTTTAGTATTTTGGTCATAAAATTATGGTGTTCTTAAAAGTAGTAAGGGCTATTTCAGTGAGTGTTTAGCCTATAAATTTATGGTGCAATTTCTAAGGGAAATGGGGGTGTGTTAAAGGAATATTTAAATCTTCATGGTAATGTAATTCTAGGGTTGTGATATTTATTCAACATTTAATGGTTTTGAAATTATTTTAGAAGTACTGAGGGACGGTAGACTATGTTAAAGTGGATCATGAAATAGATTTAAGGTAGAGGTTGATATAAGTGTTTTGGGTAATGTTAGGAAATGATGGTGGTCAAATCCATTTCTATTTTTTTTAATGGATATTAAGAAAGGTGGAATGGTCCATTTTATTGACATGATATCGTTTGATAATATTTACCTAAGGATATAATGGGTTTTTTTGGAATAATAAATGTTCTGGTTGAGGTTAATCATCACTTCTTTATAAATATATATTGACCATTTTCCTTATTTTGAATATATTTCTCTATCGAGAACCCTAGATGATCTTAAGTAAATTTTTAGAGAACATTTCATATCCCATTTTTTATATTAAACTAATCGATTCATGATGTTGACTATTATTTGATTTTATGTGAATTAATTTTCTTTCATTATCATTTCTCTTATATATTTCAGGTCCTAATCTATCTTATAATGTTATTTCAATATGTAAATTCAGTCTTTGGAGGTGTTTTTTTAATTTCTTAATGACATTTTCATTTGTATAGGTTCTGATATGGATCCTTTTATATTTATTTTTTAATAATCCTTACATATCAATTCCAGTTTTCCATGAAGAGAAATGTTCAATTTAATGGTTTTTAAGAAGGAAATAGATGAGGGGAAATGTGTGATAAAAACGTGAAATATCTATTTATGATATGGATAATGTGAAATATATTATAAATCACTATGCCTCCAATACTATGGTAGTTTTTAATGTTATAATCAAAGTATATATTTATTAGGATTCCTCATGGCTGTATTGGGTAGTTTTTTAAGAAGGTGAAAATTTATACTGGGTATTATAGATACTGAGGAGTGCATTAGAGCAATATAATCAAGATTCCACGATGTAACACAAATCATATTTTCATAAAATTTGGGAATAAAAATTCAAGTACTTATACAATGAAAGATGATATACTATGATCTATTTCCTCATTCATGATTGTGCTGAATTTGCAGTTGAATAAGATTTGATTAACTAGTTCCTTCCAATATATGTACATGATAATAAAATAAAAATGAAAAATGTGACCCCCATTATTCACCCCTCCCATTTTAGGTTATCCTGGGTTATAACACACAGACAGATATATATATATATATATATATATATATTATCATGAGGATGATGGATATTATATGGTTTTTACGGTGCTTGGACGGCGATTCTCTTGTTTTTAGAATTCTAGAAGATGTCTCGGTCAGGGTGGAGTTCTACTAATTTAGTGAAATTTTTTCTCTTCCTTCTCTTATTTTATGAGGATGAGTCTATTGGGGTTGTTTTTGTTATAATGGGAAGGATTAAATGGTTATATCCATAGTAATATAGTTCTATTTTTATGATGAATTTGATAGAGATATTATAGTTTTTTTTCTAGTTTTTATTATTCTTTATGTTCTAACACGCGAAGCACATGAGTTAGGCAGTCGTGTGACTACTCCATTAATGGAAAAGGGAATGTTTTTTCTATGGTTAGTTATTTTGGGTATGAAATGATGTTAAATTTAATTTCTATGGGTTAAAAATAATCTACTAATTTTTAGAATCTAATATTAATATAATGATTAATGGATAGTGAAAATTCAAATTAAATAACAAAACGAGAAGGTTAATGTAGAATTAAAGGACGATATATGAATAATGAATGGTTGGAGAATGAATTCGTTTTCAGAATGGGTACACTTAATATGGTTAAAAATTTTTCCTAATAAACATAATATATATTGAATGTGGTCATCCAAAAATATTTCAATAATTATATTATTAAATGTGAGGTTGAAAATCCATTTCATATAGTTTGATCCATGATATTAGTAATGATTTATTGTGGAATATAGTGTTTTTTTCTGTGGGATTAATATTATTTATTGAATGTAGCGATGGGAATATGATGTGGTAAAATAGGTTAAAGGGTTGTAATTTCTTAGCCTGTGATATCTCATATTAGGTATATATATAAGATATAAAAGAATATAGTTCTAGTTTATATATACGTTGTCTGACATGAATGAGTTGTGATGGCTCATAATTGGAATTTATATCTGGGTTGTAATGGATACAGGTTATAATTTATACATATATTGGCTATCATGAATCAATTATGATAGATAAAGGTAGTTGTAACACTAACAATATCACATTGAGGTATAAAATATTTTATTTAGTGATTTTTATCTCTTTTTATTGATTTTGGTTAGATCTTTGGAAGAATATGTATGTTTGGAACCAATCAGGCTGTCGACCTAGGCTAGTAATCGAGTTCAGTTGCTAGAATAAGATCGATCATAGAAATATATAGAATTAAAAAACCATTCCATGATGTATGGAATCATGAAATTGGTAGGGGTTAATTTAGTATCACACTATATTCAATGGGTTCAATGGAGTGATGGGTGTGAAATTATATTGATGACATTTTCATTGATGGTTTTTCTATGTTATGAATATTAAATTTTGTTTTCAATAACGTATGTATTTTTTTATGTTCAACTTCATACATAAGGAAATATATATTATATATGGAAATTATATTACCTATTTGTTTACTACGTAATGGAAAACCCTTCAATATAAAAATTATATCAAATATAAAATAATATATTTTTTATTGGTTTTTTGGATAATTGAAAATCCTTATATTGGATAAAATATATTTTTTTGGGAAAATATATTTCATATTGGGTTTTATGGGTAATTCAAAAACCATATGTATGAAAAATATCTTATTATAAATTTTATAAATTAATAAACATTACACAATACAGTGGAGTTGGAAACTATACAGAGAATTGGTTTTCTAGATAAGGAAAAATATAATTTATTATTTAATATATTATGTATTGTAATAGAATATTTTGTACTTGAATTATCTCTAATGGAATTGTATAATGCACGAATGAAATATTTATATATTTGGATATTTTTGTATTTCTTATTATGATACACAAGTGTTTTCCAGATATTTATGGTATCCAAAAGAATTTCTAATGAATCGTGAGAATATTACATTCACTAAAATATATTACATATTTGAGTGTTAGAGATTCCATTGAAAATTATTTTCTTTTATTAAATATATTATGAATTCCATCCAAATGGATATGTATGAATTCATTATTTTCCAAATTTTCAATATATTTAAGTCATCACTGTATCATGTATGATTAAAATATGAATGCACAAAAGAAATCCAATTGCTGAAAATGTATAAATATTTATTTATATATTGAATCACATTTCATTATAGATATGTTTATTATCATTCATATGATATATTTTTTTTAATGACCATGATATATATTTTTTGGGGATTCGAAAAAAAATAAGAGTCATACCATTATCCTAGAGGTCAAATGATTCCTTTTGTCCAGTTTTTCTGTAATTAATTAATTAATTAATTAGTTAAATTTATTATTTAATGGGATTTTTCTCATTTAATCCAATTATACAATTGTTAATCCCCAACTCACGTCTCTCTCTCATCCACTCATTCTATATAATCCTTTTTGACTCCTCTCATGAAGAAACTTGGTCCTCATTCTCTTGGAATGTAATTCCTATGAATTATCCACGAACAACCATTAAATAGACTCTTTGGATTCTAAACAATTATTTAAGAACCCCCATGGTGGATTCTCTCTATCAGTATTCTCTATAAGATTTTTAGATAGGTGGTCTTAGGAGATACCTTTAATCAAAGAATCATAGGTTGTTTTCTTATTAAAAATGTTTTTGTATGTTTATTAAAATCATTTTATGACTTTTTTGAAATCTACCATATATGTTATATTGGTCTATAGTATTTTATATTTTTTTAGGATAATTATATATTTTATAAATTCATGTATTACTTATTAAAAATAATGATCCAAACTACATGTTTGATGAAACATGTCATTTTTTAAAGATCATTTATTTATTAATGTTGAACTTCTAATGGTTATGCTATATGGGAAGCTCGATTTATTGGGTTTGAATATTTGGACAAGTACCTCACTTGGTTTCAATCCCACTATACCAGGTAAATTATAGATTATATAACAAGTGAAGGATTATAATCTAGCTAGTGACTATTTACCCTATTTTAAACAGCCACTCTAGACAGTTTCCAATTCAAATTTATTTTAGAAATAAAATAGTATATAGATATTATGAGGTAATGCTCTTAGTTTCCCTAGAGAATGGACCATGATATTTTATTAATTCATATTTATTTGTATATTGAAATTTATTCTTTAACTATGGTAAAATTGTTTTCCCCACACTTATTTATTTATGTTGAGACCCTTTAATTTAACACATATTATGTCATAATTTTTAACATAATTTTCCAAATAATAAAACATGGTAATTATTAGGTATAGTGTATTCTGAATTATTTCACACTTAATCAAATCATATTAAACTATATAAAATCATCTTTAATTAAAACTACACATACTGATCACAACACCATTAGATCATCAAAAACTACATAGTATATCTTGGGGAAAATACTTATAGAAAGGCGTTATCTTGAAATACAAGTAAGGGAATAAAATAGTGATAAATTATAAAATGAGATTAATGAGGCATAGAAATATATTATTATAGAAATATTCATATGAATGAATACATGATATTGAGAAATGATATCATAATATTATAAACACGTGGAAACAAAAAAAAACATGATTTTATAAACATAAGTTAAAGGTAAATCCCAAGTTCATCATCATAATTTGGATAACATTCCACAGACGATTGGGAATACTCCACATTCTCACAAATATAGTGGAAAAATTCTAATGGTGGATTATGTTCACTCCATAATCCCTTATATAAAATATCATGTCATATAAGGCCTTACCCAATTATTTGGTGGACTACATAGTTCTAGGACTTCCATCCAAATAAATTTAATTCATATATATTTGTTACACTTGAGGAAAAAACATATAAAAATTATAATCATAATATAACCTATAATTGGAAGTGGGTTTCATGAGTCTGATTCAAGGAATAACCAAAGGCTAAAATATATATATTTCTTAGATAAGTGGGAATTAAATATCTTTGAACTTTAATAATTGAAAATGGGACATTGGTCAATAATGTAGTGTTCCATTGTATATTATTCAGGATGAGGGTAAATTACAAGAAGGAATATAAATTTACCACTTGGGTGGTTCTTTCTGAAATAAGTAAAATATATTTTTAATGAAGGAAATACCATATTATTTAACATAAATCCCATGTGGTGTTATCTTAGTGGTACATTCTAGTTGTGTCCTTTTCACTCCATGAGAGATTGTGCAGGCTCGTGTCCTCCTATATTTGGACACTGTGTGTATTAGACACAGGGTGATTTAAATCCATTTCCTATATAGGGAATAAGTAGTGTGCTCTGGGCATAGTGGGGCCCCCAGTGTGAGGGGAGCATTACCCATACACACATGAGATGATGGGTATGCGTTAGTGAGAGATTATCCCTCTAGAGATCACCACAGATTGGGGTTTGCCCTATTGACCTCTCTTAGATTATATTATTCTGATGGATGAATGATTCCCAGTACAAGGGAGATTCAACTCCTACAAGCCTTCTGCTGTCATGATTACTCGAACTCATATGCGTATAGATGATTCAGTGTTAGAAGAGAAAGCATTGAAACACTCATTCTCTCCTTGAAAGTGAGTGACTGAAACCACTATGATAAGGATAGGAAACATGGATCATGCCAAAGAAGATCATATAGCAGTCTCATAATATCTTAAACTATGTGGACACTCAATTGTTGCTTGTATCTTTCTACCTAGGGGTTCTCATCCACTAAAAATAGTTAATATGACGGAATATATATCAACGATTTGGGAGTTTACATCCTGTAAATGCACATAATTGGGATGAAGATTCCAACACATGCTCTTACACATTTATGAATTGACGTTTCGAGCCTAGGGATTCAGCTCAATTGTTCTTGAACTTGGTATCATCCACGTTCAAGCATATGATATGAAATTTTATAATTTTGAAGTTGGTAACTCATCAGATCAAAGTTGAATGAGTTTCAAAGGAATGAACTAGATCCTTTTGATCCTTGAAATTCTTTACGACATTTCAATGAAAATTTATGTCCAAATTATGATTGAAAATGATATATAGGCTATAATATTTAGTGGTTTATCTATATTTTTTCATGATGTTGAATTCAGTTCTAAACTGGGTGATCTTGTGATTCTTTCTACTGATGATGATGTTCTTGATTTAAAATATATTTTATAAAAAAATAACCAAATTATGTATGACTTGGAACGTGATTTATCATTATTATACTATCTAAAAATTATCTAATGTTTGTGTCTTAAGTTCTGTATGTGGTCATGAGATAAAATACTATACAAAGAAAAAGAAAATTGTTCATAATTTCTATGATGTTACTAATAACATGAAACTGATTCGTAGTCATTATGATAGAAAAAAATTGAATGGACTCTATCAGAGATGGTGATATTGGAGTTCTGAAAAAATATGATGATTTGGTAGTGATAAGTTCATATATTATTTCACAAATTAAATCTACCAATTTTAAATTTGTTGATTCTACTGAAGAGTATAAGACATTTTTACTTAGGGAATCATATCCTATCAATTCTCATCCTATTTTAGTAGAGGCCCTGGTTCATAATGATGGGATAGAAATACAACATAACAATTTTACTGATGAAGGTCAGAAATCATGGGAAGAATTTTTTTTCGGAGAGGTTGATGAGAAAGATTATAGTGATTTTATAAAAAGTATTTGTCTTCATAATAATAAGGATCAAGTGGTATCCTACACAGATACATGTAATGTGTTTTAGGATGTGAATATTGATGAATTAGAAATCAGAGATGTGGTTGACCAAAATTGGAATAGTAGAATACCTCTAGTAAACAAAATGGAAAAAAGACCAATAATCCTGTTAACAACAATTCTTGAAAATGAAATGATTTTGTTCGGATGAAGATAGAGGAGATACATCCTTCTGTACTAGTTATTGATGCATTGGAAGAAAACACCCAATATTTTGCTTCTCGATATTCAGAAAGAAATATGAAATCCTCAACCAATGTGGATGAAGAAGTTTTTCAGTTATATTGTTACAAGTAGAGAGGAACTTATACTGATCACCAAGTGGGGGTTGATCAATAACATGAAGTTATTTCTACCCCTATTCCTAAACATGAAATTTATTTCACTAATAATTTACAAGATTACATATATACCTCCATTAGATCACATGAATCACACTGATTACTGTAAAGAATATTTAATTTTTTATGGATTGTAGTAGGCAATGACTCTAGTTATGAGGGATACTTCTATAGATATTGTTAACAAAAATGATGATGCTTGTTCTGGATCAAATAAAATTCTCATTTAAACCTTATTAGAAAAGGTATGATCTTTTCATTAGAGAAGAGGAATTCTTCTAAGATGAAGAGGACATAGGTGGGGATGTGGAAGAGTGTAATAGAACATCATATATTAAGAATAAAGGTAAATAGGTAACATGTAAATAAATAAATAAGAATTCTATCATTTTTTATTAGGTAATATTTTCCCTTTTTTACCCATCCTCATCTACTTTCATAATTTTTTTCAATAATAGGGGATTCACCTTTAAACTTTAATTAATATTTTCGATTAAAATAGAATTTAACCAATGTATTTTTCTGCAAAATAATAATGGCTTTTAGAAGCTATTCATGTTTTAAAATCCATTTATTGTGGTGATGGCCAATGTGAGAAAAGAAATAAGAAAGTTTCATGAAACATTTTTACATAAAATAAAAAATTTTATGGGAACATAAAACATATATAACCCCTAAAAGGAAAAGGGTATTTAACTAAGTATATATATAAGGGTCATACAAAAAAAATATAATAATTACATGAAAATATCATTGTTAAAAATATAGATAATATGTAACCAAAAAGCCTTGGTAGTGGTCTAGAAGAATTCATACTATTTTTTAAAACACAATTGTTGAAAATAATAAATCATAAAAAAATAAAAAACGTTCATTTTATAAATTAGATAAGTTAAATATATAAATTTCATAATTGATCAAATTAATTACATTTCTTATTAAAAAAATAAAACATTGATAGGATTGGAAATTAAGTATATGGAGGGAAACCATCATTTAAGCAGATGAGAATTTTTCTTAATGTAATTTCACTTTCAAGAAGTATGGAAAATAAAAACTAATCTCCAAATATATAAATATGTTATACTGTATGAAATGAATGATTTAACTCAAGGGGAAACATAAAATCTCAAAATAAAATTTCTAAATGACCCTTACAATTTAGGGAAGACAACAATATTTTCACTAATTAATGAAGAGCTTTAATTGATGTTAATTTTCATTAAACAAATAAAATTTATGATATTACCAATCACGTGGGTAGTAGTTACGGAACAAATTTTTTTTATTAGTGCATAATATAAGAGAATTCCTCAGTGAATGGTTATTGAGTCGGAAACCATTACCTCATATCTGAATACACTTTTCATGTTCACTTAACTTCACATATAATCAAATGAAGTTAATTAAAAAAACTTAAAATTACTATATCCACCTATATTTATTTTTATATGGTATAAATATCATAATTATGCACTAATTTATTAAATAATTTCCATTTATGTTAGTTATATGATGTTCATTGGATAGTTTCCTGGAAAAATTCATGGAATTTTGAATATGGTGAATGTTTTAAAAAATAGATTATCATTATACATAATTGTTTATTTAATATATCCTTTATTATTCCATTAGAAAATAATTTATATAGGTAAATATGTTTTTTATGATGGGACAAAAATTAGAAAAGGAACTTTAATATATCATTTTTAGTAGTTAAATTTACTATAAGCGTCTATTGTTAATATCACCTATGGAACATATAATATTAATATTTTTAAAATTTCATTCTTTATTAAATTAATTTTTATGTTTTATACATTTTTTATTCCACCCATGTAATTCATTATGGAAAATTAAAGAGAAATTTCCTCATGTGTAGGTGGTTTCCCACACCTACACATGACGACGTTTTCACTTTTATAAAGGTTTTGGATAATTGTATAAAATAGGTGTAACATTATTTTAATGAAATAAAATATTAGTAATAATATTGTCTTGTAATAAAACTCTCCGGGATAGAAGAGGTTTGGGAATTTTGAGACAGATGTGTGGTGGATAATAATACATACTACTTAGGATATTCTCCTTTGGTCACCACCCTAATCCAACATAGCATATACTTTGGGAAATAGAAAATATTTTATGTCATTGCGATAGGGATTAGAAGAGACTATATAAGGTCGTGGTCTAATACTAAAGGTATTTGTTCTTTTGGAGCATTAGAGGGTAGATGGTTTGGTTTATAATTGAATATGAGTCCATTTTTGGTATTATAATGCGTTAAGGTTAAAAAATACTCAGAAATATTTTTATAAACATGTTTTAATTCATTTAATATTTGATTTTCTATACTTTTATTATTTTTTGTATTTACAAAGTCTACTAATTTTTCCAAAAGTAATTCATTTCAATGGAAAATATAAAATGATATTATTACATAAATTGATGAAAATAATTATAAATATGAAATAAAATTTATTATATAAAATATCCATGATTTGGAAAAATAAATTTTAACATTTTCTCATATATTGCCCCGAAATATTTTTTTTCAATTTATATATTTTTAATCATAAGTTATATGTTCTTGATAACATTATCAATATTATTGATTAATTTTAAATTAAAATTATTATTAATAGTAAACTAATATTTAAATTAAAATTAAAATAATTCAACAACCAAATTATGTAGGGTTGAAATTATATTATTTGAAATAGATGAAAAAGTGTTTGTTGAAACATTCAATAAATTTTATAAAATAATAAAAAAGTGTTTTATATATCAACATATAATTTTAAAATAATTATTTTAACAATATTAAATATTTTTACCTTTTAACAATTGCATTATGATATTCAAGGAATTCTTGTATAATAATTTCAGAAGCGGTATAATGTAAGTTAAATTAGATTTTTAATTATTCACAAAAAAATAAATTATTTCAACTATAATGTATTTTTTTTGAAGATAATATTGATATTATAAATCCAATAATGGTGATATATTTATCTATTTCAGATTAATATAATTGATAAAATTATATTTTAAATTAAAATATAATATATAAAGAAAAATTACATTTATTGAAAAACAAAATCTATAAACATTAAATTTTCTAAATATTATTTCATATCAATTTATAATTTTAGAAATGTTTATATGTGAGTTCATAAATAATAATCTTATTGATTTAAATTTAATATATTAGGATAAATTATAAAAAAATTATAAAAAAATTTCTTTGAAAAAATAAATATTTATTTTATTTTAGATATTCTTTAACAAATAAAATTAAAAATAAAAATTTATATTCAAAAATATACTTTTATTTCTACATACTTATTAAAAAAATATAAATTTAAATGTACATTATATCATATTTTAATAATAATAATATAAATGTATTTACGTATGAAATATATATATATATATAATGTTTTAATATGCTTTTATTTATTTTATTATGAGTTATATTATTTTAAATTTATTAGTTAACAATGAACATAATTAGTATAACAATTGAATATATTCCAATAAACATATTTGAAGGGACCATATTTTAAACAACTATGTTTTCAATGACCATATTTATAATGGATGGATTTTAATCCTATAAATAGATTTACTAAATAATTTCATCATTGAAATATCATTTTAAGGCTCATTTTTTATTTCGTATTATATATTTTTCTTAATGATTTCTCTTTTCAGGGTGCGCCTCTTCGTTATACCTTTTGTTTGGATTCTATTGAACCACATGAGTAGATATGGTCAAAGATATTTTATAGTCATTAGTATTTTTTAGTTTATTTATATTTTACCATATTTATTTATGAACATTTAAAAGGCATAATTATTCCTTGGAAATTTATAGCCCATGGTGTGCATGACTATATTTTAGGTGATATTTTTCTACTTTTTCACTTCTAAATAAATATTATTTATTTATTTTTGTATTTATCATTTCGAGAACATTTTATGGTCATGTTTCAATCCTTTTAAAATAATAGAGGAATATTATTTAATATTATGAGCATAAATAATAATAATAATAGCCCATAAAACCCCAGGAGTTACATTCTCCCCCCACATAAAAAAAATTATTTCATCAATATCTTAATCATCACATAAAAATGGGAATGTTCTATGGGAATATAAATTATAGATATGGTTCATGATATAATTTATTGAGATATACTGACTTTACAAACATCATAACTATCTCTTTTTCATGAAAAGAGACTTATCCCAAATATTGATTTGTTCTTAAACTATTTTGGCCATGAGTATACCATTATTTGGTATGAAGACCCGCATTATATAATATTTTTCAAGAGTGTATTTATAATTATTCATTCATTTCTTGAATACAATTTTTTAGTATAAAATGTGGTTTCTTCACTCTAGGTAATTTTTTGTCATGTATTTGGAGCCATCCCATCAGAAAAATCATGTTAAATTAATCTAAAAGATGGATAATAATATTTCTACAATTCACATTCCTATAAACATCAACTAAGAATACCATAGTCTAACTTCTAGAAGATATATTTGATAATAAAATCATAAAAGTTTGGATTTAATGATTCTGAAAAACTTCATATATATACTCGAGTTACTATAATAAATTTCCCAAAAGATATATACTACTCTAGATTGGATTTCACATGTACCTTAAATATCATTATCCACGGCTGGATTAGTGGTTTGAATAGGATTTCAATTTTCCTCTTATTATTTGATGGAAATGTGGGTTTTCATATTGGATAGTAATTAGATTTGGTTATGGACCTGGATAATTCTAAATTTACCCACACAAAAACATTGAATTATTAATGGGTACTTTTTATGAAATCTATTTTGTTCAATGTTTTTAACAAAATATTAATTATCCATTGACATTATGGTTCTAGATGACCCCCTATTCCTATTATAAAGTATAATATATCCCCCTTGGTCCAATTTTTTTGTGGATTACACCCACATTTTTTATATATAATTGGTTGAATATTCATTCCCTCGTCATCTGCATCACCTGATTTCCTATTAGTATCCATCCAATAATTATTTAGTGCACCTATGATTTTAAGTATACCAATTTTATAAATCCTGATTTGTGGTAGTTTGTATTAAATAATCAACATGTTCCTAGTTGAGCAACAAATACAATGGGATGATCATTTGTGAAATCATTTCATTATACATCATACATATTATTAAATTGGTTCCATGTATTTCAAGTAATTTATAAAACCAAAATGAGTTAATGTGAGTGATTAATAATTGTCTTCATAAGTGAATTTTCATTGATTACTAAATGAAAAGTTATCCTGAAGATATACCACTTAAATATTCCATTATGTTACAATATAATTATTATTTTTAATTTATATCATTTTTTATAACATATATCATCCACATTTTTACCTTTATAATTATTTTCTCAACTTACATAATTATTATTACAGACTATATCACTCGTGATTCTTCCTAGTTTACTCTATATTAACATTTATCATAATTTATATCCAAATACCATAAAATAACATGGATTTAAATCATTTATAATGGTTCTTTAAGAGTGTATAATCAACTGCTTCATATAACCTGAGTGTGGCAAGCTATGTTTTCAGATATTCCTATTTTTCGCTGACATTGTCACTATTGAGTTATTACAAAATAAACCTTGTTTGGGGTTATAAACCCAAGGTAAAATAATTTCATAGACTCCAGATACTAGAATTTATTCAAAAGGTGAAGTAATTGGAAGGAAAACCACAGAATCTCTAATTTACTAAACATTTAGGATGGTCACATATATTTATGTTAATACCATAGACTTCTCCCTAGAGTTTCCCCAATGGTCCGGGCTTCCTAATGTCCAAAAATAATTAAACATTTTCTTTGATACCAACTATAGTTTCCCAGGTCATAAAACAATATTATTTCATAATTTTTAACATACATTTCTATAAAATTAAAAAAGTGTATTGATGAACCTAGTGTCTTTATAGGATTAGACACATAACTTCATCATATTAAAATTAAAAGCACCATCATTATTTAAAAATCCACATTGTTTCCATAAATAGAATTGATCTTCTAATAATAAAAATGACATCCTGATGAAAATACATAATTAAATGGGTGTGATAGAAATCCTAGAAAGGGAGTAAACGTTTCAATAAATCATAACATAAGCTTCAAGTCTCATAACATGATATCATAATGAGTATGATTATACAAATTAAGACATAGAATAAGAAAGAGAAATCATTAGATCACACACATGTGAAAAAATAATACGTTATATAATTAATATAATTCAATGACACTCTTATGACCATCATCATAATGTGGAAAAATTCCCATGGTGGATTATTTCACTCTCCATTCTTCAAGACAAAGTCAAAAATGTCTCATGGTGGAATAGGTTCACTCCAAAATATCTTGAGTATCACATCATGATATATAATTAATGACATAATGAATTAGAGGGATATCTAATTCTTCCCTTAACTGTCACAGAATTTAAATCCAACTAAATTTATTAATCATAATGAAATTAAACCATATATAAAATATTAGCATGATCAAACCCAAGAGAATGCAGTGAGTTTCAAAATTCGGTTTCAAGGAATAACTAAAGGATAAATCAAAACAATTACCAAGATAATAAATACTTAATTCATTTTTAAAATTAATATTTTAAAAGGTATATAGGACATAAACTTGGAGTTCTAATGTAGAAAATTCTAGATAATCATATTAGAGAAGGGAAATAATAATGAAATACTAGGGTGGTTCTTTCTGAAAGAAAAAATACTAATTTTAAAGAATAAATAAATTATTGTTTTACATAAAATAACATTCGAACATAGAGTGATATCTATTTAATAATAACATTTTTTGAATCTATCAATTATTTAAAAACATTTTATGTGGGTGACGCTCAATGTGAGACCAAAATAGGAATCTTCTTTTAAACCCGGTTTACATAATGGTGGGGATTTTGAAGGAAACTAAAAACTTGTATAACATATGAAATGTAAATATTTATTTAAATAAGATTATATTTAATGGAAATATATAAAAAATATATGTGGTAAAAGAGAATAATATTTCATAAAATTGAGAAAAAAAACGAAAATTTGTAACTTAAAACCCACAAATGATGTCTCGATGAACCCATAATATGTTTTAAAACACCTTTGTTGAAAATACAATATCAAAATAATAATAAATTTTCTTATTAATTAGTAGAACTTATATATTATGTTTACATGTGATAATCCTGAATTAGGTTTTCAATTAAAAAGGATAACATTGAAAGTATGTATAATTATGGAATAAGGAAGAAACCGGCGTTTATGATGATGGAATTTATTCAAAACATTGTTGTATTTTGAAGAAGGATTAGAGATCATTTGTAAATAATACTCAAATAAAAAGTGATAAACCAAGATATAAAAAATACATACTATATTAAATTAAAGATGAAACTCAAGAGTAAATATTATAACTGAGGATATAAAAATCTGTTATGAACGACACTCATATTTTAGAGAAGACATCATTTGTATCATGTAATAAGGAAGAACATGGATTGAAGTTAATTTTAATAGTTTGAATAAATATGATATTAAATATCAAGGGGGTAGTAGTTACACCATATTAAGTAATATTGGTTCATAATATCTATCACTCATCAATGAAGGGAGATTGAGACAAAATCACTTACCTAATGTATGAATGTGCACAACACATACACGTACTTTTATATATAATAAAATTAGGTTTATTAAAAAATTAACAATAAATATCTTAATATATATCCTTTCTTAATGTCTATTTATCATCATCATTCTCCAATTTGTTACTTCATTTCAGTTTTATTTGGTTTCTTGAAGTCCTTCAAACAAATTCTCAATCAAATTCATGGTATCTTGACCAAGGATGATGTGTATTAAAATAGTGTCACAATATTAAAAATTTTATATTATATTGTACATTATTATTACATTATGACATAATATATATTAGTAAATTATTTTTCCATGAATGTATTCAAATTTTAAATGATACTTCCATTGGTCCTTTTTAATGGCCATATTTACTATAATTGTTTATTGTAAATATCACTTATAAAATGTGAATATTATCATTATAAAAATATAATGGTTTTTATAATAATCTATTCACACATTACATAAATGTTTTATTCAACCCATGTAAATCATTATGGAAAATGAATGTGAAATATCATCACATGGAAGTGGTAAACATCACATACACATGACGACCTCTTCACATTTTGAAAAGTTTTAGAGAAATATATATAATTAGTGTTCCGTTAGTATAAAAAAAATAGAAAAATAATAATAACTCTAGAATTATCATACTCTCATGTATAAAAGTTGTTTTGGGGTTTATAATTAGAAATTAATTAATAAGGCATGCAGAAAAATATTAAATATCTCTCTCGATATTATCTTTTAGTCACCACCTAAAAAATCATAGCCTCATATTTTGTGAAGTAAAATTATTTTAAGATATTTAGAGGGATTCTATGAGAGACTAGGATATTGGATGGTTTTAGCCTAATGCGATTAGGAATTATGGAGAGTTCGAGGTTTTGTATTTCCTTTTATTATTGAAGCGAAGTGAATTTTTTAACATATAACAATGTTATATAAATAGAACACATGTTTCAATTTGAATGAGATTCCAAATTATGAATTAACAGTGTTTGGGAGGCCTTAAGGTTAATAAATCCTCAACCACTAACAGAAACCCCTCCCCCTAATGTGTACACCTTCTAGGCCGAAAATGAGTCAAGGTAGGTGTTAACTGCTCGAGTCCCACCACCAATATTCCCGAAGTTGGTGACTAGCACTGAGGATATAATAATCATACATATGGGAGGAATTACTCTCCAGGATAATATGAAGATAGAGAGGGTGAGAAAGAGAGAGAGAAGGAAGCCCCTAACATCAACACATTCTCCTGTGTGTTTGTATATATATATATATATATTCCTAGTGAAAGTATGAAATTTCATACAATATTGTAACAAATTGAATGAAACTACAAGTACCACAAAGATAAAGACCACAAAGACCATGAAACCTAAATATTTCCTAAAAACCACCTGCTATTTATATCTATACCTATCTCATTCTGACTCTGGATTACCAAAAAAATGAATGTATATATTCTTTCCATGGGAATTATTGTATACATATATGGATCCTCCCATATGCCTCTCATGAAACAGATAATGAAATCATGATAAATAATTGTTAACAATAGTGAAACATACTCATCAAATAAATAGGTATACTAAAATTCTAGCCTCACCATAGATAACTCTCACCATGTATGATATTCAATAGAGCATATAATTTAATAGTGAAACATCATGGGTACCGTTATACTTATTTACCATTGGTTTTACAATCTTCTCCAACATCTCACGTCCTGAGACATCTCTTAAAAATAAGATACACCAAACACACCTAGGAAAGGAATCACACATTCACCACATTCATCACATCATCATATCATCCCATATAACATCAACATAAATAGTAAAACTGAGGTTTCTATAATCCCCCACATCTCATATGACATGTAGCATACATTGGGTATTATACCTCAATCCATCAAAATCCATACACTGAGTAAGTTCCTCAAGCCATCACTACCTATACACATCATACCAATAACAATACTTTGGATACTATATTTTGTAATACATGTGTGTGAAATAACCAAAATCAATCAAAACCCTTTAAATATATATGCGATAACTAACTTCTATTTATAATAACACATGTAGCTACCAAGATGAGAGAGTAGGGCTAAATAGGTTAGTATTCCATATATACTCCCACCGAGATGTTGGGGAAACACCCACTTGGATTCTGCTGGGTGTCAGTTTCCATAACAGACATGCATTGGAAGCATATGAAATCAATGAATACAAAACATATAATATAGATCTAACCGCACTATGGGAATAACCTAGTCTTAGAACCAATGGCAGCTAATATCGCTTGGTCTCCAAGCTTCCACTGGTAATCCCAAATATCATATAAACAAAAAGAATTAAAATAGAAATATTAATTAATTATTATTTTTTTATCATTTCCTTTCATTAATTCATTATTTATCATCTTATTTACCATTGAAATTAATTCAAGAAATAATCATTAATCATCAGAGAGTATCTCATTCCCTATAGGAATAATTCCATTCGAGTCTATGATTTATCAAGATTAAAATCTCATTAAATTCCATTATAAACCTACTCCATAGGTTAAAAATTTATAAAGAAAATGATTACAACCATTCCATATCTACATATACAGGGAAAACTAAACCATACTTCCTCAAGAAGAAATAAGAAACCATGAACACCCAACTACATCATGCATTGGGGAATGGACTGTAGATAAAACAACAAACATGAACATAAACCATTAAATAGATTTATAGTCAAGAATCATAGATCTCAACATCTCATTAATATAAAACCCACCTTCAACCTATACCATTATATTTGGTTTCGTATACAAAACTGATATTCATATCCATATTCATCTCGCCACCGTACTCATCACCTTATTCTACGTCATTTGGGCCTCTCTTCCACATCAAATCAGTCATTTGAGTTTCATCCATCCTAGTAACATGTCACATATAGGAATACCATCCTCATATCACATTTTATAGTGATTCCAATATCTAAATCTCCTCAAAAAAGAATCCTAAAACAAAATACTACAACTAATATAGAAATCTATCCCCAAAAACAATGAATATAGTCTTACTCAGTGTTATTATTTGTATTCATGATGGAGATAAAAGGTGATTAGGGTATTTGAGTCCTATAGAGGCCTAAAATGGTGAAGAACAATGGCATCAACTTGAATCAGATTCACCCCCTTGGTTTTAATGCTATAAATATTGGAGAGAAAAGTTACATTGGTTCTATGATCCACCAGAGAATCCAAGTGGTCAGCCACTTAGTTACCCTCTCTCATGGTGTGGTTGAGGTATATATTGTTTTTAAGGAGATATTTTCATTTCCTGATGGTGTGGTATATCGACTAAGGGGTGGTGCCATTGACATGTAAGGCATTATTAATGGTCATGGAATCAATTTCCACTTGAGAGATGTGAACATTCTTCTAGTTGTAAAGGCTGAGTCCAGTAAGAACTGCATTGAATCCTACCCAAATGGAATGAAAACTCCCACAATGTTCTTTGAAATCCATAGTCACATTTCCCCTAGAGCTACAAATCACTCATCCTCCTCACATGTCTCCCTAGATTTAAGTGTTCTATATATTAAGCAAGAGGCCACTTGCGGGAGGTAGCCACTGAACCCATTTCCCTTGGGACCTAGTGATGGTATGTAGAAACTCTAAAGATGTTTCATGGTGATGGGGTAGGGAAGGAGGATCCTTCTAGAAACAAACACTAACGGCCATTTTAATCAATGAAAACCTTGTTCTCGTGATTATAGACATTCCTGTAGAGGTAGACCCATAAATATGGCCTGATTTCATGCATTCCATAAGCACCAGTATCCCGTATTGAGAATGATACCTCTTCCCACTTTTTAAATAGCTGAACATACCAACCCTGAAATCATAACCCCAAGAAAGAGACATTACTGGGATCATGGGATGAGGATATGATCAACTCCCAAAAGAAACTCGACACTTTCTGTGCCTAGTAACCTTCATAGAAGAGGTGACATGTGCTCTTAAACTGTTTATTCTTAAAGTAGTGACAAAGGAATACAAGATGATGAAAACATTATTAATGTTGTCATCTGAGGGTAGGGCATGGTTTCTAATTCTCCTTGTAAGGATGTTATATTATGTGGGAATGTTTTTTCACCACACCAAACCGTTCCATCTGCCATGTCGGTCTTGAGGGTCAGTTAACCATCAAAAATTCATTGAATTGAATTTCTCCAAGGAGGATGGCGCAAAGACACACTTTCCAAGTTCTGAGATGGTAACTATTTAATGAAACAGTGCTAATTGATTATCATCTAGAACTAAACTGATGAATGTTTCATGCTGACTTGCTTCCTTGAAAGAGATGGTAGGGGAAGGGTACCCTGGGTAATCGATCACATTCCCCGCCCATTGCTAATACTAGAATAGAATTTTCCCCTCCCCTATGATCCATTATGATTTATGATGGAGATTTGGTATGAGGATAAAAACTGAGGACTATAAAGGAGACTCATTCACCAATGTAGTGTCCACATTGGCACTATGATTGCAAGACACGATCTTCCCCCACAACATATCTACGCTAATAAACATCCCTGTAAAGATCCATTTAAAATAAGGAGACTAACCTCCATCACATGGAATGAATTAATATGAAGATCCATATTAATGAACCATCATAAAAAAGGTAGAGAACACCTTAGATTACTATATATCAAAGATAGAAGTCTATGGTTCCATCATCATTGAAGGAATCCAAAAACTACTAGAAAGAGGGTTGATGAAGATAGAGAAAAAAAAGAATCCATAAGGTTTGTGGAAAATCTAAGGCTTTGTAGTATTTATTGGTAAAATTAATAGGATAATTCTATATGATGAAACCACTTTACATCATGTAAATTTTATGATTCATATGTCATCAAAAAATGTACCACCTCAAATAATTTAATCTTAAAAATTTTCACATCATGTAACAAGTTATGAAAATGACTCCAATAAGATGTGAATGGATTTCAAGAAATGAATAGGTCTTAAAAATCCATTTAATAAGAAAAAATAATGTAAAAAACATACATGTTGCTTCCTAATTTATGTAGCTAGCCTATCCAAACTCACAGTAGAAATCCTCTGAGCACCATGAAGTTTAAAAACCAGAAAATGGTCTGAATACACAGATCATGGATGTTACCTAAGATAACTATCAATCAATTATCATCCTTGAGAATCCAAAAAAACTATAAAAGAATGTAAAAGGGATTTTTCAAACATCTACCCATGAGATACCTCTCAAGGATCTCACCATCACAATAGCTCAACAACTTCAATAGAGGAATAACATGCAACCACTTATTAGTAACAAAAAGATCCTAAACCCTATCTTGGGTGATATACCTATAAAATAAATGTAAGTTCACAATAATAAACAAGAGGAAACCATATCATAAACCATAATGGTCAACATACATAAAACAAAGAATGATACAAGAGAAGTGCTAAACATCCAACTACTTGGGGTACTTACTGCGCATCCATGAATCATGTCACCAGGAACTCTCCTAAATTCCACCATTCATCCACAATATACGATCCAGGGGAATATAAAAATATTCCAAACCTTCTAGTGGTAGTCTTGGATAAATATAATCCATTCAATGAGGGTCACATCATCATCTATATCGATGTCACCCCAATCGATGACAAAGGAGTCATCATGAATATAATAATTGAGTTATGGCATGAGAAAAACATCCAGTATGTCGATCATCTCTGAATGTTGTTCAATTCCATCCACCATGACTCAAAAAATTCTCTCACCTCAAATGGCCCAAAAAACTGGGTATAATTCTCTCTCTCATGGCCAAAACTTGACTTCCCATGATGATGAGTTATATTAAAGAAGTCATGATGTCCAAAATCTACCAACGGGGGTTTCCTACATAGATCACCATAGTAATTCTAATGATATTTCACTGCCTTAATCCTCAAATGAATTACCCAAACCATATGTTCCATATTCTATACTAGTTCAGATCTGAGAATTTATGAATCTTCGACCCCAGTCTATCATAATGAAAAATCGAATGTTTGGCTGTTCAGAGATTCAAATGGGTCCTTACCAATGGTGGAGTGGATACAATTATTTTAATAAGTTCTGACCAAGGGTAGGTGCCTCATCCAAAAACCTCCAAAATCCATGATAGAAGACCACAATATGTCATCAATAGACTATAGGGTATGCTCTATAGGACTGTCCATCATGCATTAAATGAAGTGATAAGGGATCACTAAGAACCAAAAGAATGATAATGATATCTCTACACCATGTAGGTAAAAATAAAATCCTAACAAGAGATCATAACTCCAAGGACTCTTTGGAGTAACACCACCTCTACAAGATACCACCTCAACAAAATCTCCCCTAATGTCAATGAATAAATTGCTATAAAGAGGGATAATTTTGTTAAAAGATCCATTATAATCCTTACAACATCATAACCTCCTGGAGATTGAAGTAGAAGGGTGTTGAATTCCATTGATATGTCATCCCACTTCAACTACAGATCATCTAATGGTTATAGAAAACCACTCAGAACAATCTTCTTAGACTTCTCCTTCTAGTATAGAAACATTGAGAAACCAACTCTGGAACCCACATGCTACAACCCAGAACACTAAAACTAACAACTCAGAGCATATTACATATTTTTCATGCTGATATATTCTTCCTATGGTGAAACACGAAACTCACGGAGTACCATATCATGCATCACCAAAGGAAAAAAATCCCTCCATGGGAAAACACCCTATGTATTCCATCCTCTGAATAACCATCTGGGGGATTTCCAAAAAACAACATGGCCCCTGCAGTCCTTTTCCTCTAAATCCCTTGTTTGAAATCCTACACTTTAAAAAACTAAGTCAAATACACCTTTATTTATAAAAGGAAAAAAAATTCTTCCAACCATTCCTATATGAAGATGCATCGCTGAGAGTTCTTCCATCACTCTCAAGGAATCTCTAGATTCATTCTTGGAATCACTATGTGACTTCCCAATCAGTGCATTAGCCATAATATTTTAGTTTTTTGGCATATAAAAAATAGAAATTTTGTAATCTAGTATGTATTATACCCAACAATTCTAATGCAATTTCAATTCATGTTGGTAGAAGACACACAATAGGATCTATGGATTGGTAAAGACCACAAAATGCTCACCAATGAGGTAATGTCGAAACAACATCAAAGAAAACACAAGTGAATCCAACTTAATTTCACGTGTGGTATAGTTATTCATATGGGGATGTAACTTCCACGACTGATAAGAAATTACTAATCTCTACTACATAATAATGTATCACATTTCATGATGTGAAGCATTACATAAATTCTCAAACTAAACAATTTTTTCTCGAAAATAGGACTGGTACACTGACCATTTTCTCTTTGAATTACATGAATTCTTCCTGTAATTGGTCATTCCAAAAGAACACATGATCCTTCTGGGTCAAGGACTTCAATGAAGTCACAATCTATGAGAAATCAACCATGATCCTCTTAAAATAGCATAAAACCCAGGAAAACCTGCACATATGCCACTATCTTCTAGGATTCACAATATATAACCACATATATCATTGAGGTATCCAAAAAACATTCTATTTGACACAAAATTCCCCTAGAAATAGATATTATGAGCCTAAAAATTGCACTTCTGGAACATCCCCAACTGTTGATCATGATGAAGAACACAAAATATTTCATGAAAATCCACTGCATGATCCTCCTCAAATGTAGAGTATAAAAGGATTCCATTTATGAAGACCACCATGAACATATCTATAAACTCTATGAAAACTATATCAATAAACCCCATGAAATTTTCAAGTGAATTCAATACAATGAATGAAATCACATAAAACACATAATTCCCTTTATGAAAACATAATGTAGTATCTAGGATATCCTCATCATTCACCTGCATATGATGATATCCAAACAAGGAATTGGTCATCAAGAATAAACTTTCTCCTTTTACTAGATGAAATAAATCATCAATCGATGAATAAAAATAACGAATTTTTACTATGACTAGGTTCAAGTGATGATAATCAATACAAAGTCACAAACATATATCATCCTTCTTCATCAAAAAAATTTGTTCACCCTAAGGTGACACACTTGGATGAACAAAACCTTACTTCAATAGATCATCATGATGAAGTTGTAGCACTGACAAATCAGAAGCCACTATCATATACAGGGACATATAGATATGAAACATTATTAGATGTAGCTTGATCCCAAAATCAATCTTTCATATATGGGGTAATGTTGCAACCTCCTTTAGAAAGACATAAAGGGGATCTTCTATAACCCTGGGAAACAATGCCTTATTATCTTTTAATGATATCAACATCATCTCAAATATCAATGTATTTATGGATTGAACATTCATTTGACCCATTTGATGGTCTCAGTCACCAAAAAAACTATGGTATCTTATCATTGAAATAATAAAAATATCATCTAAAGGTAATCCATGAAATCATTCCCCACATAGAACCAATAAATATGTAGGATGATTCCATATGGTTATTTTGGTAAAATTATTAAATCCCCCAAATGTCAGTGATTCCAAAATACTAGACCATGTAAAGCATGAGATAAAAATAACCAAACTGATCTGCTTCCATCCCTAGCTAACCTGAAAAATATATTATATATATTTAGGGTGATAATATTAGTATACTTAGTAGGATCCTTCTTTGAGACTCTCATGAAATAGATAAACAAATCTTGATAAATATTATTGAACAAAAGTGAAGCTAACTCATCGCCAAAATAGGTATATTATGTTTCAAGAAGAATAAATTTATCTCTCACCATGTATCTTATACAAGTGGTTATATAATATGATAATGAAATATCACAGTTATCCTTATCTTTCTTCCCCATAGGTTTTACTCTCTACCCAACTTCACAGGTCACGAGCCATCTCTCTCCAAAATAATCCATCCAAAAGAGACATGGGTAATGAATCACTGCACGCACCACATGCATCACATCATCAGAATATCTGATATCGTGTCACCATATATAGTAACTAAGTAGTTTCCAGAATCCCCCATATCCCATGGGACATATATCATGTGTGACGTATTATATATCCAGGTATCACAGCCTATACCCTATGTATGTACCTTAATACATCATAGCTTATACACATCATATCCATAATAATCATTTAGATAATATATCCAGTAATCCATGTGTTAGAAATATCAAGAATCCAAAATAACACTAGACACACATATATGTGAAAAATAAATGACATTCATTCCAATTTAAGAAACTATGAAGAGAATAGAGTGGGGCCCTAGGGGGTAGTCAACCATAAATCCCCTCACTAGGATATTGAGGAAAACACCCTCTTAGAGTCTACTAGGTGTCAGTTTACCTAACTAATAAGGGTTAAGTTTCATATGAAATAAAAAAACATAATATATATAATATCGACCACAACCAAACTCTTGTAATAACCATGTCTTGCAATCAACTGAAGAAAATTTCACCCAGAGTCATGGATTCCATTACTAAGACAAAATATCCTATAAGAACACAAGCATTTAAAAGAGACATGATAATGACTTATATTTTTATCATTTACATTCATTAATTAATTTTTTACCCATTAATTAATCATTAACATTATTTAAGATATATTCATTAATAATCAGAGTAAAATTCATTTCCCTCTGGCATAACCCAATCTAAGTCCATGATTTTTCATTATTAACATCTCATTACATCACAACTTAATCTAACACCACGAGTTAAACATTAATTAAATATTTATTAAATCATTCTACATCTTAGCATACTCAGAAAACCATGTTATACAACCACTTAAAAGAAACAGTAAACCAATAAAATCAAGGTTCCACATGTAGTGGGTAAGGGAATTCATAAAAAATAAGAACCCCGACCATCAACCATTAAACAGATTCATAAGAGTGTATCCTAACTCCCATCATCACATCAGTGGGTAATCCCGGCTTCCACCCATTCCATCATGTGTAGTTTTTCCATAAACTCACACATGTTTATCATTATTCTTCTCGACATCACAATAATCAACTACAACCACATCATTTGGGCCTCTCTACCTCACCACATCAGCCTTCGATGGATCATTCATCATATGTTCATATAACATCTGGGACCCACCTCCCCATATCAAACCACATAATAAATATCAGAAATAAAGAACATAAAAAAATAAGAAGTAAAAAAACACAACCAATAGGGAAATATTATCCCTAAAACATGGAGTCAACTTTAGAAGCTCCAAACGCAAGGAACATGACCATAACAATAGGATAGGAAACTCGTTCCCTAGAAATTATCTTTATCACACAGCTAGTTCTTATTCAATATTTAATTAAAAAATTTATTATTCACTACATATAGCTATGGGAATCCTCAGTCATCAAGCTATAACAATCTATCAAAATCTTACCATTCTCTTCGCGTTAAAACCAATTACTTCAAATTGTTAGAAAGTACCTAATCAAATAAACATTTTTTTGTCACTATCAATATTCTCAACAAGAATAATCATTATTAAATTTTTTTCTCAATTCTATTATCATGGATGAACACATTTAATTATTCATTTAAATTAAACAAATTTTATTATCATTAAATTATATGAAAAAAAAATATCATCACAACATGCCACAACTTTAATTATTATTAATGCAATTAATTATAAATTAATTAAGGATTTTTGTTATTTATTAATTTCCATATTCGAATCTAAGAATAAAGAATGATTAAAAAGAATAACACAGATATCACGCTATCCATAAAAATAGAAGACAACCAATTAACCTGGTATAAATAATCATCTTTGACATGAAATCACTAATTTTTTTTGTTAATTCAATTAAACAATTATTAGGTTAATTCCATTTCCATTTGAAGGTATAAACAATGGTTCCATTATGATTTCACAAAAACAAATGAAAGAATCCATAATGCACCATCCTCAAAATCATAAATGTTCTTTGCACGAGAAAATACCAACATAATAGAGTACATCACCTCTCCAGAAAGAAGGTGCATCCCTCTAAGGACCCACAAAAAACCAAACCAGCAAAAAAATATCCATTAGAAACACAAAGATAAACCATCATCCAATGGAAATAAGGAACAAGAGGATTCATATTGATGTACCATGACAAAATAGGTAGAATATACCATAGATTGCTACATATCAAATATTATAGGTAAAAGAATGATCTGCATTGAAGGGATCCTAAAACAACTGGAAAGAGTGTCATTGGCCACTTGGAAAATGATAGAATGAATAGAGTTTTATTAAAACCAATGACAATGTAGAATTTAAAGGTTCAATGGATCGGGGATTTAGATAGTATAAAACCCTTTTCTTTTAGGGAAATGTTAGGCTTTATATCTCATCAAAAAGCACATTGTATCAATGCCTTTAGTCCATAAACTTTTCATGTCTTGTGCCACAACATGAACTAGCCTAAAACAATATGTAAAATTATTTTAGTCCAAAATCGTCCATACTAATGTAGTTATCTAGAAATACACAATGTGAAAGACTCACACACTATGTATTCTCCCTGCATCAAGATTTTAAAAGATGAACCCCTACAAACTCAATCCATATATTCACTGAGCTCCATGATCATCAGAAACATGAAAAGGGTTTGAATACATGGATATAGCCCTTATAAGCCCAATTTTAAACACATATTTTAACCCTATTTTTATTCATTTAGTTTTATAGTTTTTTTTACATTTACATTTTTTGGTTTTTAGAGAGGTAACTAATTTTTTCCAAAGATATTTAAGTTTTATTTCCAAAAAATAAAATTATCCTTATTAGATAAATTTAAACTATTCAATCTAAATATTAAATCAAATTTATAAAATAAAATTTCTTTGAGTAAAAAAAATAATTTTAAATTTAGCGCATGTAACGCAAAAAACCCATTTTTATGAAAAATGTATTTTTAAGATTTAGGTTTATGTTTAGGGTACAATAATAAATGTTATTGATTATATTGATAATAAATTTATTATTATTATTATTAAAATAAAATTTTATTAATATTAAAATAATTCTGAAACCTAATTCCACTATGTGAAAAAATTATTTGAATAAATAGGTAAAAAATTGATTTTATTAAAACATTACATAAATTATCTAACATTTTATGAGTTAGTTTTATATATTCAAATAATATTTTAAAATACATATCATAACTCTATAAAATAATTTTTTATTATAAAAACGTTATCAATAAAATTCATTCAATTATTGTATAATTCTTTTATAAATTTTATATTATTAGTTATGGCTATATTTTTCAGTATTGACGTAAAAATGTAGTATTTTAGAAAAATAAAAAAATTAGTTCTAAAATAATATTGAAATTATAAATAAAAATAATTATATTTACATAAATCCTGTTATAAGATTTATAAAATTATCTTTTAATTAAAAACATAAAATATAATGAAAAACTATTTAAATTAAAATTTGATGTTTTTAAACATTACGCATTCTTAATATTATTTCATATTAATTTCTGATTTAAAATATTTCAATGTGTTAGTTAATGTATAGTATTTTAAATTTTTTAAATTTAATATAATAGTATAAAATTTAAATTAATTAATGAAATAGTTCTTTTTGGAAAAAATGTTAAATTAATATTAATGTTCTTTGGAAAATACCATTAAAAACAATTATTTATAATTTATAATCTAATTTTACAAATCCTTTTAGATTTAAAACACTATTTAAATTTTATATATACATTATATAATAATTTAATTATATTAATATTTTACAAATTATAATATTCTATCATTTTAAAATAATGATTATGATTGATAGTATACACGAAACCCAACAACAGGCTTAAACGAAGCCCAAAATATTATTATTTAAATGTTATTGTTATAACCAAGCCATTATACCGGAGTGTATGAATAGAAATAACCAAATTATTAAATAAATATAATTGTCCTAATCAATTTGAATTTAATTTTTTTATTCCTAGAAAATAAGAAAATAATTTTTATTAAAGACCTTTTATTCTTTAAAAACCTGTTTTCTATGAAAATGGTATATATTTATTATTTTGAGATAATAAAATAAATATTTTTGGGAAATTTAAAAAATAATATAATATTAAAATTATTTCATTTTATATATTAGTGTATAAAAATTATTATAACGTGAAATTATTATAATTTTCTAAAAATAATTATTTTTATTTGAATATTTATGAAATACATTTTTTTATTATTAACTGTATTTTATTTAAAAGTTTTTATGATGTAAAATTTTATTATGGATTAGTTTTAAAATTATATTGTTTATTTTTAACTAAAATAATCAAATTATGGTTTTGAAAATAACTTTTGTAATTCAATTTTGTATACAAAAAGTTTATCCTTAAATTCACATTTCCCTAAAAACTCATTTATATTATCATTTTGAAAGATTAAATTTAAATTAAACTATATCTCTTTTTTATTTTAAATATTGAAAAATGGATTTCATATTTGGAATATGTGGGTCAAAATTTTGAAAATATTTCCCTTTTATTTTTTACATGAATAATAAACTTAATAATTTTTGTTACCCCATTAAAGGATAAATCAAGTAATTAAAGCTAAAAATAAAATGGTGAGAATTCAATATTGAACCAAAAACATTAATTGATTTTATTTTTTCACTAAATTTAGCCCATAATTTCCCAATATCTAGTTATATTACCTTTCTTCCATTTGGATGTGATTATGACCATTATAAAATTTTATTTAATAAAAATTAAAATAAGTCACACTCTTGTTTTTAATAACTATATATTCATTAATATGGGTATAGAAAGAGGATATTTTCAGTTATTAATATTAAGTTTATAAATAAAATATTTACATTAATCATGGTAATTTATTTTTAAATTTTCATAAATAATTAATTAAATTTTATTCTTTTAGAAAAATGAGACATTAATTATTCAATAAATATAAAAATAAAATAAAATATAGTAAAAATGTTAAAAGTAGTATAATTCGAAATAGTTATTGTGAAAAAAAAATGTTTTGGAATTAATATAATATTTTTTTTTCAAATTTCATTTGTTGTATAGATTTTTTAAAAGAAACAGTAAATGAATTGTTCTTAAATATACATGAAAAATGGGGGTTCAAAAACCATTGGGCGCAGGTTCTATAGCAGCACTGTAGCGTACTGTAGCCGAGATGCATTATAAAGACAGCGAGCACTGTAGCCGCGACAGAGTATTGTAGAATTGGCGCTTACTATATCAGTACTGTAGCATTGCAGGTACTGTAGCAGTAGCATTCACAGAATGGGATTTGGGCAAAAAAAAAATGGGCCTACGGGCCACGTAATGGGATAAATTTCCACTGGGCCTTTGGGCTATGTAATGGGTCTCCCTTTAACCAGTTAAAAGAGGTATTTTCTTTTCTTTAATAACAAATTAGGCTTCGACCCCATCCTTTAAAAAACATTAATGATATTTTATGAAAATTATTTCTTATTAAATGATATAAAATACATAAAAATATAATATAAATATAAATGGTTAGTATATATCTCCATATATCAGTTTTTTGACTTTATTATATTTATATTACATTTCAGTACCCTCAAAGAGTAAAAAATCAGGTGGTGGAGGTAAGTGTGATAAGGCTTAATGAAGGTTTAAATACAAATGATAAGGTTAAAAATGTTTCTAAAAAATGTCAAAATTTTATTGGATTTGAGGATTAAGAATCAAAATGAAATTCTATTTTAATTATATGATCTTAGTTACATTTGTAAATAACTATTAATTTTAACTAATTTAATATTTTATGAAAGTCCAAATTTAACACTCCCCTCTAATATAGAAAGGAATCACTTATTCTCATTTATTTACACTTAAAACAAATTTTTATCATCCAATGTTTGCCCATATATATTCATAACCACTCTCAACATGTTTTAGAGTCCAAATTTTAGGCATAATACTAAATTTAGAGGTTTCAAGGTTTACAACCGTGGAGGTTGTCTAAAGAAGTGTTATAGTTCCTACACGGTCATTTTTTTATTATGAATTATTCTATATCCTTCAAATATTCTCCAAGAATTATTATATAATTACATAACATTCTTAAATATAATAGGATTACTTTATTTTAGTGACATAACCTATATTCACCTCCAACCTCCATCAAATGATAAAGGATTTCATTATTTATGTGTGTGGTAGGCAACCACCTCGCAAACTGATGTAATACAGTTTTCATCACCACCTATCAGAACTAATTACTGTGATAGAATTAAGGAAAATATATGATATTAATGAAATATTTATTATTAAAAATATAATATATCATTTAATTTCTATCCATTCCATTCACTATAAAATAATAACCATGTTTATGCATTTGTGTAGAGTAACACCTCTAAAAAGCGATATGATTAATTTTTCATCATCACACCACAAAAATGATACATATATAAATATATTTAAATGAGTAGGATTATATTTATTATATTATTATCATTATGGAATGATAAAATAATACATACCTTTTTCCCAAATTGATTTCTGTAAAATAGAAATGATACCCATGAGAACGTAAGGAATACCACCTCTATGATTTTAACATAGTTAATTTTATAAAACAATATTTAAAGGTTCAATATAAAATTATAATTGATATATAAAAATTGTAATTATTTCATCATGATTATTCTAGACATGATGTAATAATGAACCCATAGGATATGGTCAACATACTGATTCCTTATTGAAAATATGGACACAACCTCCCCAAAACACCCGACATAGACTTAACTAAAAAAGTATTTAAATAGTTAATTTAAAAAGATGATATAAATTATATAATCTTAAGGTATTAATACTATAAAACATTATATAGTAATAAAAAAATTACATGTTTATTTTATATGTGTTAAATTGTATAGATGTATAGTCTATAATCGAGATAAGGGATTTCATTTCAAATTATCTTCATTGAGTAATTTTTTTTATTAAAAAAATTATTATTATATATTGTATATACATTCATTTTAAATCATATATCATAGATCCTAAATAAATAATGATATTTTATGTTTCAATTTTAACTATTTCATAGAAGGGTATTTGACAAGAAATATACAAACTGGTAAAGTGTTTCATTACTCAATCTCTTTACGCTTGGTTATAAATCTACTTCTTTGGATTTATTATTCCATGATTATGTGTGAATTTATATCAAAATTTTATTATTCTATATTAATACTATTTTTATGTATTTTTTTTATACATTATATCTCTAGTGAATAATTTCCAATTTAATGATATTATCATTTTTAGGGTGATTCTGTTCAAATTATTATTTTTTGGTACATACATTTTTGACAAGAAACTATATTACTTAATGAGGTGTATATAATAACATTTTAAATGTTATATATTTATTATAATTATCATTATGATAATTAAATATATTATTTATGATAATCATTCAAGAGTATTATGATTAAAACCTTAGGAATGTCGTGAAGGCTTTATGTTATAATCTTATTTATTTTCAGGATTGTTTATGTTCAAGGTTTCATAAGGGAAATATTAATATATTATTTTACTAAACAAAATATATTTCATTATAATTTTTTATTAATATGGTTTATATAATTATTCTATATTTTATAATTTATTTATTAAAGAAATATCAAGAATGTAATTTTTTTGTGATAATATTCAGATATATTTTATTGGATCTAGAATTTTTATCATCCATATTTATGATTAAAAAAAATTCAAAAAAATTATTTTCTATAAAAAGATTATTTCATAAATACATTTCAAATATTATTTAAAAATATTTTAATGTATTTTAAAAATAAATTTGTTAATTTTATTCCAAATAGAACACTTTATATTTCATTTTACAAAATTATTGAAAAGAATGATTATTCTTAACATTTACAGCGTGAATTTATTTTCCCACCATTATAAAAAATATATATTTGAATATTTCTTTTTATGCTTCCAAGGTTATTTTAAATGTAAATGATTTGGACAATGTTTTATTAATATTTAATTTTTAAATGTGTTTTTCAATGTGAAAATGTTATTTTCCCCAAGATTGATTTTAAATAACTTTTAATAGTACTTACATTCATTAATGTCAACAACCTGTGATGGTACTTATTCTCTAATGGGGATATTTTATATAAATACCACCATCATTATTTCACTATATGTATTATGAATATATCAAGTATATATTTCAAGGAGATAGTTCATTTTCAATAGGTTAGTCATGTTATAATAGAAATAATGGCCTCTTATATGTTTTTATGATGAAATGAAATCTCTATAAAAATAATTAGTATTGTGGTTCTTGAAAGGATTTTTGGATGATGGGTAGTTCTATTATAAAATGAGAGAGGGTGAGCTCATTTTAGCCCTCCAATTCATTGAGTAATTGGATAGAGTTAACCATATTGGTTTCTCCTAAGTGATTTTGGGAATATACTCTAATGGTTCTTTGAATTATAACCCCGATGGTTTTAAAAATTGTAACCATAATATTTACTCAATGCGTGACCATGAAGGTTAACTAATATATAACATTGATATGAAAATGATTACCTATGTTAATTATATGATTTATATTTTCTTTTTACAAAATTTTATCGAAATATTATGATTTCACAAAGTAAGATAATGTATTTATGTTTATAGTAAATTATTTATTCTTCTTATGGGTGATAATATATCCGGTTTTATTCATTTATTTGATCACTATTAATATAAAATTGATCATGTCTATTGTCTCCAATAAACTTTTACCTTTTAAAATATTTATTCCACATTTGATTATTGATGATCCATGTATTGATGGGTATAAATTTCCTTATGTTTTCATCATACACATTGATTATTTCATTATACCCTCATGTTCATCGTACTCTTATAGTTTATTTTCAATTGATAATTATTAGGATTACCCTTATTGAGAATTTGAGGTCATCCTTCTTATGTTTTCTAATTACCCATGTTATGAATAAATATGTCAAATGATTTGATTCTATAATGTTTTTAAATGTGATTATTTTTTTGGGAGATGTTGAAGAATGAATATGGAATATAAAAATTTTGGAATGGTGGGTGATGATGTTTATCCTTATGATTCAATAATTTATGGATCAACATTGTTAAGAGTTTTTTCAAATATAGTGAAACATTAAAACTAAAATTTCCATGATTATTTAAAATATCAAGTATTTTTTCTTGATGTTCTAATGTTTGGATGAAAAATATCGGGTTGCATTTATCGGTGTCAAATCCTAAAATTTAATATTTAGGTTTTTAGAACATTATTCTAAAGTGAACATTTAAAATATTATTCATGGTATTAAAGAAGGTTTTAGATAAATTTTCAGATTAAGATTCATTCATGTGAGTTTTTGTCAAGAATTATATATATCATCATTGGTTTAAAAGTTTTAGATTAAACATAAGATCATTTTCATTGACACCAGTATTGATATTTTAAGAGATGTAATTTTAAAGAGGATGATTATATTTTTGGAGATGTATTATTTGGTTGCAGTATATATAAACATAATATTTATAATGGTTTCTTATTTTATAAAAAATTTGATTAAAATTTGTATAAACATGTTTTAAATTTATATATATTCATTAAGGGTTATATTATCATTTATGATTAAGTGTAAAATTATAAAAGTTTATAGTCTTATAAATAGGGAAACTAATAGGACGGGTAATAACCTGGTACATCCGGCCAGGCTGTGGGGTTAAACCCACAACCAAAGGGCAACAAGGTAGAAATTCCTACCAATTTTCTATGTGTAGTCATAGTTTGTATGATATATTTTTTCTACATAAATTTTTGTTAAAATAATGATTAAGTTGTATTTTTGGATCTTATGTTTTATTCAGTAGATATTAATGAGGGTGAAATGTTATTATGTGATTAAATAGTTAATAAGTTCACTTTTTTGGGAGCCTTATTTGAATTTTTCAAAAAAAATTGTTATGGTTTTTTATGTGTGGAATAAAGGTTGAATTTTATTTTGAATGATATTATGATATTAATGTGGATTTATTGTGATTCCCATTATTTATAGAAATTATTATAATATCATGGTGATTATATGTTTCGGGTATAAACTTTTTTGTTTATATAATTTATGAGTAACTAATGTTCTTTAGAGGAAAATCATAAATTTTTCGTTGAAGAATATGCCGTCAAATCATTCCAATTTTTGGGTTTGACGGTTAGTTGAGAATATTTTTAATAATATTAAGGGATATTATTTATGGAATTATCTTGAATGGACATTTTGTTTTACTAATGTAATTTGGAGATTAATGTTTTCATTTAACGTTTAAAGGTTTATTCATTTTAGGTATTATCTTATATTTTACCGACCATATTGGGTTTTCATGATTTATAAATATAATAGGAATACCTTGTTATACTTTTTTGGATTATTTAGTCTATTATAAGATAATTTTAGAACTTCAACAATAAAAAATTCATCATGAATACTCATCATTTAGACAAAAAATAAGTGAATGTGGTGAAATTGATTAAAAAATGAAATTATATTTGTTAAGTATGTATATTTATTTATTTCATTAGTATATATAGTAAAATATTTCATCAAATATAGTAAACTAATATTTAAAAGAAATTATTTTCCCCATAATTTTCATAATATAAAATTAATGTTTTTTTAACCAGTAATGTTTTTTTATTTTTTGTTGGTTATATTTGTTTTAAACATTTTTTCAATGAATATATATTAATACTTGTTTGTTTTGTTCTCTTCCATTTACATATTTTCACATCCCACTAATTTTTTCAAATCTGGAAACCTTGTTATATGTAACACTACATTACCTTCGTATTTCCTATTTCCACTTTTCCAGATGATGTTTTGTTAACCCTTTCAACAATGTGATCTTTCAAAAAGGTATTTTGATTACTATGGAAAAGTTAAAATTGATAGGATGTAATTTATAAAAGGAATATAATATAATATCTTGATATTTAAGGACAAATACTATAATCAATTAAATAAAATATTAGCAACCTAGAGCTTAAACAAACCCTGAAATATTGTTATTTTAATGTGATCATTATAAGCTAGCCATTGGATTAGTGGGTATTAATATAAATAATATTATTATGAAATACCTATTAAGGTCCTAATCAATATAAATTTATTAATTAATGGATTGGAAATAAGTACTCAATTTTTATTAAAAAATTGTTATTCTTCAAAAACTTGCTTCCTTAAAAAATGTGTTTTATTGCTTCGTCTATGATAATATTATAATTAATTTTTTAAACACTGAGAAATATTATTTTATAAAAATGATGTCATTTTTTAAATCAGAACACTAAAAATATCTTAATTTTTAATGTAACATCCCAACCCAGGTTCCACATAACAGTTCCATGAGTTGGTCAGTTATATGACCTCATGCATGGGTCCTCGTATGCTAGAGGCTACCGAATAAAATAATGGATAAATTATAGACACCATGGGGAGACTATACCATTTTATTAAACAAAATAAATAATATTTACAAAATGTTATAACCAATAACCAGAAAAAAACAGTATCACATGATGATTAAAATTGAAATACAATACCCAATCCAAAAATGTAAATATTCAATACCATGTATGTGCCATGTTTTATAAGAAAATCAAAAACAAAGATGTAATTACACTCCCAAGAGTTTACTAACACCATGTTTATTTCTCTCTTCCATGTTTCATTTCAACATATCCATCTAACATATTAATTTTTCCATTATCTTATCCTATAAACATGTAGTCTATTTAGGTACTGATTAGGATGCCCGAGTATGGTGCATGTACAAATCAGTAGGCCACCACCAATGATCTCTAAAATACTATCAAGTTAATAAGAGTGTATGAGGTTGTATAATGAATAAATTACATCACATAATGTAAACAATTATCACATTTCATTATTCATTGATTAGACACATCATTTCATGGGTTCCTGATGACACACAACCCTTCAATATATGCTTTCGAAGATGTCAAAGTCTAAAATATCAACAAGGGATATAGAATATCACATAAAGATTCATAATTAATTATTAACTATTCTTTCTTTATCACTTTAATTTGAATTCATATCACTTCCAATTGGAACAATCATATAAATCCAATATCACGTGCATATAACATCGTGTCTAGTACCTTGTGGGTTTTTTGAGAATTAGTTTGTGTCTGACACAACATAGGTATACATATAATCGTTCATTGTACCATACTATAACAATAAAATACATTCATTTGGGCCTGAAATTTCATGCTATCACCCCGTGGGTATTTACATTATATGTCCATGTCCCATGCACCATTTCTCAGTCATTCACAATTATCACATATATCAAACATGACAAGGTTAGTCAACCATAACCCTCTATTTGTCATTTTAAATTATTTTTATACCATTCAAACTATAAAATCAATAATAATTTTTTACATTAATCAAATGGAATAACATTAAAAATTTCCTATTAAACAATCTATCGCATTTTTTTCGAAACCCATTAACTCGTCATGGTTATGCCATATAAACCTCAATTGTGATTATAAAAATATAATAAAAAATCAATTAGAAAAATAATTACACAATAATATCAATTAACAAATTCCCAAACCCTATTATCCCATCAATTTCACAATCATAAAATATCCAATTTAAATTTCCCCAAATTCAACCCAATTCATTATCACATGAAACTTTTATTTAATCAATACAATTCTTGATTTAATTTCACAATCATGGGAATTTAAATTTATCAATTTCATACCTTCAATAAAATTAAAACTACGAGGAATTTATGTTCATACCACCTACCTCAATATCATAGATAAACACTCACCAAAGGAAATACCCAAATTGAAGATGAACATTCAATTTCACAGTGAATACTACCATTTAGTTCAAAACAATAGATCAAAGATAAAATGGATTAGATGAATGAAAAAAAATATATAAACCAAAATAAATGGAGGAAATAATCCCTTCAAATTATGATAGAAATACAGGAGGGAGGGACAAAACCAATCAAGATAGGAATCTATTAGCGAGATAGGTTTAGATCTGTAATATAGATCTTCAATTTGTCAAAACATGTCTTTAAATGAATAAGAATTCATCCAGGATCCTATAAAATTGATATAAAACCACAAGGGTATAGTTTTTTGTAATTTTGTTGAGGGGGATTTGTAATTTTAATATTAGTTTAATGAAGATTGAATCGAAGGTGTATGGTTTCTTGTAAGGTCCACACAGTTTTCCCAACTGTGGGCCCTAAATATGTGCCTCTCCATTAAGAGTTCATGGTTACTCTTAATATGGAACAAGGTTTTAAAAAAATTGAGCCAACCATTCAATTGAACCATGTATAAGGTTTCACAGTTTGTTGGGGTAGGGTGCACGGTTTGGGAAAACTGTGCACCAATCGTGCACTGCCCAAAACTCGTAAAAAAACATCCCATTTTCACCCAAACACAACCAAGACATGCCTCATCAAGAGTATAAAAACTGGAAAAAGTGTACCTATAAAATATATGGACACGTCACTGTAAATGATCAACATCAAACATTAAATTTTAAGAATTTTCAAAAAATATTTATGTTTTAATGAATTCTGAAAATAATTATTTTTATTGAAAATATTATTTTGTGTTAATGTATTTATAAATTAAAAAACTATTATTTATTAATTTAAAATCACATTAGTTCATTTTGATTCAAAATAATGCAATTAACCTTTTTTAAATGAAATTTCTAATTGAATTTGCTAAAAAAACGCCTTATACTTATAAAAATATTTTCTCAATACCATTTAATGTCATGTTTTTTTAGTTTAATTTAATACTATATTCTGTCACGTTATTATTTTAAATTTTAATATTTTTCACATATCAGTAATCATTGCATCAGATTTTTTTAAATAGTACCCTTTTACTTCTTGTTAATATTAAAAATAACCCGACTAATTTTTGATACCATGGTATTGGGTAAATAGTATAACTAAATTGAAAAAATTGACAATGACTAAAAAACAACCCTAAAAATAACATAATTTTATTTGATCAATAAATTTTATCCATACTCATCCAATATTCGGTATGATCTCATTCTGTTTCCATTTGTATGTGATTATGTCCTTTATAATATTTTATTAAATTAAATGTAAAAAAATGTGAAAATATTGTTTTCAATAACTATAACATTTTTAACACAGTGATGTACATAGGATATGAATGGTTAAAAATATTAATTTTAGTGATAAAATATTTATATTTATCAAGGTAAATTATATTTTATTTTTATAAATAAATAAATACCTTAAATGATTATGCAATCCTCGTGTAGTAATTATTCAATTAATAGAAATCGATTTATGTTACAATCAATATTTTTTAGGATTTTTTATGTTGACGGATTCGTAGATGGACATCATATGATATTATTTTTTGAACCAAATTTCTTTTATTATCCTAAGGTTATAAATGCGGTTTATGTTTTTAATTTTCATTTTGTCTATAATTATATAGATAATCCTTAATATAATCAATTATATTTGATAATAATGATATCTCTTCTTTTATAAATTCAATAATTTTTTTCCATATCCATGTTTTCAAAAATGTGTAAAAAATATTCATTCCTAAAACGTTCATAAAAATGATTTTTATAGTTTTCACCTTGTTTTAATAGGTTTTAAAAATAAAATTTCATGATGTTTTTGTAATGTGAAACTTTAGAATTCCATTTAAAAATGCTTGGAAATAATTTTTATTTTGAACATTTAAAACACGAACATATTTTCACACCACAATAAATATTATTTTATTTTATGCTTCTTTTATACGATTCCATGGTGATTTGAAAATTAAATTAATTTCACAATATTTTATAAATTTTATAAATTTTAATTTTTTAAATTCTATTTTCAATGTGAAATGGTTATTTTCATCATGAATGATTTTAATGATATTTTAATGGAATTTCCATTCATAAATTTCAACAACAATTGATGATCCATTTTCTCGATTGAGGATATTTTATCTGTATACCATCACCATTATTTATATATATATATTTGGATTGTTTCACATATATTCTTAGGGAACCCATTCTATTTCCATAGGTAAATAATGTTATAAATGGAATAAGGGATGTTTGTATGATTTTTATGATGAAATTAAAGCTCTATTTATATAATTCATCTTATGGTTCTTTGGAAATATTTATGATGATATGTTGGTTCATTATAAAGTAAATGTGGTTGAGACTATTTGAGCTCTCCAATACGTTTGGAAAAGGGACATAGTTAGTCGATTTGGGATCTCTTAAATGATTATGGGAATATACTATTATGGGTTTTCCAATTATAAGATTGATTTTTATATCAAGTGTAACTGTGATAGTTACTCCATGTGTGACTATGGAGGTAACTATATATATAACTGTGATATGAAATTCATTCCTTAAGATAAATATATGATTTATCTATGCTTTCTTTGGTATTTTATGGAAATACAATGATTCCAAAAGGTAATATAATGAGTTTATTTTTAACTAAAAGTATTTTATATTTATAATGGGAAAAAACATATGAGTTATTTAAGATTATAATGTTCAACATTAACATCACTAGGATCATGATTATTGATTCCAATATCCATTTCCTTTTCTAAATCTTTATTTCATGTTTCATGATTGATGATCTTGGAATTGGTGGGAATGAATTCCCTTATGTAATGATCATACACCTTGATTATATAGTCATAAACTCAGAACCATCAAATTATCACTAATGATATTCAATTATTAATGTTTATGTTTACTGTTACTAAACATTTGGGAACACCCTTAATATTTTTACTTTATTGAAAGGTAGTTAAGAGTGGTGTTAAATGATTTGAGTCTATAAGGGTGTCATATGTGAATACTTTTATCGATGGAATTGAGAAATTTATATGGAATATGAAATGTTGGGTATAGTAGGAGATAATGTTGATTTTTATGAGCCAGTTATATAAGAATCTATGTTTTTATTTTTTTTCCTAACCCTTTAAAACAATATTCCTAAACAATTTTGGTATATAAGTGATCAAAAATTTCATTTTGATGTTGTAAGGATTTTATTAGAAAAATAGGCCAATTTTTTCTATTACAAATATAGAAATATAATATTTATGTTTTTAGAACATGATCCAGGAGTGTGGGTTTGAGGAAACTATATTTATAGTCATGACATAAATATAAACATATATTTCTACTATTTTAATATTATATTTATAATTTATTATCAGTTTTACTTCATGTTTTCTATTTAATAATACAGAAGTTCAGTATACTAGTTGAATACAAAACCAGTAAACATATTATCAATGACCATATTTGCAAGGACCTTATTTTGAATGACCATATTTACAATGAACTGATTTCATTTCTATATAAAGACTTATTAAATCATTTATTCATTCTACATTCACATTTAAAAAAATAATTCTTATTTAATTTATTTAATTTTTCATAATGCTTCCTACTATTATGGTGCTCTTCCACATTGTTGGATTTTTATTTGTGATATTCATGGAAGAAGGTGATCTTGGAGACTTTATAATAGTAAAGATTTTTTTTTCTATGTATTTTATCATATTGATTTGTGATATTTTAATTTATTTACACCATCGATGATAAATAATAATAAAAAATTTAAATATTTTGGTTTAAGTGATTATTTAGTAATGTACCACTTGTAAATGAATAATATAAATTTAGATGGTCGAATATATTTCTGGAAACATTTTATAATCATTTTTAAATATTTTTTTAATTATAATGAAACATTATTTAAAATTATAGACATAAAAATATTAGTAATAATAAAAAATTTAATAATAACAACCACAATAAAAATTGATCTAGAATCCTTGGGAATCACATCATAAATATAATGGATTATGTTCCATACATTTATTTCCAATCTAGCATAATTAAGTAATCTAGAAAAACATTTATCATAAAAAATATTGTGTGATCCTACTATTGTAGTTATTCTGACCCCATATTTACACCCTTTGTCTGCAACCACAAACTCAGACTCCAAAAAACTGGTTCCATAAACCAATATGTTTACTACTAGAATCAATTAATTCAGGTTATTTCCAAACATAATGATCCCATAATTACATATCATAAAGTAAATATTTTATTAAATAAATTATCAAGACCGTTTAGATTTATAGATTTAGAGAACTATAAAAAATCTTAAATAAATAATGATTTTGTTTTTCTAAATATGTTTACATTTATTTTCTAATATATATGAATTTATTAATGTATAATATGTATAAAAAATCTCCTAGAAACACTACATACATCATTTTATACTATTCATATAAAATTTAATACTTTTCTTCATAACCCTGGAATAGAAAAGATAAGAAGGGGTGAACTCAAAAGCTCAGTAAATGAAACATATAATTGAAGATTTCAAAACATAATAATGTAATGAATAATATGACAGTTCTACATAAATAAAATAAATCCATAATTGAATTAATTTTATATAATTATATATCTATGAAAATAAAATAAAACATTCATAAAAATAATTACTGATAACATACTAATGGATTTCTTAATGAAAAAAACAAATTTTATAAGGACTTATTCCATGAAAATATGTTGTTATGAGGATATAATGAATCCAAAAAACAAGATATATTTTACCATGAGACAAATATATAAATCATGTGGATATATAATTTTAAGACCCACCAATAACTTGATTATGTCTAATGAATTCCTCATATGATAAAATGTGTAATACAACTATAACATAAATCATATGCAAAGAGATAAGAAGAATATGGAATTCCAACACATCCCTAATCATATATACAGAATTTGAATATGTAATAAATCTTCATTATCAGTCCATAATCATTAATAATTTCAACATTTCTGTGTCCAATAAAAAAAGTATCATTTTAGGTGAACATCATACAATTTAATTTATGGAAACTGTGGTGTTCACCCGATATATAGTAATTAGTATGTGATCAAGTTAATTATGTAATGTCATTATCATAATACATATATATAAATTAGGTGAATGGTTTCAAAATAAAATAAACCAATTCACATTAAAGAATAAAATATACATTTTAACATAGATTAAAAGCTCCCTTGCAAAATATGCTTGAACGATGCCACCATAGATGGGAGAAAGAATAATGTTGATTGTTACTAGGGGTTCAATCCATCAAAATATTGATATAAATAATAGGATATATCAGGAATCATAATTCCAAAAATGGAAAGTCGTTCTGAATATGAAAATTAAAATTTAAGTGGAAATATGAATTGGTTTTTAGAAATCATTTTCTATATTTTTAAAATAAGTGAAGTTACGTGTTATTTAAAAAAGTATTTTTCAAAATGTGAGGTGTAAAATATTTTAAAATAATTACTATTAAACATAATAATTTGTAAAATATCATTGATAATATATAATTTTGAATTGGGATCAACATTGAATTTAATATAAAACATTTTAAACTGAATGTAATAAACATTTTTAATATTGTGATAAATATCATTGTTGAGAAAGCACATTGTAAAAAAGTGTTATGATGCCTTATTTGTTTAAAAATTTAAATTTTCCCAAGATTAATCTAAATTACCACATTATAAAATATTAGGTTGTAATAACCCTTCCATTAAAGAACTATGTTAAATAAAAAACAAGTCAAGGAATATAAATTTTAAATTCCAAAATCCATTACATTTTTGTGTGGTTATCAATCAGAAAAATGTACCTCAGAGCACGAATGGATGTAAAATTTCTATTAACAATAATAAATTATTAAATTATAATTCAACAGGGAATTATATAAACCATATGATATTGAAACATGTTGTACAATATGAAACAAGTCTCATGGATTTGAAAATTTAGACAAATAACCCTAGCATCTTGAGTAGCCACAAAACATCTAGAAAGTTATAGATATTTAAAGTTAACATAACATAAAATTAATAATATTTATTTCATGATATAATATATTAAATAGGAATTAGATACATCATATAAATTATATTAGCTACATAATACCACACATGAATCAAAGAATGAAATTTGAGATGAAACCCTTTACGGTTTTAGAAAATTTAAACTAAATAACCCTAAAAGGTTATAATTTCAAATAGAAACTTAAATTATATGAATAATATTAGAATAATTATAGATAATATCATATCAGTAGTAATTACACCATTAAATAGAAAACATTGTGGGTAAAAAAATCTTGTCTCATTGAATTGATATTTGAGGCAAAGAATCGTTAATTCTTAAGTGAAATTTATATCAAAATGCATTGATAGAGAGGTATTAGTTTTATAAATATGATGTAATGATTAAAATATATATGAGGATATTATATATTAAATAGTTAGTTTTTTCATCTTAGAAATAAAATTATGTTATTAATATATAACCCATCTCAATGGATAGAATTTGAGTTGAGAAACCCTTACATCTTTTGAAATTGTTTTTTCAAAACACCACAATAGAAAAACCTGAAATTGAACATTAAATATCATGAACTATAATATAATCATGATAAAAATATTAAATTTTGATTAGATACACTATCCTAATGAAATCATGGCGTATAATATGAAATATTTTCCAAGGGTTGAAAATTGATAAAATAAGCCCTTACTTTGTTCTAGATTATTTTTGCACTTGAAAATATATTCCTAGATAAAAAATATAAGATGGTTTAATAATTTTGTAGAAACATAAATATTATATCTTTAATTTACTAGTTAAAATTAATTATCATTTTCTATTTATATATTACATATTTTATTCTCATTTTTGGCATGAAAATTGAATCTTTGTGGATGTGGTATTCTCTAGATGGACGAATGATTTTGTTTGGAAAATAGTTGGGGTAAATATTCTTTGGAAACTAATGATTGTTATCAATTCATGGAATGATTTTTTTCTCTATGTCCAATATGCTAGGTTATTCTATGATGGTTCGTAGTCATAAGATTTAGATGAAAATAGGCTCTGGAGGCAGTGAAAAATGTTTGGTCGTTAGATCTAGTGAAGGCTTGATGGAGAAAAAATTATCGGGTGTCTCTAGGGATCCACATAAGGAGGAGATGATACAATATAAGAAAAAATACAGAAAACCAAAGGTGGTAGTTATTTTGAATCTCTTTATAAAGGATTTAGGTGATCCCAAGACTAGTGACCAAGCCCCCTTGGTCCTAGTGTGAACTGGTGCGGTAAGAGATTATGAAAATTTTTATTCAAATCCTTCCAATTATTCGCTAGTTATGTTGGTAGGTAGTGGTGTCAACTATGAAGGGGTGAAAAAAAATAAATGGTGAGGAAATATCTATGGATTTTTACGATTTTGAGGAACTAAGTAATTGATATTATAGTCCATTAAATTTAAAATAGGATCCAATCCGAGAAGGACCCTGTCATGTCTCAACCTGCACAACTATTTTGATAGCTTGGGTGATGATGGCTAGGTAGAGAGAATATCACCAAATGTCACTCTCAAGTATATTTATAACGGGAATACTAACCTCAGATTCCCCTGAAATGGGAGAGTATTATAATGGTATGCCTAACCAAAGGAGTAAGATAGAAAATAATGAAAATATGGACATGTGGAATTTCATTTCCATCATGAAGAATAAATCCTATGATTTTAAAGAATACTCACGCCTACATAATCCAATGGAGACATTGTCAACTAAAAAAGGTGTTAACTCCATGGTATAGGAGATCTAGTCAGTGGGAGTCAAAAATGAGGATCAATATGTTGGATATCCTAGGAAAATTGGAGAAAGAAATGAGGTTACAAAGAGGAATTCTCTTTTGGAAATCTTGGAAGTCCCACAATGGGATGTCAAAAAGAAATAATGGGAACAAAATAGGGGGTTTCCACTACACTCTAAGGATTTTTGGCTGGTGGTGGAGGATTCATACACTATTTCCATTCCATATGGATAATATAGGGAGTATTTTGTAGACCCCGAGTATGCTCTAGAATTGATTATGCACTTAGGAGAATAATTAATAGAAAAAGTTCTTATAAATAATTATATAGAAGAGGAATAGTAGAAGAAGATGGGAATACTAATATACATGATCACTAATTGTAATCAGAGTGCTTATATTGACATGACGGATCTTATACAGAACAGAGGCTTTATAGAAGTGATGATCAACAAGGATGACTACCTAAAAACATTGGATAATCTTGTAGAACACTTTGTAGGCCTTCTAAAAGATGATCCAAATATATAGCTAACAAGCCTTTATATGAAATTAGATGGGGAGAATTTTCCAGTATCATCAAGATATATTTAAATAATTATGTTCTTTCATTTTTTTTTGTATGTTACTAAACATTTTGGTTGTTACCTTTTCCATTTAAAATCTTTTCTTTTTATAAAAATTTAATTTTCAGTCCAATACGTGGTAAAACTGACCCAAAAATGGACACATTATACCTCGATGGGTACGTATAGCTATGGTAGTGTATAATATAATTACAAAATTCAATAAATTTTTCTACAAAAATATATTAAAATTTTATTATAACACATGATTAACGATCTTTCATTAGGGTTTTTTAATAAGGTAAAAAATTTAAAATTTTTAAAAAACTTTACTTCTTAGCAGGGATGGTCGGTACAACACACGATTAACGTTATTTTATTTTTCTACGTGGATGGAAATAAATTAATAAATTTTGTTACATAAATATAATAACAATTTAGTATTATAATTATTCTCAAGATTTCATATTAATATGTGAGGATAGGCTTGGATGATATATATTATGAATAACATGTTAAGGATTATGTAATACCAACTTTGGGACTTTCAACTAACATTAGAAATTTTCATTGGGAATGATGGGATTATGATAAATAACCAAGGCCAAAGTATTGTAAACGTTATATAGGATTATAGGAATAATAAATTATACAATTATTTTTATTTGATTTTATATATTATTTTTGGAATGAAGGTGTGCAAATCACCCCTTTTATAAGTGAAAAAAGGGAACATTTGTGAATACCCCATTTATATTTTAATGATATCATTACACTATTCAAGGGTAAAAGACTCCAAATGATAGAAATAATGGATTGTGGGGTGATTTTTTCTCTATAATGCCTCGAAAATATATTTATAGGATTTCTTTAAACATTTTGGATGTAATATGTTCTAAGTCTTATACTTTTTCATTTTTTGTTTTACCTTGGTAACTAGGTAATTTATGTTTTGATAAAAATTTAAAATAAAAAATATTACCAAAATTAGTTTAAATTAAGCTATATTTCATCCATTTTAAATATAATTCTATTTTTAAATAAGATGAAATTGAATTTTAATTTAAGACATATTATAAATAGAAAATTAGTCTATAGAAAATATGGTGTTTTAACATCTACTTGTTCTTAAAACTATTTTTCTTCGGTTACAAATTAAAATTTTCATCTTAAAACAATATATGTTTTTAAAAATCATGTTGAATTCATAATTTAATATATTATAATTTATTTTATTAGATAAAAACTACACAATAATACTAACTTTTTTTATTGAAAATATTTGGTTTACCATTTTTCGTGGACAATGAATTCATTCATTGTAGTCATGAATTTGTTACAATATTTTTAAATAAAATAAATAAATATTATTATTATTATTACCAAAAATTTTGAATCCATTTTTATGTATTTAAGAAATAATTTTATGAAAATTAATTTTAAATAAAACTGAATAATTTTTTTTAGATAGAAATGTTACTTATATTTTTAAAAAATACTCATGATTTATAAAAACAAATTTATAAATTTAATTGTTTTATTAATTAGAAATATAAATAATTTATAGAAAATTTTGTCTAAAAATTTAATTCCATATAGTATTATGATAATGTCATAAAAGTGTTATTTTTGGTAAAATTTGTATTTTTGTCACTATTCACCTGAAAACCAATTATTTCATAAAAATCCCAAAAAATCACCTTAAACTTATTTTTATTCTAAATAATTTTTTTCATTTATACAAATAAAAATTATTAAATTTATAAATTAAATTTATTATAAAATAAATAAATATAATGAAATATATTTTTTATTGGAAAATGACAATATCAAATATAAATTATTAGTATTCTTATTTCCTATCATTTACCTAATAAATTGGAGTTAAATTTTTTTAATTTATAATATTATATATAATTATTAATCCAATGTTTATTTAAATAGATTTTTGTGTCATATTAAAGGGAAATTTTTGGAGAAGCACTAATATAATAATGAAATGATCTTATAATATATTTCAATCAAACAAATTGAATTTCATTCATATAAAATGTATATTTTATATTCTCCATAACTATATATAATAAATTGGTTAATCATATTCATCCCTTAAAATACAATGACTACATTTTAAATGTGATATCTAAATATATCACAGATTCTTTTTAGTTTTGTGTTGTGTGTGGAGAAAGCTATCAAAAATATTTAGATCATTTAAAGGATTTCATATATTAAAATATTTTGGGGGCTACATTCTTCCCCAATTATAAATTATTTCCTTACATTTTTACTTGTCACCTTAACAATATCTATATTTTTCTATAAGCTATAAATATCATGATTTTTCAACATTAATAGCATTAGGAAGGCTAAGAAACTCTCATATATGCATATATCCATATTGAGTGTCTCTTAATCCTTTTGAGAGAAACCTATCTCATGGTTGGATGTAAAGACTTATTTTATTTCTCATTGACTTTATCATCAGACATGTAGTGATAGATTATTAATTGTTAGTATGAAATATAATTACATATTTTGTTTATTTTTGGGCACATAGTTTCATAGATATTCCACCCAAATCAATCTCTCATCCCCATTTCTTATTCAATGTAGCGATGCAAATGGGTATTTTAGGATTAATGTTGTAGTCAATGATGAATTATCTTACTCCTCATAAAGCCTATTGACATTCACATTTAAACTCCTTTTGAACATTTTTCGAGTAGCTTCTTACACCATATTGGCATTCAACCTCTCTAAAATATCCCTCTTCTATGTTTTCATCTTGGAAATATTACCACCATCCTCTTTGTTATCCTCTTTCATCGGTCCTTTCACTAACATCATCTTGAATATCAACCATTTGATTGTTGTATAGGGAGGGATTCCTTAGTACATCTACTCCGGATGGCACTTGTTGCAACCAAAATGGGCCTTATAAGTCCTAAATTGTTTATAAAACACATTTAATGGGATACAATGACCTTGGTCATTGATCACAATTAATGAACATATACTAGACTTAGGGTAATAGGACTACCTACTCTTTTTCACCTCACTATTTTGCCTTATGGAACTATCATTAGTGGCTTGGATTTATTTTCTTCTTCCACCATTTTCATGGGGTTTTTAACATCATTGGTAAAATTTATTAATGTATGTATTAGTGGTATAATTATAGATGATTATTAAGATGTTTGTATTGTTATCGTCTTCCATTTTGGTGATGTAAAGTTTCTTTACAATGACAGCTGGTTATTTTCCCCTCTCACTTAAATTTCTCAAGCATATATATGTTGTGGTTAATTGTACCATTATTCGGTGAATTTGGAGTATTTTTTTGAAAATTTTAATCAATTACCATAATCACAAAATTTTTATCTAATGAAAGAACAATAACATTCTTATTTCCATAAACACCAACTTGGGATACATTATCTCTCCAATGGAATTTACTTCAAATTTTAATTCATATGGGTAGTAACTTAATACTTTCTGAAAACATCCCATATATCATAAGTAATATCAATGGAAATATCCACACAAAATTTATAACTCTAATAGTTCAACCCATTTTAAAATCATAGTCCACTGTAAATGAATTTTAATAATATAAATATATAAACACTACTTATTTACCATGTTCAACTAACTAATTCTAGAATAGTTATATCACCATATAAGGGAAAATGGATATATCCAAAAAAAGATAACACATAAAATTTAATTAAATATAATATCTACCGGGATATACTCAATATATATATATAATGTGATCTTATGATCCTACTCATGATGAATTAACACAATAAAAATACCGTAAAACTATAACCGTATTCCCATCAAAAAAAACCACAAATGTCTGTTTCAAATGAGCTAGAAACACACAATGAACAATAATTACCTATATTCCATACGGACTATATCCTTTATATCATATCCCAAAAATAATGATTTTAAATATATATATATACATATATATATTGAACCACCCATAAAAATTTAGACACATAAAAATTATTTAACCATTTATAGAGATGGTTGGTCGTATATACAATGAACAAAACTTTCCCTTTTAAATAGATTGATTTAGAGAAAAGTATATAATAATTAAAATATCAAAAATTGTAATAATATAATATATATAAAACATATTCACTAAATAAATCATTATAACCGTCCATTTAAAGTGTTAATAAGATATGAATAACATCAGTTTGTGGATGAGCTAGTCCACATGTATGCACAAGTGACAATACTGTCTTCCAATGGATGGCAAAAAAATAAGGTTGACATGATATTTTAAAAATAGATGCATAACTATGTCATAAATATCAAATTTAAACATTTAATCAATTATAATATCCATCGACGAAATATGATGATGAGAAATGAATTGTACCACAATGTGGAGATAGTAGTCCATGTTTATGCATAATAAATATTTTCACATACAATATGATGGAATGTATTGTGAATAATGGGGGTTTCACAACAATAATAAAATTTTATTATTTTAAAAAAATTAAATATATTATTTATAAGGATTACAAAATAATAAAAGGTGGTATAAGAAGAAATAAACTGAAATAACTCGATTAAATGATTATGTAACGACCCAAAGATTTTCAATGGAAATTCCAATATTATAATTATTTCATAAAATCACATGAAAAACAGAACATAATGAACTAATTACTGCTCTGTGACCTTTAAACATATGTCTGTCACCACTATCTTTGTAATTTCGAAAATCTGACATACACAGTTGTGTTCAAGATGATATTTGGGGTCAAATAAGAAAAACATAATTTTTGGTGAATAGTATCCTACCCTTATGAGTAGTAACATACCCTTATAAATTGTAGTGTGACACTTAATAATAGTAAATCGTCTAAAATAAGGGTAACATTACCCATGAATAAATAATTTAAATTTAGGAATCTTATAAAGTGACAATTTGACAGTAGTAAACATTTTGGTATTTATGTAAGTCATAAGTAATTAATTATAATTATTTATTTAATTTAAAAAAATATTACTTTAAATATTTTATTAAATTAAAAAAATCTATTTTTTCTTGTTTTTAGATAATTTTATAAGACCCAACGTAATATTTGAAAGCATTATAAATTCAGTTTTAATTATAAAAACTGCATTTTTCAAGTAAAGTATGTTTTTAATTAAATATTATATGAATCATATGTGGAAAATTATATTAAGAAAATGGACTTCATTGTAGGATTCTACACATCGAAAAATTGTTAGGGTAATTTTTGGGATTTTTTGCAAATACTTGAATTTTTTATGAATAGTGAAATACCATATTTTACAAATTAAGCTAAATAAAATAATTATAGAGTCATGTACGATGTTATGCCGATGTAAGCCCACAAGGTTTGGGATTCAATTATAAAATTTCAATTCTTGGTTATTGAAAATTCACTAGTGCTTTTATTTTGGAGAAATAGTAAATTAATGATTTTTATATTAAGAAAACACCTCTTCCCTCCACTATAAATACCACCCTTCACTCCCTCATTCACTTACACCTATCAAGCATCAATCCATGCATAAAATCTTTCAAATAATCATATCTATACTATCCCCCATGTCTAAAAGCTTATGGTCTTATCAACAGACCATGCTTTGGCCCCTTAAGGAGGATCTCGAAAGGATGATTCAAAAGGTAATTTCTCTCCTTCGATTCCATTAAATTCCTTTAAATTTTAAGTTATTTTATTTTTTTCTTACCACCTATCGATGTCAAAATTATATTTTAAATTCATTATCATACATATACTATAATTTTCTGATAATAATGCGATATTATACCTTTCACCTTTTCCTCTTCTTCCATTTCTTTTATAAAAGAAATGGTGTTCGTGAGATGTTAATATATCACCTTCGAGAATGATATGTTTTATTTTTTTCATTTCAACCATCAGATCTGGTAATGAAACCATTTTTATGGTTCATAAGGAATAATTTACGTGTATTACAAACTATTTAATGTTCTAGATCAAACTTATGTACATATTACTTAATGATTAATCAAAACAAGTTAGTTGTGGTTGAAAAACTGTCCAAATTAACTCAAACAATAATCTTTTAATTATTATCTAATGAATCTTCCTCATGTTATACAATGTAATTAACTATAAGATCAATTTAAATTTTTAAATATCATTAATAAACTAAAAAATCAATTATGTATTTTTATATATGTTTTACCTGAACATCAATTTATGAATACAAGTGATCTTCTCATGAAAACCGTAAAAACAAACATTCCAGAATAATGTTTTAAACCCCATAACTCATCGAAAGGACCATAAAATAACATAATTAAACGAAAATTAACCATTTTCATTTATAAAAGTTCTTGAAGTTTCTAATTAATGAATATTATGTCATTATATAGGTCATTAAAGTGAAGGAATCCTTCATATACACAGTAAGGTGAAATTTTCGAACCCTAATTTCATACTTCGGTTTCTCCCTCATTAACTTATTTTTGATATTGTTACTCCATAAATATTTCTAGATCATATTTTTATTTCTTTTTTTGGTATATTCACTTTTTTTACTAGAAATTATGGCAAACCAAATGTTTTTTGAAATAACACTTCTTTTAAGAATAGACCTTTTACTTCTCATTCAAGATTGACGATTCTTGTAATATGTATGTTATTCACTCTTTATTTTGGGAACCCAATTTTTATGAATGTGTTCTTATGAGATCAAACCCATTCCTTATAATGGGTTAGTTATGTTCATTTTTGTGATATGAAAATCAAGATAAATTATAATGTTATGATGTGACGGGTGCGCCCAGAGTTATACAGCGCTCTAAAGCATTTTGTAAATTGATTAATCTCTTGAGTAAATGTAAAATTATGATTTAACAAGATTATATAATTTTTCACATGTATGTGTGGTATTTAACAACTAAGACATGATGTTTCATTTTTATTCATTTTCACATTTCAAGTCTTATATTTATGCTTCTTCTAATGTTCATGATCCTTTGTCTATGTTATGATTACACTCACCACATGCTATATTGTTATAATATATCCCCTAATTAGGATTCAATCTCAACCATTTTGATATATATCCTTAGTTTAATACATGTACTAAGGAGAGGTCATGTTTGTGTAAGAATCTAGAGAATAAGAAATTGAATAAATGTTTATGATCGATGTTGTAATTGTTATGTATGTTCCTAGTTGGCCGAAGACACAAAACTATTGGATCCTCTATGTGTAATAATATTTTGTTATTTATCATTATAATTATATAATAGTAATATATGAAAAGGGTGGGTTTCAATAGTTGGAATTAGAGGAATGGTTTAGCTAATTTGGGAATTACGATTTGTGAACCCTAGAGAAAACCGATAGCATGAGACTGAATAGAAATATGCACACCAGAATCATTACATAGGGATACCATATGTTGTTATTTTAGTATAAATTGTTTAAATGAGTATTTTATTCATGACTTGTTTACTTATGTTTTTTTCTAACATTTTATATTCTAGAAAATTATGGGAACTATGAGAAACTAGACCAAAAACTCGTGTGAGGTCCAATGTAACGATTTCCCGAATGACATTCCCAATGATTTGGGAGGGGGAGTTCAAAAAATCATTGAAGTTATTTCCCAATTATCTCAGGCTATGATCAATACCCATAATAATGGTGAACATCCTCATTCTTGAAAGAGATATTAACTGGATATCAAATGTTTTATGTGGCAATGACCACTGATGTTTAGTGGTTCATCTGATCCACTCGTTCCATAATAGTGGGTCTACTTCATGGAGAAGATCTATTTTGTTCTTCAATATTTTAAGATTGGGAAGGTGACACTAGTTGATTATCGTCTAGATGGAGAGGCCGATCAATGGTGGAATTTAATTAAGAGCACCATTCCATGAGAGGATATTGATGATATAGAATGGGAAGACTTTAAGATAATGTATCTTAACAAGTATTTTCGAAGAACTCTTAACAATAATATGGAGAGAGAATTCATAGGGCTCAATAATTAATAAGGATAATTGGTCACAACCTATAGAGCGAATTTCCCAATGCGTTCAAGGTATGCTTCGGGTTTTGTTATAAAAAATTATAGGAAAATTTATAGATTCAATAGTGGATTAAAAATACCTCTTTGAAAGGATCATGCTATTCGAGACATTGGGAGTTTTGAAGAAGTTATTTGGTGATCCCTCAAAGTGGAGATGGATTTTGGAGATTATTATGATGGATATGGTGATAAGAAAAAAAGATATAGTTTTAAGACGGTGGATCTAATTACAAAGGTGGGTGGAAAACTCAACGACCCACATGCCAAAAATGTGGGAGTAGCACCATGGGAACTGCCTTAAAGGGATGAGGAAATTTTTCAATCATGGGAAAGAAAGACACCATGATCAATATTGTCGAAAAATATATAATAATGAAGGAGAATGTGGCAGATGAAAGGAGATAACCACTCATGGTTCAATGCCTCAATTTTAGGGAGTTAGGGCATTATGAAATCCAGTGCACTAAACCATGAGTTCTCGAGGGTAATTAGCATCAGCAGCCACCAAAGCCAAAGGAACAAGGGAAGGCATATGGCATCACTACTGTAGAAGTGGAGCAAGATAATGAAGTCATAGAAGGTACACATCATATTCAATCATGAATGAAAAAAGTAATATTTGATTCTAGTTCTACGCATTACATTATATCTTGAATGTTTTTTAGAACTATAAAATTGAATCCCCGAAACCTTGAAGTAGATATATATATAAATACAACAAGTGGTGAAATCACTGCAACCCAAGTATTTGATTCTTATCTTATTGGTGTATGTGGTAAGATTCTTCCAGTGAATCTCATAACACTTCTCTTTTAGGAATTCGACGCAATAATGTGAATAGATTTTCTCATGTTATATAGACCACATATCAACTGTCAGGAAAATGAAATATCTTTTCATTTTCAGAACCATCCCATGATCCTTTAAAAATGAAATGAAGATCATGAATGTCCATTGAAAAATCATTCAATGTTTGGGTTTTTGATTCCCTATGAAGAAGCATACCTCTCCCAAATGGGTGAGTAATTGGATAGTTCAAACCTTGTGGGAATTCCCATCATGACGGAATACGGTGATGTATTTACCGAAGAGTTTACTGAAATTCCCCCAGATGGTGAGGTAGAGTTCTTGATAGAACTCATACTAGGAGCTACTCCTATCTCAAGGTGTCTCTATATGATTGCTCCTATTGGACTGGAGCAGTTAAAGAATCAACTACAGGAGCATATGGACAAAGGGTTCATACACCCTAGTGCATCACCTTAGGGTGCGCCAGTGCTCTTTGTGTAGATAAAGGATGGAACAATGCAACTGTGTATTGATTATTAGAAACTCAACATGATCACAATAAATAACAAGTATCATCTTCCATGGATTAACGACTTGTTCAATCATTTATGAGGAGCTCAATACTTTACAAAGGTGGATCTTCGTTCTCGATATCATCAGCTAGATGTGAAGAAGGATGTTATTCAGAAGACTTCCTTCCGTACAAGATATTGTCACTATGAGTTTTTGGGGATGCCCTTCGGAATTACTAATTCCCCTTTAATCATTATGGATTTTATTAATAGAGTATATATACATTACCTCAACAAATTTTTGGTAGTGATTCTTGATTATATCCTCATCTACTCTAAGGGAAAGGAGGAACATGAAGAACATTTCAGAATTGTGTTTGCGACATTGAGAAAGTAGAAGTTATACGCCATGTTCAGAAAGAGTGACTTTTTGATGAATCAAGTTATGTTATTGGGACATGTGACTATAAGTGATGTAATTTCAGTGGATCCTCCAAAAACAAAGGCGATTGAGGAATGGTCGACACCCTATAGTGTCACCGAAATCGGTTGTTTTCTTGGATTAGCTGGGTACTATCGACGTTTTGTGAGAAACCTCTCATGATTGTCAAGACCCTAACTATGTTTACAAGGAATGGGGAAAAGTATATCTCGATGGAAGAATTTGAGGGAAGCTTAATAAAGCGGAAGATAAGGCTTATCACTGCACTTATACCCACACAACTGAAAAGTGGAGAATATTTTGTGATATACAGTTATTCTGTAAAGAATGGCCTGGGTTGTTTACTCATGAAAATTGATAATGTGATAGCCTATGCCTCATGGAAGTTGATGATACATGATCAGAAATACCAGATGCATGATCCAGAGATGGAAGCCTTGATTTTTTCCTTGAAAACCTAGTGGCACTACCTATTTGGTTAAAATTGTGACATATTCACCGACCATAAGAGCATAAAGTATATATTCCCACAAAAGGATCTCAACATGTGTCAAAGGATATGGTTAGAGCTAATCAAGGATTACTATTTCTCTTTTCACTATCATCCTGGAAAGGAGAAAAAGGTACCTGATGCTCTAAGTAGAAAAGAACCTGCTACTCTATCCATGTTACAGATTGAGAAATACCTTGTCTTCTTGGATACGCAAAGAATGGATTTAGAAATCATAAGCGAAGGAGATACATCCAACCTTTCCCAAATGATTTAATAACCATCCATCCTATAGATGACTAAAGAAGGACAATGGAATGATGTGGAGATACAAAAAAGGGTGAATACAGTAAAAGAAGGAAAGCTGCATGAGATCCATATCGACAATGATGGTGTGATTCGGTTTGGAACGTAGCATTGTGTGCCTTCATCACACGGGATAAAGAAGGAGCTATTGGAAAATTCACATAGCTCAAAATTATCTATCCATCCTGGTAGCACCAAGATGTACCATGGTCTCTAGGAACAATTCTGGTTGGATAACAAGTAGAAGGAAATTTCAGAATATATATCAAGGTGCTTGGTATGTCAGCAAGTTAAAGCAGAGTGAAAAAAGTCAAAATGGATGATGCAACCATTACCTTTACCCATGTGGAATTGGGAAAATGATACTATGGACTTGGTCATGGGTCTCCCAAAGACTTTGAAGGGAAATAATGCAATATGGGTTGTGGTTGAATGACTAACCAAGACTTCCCAATTTATCGCTTTTCAGGATGATCTCAAGCTTGAACAACATGCAAGGATATATGTGAAGGAAGTGGTGAGACTGCATGGTGTTCCACTCTCAATTGTCTCTGATTGTGATCCAAGGTTCACATCTAAATTATGTTGGATCCTTCATCATGCATTGACTACTGAATTAATTTCAACATGTCCTATCATCCTCAAACCGATGACCAATATGAAAAGACTATATACATGATTGATGTTATTCTAAGATCATGATGTCCTGAATTAAAAGGTGGATGGGATCAGCATATCCAATTGCTTGAGTTCTCATAAAAAAATAGCTTCCACTCAAATATTCAGATGGATCCATATGAAGCAATGTTTGGAATGCGATGTAGAACTACAACCTATTGGGATGAAGATAGAGAATGAAAGATACTCTGACCTGATCTTGTTCAAGAGATGATAGAGAAGGTTCAAGTCATCCGTATACACATCAAATATTCTTAGAGTCAAAAAAAGAGATATGTTGACCACCGTTGAAGGTACTTGGTGTTCGAAATTGGACATAAAGTCTTCCTTTGAATATCACCATGAAAGAGAGTCATGCAAATTGGGAAGAAATTGTAGCTAATCCCAAGAAACATTGGCCCCATTGAAATCATTGACCGTATAAGAGTTGTGGCATATCAGCTTTAACTTTCAATGAATATGGCTCAGGTTCTTTATATTTTTCATGTATCACTCTTGATTAAGTACATACCTAATCCTTCACATGTACTAAACTCAAAGGTGGTACAACTAGAAGATGATATCTCTTATGAGGAGTAGCCATTAGAGATTCTGGACAGGAGAGATAAGGTTCTGCGCAACAAGACAACCCATCATGTCAAAGTTTTTTTGTAGGAACCATATTTTTGAAGAAGCTACATGGGAACTGGAAGAGGAAATGAAAGTGATGTACCCCCACATGTTTGTGAGAAGTGAAATATTGAGGGAGATATTTCATAAGAGAGGAAGAATGCAACGACATGAAGTTTTTCAATGGAAATTCCCTTCTGGTAAGTATTTCATTAAAACTCATGAAAAAACAATATAATGAACTACAATATGCTATGTGACCATTAAACATTAGTTTGTTACTTCTGTGTTTGTAATTTTTAATATCCAACTTTCACGGTTGTGTTCAAGATGATTTTTGGGGTCCAATAAGAAAAAATTAATTTTTGGTGAAAAATAACCTACACTTATGAATAGTATCATACCCTTATAAATAATAGTATGACCCTTATGAATAGTAAATCATCCAAAATAAGATTAACCTTACCAATGAATAATTAAATAAACTTTAGGAATCTTAGAAAGTGATAATTTGACCATATTAATCATTTCAGCTTTTTTGTAAGTCATAAATAATTAATTGTAATCAATTATTTAATTTAATAGAAAATTTTTTTTCATAAAATTTTTTCATAAATTAACAAATATATATCTTCTTGTTTTTAAATAATTTTATAAAACCCTATGTAATTTTTTAAAGAATTATAAAATCAGTTTTAATTTTAAAAAATTTATTATTAAATTTAAATATGATTTAAATTAAATATTAAATTAATCATATATATAATTTTTGTAAAAAATTGGACTTCATTTTTGGATTCTACATTTTGATTAATATATGGGATGAAAATTTTATCTTTTTCTGAAATAAAAGAATTTTTGGGGAATAGTGAAATACCATAATTTACAAAATAAGCCAATTAAGTTAATTATAGTGTCATGTTTGATGTTCTGTTGATGTGATCCCCCTTGGTTTAGGACTACATTATAAAATTATTGTTCATGGTCATTGAAGACTGACTATTCCTTTTATTGTGGATAAATTATAAATTAATGAATTTTATAATAAGAAAACCCATCTCCCACCACTATAAATACCACCCTTCACTGTCTCATTCCCTCACACCTCTCATGATTTATGCCTTATCTAAAATCTACCCAATAATCTTTCTTATCCACTCCCTCACGTCCAAAATCTTTTTGTCTCGTCAAAAGTCCATCCTTAGGGCCCTTAAAGAGGATCTGAAGAGGAGGAATTGAGAGGTAATTTCTCTTATTCTTTTCCTTTAAATTCCTTTCAATTTAATGTTCTTTTATTATTTTATCCCCACCTATATTAGACCATATGATATGGTAACTCTATTACAATGAATACAATATAAGTTTATGATACTAATGGAATATTATACCATCCAACCCCTTATCCTCTTTCTTTTATTTTATAAACGAAAACGTTGTTCGTGAGGTGTTAATCTATCACCTTCGAGAGAAACATGTTTTCTTTTTTATCATTTGTACCTTCAGATCTGGTCATGAAACTATTTTTATTTTTGAGACATAATATCTTATGTGTATTAAGTCCTATTTAATTTTATATAACTATCTTGTGTACATATGACTAAATGATTAATCAAAAAAAGTTCGTTGTGGTCGAAAACCCATCCAGGATAACTCTAAAAATCATCTTTTACTTCTTATCTAATGATTCATCCACATCGTATAAAATTTAATTAATTATAAGATCATTTTAAATTCATAAATATCATTAATAACATGTAATATCAGTTCTTGATGTTTACCCATGTTCTATCCAAACTTCAATTGATGAATACAAGTGAACAGCTCAAGAAAACCGTAAAAACATACAATCCCGAACATTGTTTTTAAACCCTATCACTCATAAAAAGGCCCATAACATATCATAATGAAATCAAAATGAACACATTTCAATTATAAAAAGTTTGGGAGTTTATAATTAATTATTATAATGTCATTATACAGGACATTAAAGCGAAGGAAGCGTTCGAATACATAGTAAGGGGAAATTCTCGAACCAAACATTCATCCTTCGGGTTCTCCTTCTTTAAATCATGTTTGATATGCTTACTAAATAAAAATCCTTTAATAATCATTTCATTTTAATTTATAGGACACACACGTTTTTCACTGGTATTTATGTCAAACCAAATATTTTCCAAAAGAACTCTCCTTTTTATTACACACCTTTTACTTCTCATTCAAGGTTGACAGTTCTTTTAATATGTATGTTATTCCATCATACTTTTGGGAACCCAATGTTTATAAATGTGTTCATATGAGATGAAACCCATTCCTTTTAATGTGTTAGTTATGGTCATTATGTTATATGTAATCCATGATAAATGATAATGTTATGATGTGACTGGTGCGCCTGGAATTATAGAGTGAAATATGAATGATTAAAAGTGGCGGGTGTGCCCAGAATTATAAAATGCTCTGATGAAATGGGTAAATTGATGTATCTCATGAGTAAATGTGAAATTATGTGTGGACAAGATGCTATCTTTGTTCACAGATATTTGTTGTAGTGAATCACTATGACATGATGTTTCATTTTTATGCATTTCCCCATTTCAAGTATTATATTTATGCTTCCTCTTATGTTCATGATCCTTTGCCTATGTTATGAATATTCCCACCACATGAAATATTGTTCTTATCTATCCCCTTATAGGGCTTCTATCTCAACCCTTTTTATGTTTGTCCTTATGTTAATACATGTACTAAGGATAGGTCAAGTGCTAGTAGGAAGCTAGAGAAGAAGAAATATAATAAATGTTTATGATCGATGTTGTAATTGTTTTGTATAGACCTAGTTTTCCCAAGACACTAAACCATTGGATACTCTATGTGAAATACTATTTTGTTTTTTATCTTTAAAATGATGTAATAGTAATGTATGAAAATGTTGGGTCGCTATAATTTACTTCTTCTATGGTTGTCCTTCCAAGTTCACTACATTGAAACTATTAAAATGGTCTTTTAAGAAATACATAAGCTCCACATCATGTATAGGGAATAATGTGAAAGATAATTTCTCTATTCTATTGAGCTAGTTGGTTTTGTTATTTGTAAGGTAGAGAATTGATGGGTGACCTTTTATATGTGGGGTAGAGAACAGACCTATAATTTCATAATAGATTATAAAATGATATAGTCACGCACAAGGAAAATGCTACCGAATGGAAAGATATTATACGGTGGGATATTATTTGGTTGAAATATAACAATAAAATGGGATTTATACGAGCCGAATTCGATAACATACCCTTATCTCTTGTTTTTACCCCCAGGTAAATTCGTTCTCATATTAACTCTAGTAACATATTTTTACTCTTTTTATTATTCATTATGACTATAATTAAGTTGAACTTATTAAAAACTAATTATTATTATGATTCAAAATTTATAATAAATTTTATCAAATTCAATTCAAATATTTAGAATCATTTAATTTAAAATTAAACCCGCAAATATGGATAAAATAGTTTTCAAGATTTTTTTTCATATGTATAAACTGTTTTTATACCAAAACCATACTATAACGACCTAATTGGATTAATCCTAATATATATTAATAAATTTTGAAAATATAACTTTTTTTATATATTATTTAAGTTTATTAATTTTTAAATGAAACTCCTTATTTCAATACAAACAAATATTAGTGAATATTTGTTAAAAAGATAATATTTTTAAAAATTCACTATAATTTAATTTAGAAATGATAAATTCAAAATTTATTTTCATTTTTTCAATTAAATTTTCAAAAAACAATTAATTATAATTATATTATTTTTTCATAAAAATAAATAAAAAAATGTTTAGAAAAATATGTATTTTTTTAGAAGATAATAAATTTACAAATAAATGAGTACTTATTTATCAAAATATTTTGATCTAGTGAAACCATTAAACTTATTTTTTAAATATATTGTTATTAAAATTCAATCCACTATTATAAGGGTTATTTTATAATTGTGTATAATATTAGGTTCATTTAGACTTGAGTTTCCATGTATTACAAGTTATTGGAAAAATTGGATTCTTTTGACTGTGATTATTTCATACAATCTAATATTGTTACATAAAAATATAAGATATATTTATTCGATAAATATCATTGTTTATATTAGATTAAAAATGGCTATATTTAATAGAATAATAATTTTTTTCTCAATTATATAATATAAAATTGAATCAAAATTGTTTTCTAATGCTTTACATTCACTAATGAGGATTAGCAAATCATATATTACTCAATCTATCAAGTATATTAATTTCCTTAGTACAACTCAATCATTATTCCATATTACATAAGTGACATATATGAGTTGTAACCTGATATTAGAAAATAATGGACAACTATAAGATCTATTTCATAACCAAGGTTCCACTAATTAATTAAATATTAAATAATAGCCGAAAATTTGTTATGGTGTAGAGGATTTTATCTGTAGTGTATTTTTAACCTCAGGTGGTGGTATTACATTATAGTACACACAAAAATATAAAAATAGAGTAAATTTATATCATTTCATTTATTATTCTACAATTGTAAATATTTAGATATTTTTTTGTTTAATATCATGTGTGAACTAGGTATGTCTATATGAGCCAGTACTCATTATCACATAGATCATTCATCGCACCCAATTAAATTTTAGGTTATTTTTTGATTAAGGATAATTCATTTTTTTCTATGAATGATTTATTTATCAGTTATATATAATATATTAAATTATTCACCCATGAATTATGATAGTGTGTAAACATCTATTCATATAAAAATCATAATAAATCATATAATCCTATCAATAAAATAAATTAAAATAGATTTGGAATAAATAAAAAATTAAATATAGTTTATCATGTAATTAATACCAATGTAAATAATAATAGAGTCATTCTTGTGAGTTAATTGATGTTTTACTACAACATATGGTACATTATATTCTTTAGAAATGATAATAATCCTTATATTAACCATATAAGATATTTCAATAATTGGATGGAACATGAGAAAAATGATTTTGGTGGTTTGCTGGGACTGGGGTACCTTCTCCTATCTGATTTCCCAAATGTTGTCATAATAGATCTTTCTCTGGTTTTATATTCTATGAATATAACCTAATTTATAAATTATCAATCCTTATTAACCCCAATACATCATCTAATATCGTGATGTATTCGTATTCAATTATAGATAAATCTTCACTTTCCCAGTAAACCCAAATGAATTCGAGATAGAGGGTTTCATTAAATATTATTCACTTCAACCTATATTCTAGAAGTTATAGACTAGTAATGATGGTTTTATAAACTACTTAGAGATAATATACCCTCCAGTATCATTAATTACCGTAATAATCAATAATAGAACTAGCCTTAATATGAATATAGTGAATGTGTGGAATATATAATTACTGCCAAAGAAAGCATATAACATTAACCTACCAATGTTATAAAAAATTCCCATTTTGGTTATAGAGTCTTATATAATATAATTATAACTGAATGAGATAACAATAAATTGCCTTAGTTATGTACCATTAATCCATGTTTATATATTGTACACGTTTTCCAATATTATTGGGTTAAATATTTTGATATCATGTGACAAATTATGCATTATTACATGGTAATAAAAATTCCATGGATGGGTTTATAATTTATTATTAAATAAAGATATCATTTCTACAAAAATATAAATTATATTTGATGAAATGGTTATATCATATTTTTGGGATTAAAACATATAATTCATTTATGTTAGTTGAATGAAAAAATGAGAAATATTCTAACCACACCCACTAGTTATCATTAAATGAAACAAGTGGGAAGAAAAATAGAGTTAAATATTTTTTCAAATAAATGGAGGGAAGAATAACTCATTAATTTTGTAGTTTATGATCTAATTCATAGAAAAAATAGAATCATCCGAAGATAGTTTATATTGGGGAACTCACTCTCTGATGGGTTTAACTAAGCCATTCAATATAATAATTAATTGCTTCACCTCTTGTAGATCTTTTATCCAACCACCATTATCCAATGTGGTACAAGAGTATTGTATATGTGATTAAGATATCGTATGGGAATTGGTTGATTTCATACATCCTATATATATACCACAGAGGATGGATTACTTCATCTATATCTAAGAGAACATATTCCATCATTTTAATAATGGTATAAGTAGTGTCATATAAAAGTAATTTACAAAATACTATATCTTAATTTCTTAAATTTTAATTATTTAGGATTAAAAACAAGGATTTATTGGTATTTTTACATTCATATTTTTCATGATTCATTAATAAATTGTTATTTAATTTTTATAACTCTGCTAGTATTATTCGATTCACACTATATCTTTTGATTCCTAAAATCCTGATTCAAATAATAGTCATTATGTATCAGGTTTTCACCGTGTTTTATATTATAGAATTTGGTGGATGATGATTTTGTGGATTAGAGGATGATATCAAATAATTTTCTTTATGATTGGGTAGTGACAACCAATATATGATATCATATGTACCAATCCATTTTATTCCATTAATTTTACAATATATCATATCCTATGATTTAATTTTTTTTAAATGTTTGAAATCATCAAAGTGTTTCTTCAAAAAATATTATGAATTCATATTAGAGATAATGTGACCCAAAGTAAGAAACAACTTTTTTATTTATTTATATACATGATGCCATTTATAAGATTTTATGGCTATATATCACATGGTTTATCCTAATAAAGGTCATTTCACAACTAGTTAATATTATATATAGTATATTTCATAGGCATTGATTTTCAATTGTGGGAAAAATTAATTATATGGTTTATTACATGCTAGGTTATTTCAATATATCTGTTGTAGTCATCACTAACATCTGAGCATGTTGTTTTTAACATATAACAATCTCTACACTTTATCATAAGTTATTTCATAAGTCATATTGTATAATAGACACCATCACTATGACAATACACACAATGGATTGACTCTCACATCTAGCAATATTGTAATATTATTATGTAATATATAAGAATAAATATTTTAGTTCACATAATTATAAATTTAAATTCAATAATAATCCATTAAAATGATTATAAATTATTTAATAATGGTGTGGGGGTATTTATATTTATCTATTATGGTGTTTATAAATTCATAATATTTACAATAATTATGTTTATTCAATTAATTTTTTTTAAATATATTAAAAATTATATCAATATAATAAAAAATAACACGCAAATTCCCTTTTAAAATTTTATTTCATGAAATATAAAGTAGATATAAAATAAATATATAGAATTTTTAAATGTAATTTAAAAAATGCATAAATTTTTAAAAATAAGGTTAGTTATAGATGATTTCATATAAATATTATAAATTTTAAAAAATTGTTAAACATGATTTTTTTGGATTTGAAAACATATTTTATAAATAATTTAAACAATATTAAAATAATATTTGATAAGTAATTTGATCACGAATTGAATAATATTAAATATTTTTTATTTGGATTATGGGAAAATATTACCTAATTGAATTGAAATATAACAAGATATGTTTCATTTAGTATCATAAATTAATGTAAGTTCCATATAATAAATAATATAGATGATTTTATATGGTAAATAAATAAAAATTGATTATTTTTTTATTATTGAATGTCTATAATTTTATATATATTTATAATATTTTCATAATGTCCCTATCCATATGAATTTCAAAAAAAAAATTCATCAAAAATTTAATTATATTAATTGTTTATTTATTTGGATTATACCCTAAAATATTAAAAGATATAATTTATTTATTTTATGATTTAATGTATTCTAATGTTTAAAATGTTTATCTACATATATTAATTTTTAGACATGTTTATAAGGAGTTACATACATGGTTTGATAATGGGTTTAATTTTCTTTAACCAAAACATTTTATTGTTCTAGGTTATGAGTGTGGATTATATTGTTGACTACATATTATACATATTAAATGATAAAATTATGATGAAATTCTAGTCTCACTTGAATATATTATTTGGGGGTGTTTTAATATTAGGTCAGATTTTTGATAGTCCTAGAGGTTTAAAAATTTCATGGAAAATTTATGTTTGGATATATGTATATCCATGATTATTGTTGTTGGTAATAATTATATCATATTATTCTAGTCTTTTAAATGAATTTTTTATATACCTTATGCATATGATGATTTTAGTTATTATGAATATGGATGGATTTTAATTTTGGTTAGAAACACATGTTTTGAGTTTTTAAAGAGTTACACAATAACGTGGTTTAATCATATTGATTTGGGAAATGAATAATATTACAAATTACATCGTTAAAATTTCTGAAACCAGTATATTTTTAGATAAGAAACTATGGTGTTATTAATCCATATTAAAAATTAAAAAGTTAAAATAAATAAAAATACACATTTTATGGCCCCAATAATCCAACTAGATTATTCATTCTAAAACTGGGTGCCTCTAGATTATATTTTTTAAATATATAATGGTTTTTATTTCATAAAACATCATAATTGACCATAAAATTGTTATCAAACCATGATAATGGATAATTTATTTCATGTATAAATTTTAAAAATGAAAAAAATATGATTGTTTTTTCTGTGTGATAAATTTATGTCTATAAAACTCGTAAATAATAATTGAACTGTAGATAATGTTCAGAATGTGGATCTAGATAAATATAAGACTCATATATTTATTAAATAAAGTCTTCTATATGTCATGTTCTTGTTATGTAATTTATGTTTTCTTTATTGGAAACATTATTAACATTTCCATATATTCATGAAATATATACCATGTTTTCTTAATGTTTCTAAAATAAATGAACTAATATATGTAATGTTAATGTTTGAGTTTTCTATTGATAGAAAACTAGTAAATAGTTTTAACCATGGGAAGAAATGTTAGGTAGAAATTTCAATAATGTTTCATTCTATAAAAATCCATTGTCATTGTGACCTAAATTCATGCGATAAATAGTGAACAATGTTACTATAATATGTAAATATATTAGGTATTTATGGGGTTTAAGAAACTCCATTGAATTACCAAAATAGATATCAATTTAATAAAATTCCATAGAAATTAAAAATATATATTTAGAGAGTAATATATATTAGTGTTATAAAATATATTTTTTATTATAGATGATATCATTTGTATCATTTATAATTGTTGTAGATATATAAAAATTCAAAAACTAGAGTATAATTTATGAAGGTTATATTTTTCATCAATGTGATGGTGTAAAGAGTTACTAAATCAAATAGTTGAAAAAAATACAACATATCAATTTCATATAGATGTAAATAAAGATTATTTGTTTTTATTTTTATATATATCATATGATATAATAAATAGTGTTTTAAATATAGTTGTTATAATTCATGTAGGATTTTATATTCATAACACTTGTTTTTTGAATCATTGAATTCTATAACATGTTATAAAATGATACATGGATAAAAATATTTTATCGATGATTAAACTATTGGAGTATATGTTTTTTTAAATGATTGATTTGATCCTATGACTAATACTAGGATATTTTATATAATACTCTCTTTCTTGTAATATATCTAAAAACCCATAGAATACAATATATGATATGAATATAACAGTATTTTATTACATTTTATTATTTTTTAGAACGTTGATGCATTTTTTTTCAATAAAGAGTTATGTGTCAAAAAGTTGTCAATATTTTTATGGAATGGTGATGATTGTAGTTGTGTCGGTGATTGAAGTGGTAATGCATAAAGTGATGTTTGTAATTCAGTGAAGAACTAACATTGATTATAGAAGAAGACTGTGAACTAATTCAGATGATTTTTTAACTAGTTCAAAGTTCCAAGACTTGTATCAATGTGATACAATGTTATAACAATTAAATAAGTCTATTAAATACTCAATTTCATGAGGAAAGAAGTAAATATTCATCCATAGTCACTAATTGGATGAAGTGTTGAAGATCCATCCATTGAATCTAAATGGATGAAGTCTTGAATTCTCACGATTTTTTGAGCTAGTCTTGAAAGTATCATATATGTTCTAATAGAGAACACATCCCTCAAGATAAGTAGAACCATTGAATTATGCCCTAATTCTTGATGAATGAATCAACGATCCATGCATCATCCATTGTTGTATCAAAACAAAATATTGAAGATCTTTTGGATTCATGATCTAAGAAGAAAAGAAAGTTGATGTTTCTGAGAAGATATTTGTAACATCCCAAGGTCTTGAAAATAAATATAGAATTAAATTTTATAATCTATCCCTTAAACATAACTTTTCCTCTTCTATGTTTTGAATTTCAAAAAATGGTCATTTAGAGTTGTGCTTAGTAAGTCATTTGGGGTCTTATAGAACAAACTTGATTTTTGGAGAATAGTAACATACACTTATGAATAGTATTATGAATAGTAATATGACCCTTATTAATAGTAAATAATGATATTACTTTATTTTATTATGGTAATATAATACTTAGATCTTAATTAATTTTCAATGTGATATTAAATTAATTGCACCTTAAAATTGTTATGTTTCAAATTGAATATATCCTTATTTAAAAATTCAATTAATAATATTTAGAAAATTAATTATGGAAAATGGATTTTATTTTTTAATTCTAAAAATTGAAAAATGGTAGGGGGAAATTTTTGGGATTTTTCTGAAATTCAAATAAATTTATGAATAGTAAAATACGATAAAATACCATATATACAAATTATCAGTTAAATACACTATTTATGACATCATAGTTGATGTAATGACACTTGATACGAACTCACATGAAATTATTACTATTAGGGGTCACATGAAACGTCACTATTGGTTTTCTTGAGGGAAATAATAAAATAATGAACTAAATATTCAAAATTTACTCCTCTCCTCCACTATAAAAATCCCTCACAACTCCCTCTTCTATTCACTACTCTATGCCTTGAAGGTCCTCTATGTTCTACCCAATTACCCTTCCATAGTCTCTCCCCACGTACAAGAAGCTTCTGATATTACCAAAAGACCAAAACCCCTTCCCTAAATGAGATTCTCTAGGAGTTTTTTTCAAGAGGTAAAGCACCATTATTTTTCATTTGGTTTCATTTCAATTTATATTCTTTTTCTATCCTCTCCTCACATCCACAATCAAAATGATCATGATAACTTCAGTATCATCTATATACTGGAATTATATCCTGTTAATGGAAGAACCATCATAAATATTCTTACTCCCTAGATTTTATTTTTATAAAGGAAATCAACGTCTATGGGGTTCCATTTTATAGCCTTCGTGGACGAAAAAGTCTCGTTCTTCAATTTATTCTTTATTATTAGTCATTAATCCATATTTATGGTTTAACAAGACTATAATATATTTATTATAACCTAATTAACATTCATAAACCAGGATATGTAAATATAATTAAGTTATATGACAAAACTAGTTCCTAATAATCCAAATACCGCCATATCATCGAAGTAGTTGTCATCTAATGATTCATCCTCGTTACATGTAACCAAATTAAAGAAATGACCATTATCAATTCTTTATGTTCATAAATAATATATAATTTCAATTCTAGAGATTTACATCCAGTCCACTTCATTACATAAAAGCAAGTATATCGAATATGAAAATAAAGGAAACGAACACCCCAGAAAAATGAAATTCAATACAATAACTTATCAATAAGGATGTAAATGAACTAAACATAATTATGAGAACATAAATACATGCCTAATAGGTTATGAAGGAAATTATTAATAAGTCTAATTTAATATTCTCGGAGCTTAATTTCAAGAGTGGAACATGTTTGGAGTTAAGTTAAGGGTTTTTCCCCCCGATGATCCATTTTCATTCGGGTTACATTCATTGTCTAAATACCTCAGAGAAATTATTATGAATTGTTATGTACTCCTCTTTAATTCATTGTGAAAATTATTCATATGTTTACCAACCAGAACCCTTCCTTATTTTAATTATAGTTACACGTTTTAAAAGGAACATTCAAAACCGTTTCCAAAATACAAGCCTGATTCAAGGGAATTTCTCAAATTCTTATCTATTTTCAAGGAAAGTCTATAATCTATTTTTGGTAATAATTATCCTTAGAAAATCACTCAATTTATTATGAAAATACAATATTAATTCAATTCTGGTTTTATATAAATATTCTCCAAAAGAACCCGTCTTTTCAAAAAAAAATAGTATTTATCTCAAGAATTGATTAATGATTTTATAAGAGTATTCTCATTTGATTCAACGCACATGTTGATTATTAAGTATTGTTGGGGTTAATCATTTATGATGTCAAATAAAATAATTTCTTGAATGGTTTATGACTAAATTTATTTTTTATGATTTATCCTAAAACCATTCACCATATTACTAGGAATGGTTGGAGTTTTATGTTTAATGATTCGGGAACGTTAGTTACATTTCATATGATAGTTTCAAAATGAATGTAAATGTTTTTTATGTTCATCCCTGATCATATGAGGAATGCATTGGACTTGTTATGTGATGGGTGGGGCCCTCTATATCCCTTGATGCATCGGTTGGTCTCATGAGACAAATAGACGTGGAATTGGCTGATGCCATTCCCATTGGGATATATGGATTTTGGCCAAGGACTTAATCATTAGACGTCTTGTCCAAGGCCATGAAAATTTGTTTCAGAATTTCTGACATTATGCATTCCATCATTATGAGTTTATCTATTGATATTTCATCTGGTTATTCGATTAGTATAATACCCATGATTATGTTTTATTATGGAATTATTTACTCAGTTCATTTTTATGCCATAATGTGTTCATTTTTATTATTAATGGAATGGGTTTTCATTTATTCACCATGTATATTGTTTATATTATCTTCCACAGTATTTCTTTCTCTTACTAAGTGATTGAGCTCACCCCATTCTTATGTTTTATTTTCTCAGGACATGATGAAGTAATTTATGTGTGACTTGCATGCATAATCTAAGGGACATGATGTTTCTAGTGGAATAAATTACTGTAATATTGTCCCTTCATATTGTAATGTTAAACTTATTTAGGTATCTTTTTCCAATAATACTAAACTAATTAGTCCTTCGAGATGATTATTCCTTATTTTTACGCCAATGTAATCAAATAATGCAACGGCTCTGGGCAACTGGGGTCTGGTCCTTACAATATTTGGAATTCTAATTCTCAAGAGAATTGAAGAAGAAGAAAATTGTAATGGGGGTTTGGAGTTTTATAATTTTAAATACATGCTTATACACTATGTAGTTATTTTTTATATGCCTTTTTACCATAAAATTTGTCCAACCACGAAGGCCAGCCCAGGTCTTCATCCTCAGGCACATGCTGGGCCTAAGGGTCAACCAGGCCTAAGAGAAGCCCTCAAGGCCAGCCCTACATTAAGCAGGAGCACGAGACATGTATAATCCCATAGGTGAGTGCACGGTGGTGAACCCATGCGTCGAGTGCATAATGGTTTCTAGGAGCGCACCTGAGGGATGTAGTGTTGGAGGAGAAGCACACTTTTAGGGTAAACAAGGTATGTGGCAGTACCATAGAGGGAGGAGTAGAATTCAGAGTTGGGGTTTATGTGGCTTGTATTATAAATGAGTTTTGTCTCGTGTCATTGTTTCAATGTGGGATGGGTTTAAAAAAATACAGATGTAATCCTGGCCATATATCTGATCCCAAAAAATATCGCAGCCCCACGCTTCATAAAGCATCTCGCCATTTAATCCACACCCTCTATTACTAATCCACATTGATCAAACGATAACTTATCTTTCATGCTGACATCTTCAACCTCCAACCACCCAAGATGCACTGGCAAATGAGTGATGATCTTGGACATTGATCTCATCACTCTAGACACAATTTAACCTCATTCCAATGTCGTCTAGACTTTCTAATGAAAAAGAAACACATGCATGCATTAACATTCACATGACTAAATCATCTCAATTAAAAATGTCACATCCATGATAATGCAAGGCTACCGAGTGCATTCCATTTGATGTTCATGAAGAAGGTGACTTTCATGTGTTCGAAACACATTCACATGGAGAATAGACTCTTTGAGAAATAAGGACCCGCGTTGAATAGAAACAAACAAAGAGGCCCTAAGTAACAATTATCCATCATTTGATGATTTCAAAACACTCTATATCTCAAGAATTTAATCTATGATCTCCATAGAATATCATCATGATTTTTAACACAAAATGAGGATTCACCCTCACCTATAAAAGAAGGATCACAGGGAAAGAAAATATGCTTCCTTTCTCGAAGAAATGATATCTCGTTTCAATGAAGAAATAGATTCACTACAAACCCCTCTAATTTGCGAAAGGGAGAAGGGTTTCTATGCATCTTTTCTACGTGAAGTATAATCATGCATATCTTATGCGAAGGAGTCTTGCACATCCCTTGTGATAAGAGAATAACCACAAACCCCCTGGTCTGTAATAGAACTCACTCATCAATGTGACGTTTCCCACAATCATGTGACAAGTTCATCAATCCCTCTTCGGGACTTTGGGAGGATTATCACGTGGGTAAACAATCAGTGCAATGCACCCTTGTGGTGACTTGTGATGAAAAACCCACAAATGTCTCAGATTCTATTAAGAGTCACTAACTATCCCTAAGCGTGAAGGAGGAGAACCTTCTACCCTCCGATTTTCACAAATTAGGAGAATTCCCTCCTATTTTCATCTAATATATATACTAATTGAAGGGGTTTGTCTTTGAAGAATAAGTTTATTGCATGAAGATCGAATCTCTTGTGTGCTTTGTTTGAAGAAGATGAAACATCAGCCCTTGTGTATTCAAAAAGGAGGATGGAGAGTGCATGCCTGGTGCACATGCATGAATATGCATGAATTGAGACACCCAAGTGTTCAAGACCAAGCCATAAATGGAATATACCCATTCTGGTTTTAAAAAGATAAAAAATAAAGAAAGCATTATGTGTGAAAATATAATGAAAGAAGAAGAAAGAGTAAGAACAAAAACATGATATAAACCCATTCAGGTTGGAAAAAATGCACACATATATTGAACCTAATCTAGATAAAAAGCGTGTGTTTGAAAATAACCAACAAAAAAATGTTTCTATGATATCAAGTGAGAAACATAAAGAGGGAGTGTGTGTTCTCAAAATAATTATACCCATTGGGGTTCTCACACATGAAAGCGAGAAGAATGTGATATTTCATGCATGCATGCATGCACATGCACATGTGATGACACTTAAAATAAGAATGAATATTATTAGAGAATGTGTGAAAAAAAGATGAAGCAATTCCCTAAAACAAATGAATGAATCATAATTGATTGAGATATCTGAATGAAGAAGTTTTGATTCCATGAAATCCATGCAGTAAGTGAATTATTTTTGAGACTGAAGCCTGATAGAGTTAAAGAATGTATTATATCTTAGTTAATTTTTTTGAGAATTCAAGAATGTAGAAAAAGATCATATTGTTCAGAATTATTCTAGAATTATTAAAGAAGTTTTGTGCACTATTAGCACAAACTTTAGTTTGGTAGGATCTTCATCAGAATAATAAATAATAGACCATGTATTATTAAAGTGAGGACTCATCATAGAAAAAGTGATTAGCAATACTGAGAAAGGCCAGCAGAATATACCAAAGGCTATTGAAGACACCAGAAGAGATTCACAGGAAACTGTGATATAGTAAGCCTATGTGGAGAGAAAAGAAGATCATCTACAAAGAATTAAGAACGAACATAATGAAAAAGTATGCTCATTTGACTCAAGAGCTAGTAGAACATTGTGAGATTCAGGGAGGAGAAGTATTCATTAGTGGGACTCTGAAGCAGGCCAGTGGACATTGGTATCACTTTGGGATGCAGTATAAAGACCCTCCTCTAGTACATAGTAGAGATACAATGGGACTCTGTATCGACCATTGTAATTGATAATAAGATTATAGTGTAGAATCTGTGTTGGGGAGAAAAGACAACATAGAAAGGAGTAGTTCTTTAAACTGATCCATGTAAATCCTTGTGTTTAGTGGATTTACATTTACAACATAAATAGAGGTAAGTCTGAGATACACAAGAAGAGTGGATAGTGGATTAAACCATCCATAATGGATTAATTGAAAATAATCAAATAGTAAAAAGATTTAAAGGGATAATCTATTCACCCCTACCCCCCTAATTGATTCACACTGATCTGGGTGCTTCAATTTGTATCAGAGGGAATGTCACATATAAAAGATCGATCTGAGTATTTATGAAGTTCATATCTAAGGAGATGAGTGAGAAACCACAAATGGATATTTCTATAAAGACTTAAAAAATAGAAAGATGAAATAGGCAAGGAATATGAAGCAGAATATTTCTAATAATGATTAGACACATTAAACTGAATTTAATATGGATGTTAAAACATGTGATAATACATATTATTATTCTGATGAAGCATGTTAAAGTTGTGCTGATAATAGTTCAATTAGTTATCTTCATTATTTACTCATTGATCATCTGATTAATGTCCATAGATATGAAGCAATACATATTACTGCATGCATTAGTGCTCTTCAATATGAAAAATTATAATAGGAAGAATAAGCTAATGCGATGGAAGATGCGTTGGATAAAAGGTTTGGTATATCCAACACTCTCAAAAAACATGTGAATGTAAAGGAAGAAACAATTTCTATTTGCAATGAAAGAATTTATGAAGGTAATGAAGAGTTGATATGATGTGTTTGTGAGAAGGAATTCGTTTAGATAGTGTTTTAAAAAACATAGATACATTTGAAAAGATTCACATAGATTTAATGGTTGTCAAAGATGATCTAATAGAAGAAAAAGCAAACATGGTAAAAGATATTGACATTTATTTTCAAGAATTCAAAATAATGTATTAAGATAAAACGACAATGCTGAAGGATATTTTGGAAAGCAAGATGAGATCAGTTGAGGATGAGAAGAACTCCCTCAACATGAAGTGTTTATAGATTGAGTTTAAATTGAAGAATCAATAATCACTCCATTATGGAATATCTTATATAACTAAACAAATAGATGTTCACACTAAAATTTACATTGAGGAATATTATTCCAATAGGAATAACAAATCATCCACTAATCGAATGGAAACATCCTACAAGATGAAGGTATTCCATAAAACAGTTATTTCTGTTTCTATTAATGCAGTTCCATCTAAAAGTACTTGTTCTAAGATAAAATATATTAAGATATGCATCGATAAATATGTTCATACATCAATAAAAATTTCAATGATGGTTTCTGAGATGATTAATAGTAACTACTACAAAATAGATGCTCGATAGAAAGAAATACAATTCCAGAAAAAACTAAGAACTGAATCTTGAACGACTGATACTATATGAAAAAAATGATTTATTGGCTATTGTTGGTGTTGCTAGATGTTTGGGCTTCAGTCCAATGATTGATGGGATAATATTTTGGCACGAAAAAATTATGAAATGCCTACATTTATGGATTTTAGATGTTAATAAATGAAGCATTATGAAAAGAAAGGTAGAAAACACAAATGAAGAAAAATATGTCTATCAAGAATAGATTTGACTATCATGAAGACTTCTATGATAACTACAGAAATTTTTTTCGCAGTTATGATGAGTTCTAGTTTAGTCCTACCATGGATCATACATATGTTGATAAGAAGTATAGACAACAATAAAGGGAGGAAAAAGAAAATAGAGTTGAAAAGTCAACCATTTTGAATATTCAATACAATGAACTCAAGAAAATAGTGAATGAAATTATTCCAAAGAATAAGTTCAAGTCGGATTAAAAGAATTTAATCTCAACAAATAAAATATGCTTCTATTGTGGATAGAAAGGACATATTGTGGATCACTAAAAACAATCCATGGAAATGAATTGACTCAATCTAAAACTAAAAGGAGAATCAATCCAGAAGAAGATGGGATTGACTAAAGACATTCTTAAAGATAATATTAATAAGTTTCCTAATAAAGGTAACATGAATACAATGAAGAATCCATGTGGAAGATTAAGATCAGAAAAATGTTACGAAATAGTGTTTATTTATCTGGCCAAATAAATTTCAAATTTCCAGAGAATTGAAAGGAGAAGAAGATGATATACTAGATAAAGCAAAATCAAAAGAAAAACATGTCATTCCACATGAAGGAAAAGTCGAATTTCCTGAGAGGGTGTCAGAACATGACAACCAATATGTCTCATAACAACTATGTGGAAGGTGAAATAAGGATTAACATCATGGAAATGAATGTATAACTATTTTACCAGGCCAAATAAGGAGGAAAAAAATTGAAGAACCTTCACCAGTGGAAGCTACTTCACTACTGGATGAAGTAAAGACGAATAATCCACAGTAGTTAAAGGGAATTAAAATTATGGTCATTCTAATGATGAATATTGGATGAACTAAGTGGGGAACTACAAGTTGAATTCATTATTTGTAAAGACCCATCCTTAAACATGACATATAAGTAGACCTTATACCAGTCTAGGTTCTGGAGAATAGATACATGATTACAAAATACATCAGCGATACTATGAAAAATTTAACAAAATAAAAGATCATCACCCCTTCCTCTACGAAACAACAAGTATAACCAACTCTGGAAACCTGTGAAAAGTATTTCAAAAACCTTGGGTGAGCACAAAAGATGCTCAGTAAGGGGTTTTGAAAATACATAAAATAGCTTTTGAAAACATCCATTGAAAATGCTTTCGCATACATAAAATAATTCCTTTAATGAAACTATCATCACTTTTGAATGGTTGCTGGAAACCATTTATGATACTCCACACAAGAATTTTATCAATACACTGAAGACTACTAAAATATCATGTTAAAAAGTAAGCATTCTGGTATAAACAATCTTAACATAAAAAGTATGAAAATACTACAGAGCATGAACATTATCAGAGTTTCACATAATCAATTTCACTACAAATTATAAAAATTCACATTATAACATGAAAAAATTAATGCTAACATTTGGATTAAAATCCTAGAAAGGAAAACTGAAAATATTGAAAAACTGTCTCATCGTATTCCATATGCACATAATCTCATACTCATTGGTAATGGTTCTCTAACAAAGGATATTCCTCTAGTCGAAATAATCAATTGGTTGGTCATATACTAAAACATAATGAGGAAACATACAATACCAGATTCATGTCTAAATGTCGAGCCCTCGTGCCATGAACTAAGGGTAAAAACCCAATCTGACATTCTCGAGAACTATTGATGCATCGAGGAGCTTAATTTTACCGGTCTCCAACCCTGAGGGCTTCCTTTTACCAGTCCCCAACCTGCAGGGCTTTCTTTTAACCAGACCCCAACCCAGCAGTCCAATACATTCCTCATATGTCAATAAGGTCTGATATTAAATGTGTCCCATACCACTTTGAATATTAAATTTCCAATTGATATTACCCAAAAGTACTCTAGTGTTTTAATGAAAACATTAGGCATGCTTCTGAAAACCAAATAAATAATTCTGAGACTACTCGACTAATGACAGACCATGATGGATCCACGCCCAATCCCTTCCTGTCTACCACACTCGATTGTCGGGTTTTCAGAAAACTTTTTGAAGCTTTCATTAAATATGTATACATTTCCACTGGGTTTTCATACATTAAAACTTCTAAACAACATTTTATATATAAGTAGCAAATAAAATGATGGATGATTAGGGTTTTCCACATCAAATGATAACTTCTTAATTAAAAAACCATATCCATGGAAATGAAAACTTACTAAAAATACATGTCATTCATTATGATTGTAAAATTTTCCATTAACATGAATATAGATTCAAACATAACGTGATTTATAAACAACATTCACTGCATTAGGAAAAGCACCATTTGGTCATGTTATGTTAAATCATTTTTAACCAAATCTCACGAATTCAAAACAAATGAAGTTAATATAATTAAAACTTTATAAATTAATTTATGTCTGACATAAATACATTTTAATTCAGCAAACACCAAAATTAAAATTTATTAAATATCCTTCATGTATTGGTTTAATTTAAAATACTAATCCTAAATATCAATACTTGAGTTTATGGTTTTAAAAACAATATAATATATATATATATACACACCGGTATATACAAAAGGTATATATATGGGTTCTCATAATTGAACAATGTTTATTAATTTATTAATGCAATTAATACTTTAAAATGTTTTTAATACTTCATTATCACTTGATTGGAAGACAAACAATGTTAGGGATATAACTTGTGTGACCGAATGTATATTCATATGTAAAAATTAGGGTTTCACATACTAAATATAAATCCAAATGAACCCAAATGACATTTTTCATCTAAAATATTATCTATGGCTTGGAAATAATATTTTAGAAATTATAAAACGGATTTTAGTGGTGATACATATATATATATATATATATATATATATATATGTTTAGGTTTTAGAAACACAATTCCATTTAACCCAAAATTTGGATCGCACATAAAATATTATTTATTGATGGTTATTAAAGTATTAAAAATCATAATTTGATTTGTATTGAACAAAAGAGGAAGTGGATGAATTCATTACTGAAAATATACATATTATATAACCCATTGCATGTTTGGTTTTGAAGCATAAAAATGGAGGAAGTATCCCTTTACATGGTTATGCATGCATGGGTTTAACAAAAACACAACAATACCCTATTTGTAAAACCTTAAATGGGGATGATATATATATATACACACATATATGTATATATTAATTATTCAGAATCGTACATCAAGGATTTGAGGTATCAAAATTGTTTGAAGACTATCCCTTACCTATGTGAGATTCTTAGTAAGACATATTTATTATTATTTGAAATTCTTAAAATAAAAAGGGATTGGAAACCCATATTCATATTTTCATATATACGTAAACATTATATGATTAATACCACATAAAAAGAATTTGGTAAATTGAAAATATTACACAATAACCACTTACACAGACCGCCAATATATGTACTCTAATAAATCATCAAGATATTCGTAACGACATAATATAGGTTTGTAAAACTAAAACGTTTAAAATATAAACCCTTACAAATTCATTGAAGCACATTTAAAACTAATTTAAATCAAAATAGAATCCATACAATATATTTTTTTTTAAAAAACATTTAATTCTCGTTACTTGAAACAACTTTTAATTAAGAAAATAAAACTTTTTATTTTGTTTTGAAGAAACCCATAATAAACATGGTAGAAAATAAAATAAAAATCCCTTACATTGATATTTGAAGAACCTCTCTTCTTTTTGTTGGGCTTAAAATTGGGAATGAATCACCTCAAATAGGTTTTGTAGATTGAGGTTCGGCTCTTCCATCCCTAGAGGAGGTATTCTCCCAAGTATCACTCACTTATAACAAAAAAAAGCAGTTTCCCCATAATTCTGAGATAAGGTGGGTTATTTCTATTATCTGTTTTTTTAGAATCATGGGTAACTACTTTTCAAATAATCTTATTATTTTTTGAGTTATGAAGAATACAAGGGTGTGAGTCGCCCTTTTATCCATCCAAGTATTCCCTAACACCAAACTCGTTTGATTTAATTTATTATTATTTTATATCAATAATTTTTTTCTCCCTCAATCATTACTCACTTTCTCTTTACAAGTCAATCACGCCTCTTTTTCCTTAATCATACCACTTTTCCTTTTTTCCATTCAATAATTGTGTTTTTTTATTTAAATAATTTTATATATTAAACTATAAAAAGTGTAACTCTATTTATGTATATATTCAATTTGTTTATTCATATATCATTATTGCATTGTTTAATATGTATATATATATATATTTCAATTTTTATCGTTTCATCTTTTATTATTTGATTTTTATATCAACTATCTTATCTTATATCCATTATTTTATTTAAAACAATATTATATTGCCAATATTTTACAGAGTCAAAACCCATAGTTATTTTATCATTACTTCCTTTTTTAAAGTAAAAGTTTAATAGTTCTATTAATAAATTATAAATTGCTTAATTTTATAAATCATAATATTATTTTTTTAAAATCTAAATAACTTTATTGAAACAAATAACATGTATTTATTAATATTTATAAAACATTTACATTATGTATTTATGTATCATTTCTTTAAATTTTATAAAACATAATATTTATAATATTATAAAAATGAAACTATTCATATATATGAATATATACATATACATTTATAAAATATGAAAATATATTTATTCAATTATTATTATCATGTTTATTTATAAAACAAAAATATATACATCATATTATATATTTAAAATGCTATGAATTAAATTAATAATTCAAAAATATAAAAAAATATTAATTATCATAATTGGTACAAAATATATATAACTTTGAAACGTTAAAATTAATAATGTTAACAATATATATAATTCATTGTAGCAACAAATCATTATACTTAAAAATAATTATAAATACATGCAATAACATTTCTTTTGAAAATAAATATTAATTTATTACTCATAAAAATATTATTTAACAATAAATTTAATTTACTCTAAAAAGTGTCATTTTTTTGAAAAGTAATACAAATAAGAACATAAAACTTTCATTTTTCTTAAATTACATCTTATGAAACTTGTACTATTTAAATTATAATTCGTTTTATTAAACATAAATATTATTATTAACAATTTTATAACAAATTATTCTCATCAGAATTTATAATTTCGTAATAGTAATAATTCAAAACTAATATTTTGATTAATATTATTATCAACCTAATTAGAATAAGTTTATATTTTAATAAAACAATTACATATCTAAATAAAATACATTACTTATTATAAAACATATTTTTATATGTAAATATATTACATAAACATACATATATATACTTAGAATTTCAAAATTAATAATTACAATATTTATATATTTTCATCATTATTAATTTATTTTGATAAATTGATATACATATTTATTTAAATTGTAAAATAAATTTTTATGAACCAAAAATTATTTTATTAAAACAAATTATATTAAAATTCCTACAGTAACATAATATTTATTTTAGTTTAAAAAGAAATAATGATCTTGACAAATTCCTTGCATGTTAGTAAATCTTTTTGAACACATAATTTTTATTATTCTTGTTTTAATATTTTATCTATGTATATATAAATATGACACAGATTAATTAAAAACATTATTTATAATAAAACATCATTATTAATTACTTCATTTATTAGAACAATTTATTTGAAAATATATTTGACGTCATCCCGTATTAAAACCTGACATTTTTTATAAATCAATGTATTCATAAATTTTCATTTATATAATTCCTTCTTTTATAGTTTATTTATAACATTATACATTTTAACTTATAATTTATTTAGACTTTTTCTTTTTTTTGAAACTCTGGACGTTAAAATATACCCCCCCTTAATAGAATTGTGTCCTCACAATTCGATCGTCGAACTGAAACTAATTCTGAATTTTCATCTTCAGAATTCTGAAAACTAAGACCGGTAGATTCCTAGACAGTAATGTTAAACGATAACATCTATTTCAAAAGTTGTCTAGACCGTTCCTATTATACCAAGTGTAAGGACCCAGCCTTAGACCTTACATACAAGAGGAACTTATAACGGACTAGGTTCTAGAGAATATATACATGCTTACAAAATACATCCGCGATACAGTGAAAAAATAAACAAACTGAAAGATCATCACCCCTTCTATTGCGCAAAAACAAGGATAACCAACTCTGTAAACATGTAAAAAGTATTTCAAATACTTTGGTTGAGCTCAAAATATGCTCATTAAGGAGTTTTGAAAATACATAATACGGGTTTTAAAAACATCTTTGAAAATACTTCCGCATACTTAAAATAATTCATCTAATGAAACTGTCATCACTTTTCAATAGTTGCTGGAAACCATTTAGGAAATTCCACTCCAGAATTTAATCATTCAACTGAAGACTATTAAAAGATCATGTTACAAAGTAAGCATGTTGTTATAAAGAATCATACCATGAAAAGTATGCAAATACTACAGAGCATGAACATTATTAGAGTTTCTCATAAACAATTTCACTACAAATTATAATAATTCACATTATAACATGATAAAAGTTATGCAAACATTTGCATTAACACCCTGGAAAGGAAAACTGATCATACTACAACATTTTCTCATCATATCCAATGTTCACTTAATCTCATACTCATAGGTAATGGTTCTTTAACCAAGGATATTCCTCTAGTCGAAATAATCACTTGGTTGGTAATATACTAAAACATTATGAGGAAACCTATAATTCCAGACTCATGTATGAATGTCAAGACCTCATTCCATGACCTATGGGTAAAAACCCAATCTGATTGTCTCGAGAACTATCGATGCATTGAGGAGCTTACATTTAACGGTCTCCTACCCAGAGGACTTACTTTTACTAGTCCCCAACCCGGAGGGCTTTCTTTTAACCAGACCCCAACCTGGTAGTCCAATACATTCCTCATATGTCAATAAGGGATGATATTCAAGGTGTCCCACACCACATTGAATATTAAATTTCCAATTGATATTACCCAAAAATACTCTAGGGTTTTTCTGAAAACATTAGGCATGCTTCTGAAAACAAAATAATTAATTTTGAGACTACTCGCCTAATGGGAGGCCGTGATGGATCCATGCCCAATCCCTTCCTGTCTACCACACTCGAGAGTCGGGTTTTTTTTAAACTTATATAAGATTGCATTAAATATGTATAAATTTTCACTGGGTTTTGATATATTAAAACTTGTAAACATGATTTGATACATAAGTAGCATATAAAATGATAGATGATTAGGGGTTTCCACATGAAATGATAACTTATTAATTAAATAACCTTATCCATAGAAATGAATACTTACTAAAAATACATATCATTCATTATGATGGTAAAATTGTCAATTAACATGAAATTAAATTCAATCATATCTTGATTTATCAACAACAATCACTACATTAGGTAAAGCACCATTTTGTCATGTTACTTTAAATAATTTTCAACGTAATTTCAGGAATTCAAAACATATGAAGGTAATATAATTAAAAGTTTTTGAATTAATGTATGTCTGACATAAATATATTTTGATTTAGAAAACACTTAAATTAACATTTATTAAATACCCATCAAGTATTGGTTGAATTTAAAACACTAATCCTAAATATCAATATTTGAAATTAGGGTTTTAAAAACTATAGGATATAAATATATATATATATACAACCATGTATACATAAGGTGTATATATGGGTTCTCATAATTTAAACATGTTTATTAATTTATTAAAGCAATAAATACTTTAAAATATTTTTAATACATCATTATCACGTGATTGGAAGCCAAACCATGTTAGGTATATAACATTTGTGACCGAATGTATATTCATATGTAAAAATTATTTTTTTCTCATACTAAATATAAATCCAAATGAACACAAATGACATTTCGCATCTAAATGATTACCTAAGGATTTGAAATAATATTTTATAAATTATAAAACATATTTTAGTGGTGATACATAAATATGAATATATATATATATGTTTAGGATTTAGAAACAAAATTCCATTTAACCCAAAATTTGGTTCGCACATAAAATATTATTTAAGGATGGATATTCAAGTCATAAAAATAATAATTTGATTTCTATTGAAAAAAAGTGGAAGTGGATGAATTCATTACTGAAAATATACATATATATATATATATGTACATATTATATAACCGATTTCATGTATGGTTTTGAAGCATAAAAAGGGAGGAAGTATCCCCTTACATGGTTAAGCATGCGCGAGTTTAACAAAAACACAACAATACCCTTTTTTTAAAACCATAAAATAGGAAGAAATATATATATATATATATATATATATATATACATATATGTATATATTGTATATACATAATCGTATAACATGGATTTGGGGTATCAAAATTGTTTGAAGACTATCTCTTACCTATGTGAGATTCTTAGTAAGAAATATTTATTATTATTTTATATTCTTAAAATCGAAAGGGATTGGAAACATATGTGCATATTTACATATATATGTAAACTGTATATGATTAATACCACATAAAAAGAATTTGGTAAATTGAAAACATCACATAATAACCACTTACACAGACCGCCTATATGTGTACTCTAATAATGCATCAAGATCTTCTTAAAGACATTCAAAACAGAAGGGATATATATATATATATATTTTCAATATGTATACATAGAAATGTATATATATTAGTGGTTTTGTATAATAAAACCAATTGAAAATAATCCCTTACATAGAAATCTTTAATAATCCTATTTTAAAACATTTAATAACAAATGGAATGTTATTTACTCATATATTTATGTTTAATAAACCATATATACACAGCCACATATTACAGGTTTGTAAAACTAAAATGTTTAAAATATAAACCCTTAAAAATTCATTGCAGTACCTTTAAAACTAATTTAAATCAACTTACTATCCATACCATTTTTTTTAAAAAAAACATTTTATTTTCTTTACTTGAAACAACTTATAATTAAGAAAATAAAAATGTTGATTTTTTTTGGAAGAAAATAAAAATAAAAATCACATACATTGATATTTGAAGAACCTCTCTTCTTTTTTTTGAGCTTAAAATTGGGAATGAATCACCTAAAAGAGGTTGTACAGAGTGAGGTTCGGCCCTTCCATCCCTAGAAGAGGTATTCTCCCGGTTATCACTCACATATATAAAAAAGGTTCTTCATAATTCTGAGATATGGTGGGTTATTTTTATTATTCGTTTTTTTAGAATCACGGGTAACTAATTTTCAATGATTATTATTATTTTTTTGAGTTGTGAAGAAGAAAAGGTTGTGATTCACCCTTGTATCCATCTAAGGATTCCCTAACACCAAACCCATTTGTTTAAATTTATTATTATTTTATAAAAATAATTTTTTTCTACCTCAATAATTACTCACTTTCTCTTTACAAGTCAATCACGCCTATTTTTCCTTAATCATACTAGTTTTCCTTTTGCCATTTAATTATTGTGTTTTTTTATTACAATAATTTCATATATTAATCTAGAAAAAGCGTTATTCTTTATAAGTATATATTCAATTTCATTATTCATATATCATTATTGCGTAGTTTAATATGTATATATATATTTCATTTTTTATCATTTCATCTTTTATTATTTTATTTTTATATCCAATATCTTATCCTATATCCATTATTTTATATAAAAGAATATTATATTACCACTATTTTACATAGTCAAAACCCATAGTTATTTTATAATTACTGCATTTTTTTAAAAAAGTAAATGTTTAATACTTTTATTTCTAAATTATAAATTGATTAATTTTATAAATCATAATATAATTTTCCTCATTAAAATTATAAATAACTATATTGAAACAAATAGCATGTATTTATTACAATTTATAAAACATTTACATTGTGTATTTTTGTATCATGTCATTAAATTTTATAAATTATAATATTTATAATTTTATAAAAAATAAACTAATCATATATATGAATATATACATATACATTTATAAAATCTGAAATATATTTATTAAATTATTATTATAATTTTTATTTATAAAACAAATATATATACATCACATTGTATATTTAAAATGGTTTTAATTAAATTAATAATTAAAAAATATATAAAAATATTAATTACCATAAATGGTACAAAATATTTATAAAATTTGATATTAATAATGTTAACAATATATAGATAATTCAATGTAGCATCAAATCATTATACTTAAAAAAATTATAAATACATGCAATAACATTTCTTTTGAAAAACACTATTAATATATTAATCATAAAAATATTATTTAACAATAAATTTTATTTACTCTAAAGAGTGTCAATTTTTTGAAAACTAATACAAATATGAACATCAAATTTTCATTTTGCTTAAATGACATCTTATGGAAATTTATCTATTTAAATTATAACTCATTTTTTTAAACAAAATTCATATTATTAACAATTTTATAACAAATTATTCTAATCCTAATTTATCATTTTGTAATAGTAATAATTGAAAACTAATATTTTGATTAATATTATTATCAACCTAATTAGAATAAGTTTATATTTTAATAAAACAATTACATATCTAAATAAAATACATTGCTTATTACTAAATATATTTTTATATGTAAATATATTAAATAAACATACATATATACAAACATAGAATTTCAAAATTAATTATTACAATATTAATAGATTATCATCATTGTTCATTTATTTTGATAAATTGATTTACATATTTATTTAGATTGTAAATTAAATTTTTATGAACCAAAAATTATTTTAGTAAAACAACTTTTATTAAAATTCGTACTTTAGCATAATATTTATTTTAGTTTCAAAATAAATAATGATCTTAACAAATTCATTGCATGTTAGTAAATATTTTGGAACACTTAATTTTCTTAGCCTTGTTTTATGCTTTTATCTATGTATATATATATACATTACATATACTAATTCAAAACATTATTTATAATAAAATATCATTCTTAATAATTTCAGTTATTAGAACAACATATTTGAAAATATATTTGACGTCATCGTGTTTTAAAACATGACATATTTTTATAAATCAATGTATTCATAAATTTTCATTTAGATAATGCCATCTTTTATAGTTTATTTATAACATTATTCATTTTAAATTATAAATTATTTAAAATTAGACTTTTTTTGAAACACGGGGAATTAAAATATTCCCCCCGTTAACAGAATTGCATCCTCGCAATTCGATCGTCGGACTGAAGCTAATTCTGAATTTCCGTCTTCGGAATTTAGAAAACTAAGACCGCTAGATTCCTAGAGACTAACGTTAAATGAAAACATCTATTTCCAAAGTTTTCTAGACAGTTCCTCTGTTACCAAGTGTAATGACCCATCCATAGACCTGACATACAAGAGGACCATATACCGGTCTAGGTTCGAGTGAATAGATACATGCTTACAAAATACATTAGAGATACTGTGAAAAATTAAACAAACTGAAAGATCATCACCCCTTCCGTTGCGCAACAAAAAGGATAACCAACTCTGGAAACTTGTGAAAAGTATTTGAAAAACATAGGGTGAGCACAAAAAATTATAATTAATATGTTTTTAAAATACTTAATATGTATTTTGAAAACATCCTTTGAAAATACTTGCGCATACATAAAATAATTCCTTTATATAAAATTTCATCACTTTTCAAAGGTTACTGGAAACCATTTACGAAATTCCACACATGCATTTAATCATTCAACTGTAGACTACTAAAATATCATGTTACAAAGTAATCATGCTGGTATAACGGAGCATAACATGAAAAGTATGAAAATACTACAGAGCAGGAACATTATCAGAGTTGGGCATAAACATTTTCACTAAAAATTATAAAAATGCACATTATAACATGATAAAAGTAATGCTAACATTTTCATTATAATCCTGGAAAGTAAATATGATCATAGTGCAACACTATCTCATCATATTCCATGATCACTTAATCTTATACTCATAGGTAATGGTTCAATAACCAAGGATATTACTCTAGTTGAAAGAATCACTTGGTTGGTCATATAAAAAAACATAATGAGAAAATGTATAATGTCGGACTCATGTCTGAATGTCAAGGCCTTGTTCCATGACCTATGCGTAAAAACCCAATCTGATTGTCTCGAGAACTATTGATGCATCGAGGAGCTTACTTTTACCAGTCTCCAACCTGTAGGGCTTACTTTTTACAGTCCCCAACCTATAGGGATTTCTTTTAACTGGAACCCAACCCGGCAGTCCAATACATTCCTCATATATCAATAAGGTCTGATATTAAAGGTGTCATGTACCACTTTGAATATTTAATTTCGAATTGATATTACCCAAAAATACTCTAGTGTTTTTCTAAAAACATTAGGCAAGATTTTGAAAATAAGATAACCAATTCTGAGACTGCTCATCTAATGACAGACCATAACGGATCCATGCCCAATCCCTTCCTGTCTACCACACTCGAGAGTCGGGTTTTCTGAAAACGTTTTTAAGCTTGCACTAAATATGTATACATTTGCGCTGGGGTTATATATATTAAAACTTGTAAACGACATTTGATACATAAGTAGCACATAAAATGATGGATGATTAGGGTTTTTCACATGAAATGATAACTTCTTAATTAATGAACCTTATCCACTGAATTGAAGACTTACTATAAATACTTTTCATTCATTATGATTGTAAAATTATCAGTGAACATGATATTCGATTCAAACATAACTTGACTTATCAACAACATTCACTCCATTAGGTAAATCACCATTTGGTCATGTTACTTTAAATCATTTTTAACCTAATATTATGAATTCAAAACATATGAAGTTATTATAATTAATACATTTTAAATTAATTTATGTCTGACATAAATACATTTTGATTTATAAAACACCAAAATTAATATTTTTAAAATACCCTTCAAGTATTGGTTTCATTTAAAATGCTAATCCTATATATCAATACTTGAAATTACTGTTTTAAAAACTATATGATATATATATATATACAACCATATATACATAAGGTGTATATATGGATTCGCATAATTAAACCATATTTATTAATTTATTAAAGAAATAAATACTTTAAAATATTTTAAATACATATTTATCACTTGATTGGAAGCCAAGCCATTTTAGGTATATCACTAGTTTAACTGAATGTATATTCATATATAAAAATTAGGGTTTCCATTAAAAATATAAATCCAAATGAACTCAAATGATATTACGCATCTAAAATATTTCCTAAGGCTTGGAAATCATCTTTTAGAAATTATAAAACAGATTTGAGTGGTGATACATAAATATGTATATATATGTGTGTGTGTGTGTGTGTTTAGGTTTTAGAAACACAATTCGATTTAACCCAAAATTTGGTTCGCACATAAAATATTATTTATGGATAGATATTCAAGTCATAAAAATCAAAATTTTATTTGCATTGAACAAAAGAAGAAGAGGATAAATTCATTACTGAAAATATACATACATATATATATATATATATGTACATATTATATAACCGATTTCATGTTTGGTTTTGAAGCATAAAAATGGAGGAAGTATCCCCTTACATGGTTATGCATGCACGATTTTAACAAAAACACAACAATAAACTTTTTTGAAAACCTTAAACTGGTATGATATATATATATATATAAGTATATATTATATATACAAAATCGTATAACAAGGATTTGATGTATCAAAATAGATTGAAGACTATCCCTAACCTATGTGGGAATCTTAGTAAGACATATTTATTCTTCTTTGAAATTATAAAAATCGAAAGGGATTGGAAACACATGTGCATATTAACATTTATATGTAAAATGTATATGATTAATACCACATAAAAAGAATTTGGTAAATTGAAAACATCACACAATAAGCACTTACACAGACTGCAAATATGTGTACTCTAATAAAGAATCAAGATCTTCTTAATGACATTCAAAACAGAAGGGATATATAAATAAATATATGTATGTATATATATATATTCAATCTGCATATAGAGATTTATATATATATATATATATTAGTGGTTTTGTATAATAAAAGTAATTGAAAATAATCTCTTACATAGAAAACATTAATAATACTATTTGAAATCATTTAATACCAAATGGAATGATATTTATGTAACAACCTGACCCTAGTTACCCAGAGTTGGGGCATTATTACATAACATTGGCATGATCAAAAAAGATCAAGTCTCGAAAGACCGATTAGTTTAGTATCCTTGGAATCACTTGATATATTCATATGTCTTTCATTACATCATAAAGTGAAAAAAACATCAACAACATCTTGTCTTCATATCCCCTCAAACATTCCCTGTAGGTCATTCATAAATTACTTCTTCATGTCATGGGAAAATTTAAAACATTGAAAGGGGTGAGATCAGATTTTCAGTAAGGATAACAATATAGCGGAAACATTCATAAATAAACATAATCATTTAAGGAAATGTATAACTAAAACAAAAGCCTTTTAAACATGAACTTAGACATAATATGGAAAAGATAAAATGAAATAATTCCATTTACTTATTCACATGGATATTCTATTAGTCGAATAATCACATGAAATATCAATAAACACTTTCATAAGGAAGGAATGCATAATGCCAGACTATCATAACCACATAGTCAAGGACATGTGCCATGACTACAAATAATTTTCTGTCAATTCCTTGTGTCAAGACACTAGTTTATCTCATGGGACCTGCTGATGCATCGAGAAGCTATAGCGGGCTCCACCCGTCCCTTATTAAGTCTAATGCATTCTTTGTATGAACAGGTTTAAACATAACATAAACATTCGTATTAAAACTAGCATACGAAATGTCAATACTATATCCATAAACCATGAATGGTATAAAAATAACACATCCACAGTCAAACATATCACAAAACCTTTAATACAATGTGGCGGTTTTGTATCATAATAAGTCAACTTCAAAAATGCTTAAAATCCATCAAAGGATGTTGACATAGATGAAATCCAAAACTATTTTAGAGAATTATCTCCTTTTTGAAATCATTTAAAAAGTAACATAATTATAAAATAAAATATTTACTTTCAAAATATTCTTATAATCTTGTAAGGGAATCTTCGAAGATTTTATATCGATGGAAAATAGGTGCTCCCGCCGTTTAAGTTAAAAAAGACATTCTTACATTAATTTTGTCAAAAAAGTTAAAAAGGTCTTTGTTTTGAAAATGACGTAACGATTCCTTTATAGACATCCTATAAAAAGTCAAAAAGGGTATAAATGACATTAACCCATATTCTGTAAAATATTAATATTTATTTGAAATACATTTTTAAGAAACATGGATGTGGATGATAAAGAGGTCCCAGTAGATAATTAAGTATAAACAACCTCGGATAATGAAGAGATTGTGAAATAAACAATTAACAATTTGGTAACTTATGAAACATACACCCCAACAAAGAGTTATCATACAAATAATATGTAAATACACATAAATTAATTTTTATTACACAAAGAATACAATTATTGGCAGTACATACACCACACAAAATGTAATAGTGGCAATATGGCAGGAATCTCACGGGAATAAGGAGTGAGATGAAAACCCCTAACCATGTACTTTTTATTAGTCCATGATATGTTATCCTCCTGTATAATAGTTAAAACATTTTTATTAAATTATAAAAGAACCATATTCATAATTACGATATCATATATGATCTTTTAATAATTCTTTGTTAATAATATATTAGTATTATCGTCGTTTCGGATGTTAACTTACTAGTTTTCTTTTATATGTTTTGTTACATAAGTCATGTTTGTTATGGATAGGTTGTATCTTATTCATATCCATAATTATATAATGTTCTTAAACATTAATTTTAATCATCAAATGATAATTATTCTTGAATGGATACGATGGGGAATGAATCTCATCGCGTTCGTGGAGACGGTAGTTCGTACCTTCGCACGAGCGACAATATCATTATTTTGAAATAAAAATAATATATAATTGGATGGTATATCATATATAAATAATCATTATCATGTTATATTTGTTATTTAAATTAATTAAACATCATTATTATACCCATCCAAATAATAATATATTGAGTAACTATTACACCACGACATAGAGACGGTAAGTCGTACATACGCATGTATGGTGACATTCCTTCAAAGGATGGATTGAATACTGAATATGGTTGTATCATATTTATAATAAAATCATTTTATATCGATGATACTGATGTTATTATTTTAGAATGGGAATAACAAAGACTCAAGAAGTTGGAGAAGAAAGGAACTTGAAAGAGAGTGGTGAAAACATTATCTGTTCTTCGGGTTCTTCCATTTGATTTGATCAAAAGGGCTCCATAGGTTGGCATTCAGATCAAAGAACGGCCTCTATGTCGAAGTGAGGTATGTTGAGAGAATATTTGGTTAGGGGTTGGCTGGGGAAAAAGGCTTTGATGGTGTGAAATTTAGATAAGGCGGAGTGCCCTTTTATAAGAGGGTTGAGGGGCACCTTAGGAAAATCAAGAAATATTATTTTATAATAATTTCATATTCGGTTTCTAATGGCTCCAAAGTGGTTTATTTAAATGTTAAGGTGGGTATAGGTCTAAAAACACTCAACAAATAGGTTTTAGATTGGTTTGGGTCACTTTATTAACCTTATCTTTTTGGTTTTAACTCTTAGTTAATTAGTTTGACACATACCATGTCTTTTTGAATTTTTATATTATATAGTCAATAAACTTATGATAAACATCCAAGAGACCCCCAAGTAGTCCATTAATGATACACCTATAATTATATAAGTCTCTTGGACGAACCATAGATTTTTATTAATAGAATATTAATTAATAATATAATATTTGTTTTAATAACTCTTTTATGTCAATTTTGACACTATTGGGTATTTTGTTTTTGATAATTTCATAACAGCATTATTACTTAAAACAAAATTTATATAATCAGTAATAATATGTAATATAAACCTTTAAAATTAGTGTAATTTACATAAAGTCTCAAGTTACATTTATTTTGATATTTATAATATCAATAATTTTAATATTTCATTAATTAGGTAATTACTGCATCACTATTGTGTCATAAATAAAATAAATTATATAGTGTCTAAAAATTATAAATAAAATACCATAATTTAGGAAATATTTTTATCTTTCTAATGAATATTTATAATCGAATTTATCTTATATATAACCCTATATTAAAAATGTTTTAGTTATTAATCATTGATTTTAATTCTTTTAACTCTTATTTGAATTAAATAATAATAAATGTCCTACTATAAAACAAGTGGACCTAAATGATATTATTTTATTCCTAAGGTTGTTTCTGGTCAAGAAACACTTTTCTAATAGAATTAGGACATGTGTTAGGGTAATATTAATATCTTTTGTACCCTTAATTGGCCTATTTACTTTTAACCGTGGTAAATAAAAGTAAAAAGTTACTATTAACTGAAAAATATTTTCATCTCATTGAACCACATTTTACACCATGATATTAACCTTGTCTCTCATATTTTTGAAATTCCACTCACAGAAGCGGTAAAATTATGTTTTTTGTGAATTTCCAAATTCTCATATGAGGTGGGTAAAAGACAGTGAAAATTTCAGTAAAATTTTTATATATCTAAAATTATTCTAAACTAACTCCAATAAATTACATTTAAATTATATAGGTATTATGAATCTATTTTGTCCTTAATTAAATTTAAATAAAATAAATCATTATTTAAATAAAAAGTCTTTTTTAACCAATAACTCAGTGTTTTCACTATTCATAAAAAATTGATAGTTTTCATAAAAATAACAAAATTTACCCTAGGCTAATTTCGATATTCCAAATCCAAAAATGAAGTCCATTTTGAAAGATAAAATTTATAAAATTTCAAAAATTGGGTATTAATATTCATAATGGATAGTTTGATTGGTTGTGGTGTGTGTTAGAACTCGAGGTTGCATACAACACACGCTACTGTATTATTCAATGAGAAGCATACCGTGGAAGCTTGGGGTGTTACATTCTCCCCTCCTTCAAATAATTTCTTCCACAAAAATTCTAGAATACTACTGCATGAAAATACTTGGGTGGTTCTTTCATAATGAGTTCCTCGGGTTCCTACATTGCCTTTTCCATATTTTGGTTTCTCCATAGAACCTTAACCAGAAGATTCGTCCGGTTTATCAAGACTTGTTCTCTGGTATCAAGAATCCTAATTGTCTCTTCACAATAAGACAGACCGGGTTCCAGTTCTAATTCCTTGTATGTGATGGCATGCGTTAGGTCAGGCATGTATTTTCTCAACAGTGATACGTGGAACACATCGTGAACTTTGGAGAGACTTGGCGACATCGCCAACCAGTAAGCTATAGCCCCAATTCGTTCTAGAATTTAGAAAGGTCTGATGTACCTAGGACTCAATTTACCTTTTTACAGAAACTTATAACTCCCTTCCATGGAGAAACCTTCAAGAAAACATGATCTCCTACCTGAAATTCCAAATCCTTCCTTTTGTTATCGGCAAAGCTCTTCTGCCTACTTTGAGCTGCTTTGATGTGGTTTTGGATTACCTTTACTTTTTCCATCATTTCCTCCACTAGTTCTGGGACTACATGTTTTCATTCACCAATGTCATTCCAACAGGTTGGTGTGCGGAATCTCATTCCGTATAACGATTCAAATGGTGCCATTTGAATACTTGAATGGATGCTATTGTTATAAGAAAAATATTCCAGAGGTAAATATTGATCCCACATACCCTGAATGTCAATTGAGCATGATCTGAACATGTCTTCTAAGGTGTGAGTAGTTAGTTCTGATTTTCCATCAGTTTGGGGATGGTAGGTAGTGCTCAAATGAAGTTCAGTATCCAGAGATTTCTGAAGACTTTTCCAGAATCATGAAGTAAAACTTGGATCACGATCAGATACAATCGATAGGGGTACTCCATTAAGTCTCACAACTTCATTAATATATATCCTTTTTAGACGTTCAAGTGGTATATCTTCTCTTATATCAAGAAAATGTGTTGATTTGGTAAGACGATCAGCAATGACCCATATTTAATCGTCCCTTCTAGGAGTCTTTGGTAATCCAATGACAAAGTCCATCATTATATTTTCACATTTCCACTCATGTTTGGGAATAGGTTTTATGACTCCTCCAGGATGTTGCCTTCCAGCTTTCACTTGTAGACAAACCAAACATCATGACACAAAATCAGTAATCTCCCTCTTCATGCTGTCCCACCAAAAATGTTCCTTCAAATCCCTATACATTTTGGTGCTCCCAGGGTGTATAGAGAAATTGGAACTATGAGCATCTTCCAACAATCCCCTTTTTAGATCAGGTATATTGGGAACACAAAGTGTCTTCCCAAATTTCAAAATTCCACCTTCATACACAAAGTTACTCAATCTCCCATCATTCACACCTTTAATCTTTTTTTGAAATTATCCATCATCGGTTTGATAAATCTTTATCCTTTCTAGTAAAAATGGTTTTGTAACCATTTTAAAAAGTATCGATGTTTCACCATCCAGGGTAATTCACATATTCATCATCCCTAGATCCATGAAAATAGGATCCCTTTCAATTCTCATCATGTTCAAAACTACATGATCCTTTCTGCTTAAAGCATCTTCAACCATATTCACATTCCCCGAGTGGTAGTGTATCGTGTAATCATAATCCTTGAGTAGTTCGAGCCATCACCTTTTCCTCATGTTGAGTTCTTCTTGTGAGAAAATATACATCAAACTCTTGTGATCGGTATATATCTCACATTTTTTAACCATAGAGATAATTTCTCCAAATCATCAAGGAAAAGATTACAGCTGCTAACTCAAGATCATGAGTAGGATAGTTTAGCTCATAAATTTTTAGATGTCATGATGCATAGGCAATAACTCTATCATTCTACATAAGGACACAACCAAGTCCTTTCTTCGATGCATCACTATAAATAACGAACCCATCATTCCCCAATGGTAGGGTCAATATAGGAGAATTGACTGATCTTCTATTCATTTCATCAAAACATTATTCACACTCTTTTGTCCAATCAAATTTAACCCCTTTACGTGTGAGGTTTGTTAATGGGTTAGCCAATCGGGCAAAATTCTGGACGAAACGTCAATAATAACCTGCTAAACCAACAAAACTGCGTACCTCGGTTATACTCGTCGGTGCTGGCCATTCTTGGATTGCATTGGTCTTAGAAGGATCGACAAAGATTCCATCCTAAGAGACAATATGTCCAATAAAATAAATCTCTTGAAGACAGAATTCACACATGCTATGCTTCCCATATAATTCATGCCTTTTCAGAGTCTTCAGGATAATATGCAGGTGATTTTCATGATCTTCATAGCTTTTGGAGTATACCAAGAAATCATCAATAAATACCACTACAAATTCATCAAGATATTCCATGAAAACATTGTTCATTAGATCCTTCAAAATAGAGGGTGCATTAGTCAGCCCAAAAGGCATTACTGTAAACTCGTAATACCCATACCTGGTTCGATATGCTATCTATGGAATGTCTTCCTTCTTCACACACAACTGATGGTATCCAGATCGAAGGTCAATCTTTAAAAAGTATTGAAATCCATGCAGTTGGTCAAATAAATCATCAATGCGAGGTAGGAGATACTTTTTCTTTATTGTTATAGCATTGATCTCCCTATAATCGATACATATCCTCATAAATCCATCTTTCTTTTAACAAAAATAACAAGGGCTCCCCATGGAGAAACACTTGGGAAAATGAATCCCTTATTACTCAATTCCTCTAGTTGATTATTTAGTTCAACTAATTCCACAGTGTCCATTCTATGAGGGGTCTTCGATATAGGCCTTGATCCAAGAATTAAATCAATATAAAACTCAACTTCTCGTTCTGGAGGATGTCCAGGTAAATCTTCCGGAAACACATCTACATATTCTTTCACAATAGGTATATCCTCATTTTGAACATTCCTTTCCTCACCCACAATCATTTCATTCTCTTCCTCCCCTATAATTGAATTTAGTTGAGCTACTGGGGGTGGATCTAGATAAGAATTTGGTGGTGATGATTCTACTCTAAAGATAAGGTGTTTTTTATCATCATCATCAAAAATCATAACCTCCTTCTTCTTACAATAAATCTTTGCATCATGGTTCGAAAACCAATCCATAACGAGGATTATATCAAACTCAATCATTGGTATAACGATGAGATAAGCAGATAATGAAAATTTATGTGCTCTAATGGGGAATGATTCACAAAAATTTGTTGCAATGATACTTCCCTTATGAGTTTTAACTAACAACTCCTTTGTTAAATCAAATTGGAAATTTCTAATTATCATAAAAACTAGGATGATATGAAACAATGTGATGATCCAGAATCAAATAATGCATTTTCTAAACATGAGGAAACCATAAAATTACCTGCCACCGCCCCTTTCGGTGGTTCCACCTCAGTATTAGTGATATCATAATCTTGGCCTTGATCCCTTGGACTTTTCTGAGGTAAGTTCCCCTGATTATTAAGAAATTCATTTTAATAATTTCCCATATCCTTGCAGTTGTAGCAATGAACATCAGTAGCTTATTTCTTCCCTCTTCAATCGAGAGCATGGTGCCCTTTTTCAAAACACTTGTAATAGACTCACATTCCCTTTAAGAATGTACCCGTGTGTTTCTTCCTACATTTACTGCAGGATGGATAATCAACTTTTCCCTTCTTCCCCTTATTTCCATTCCCAGATTGATCAGCAGATCTATTCTTCTATTGCTTTTCTTTTAAGTCATAAGACTTAGAGAATTCCTTTTCGGTCTTGATAGCACATGAGACATTGTCTTCGTACAATGATAAGGATTATGAGACTAATGCTCGATGGAGAAATGGATTTTACCCATAAAAAAACAATCAATCTTACTTCTTGTATTATGTATATAATCTCCATCATACCTTGCTAACCTTGTAATGTTAGCCTCATACATTGTGACATTCTCATCCTCCTTTTGTCTTAGACTCAAAAATTGCCTTTCCATATCTACTCAATAGTCACGAGGAATGTTTGTTTTTCTAAAAATAGATCTTTGAACTCCCTCCATTCCATATTTGATACTTCATCATCTTCCTTCGAGTTTTGAATCAATGACCACCATTGATCAGCATCTTCAGTGAGGCAGTAAACTGCCATGATAACTTTTTCCCTTTCACTACTCCCCAGATCATGAAATATTTTCTCTAGGGAACTTATTCATTTCTCAGCTTCTAATGGATTTGTACTCCCATTGAATTTTGGTGGTTGTTTCCTCATGAAGCGATCTAACATTCATCCTCCACACTGCGGATCAGGGTGCTCTATATGGGTAAGGTTATTAATCATAACCTAAGTGAGTTGTCCTAGTATGGTGATTAGCTGATCGGCACCAATTGCATCACCATCTCCACTATAATTCTCTTGAGTAGGAGGGAAATCCCTACATGGAGTGTGTGCATTGATTCGGTTTCCATTCATTTCACTAGGCACCATTTCGAAACAATAGAATTAACTAGATCAGTATATGAGTCAAAATACATAGTTCCATAATTGTAAAACACTTAACATGAATTGAAATATTTAAGGATATAATCAATAATCATAAAAAAATGTTTTCATTGAGGAAGTATATACTCATAAAACCATCATAATGGATTGTAAAGAAAATGAAAATTATCCTAAGCATATCCCTCGGGAGTGTCGTAACCAAGAGTGCAGCAAGGCCCATTGTCGTGCACCAGTTGCCATTTGAGTCTAGCTCAAAGCAGTGTTTTCAGGTTTTACCCCTAGGTACATCTATGACAAAGCCGCCTCTACCTACTCGTATCCAGACAATGATTTATTGCTCAGAAAAACTCACAAAATCTCTACAATACCAAAATTCTAGGAAGTTCTTCTATACTAATCCTCAAAGTCCATCTTAGGTCTATGTGATCTAATCAGAGTTAATCTAAATCTATCTTCCGAGGTTAGTACTAAACATCCTCTGATACCAACTGTAACTCCCCGAACCTAGTTACCTAGAGTTGTGCATTATTACATAACATTGACATGATCACAAAAGGTCAAGTCTTGAAAGACCGATTAGTTTAGTATCCTTGGAATCAGTAGATATATTCATAAGTTTTTCATTACATCATAATGTGAAAAGAACTTCAAGAAAACTTTTCTTCATATCCCCTCATACATTCCTTGAAGGTAATTCATAAATTACTTCTTCACATCCTGGAAAAATTTAAAACATTGAAAGGGGTGAGCTCAGATGCTCGGTAATGATAACAATATAGCGGAAACATTTATAAATAACGATAAACATTTAAGGCAATGTATAACTAAAAAAATAATTTAAAAAAATAACTTAAAAATAATATCGAAAAGGTAAAATTAAATAATTCCATTTACTTATTCACAGGGTGTTCTACTATTCGAATAATCACATGCATTATCAATAACTACTTTCATAATGAAGGAATGCATAATGCCAGACTATTATAACCACATTGTCAAGGCCTTGTGCCAAGAATACAAATAAAATTTTTTCAAAGCCTTGTGACAAGACAATAGATTGTCTCATGAGACTGACCAATGCATCGAGGAGCTATAGCGGGCTCCACCCGTTACTTATTAAGTCCAATGGATTCCTCATATGAACAGGTTTAAACATAACATAAACATTCGTATTAAAACTAGCATACGAAATGTCAATACTTTATCCATAAACCATTAATGGTATAAAAATAAAACATCCACAGTCAAACATATCACAAAACATTCAATACAATGTGGATGTTTTGTATCATAATTATTCAACTTCAAATAAGCTTAAAATCCATCAAAGGATGTTGACATAGATTAAATCAAAAACTATTTGAGAGAAATATATTCTTTTTGAAATCATTTAAAAGTCACATAATTATAAAATAAAATATTTACATCCAAAATATTCTTATAAGCTTGTAAGGGAACATTCAAATATTTTATAAGGGTGGAAAATAGCCACACCCGCAGTATAAGTTAAAAAAGACAGTCTTACCTTAATTTTGTTAAAAAGGTTAAAAAGGTCCTTGTTTTGAGAATGACGTAAATATTACAATATAAACTTCTTATAAAAAAGTCAAACAATGGTTTAAATGACTTTAACCCATATTATGTAAAATTGTAAGAATGATATGCAGTACATTTTTAAGAAACATGGATGTGGATGATAAAGAGGTCCTAGAAGATAATTACGTATAAACAACCTTGGATAATGAAGTGATTGTGAAATAAACCCTTACTAATTTGGTAACTCACGAAACATACACCCCATGAAAGAGTTATCATACAATTAATATGTAAATACACATAAATTAAAGTTTATTACACAATGAATACCATTATTGGCAGTACATACAATACACAAAATGTAATAGTGGCAATATGGCATGAATCTGACGGGAATAAGGGGTGAGATAATAACCCCTTACCTTGTACTTTTCCTTAGTCGATGGTATGTTAATCTCATGTATAATAGTTAAAACATTTCTATTAAATTATACAACAACCATATACATAATTATGATATCATATATTATCTTCTAATAATGCTTTGTTAATAATATTTTAGTATTATCATCGTTTCGGGTGTTAACTTACTTGTTATCTTTTATATGCTTTGTTACATAAGTCATGTATGTTATGGATAGGTGGTATCTTATTCATATCCATAATGATATAAAGTTCTTAAACATTACTTTCAATCCTCAAATGATAATTATTATTTAATGGATACGATGGGGAATGAATTTCATCGCGTTCGTGAAGACGATAGTCCGTACGTACGCACGAGCGAAAATATCATTCTTTTGATATTAAATTAATATATAATTGGATGGTATATCATATATACAGAATAATTTTCATGTTATATTTATTATTTACATGAATTAGAAATCATTATTATACCCATCCAAATATTAATATATTGAATAACAATTACACCACGATATGGAGACGGTAAGCCGTACGCACGCACGTATGGTGACATGTCATTCAAAGGATGGATAGAATACTGAATATGGTTGTAACATATTTATAATAACATCACAGTATATATAAGATACTAGAGTTATTATTTTATAATGGTAAAAACAAATAAAGTAGAAGTTGAAGAAGAACGGAACTTGATAGAGGGTGGTGAAAACATTACCTCTTTTTTCGGGTTCATCCTTTTGATTTGATCAAAAGGGCTCTTTAGGTTGGCTTTCTGATCAAACTAAGGCCTCTAGGTCGAAGTGAGGTAAGTTGAGAGAATATTTGGTCAGGGGTTGGCTGATCCAAAATGCTTTGATAGTGTGAAATTGACAGAAGGTGGGGAGCCCTTTTATAAGATGGTTGAGGGGAACCTAAGGAAACACTTGTAATATTATTTTATAATAAATTTATATTCGGTTTATAAGGGCTCCAATGTGGATTATTTAAAGGTTAATGTGGGGATAGGTTTAAAACCACTCAACCAATAGGTTTTAGATAGGTTTGGATCACTTTATTATCCTTATATTTTAGTTTTAACTCTTAGTTAATTTGTTTGACACTTACCATGTCTTTTTGTATTTTTATATTATATAGTCAATCAACATACTATAAACTTCCATGAGACCCCCAAGTGGTCCATTACTGATACACCTATAATTATATAAGTTTCTAGGCCGAACCATAGATTTTTAGGAATAGAATATAAATTAATAATATAATATTTCTTTTAAAAACACTTTTATGTCAATTTTGACACTATTGGGTGTTTTGTTTTTGATAATTTCATAACAGCATTATCACTTCAAAAAAAATTATATAATCAGTCCTAATATGTCATATTAACCTATAAAATTATTGAAATTTATAAAAAGTCTCAAATTAAATTATTTCGATATTTATAATATCAATTATTTTAATATTTCTTTAATTAGGTAATTACTGCATCACCATTGTGTCATAAATAAATTAAATTTTTTATCGTCTAAAAATTATAAATAAAAAACCATTATGTAAGAAATATTTTGAGATATATAATGAATATTTATAATCTAATTTATCATATGTATAACCATGTATTAAAAAAAATTATTTATTAAACGTTGGTTTTAACTCTTTTAACTCTTCTTTAAATTAAATAATAATAAATGTCCTAATCTAATCCAAGTGGACCTAAATGATAATATTTTATTCCTAAGATTTTTTTGGGTTGAGATACACTTGTCTAATATAATTAGGACATGTGTTAAGGTAATATCAATATCATTTTTACCCTTAATTACCCTATTCACTTTTAACCGTGGTAAATAAAACTAAAAAGTTACTATTAACCAAAAAATATTTTCATCTCATTGAACCACATTTTACTCCTTGATATTAACCATGTCTCTCGGATTTTTGAAATTCCACTCACAAAAGTGGTAAAATTAAGTTTTATATGAATTTCCAAATTCTCCTAGGAGGTGGGTAAAAGATGGTAAAAAGTTAAATAAAATTATTATATATCTAAAAATATTCAAAAATAACTCCAATGAATTACATTGAACTTACTTAGGTATTATGTATCTATTTTTACCTTAATTAAATTTAAATAAAATAAATAATTATTTAAATAAAATGTCGGTTTTAACCAATAACTTAGTGTATTTCACTATTCATCATAAATTGAAAGTTTTCAAAAAAATACGAAAAATTCACCCTAGGCTAATTTCAATATTCTGAATCCAAAAATAAAATCCATTTTGAAAGATAAAATTTATAAAATTTAAAAAAGTGGGTATTACTATTCATAATGACTAGTTTGATTGGTTGTGGTGTGTGTTGGAACTCGAGGTTGCATACAACACACGCTACTGTTTTATTCAAAGAGAAGTGTACCATGGAAGCTTGAGGTGTTACAATTTACTCATATATTTATGTTTAATAAACCATATATACAGATCTACATATTATAGGTTTGTAAAACTAAAACGTTTAAAATATAAATCCTCACAAATGCATTGCAGCACCTTTAAAACTAATTTAAATCAAAATAGAATCCATACCATATATTTTTTTTAAAAACATTTAATTATCTTTACTTGAAACATCATATAATTAATAAAATAAAAATTTATATTTTGTTTTGAAGAAACCCATAATAAACATGGCAGAAAGTAAAAATAAAAATCCCTTACATTGATATTTGAAGAACCTATCTTCTTTTTTCTTGTGCTTAAAATTGGGAATAAATCACCTCAAATAGGTTGTGCACAGTGAGGTTCGGCTCTTCCATCCCGGGAGAAGGTTTTCTCTAGGGTATCACTCACTTATAACAAAAAAGCAGGTTCCTCATAATTCTGAGATAAGGTGTGTTTTTTATATCATTCAATTTTTTAGAATCAAGGGTAACTACTTTTCAATGATTATTATTATTATTTTGAGTTGTGAAGAAGAAAAGGGTGTGATTCGGACTTTTATCCATCCAAGGATTCCCTAACACCAAACCTGTTCGATTAAATTTATTATTATTTTATAACTATAATTCTTTTATACCTCAATCATTACTCACTTTCTCTTTAAAAGTCAATCACACAAATTTTTCCTTAATCATACCAATTTTCCTTTTTCCATTCAATAATTGTGTTTTTTTAATAAAATAATTTCATATATTAAACTAGAAAAGCGTAACTCTTTTTTATTAGTATATATTCAATTTTTTTATTCATATATCATTATTGCGTTGTTTAATATGTATATATATATTTCATTTTTTTAATCATTTCATCTTTAATTATTTTATTTGTATATCCACAATATTATCTTGTATCCATTATTTTATATAAAACAATACTATATTACCACTATTTTACATAGTCAAAACACATAGTTATTTTATCATTACTTCCCTTTTTTTAAAAGTAAATGTTTAATACTTTTATTAATAAATTATTAATTGATTAATTTTTTAAATCATAATATACATTTTTTAATAAAATTCTTAATAACAATATTGAAACAAATAACATGTATTTATTACTATTTATAAAACATTTACATTATGTATTTATATATCATGTCATTAAATTTTATAAAACATAATATTAATAATTTTATAAAAATGAAACTAATCATATATATGAATATATACATATACATCTATAAAATCTGAAAATATATTTATTAAATTATTATTATCAAGTTTATTTATTAAACAGATATATATACATCATATTATATACTTAAAATGGTATGAATTAAATTAATAATTAAAAAATATATAAAAATATTAATTATCATAATTGGTACAAAATATTTATAATTTTGAAACTATAAAATTAATAATGTTAACAATATATATATTTCAATTTAGAAACAAATCATTATACTTATAAATAATTGTAAATACATGGAATAACATTTCGTTTGGAAAAAAATATTAATATATTAATCATTAATATATTATTTAACAATAAATTTAATATACACTAATAAGTGTTATGTTTTTTTAAAACTAATACATATAAGAACATAGAATTTTCATTTTGCATAAATGATATCTTATTTAACTTTAACTATTTAAATTATAATTCATTTTAGTAAACAAAATTCATATTATTAACAATTTTATAACAAATTATTCTAATCAGAATTTATAATTTCGTAATATTAATAATTCAAAACTAATATTTTGATTAATATTATTATCAACATAAATAAAATAAGTTTATATTTTAATAAAAAAATTACATATCTAAATAAAATACTTTTATTATTACTAAATATATTTTTATATGTAAATATATTACATAAACATACATATATATATACATAGAATTTCAAATTTAATAATTACAATTTTATTATATTATCATCATTATTCTTTTTTTTGGTAAATTGATTTACATATTTATTTATCTTCTAAAATAAAATTTTATGAACCAAGAAATATTTTTAATAAAACTACTTTTATTAAAAATCTTACGTTAACATAATATTTATTTTAATTTAAAAAGAAATAATGATCATAACAAATTCATTGCATGTTAGTAAATATTTTTGAACACATAATTTTTATTAATCTTATTTTAAGCTTTTATCTATTTATATATATATATATGACATAGATTAATTGAAAGCATTATATATAATAAAACAACATTCTTAATTATTTCTTTTATTGGAACAACGTATTTGAACATATATTTGACGTCATCGCGTATTAAAACATGAATTTTTTTTTATAAATTAAAGTATTCATAAATTTTAATTTAGATAATTCCTTCTTTTATAGTTTATTTATAACATTAGTCATTTTAAATTATAATTTTTTTAAAATTAATAATTTTTTTGAAAATCGGGGAGTTACAATATTCCTGATATTAAAATTACTTGAAGTGTTCCACAATGGAAGATTATCAATATTAATATTTGGAAGGTCATCTGATGATTATTTTCCATAAATGGAGTGCACCCCTTGAGGGGCATCAAAAATGAATGAGATCATATTAATGATTATGTCAAGACAAAAATGAAATTTGTATCATCTCATGGAGTTGAAGTTGAGGTACTTCGATCACACTTTCATCCCATTTTTTTAATTGTATATTTCATATCAATTAAGGTGGAGTGCTTGATAGATGACAATATGGGATAAAATGTGGATATTTATCATTGAACCTGAACATTTTAATATTTGTTGTGACGTATGTGAAGGATTTAGCATTTCATGGATAATTCTGATTATTTTAAACACCATGGTGAAGAATTAAAACATTTTGAGCAAGATTTCACATGTATGGTTGTTTATGGAGAACATTGAATAATTTGTTCATATCTCTCTTTTTTTCTACACCAGTTTTTCTCAAGTAGACTTAGAGTTGGTCAACTAAAGGTTGATTGCTAAGTGAACCATGTGACAAAATCCCTATCATAGAAATTTTGAAGAATATGTTATTCAATGGGAGGATAACATGTTTGAACAGACCCCACTACACCTTTTCATTTTGTTTAAAATTTGGGGGAGAAACGATTGCCACACATATTGACCCATTCTATGTGTGCTAAAGTAACATTAACAACAAAATAAAATGGGAGATATTATAGATCATGGTGTTTCATTTTTTTCAATAAGGATTCAATTGTCAATATGTTTTCAATATATGTATGGAAATTTGATGATGGACGTTGTGCCAATGATTGTTGTTGTGATGCTTAAAGTGATGTTTGTAATTTAGTGAAGATCTCACTTTGATTATAGATGAATACTGTGAACTAATTCAGATGACTGTATAACTCCTCCTAAATTAAAAGACATGTATCATGGTGATACATTATTACAACACATGAGGATGTCCATTAAATACCCAATTGCATGAGTAAATAAGTAAACAGCCATCCAAAGTCACAAAGTGGATGAATTGTTGAAGATCCATCCATTGAATCTAAATGGATAATGTTTAGAATTCTGACAATTGTTTGAGCTAGTCCTCAAAGTCCAAGATATGTGTTAATGAAGAACAAGTCTCTCACAACTATGCGAAGTTAATCATTATGAAATAATTCATGATGAATGAAGAAATGATCCATGCATCATCCATAGATGGATCAAAATAACATTTTGACGATATTTTGTATTTAAGGTCTATGAAGAAAATAAAGATGATGTTTTATAAAAGATCTTTGTAATTCTTATTATAAAGATAATAGAATTTGAAGGAAAATGGAATGGTGGTTTGGAATTTTTTATTTGTGAATACATAGTTCTAAACTATGTAGTTATTTTTTATATGCCTTTATATGGAGAAATTGATCCAACCAAGGTGGCCATCTGAGGTCCTAATCCTCATAAACATGAGGTACTTGAGGGCCTACTGCTCCTGAGGGATGCACTCAAGGCAAGCCCTGCATGAGGTAGGAGAACGTGCCATGTATATGCATGTAGGTTTTCTCACGATGGTGTACCCATGCGACGAGTTCATAGTGGGTGTTAGGAGCACGCCCAAAGGAAGCAGAGTGGGCGCAGAAGCATGCCCACAGGGTGAAAACGGTATAGGGTGGTACCATTGAGGGGGGATGATAATTTTGAGTTGATTTTATAGATGCTTATATTCTAAATGAACCACGTCCCATGTCTCCATTTTGATGTGGGATGTGTTTAAAAAAACGTCATGGTTATCCTGGTCGCCCATCTGAACCCGTGGAAGATCACGTTCATAGGCTTCATTAAGAATCCTTCAATCTAATCCACACTGTCTGTTATCAATCCACTATGATCCTAAGATAACTGATCTTCCAAGCTAACATCTTCAACCTTTGACCACTCCCATTGTACCTGCATACCATTGATGATCCCAGACACCGATCTCTTCACTTCAAACAACGTTTGATCTCATTCCATTTTCATCTTGATCTCCTAAAGAAAAAGAAACTTGTGCATGCATTAGCATTCACATGCATGAATAAACACAATGGAACATGTCTTAGTAGAGAAAATGAAAATCTGTGGAGGGAGTTCAATTTAATTTTTTCAAAGAAGATGACTTCCATGCATTCAAGAATGCATGAATGTGAGGAATATATTAACTGAGAATGAAATACCCATGTTGAATGGAAACTAATTGAGAGACTAAGTGTAACAATTATCCCACGTTTGAAGATTTCAAAACACCATATATTGCGTTCATTTAAACCATGATATACATGGAATATATCTAGGATTTTGAATGTAGAAGGAGGAGTAACCCTCTCCCATAAAAGGAGGATCCCATGGTGGGATAACTAGTGCCATTATCAAAGAAAGGATCTCCTGTTTATATGAAGAAATAAAGTCACTGCGAAACCCTCTGGTTTGTGAAAGGAAGAAGGTTTCCCACAAAGCATTTCAATGTGAAGGAGATCCAAACATATCTTGCATGATGGAGTCCCATGCATCCCTTTCATGAATAAAAGAACCACAAACCCCCTGTACCTCTATGAGAATTTACCCACAATCACGGGATAGGTTCTTTCAACCCTCATCGTGTCTTTGTGAGGTGTATCCAATGGGTTAAAAATCGATTTTGTGCACTCTTTTTAGTTCCTTGCAACATCAAACCCACAAACCTATCAGGTTCTGTGAAGGAGATTCTCACTCACCCTAAACGTGAAGGAGGAGAACCTTGTGCCCTTCGGTGTGCATGAAGAAGAAAGAAGACCCTCCTATTTTCATTATATATATACTTTATGCTGAGGTTCCTATTTAAAGAATAATGTTATTTCATGATGGTCGAAGCTATTGTGTTCTTGGTTTGAAGAAGAAGAAACCTGAGCCATCATGTATTCACAATGTAGGATAGAGAGTGAATGCATGATGCACATGCAAGTATATTTATGAATTGAGACACCGAAGTGTGCAAGAAAAATCCATTCTTTGAATATACCCATTCAAGTTTGAAAAGGAGCACAAATAAATAAGTGATTGTGTGTTCACATTTGATGAAGGTGGTAGAAAGAGGATGATCACACACAAGAACTAAACCCATTCAGGTTTGAATAAACACACACTTTTATTGAACCTAAACTAAATAATAACTATTTGTGTGCAAAGAACCGATGACAAAAAGTTTGTGTGACATTAATTCAAGAAAAAATAGAGAGTAAGTGAGTGTGCTCAAAAGAATTATACCAATTGGGGTTTTCACACAAGAAAGAGAGATGGAGATTGTGCACCCATGAATTCATTCACATTCACACATGAAGAAAATTAAAAGAAGAATCAAAATTGTTAGTTCATTGGGTAAACCACAAGAAGTAATGACATGGATCTCATACAAGAAGCATAATTTATAGAGATATCTGAGACAAAGAAGTCTGGATTCCATGAAACCAAGCAATGATGTGAATGAGTTTTGAGACTAAATCCAGACATAGATAAATAATATCTTATATCTGAGTTAATATTATTTGAGAATCTAAGAAGGAAGAAAGAGTTGATATTGTTCATAATTATTCCCTCATTCTTGAAGAGGTTTTGGGAACCATTTTCACACAGATTAGTGGGGAGACACCTTCATTAGAAGAAGAACTAATTTCCCAAGCATTGTTGAAGTGAGGACTAATCAGAGAAAATTGATCAACAATATTGAGCAAGGCCAACAGAACTTACCAAAGGATGTTGAAGACTCTTGAAGATATTCATAGGAAAGTGTGATTCAGAAATCATGTGTGGAGGGAGAAGAAGATCATCTAAAATTAATCAAGAAATAACTTAATGAAGGAAGTTGCACATGTGACTCTAGATCTAGAAGACCCCTAGCTATTTAGGTAGATGAATAAATCTTTAGTGGGACTGTAAAGTAGGCTAGTATACTCCAGTAACACTGTGGGATATCTTATAAAAACCCTCCTATGGGAATTAGGAGAGATACAGTGGGACTTTTTATTGACCATTATAATTAATAATAAGATTATAGTGGATATTCTGTGTATGGGATAATATCCAACACAATAAGGAGTAGGTATTTGAACCAACCATTGTAAATACATATATTTAGTGGCTTTACATTTACAACATCATTTGAGGTAAGGCTGAGAGACAAAAGAAGAGTGTATCAAGTATTTAACCAGCCATAGAGGTTTAATTGAAATAAATCAAGTAGTAAAAATAATTATGGGGATAAATGATTCACCCCCTCCCCCTTTCAGTGATTCACACTGATCTGGGCACTTCATTATTAATGTAAGTATAAAATATTTCATAATCATAAGGAAATTTTTTATGCCTTAAAATTATGTTTAGAATAGTACATGACATCTTAATGATTAGTGGTTTTATGTACAAACATAGAGAAGATAAATATTAATATAAAAAGTATTATTTGAATCAAATTAAAATGTTAATATCACCATCATTGATCTATTATAATATAATGGGTTCTATGAATGATGATATTTTAAAAAATTAATATTTTTGAGTGTACAATGAAACCCTATAACATTGTAAATTCTATGGTTTTGATGTAATGTACCATGAATACATTTTTCCTTCAATTAAGCATTAGGAATATCTTTCACGTGTCACATTATTACTTAAAAAAGATATCCTCATTAATGTTATAGACCAAACCATTTAGTAGGAGAATTTTTTTAATTTTTAATGTAGTGGTTTTAAATGAATTTTAGAGATATTTAATTATTTCAAAAAACCAATGATAGTGAAGCAAGAATATAGTTGTTCTGATATTTTATCGTATATGATATTTTTGGTAGAAAATTATATATGGTGTTTTATGTGTTCATAATGGAATTTGAAAATATAAAATTTATCTTGTTACACAAAAGGAATCATCCACTTTATCATTATTTAATTTTTTATTCATATATAAATTTATATGTATATATATAATAAATTGAAATGATAATTTACATCTCATTATATGACTATAAATAATTCCTATACAATATTATACACTGAGTATTATCATTTGGGTTGAAATGTTAAGCATAACATTATTAGTCTACAAGTATAGAGATAAAAAATAGGTTATGAGGAACAAAACAGGCTTTGTGTGTAGGATGAAAAATTTACTATTCCACGTTTACTATCAAAAACAACATATTTTATTTACTAGGATGAATGGTTCATATTTAGAATACATATTTACATTAATTGGTATGATATCTTGTCTAAATCCTTTAGGAATTGATTCCTTTATAATGAAAACTCTCCTCCATTTCTAATCAAGGGTGGTTTGGTAATGTTCTTATCATATCACTAATTAGACCTATGACAATATATAAAATTTATTCTTATACAATTATATAACATATGGCAACTCGATTTATTTTAAAAGAGGATGTGAATGGAAATACAAATATAAAAAATACAAAATGTCAATATATCATGAAAGGGGAATCTAATCAACTAATTCATTAAGTTGAATGGCATGCGATGTATTCATCATCAAGGTCAGTTTATATTCATAGAATCATGAATTAATGTCTTGGATATAAGGGACTAACATATTTGTTTTCTCATGGTTCCTCGATGACTTCTAGAATAATATAATTTAAAAATTCCAAATTTTATATGTTTTCCCAAGTTGAGTATTGTATAAATATACAACTATTTAATATAGATCATGCCTGATCACTTTGTAGATTATGAGGGACTAGTAAATTTATAGAAAATATTTTTTTTTAATTTTATGGATTACAAAATTTATTTATTGTTTTAAATATTATAATGTATCATGGGATGATAAAATTTTGTTTATTATATTGGGATTGAGTTGTCCTGAGAGAGATACTCTACAGTATTTTAGATTTTATATAAAAATTATTTATGGATATCTATTTATAGGGTATTTCATACAATTTTATACATGGTAATTTTCTACATATATTTCCAAAATATTTATAAATGTTATCAAGAAATTTTTTTGGAAATGGTTTCAAAAGTCATTTTATATGAAGTAATTTTGGGTTAATTGGAATGAAGGCTATGAGTATTTACTGTTTGTAAAATATTATTAGAGATATTATATGAATACTAGTGTGTGTATGTGTGTGTATAATATATATTATTTTATATTGTAGGGTTTGATATAGGTATTTAATAGGAGACTATATCCTTTATTTATTGGTAACTCAAATCACATGGATTGATCTTTCATTTATATCAGGTCTTTGTTTTTTTAAGAACCTTCCTCTATGGTTTTCTTTTCCATAGGGGATATGAGTAATTTTTAAGATGTTTTCTCAATGAATGGGGTTTATTTTATGTTTTATGGGGTCCAAAATGCATGCGGTGTAGGCCGTAGTGGATTCCATTTTGTATATGGTTCCAAGGGTCTTAGTTGTACTGATTAATTTCTATCTAGGGTCCAAAATAGCTATGGAACTGACTATAGATGACGTCATGGTCCACCCCATTTATGATTCATTGTTATGGTAATTGTCCATTGTGTTTCTTGGATAACCTGGGGAGTGAAATAATGGTTTTGGGTAGTGACCATGCTATGGTGGATCTCAACACCATGGTTTATCCTATATTTATGGGTGTGGTGTCATTAATAAACTAGAGATACCCATTTATTTGTAATTATGTAATTATTATATAAGTTTATCAATTTTATAGTGTGATTCATAAAGATATTCCATTTATAAAATAGGGAAGGGATGAATTTTTTTTTTTGGAAACCATGGTGGTGTTGTGTAGATGCATGGTAGACCTACGTGTTCTAATATTTGGTGGGGTGAAAAGGGTAATCTTAAATACTCAACAACATTGATGAATTTTGGATTGGAATAACAGGCTAGAGCACCATGACTGTATTGGCTTCAAACATGTAGTGTTGGGTTCCAACATATAGTGTTGGATGTTTTAATATGTCTGGTTTAGATATTTCATGTTTATTTATATTCTTATATTCACCCAAATTATATATTTCCCATAAAATTAATGAATTAAAGGCTAAAACATGCTTCATTGAAACTGAATATTCATTCTCTTTTTGGTGTCAACTTTTTTGGGATGTGTTATATCCTTTGTGCGTTATATTTTTATTATAGTTTCATCAACTATATTTCAATTCATTTAGACATATATGTATAGAGAATCCCATTGCTTACATTGATCATACCATAAATCTAACAACATCTTCTATGATATAGGGTTTTATTGGATTTAACATTTACCCATATAGATTTGGTGCCATTTGAAGATCTCTTCATTATTGTAGAAATGAATTATAGGGGGATATTTTTATGATTCCTTATATATTTTGAAATTAAAATTGTCATGATATGTAATGTGACTTCTCAGTTACCAATGATCAACCTAAAATATAATATTTTTCATCACCTTGAACTGAATAATTATAATTATCGTTATTCCTCTTTAATTGTTAGGTCTATTGTATAAATCTTGGAAACATTGATAATTTTCATTCACAGAAATTGGCCCTAAAAATGTAGAATATGTCTTCTTATACATATTAATCTATTTAAAATACATCATCATTGAAATTTTATTTAGACATGGTACGTCTATACTCCCTCCATGGACTCATTAAAGAATATGTTTTTTTAGGGAATGGGTTTTAATTAACTTATTCATTATAGTATAAATATCCTTTCATAGACCCGTGTTTGGTTTGTGGATCATTTCATTTAATGCTCCCATATCATGGTTAATATGTCATTGATTTGGAATAGTTGAATGATATATTCTGTGGTTCCTTATTTTATAATTCTTAGAGAATAATAGTTTTTTTCTTGTAATTTTCCCTCTATTTATAGTTATAATAAGTACACTTGTATGACAATTCTATGTTGATATATCTATCAAACATTGGAAGATAATTGATAGGATAATTTACTGATTTATGATTTGGATATGGAAATTATATTATCTTAGGGTTCACCATATCTACACTTTATAAGATATGATTATGTAATAGTATTTTAAATGGATTTTGCACTGATATGATGTCATGGGTTGGAATATATATTGAATATAAAATGAGTTTGATCATGTAAATTCAGTAATTAAAGATAACAATTTTGTTGGGATTCATGGAAAAAACATAATGGATATGGGTAACATAAAATTAATATAGAATAATATCTATGTCTTACTTTTCAACACAATACAATTTTGTATTTTGGTAAATATATTTAATGTTCTTGTATTGTGGTTTTATTATTTTATTGAAGAATATTTTATTAATTCATTTGGATGAAAATTTCAGTCATTCACTTTTAAAAATGATATATTCTATTATAACATTTCTGATGGGATATGAAGTCTCATTGTTATACTCCACAATGGAATTCCATCCTTTTATTTTTTTCTATACCTTAGGGTGATTCCGAAATACTTTTATAGTAAATGATAATCTATAGGTTCCTTAGAAGATGTCGTATAGTGTTTTTGTATAGTTTGATGCTTTTGGTTATGGTATAATGGTGAGTTTAGTCAGCATACTACATAGAATAGGGATGTTTGGGTGTGTTATTATGAGGGATTACATTATTCGAATTGGATTGTATTTAGGTATGTCTAATTTGGTGATACAACATTGTATTTGATAAGTTGATTGGGATTATAGACTCGCAATGATCAATTTATATTATCATTTTACCTTTAAAATGGTGATTTTATATTGACGTGTAAGTTGTGGTGATCAGAAGTTATGGGTCAATGAAAATATTAACATATTGGTAATAAAACAGTATATATTATTTAATTTACTTGTAATCCAAAGAATTAAACTGAAAATTTAACCATATCATGGATTTTTTTATATTGTTCATATAAATATATATATATATACTGAATCATATTGTATCAAATTTAATTAATTCAATGTAATTACTGAATCACATTTTTAGGCCTAAAATAAATAAATGATGTGATAAGGATAAAGCTGGGTGAAATATTAGTAATAAGTTAAAGAATTAAATGTTTATGAAGGTAAACCTATCATTGGATTAATTTATCAATGTAATAGTTGTTGAAGTTCATGATGGAATGATTTGAATAATCATGATATATATAAATTATAATGTGATGAATTGAAATTATGTAGTCAAATGAGTAAGAGATGGGAAAATGTAAAAGAATTGATATTCCATATCAATACTAGAAATATAATGACTATGATATTAAAATATATATTCCAATGACTACTATTATTTTTATCATAATATTTTATAGTTATTAACTAGTTATTAATCATGGTTATAATCATTGTAAATTTTATATATCTATATAAGTATAATGAGTTTCTTGAAAAAAAATATATTTTTTTATTTGGGAATGTCCACTAATATTTCAATATTATGATACAAGAGGATGGCTGATGTGGTTGAGTGATATATATAAGGATATAGTGATAGGGCTGATACAAAATAAATGAAAACATCATCATGATCTAGTCTATCATATTAATTCAATTTCTATTTCATTTCATAATTTTATATTGGATAGTGTGGGATTCTATTATATAGTATAACAAACTATTTTAGAAAAACGTTCATATGAATCAATAAATTAGAGTAGTTCTAATTATGATGGTCATTTTACTTTCTTAACCATTGGATATATCGAATAGCCTATTATATTTTTCATCCTTTCTGGGAATAGTTCTGATCACTCTTCACAAATCCTATAACATTGTTTCCATATGGTGGTCTTTATTCATTGAAATATTATCCTACAATCTAAATCCATGTTGTCACCCCTATATAGTGTTTCTTTATCTATTTTATATGATTTACCCAGGGATGATAGTGTCACTAATGTTTAGGTAGCGGTATTAGTGAATAGGATCTTAGATTTCCTTTATCTATATTTTAATTGAATTTTCTTCCATGTACCCCTAGTATTTATTGGGTAACAAAATTTTTTATTCTAATATATATCACTTATTAGTGGATTCACAATAATTTAATAGCAATTAAGAGTTTAATTTTCCACATAATTGTGATAGATAAGCTCAATTCTTATCAACTACCGATTACTTATTGGAACATGGTGACATCGATGACACTCATTTCCACTACTGAGCCCAGAAGGGTTTTAATATAGGTAAATTTTGACAAATTGATATCAATTATTGTGCTGTATGAAATAGGGTAGAGATTTAAGAATATCATAATTGAGTAAGTATTGGTTCTAGTACGTCAAAAGTTTCATTAAACATATAATGTGATGTAGGGAGAGGAGACTAGGCGGGATACTAGTATTTATATCCCTCATTGGTCCAATATATGGACTGTGTTAGAATACTTAACATGGTTATTTATAAAAATATTTATTATTGGGTGGGATAATTTAAGAAGGGTGTCACCACCAATAGCATTGGTTAAATTATATGTTTGGTTTTTGAATCAAAATTACTATTAGTTTATTTATTTATTTTATCCTATGTTGATTCGATGTAGCCACTATAATATTGTTTCAGGTACTTTGTAACATCATCAAAGGTAGTTTGAAAATAGATATCTATTAAAATTGTGAAAATATTTGTTACAGTTTTTCATATCATGGTAGTTTTGTTATAGATTAAATATTAATTCATATTAATGAACATTTTTTTGGGAATTCTCTGAATTAAATGAATTTTTTTACATAATGATATAGAAGGAATATTATAATTCTTTACCATGAGTGTCATTTTCAAGATTACTTCTTGATTAACAATCACCCTATTGATTTATTATAATTTTGGTTGAAGGGACTTTTGTGAAAAAAAATTCATCTTGTTTGAAATTATAAATTATTATTAAAATGAAATTTCATTTCATGTATTAAGTCAATTATAAAAAATATATAGTATATGGTAATTAAATTCAAGTTGTTCATAGGAGTTAATTTTATTACAATGAATGTCACAGATTTGAATTATTGATATTTATCTTGATTGAAATAATTTAATTTTGTGATGCATTCATGTTACATCATGGGATTATAAACTATTAAAAAGGCACCATTAAATTTATAAGTAATGTGATTTATATGAATGGACTACTATAGAAAACATTTATAAAATTGAAATTTCAAGACGTTACTCTTTATAAAATCGTGACATGATATAGGTAATGTTAATTTTTACCTATTCTATGTTGAGAAAGAATTAATCAATGGCCCATTTAGATCATGATATGTAATCTAAAAATAATTTTATATTAAAAATTAAGTATGAATCATTGAATAAAAATTTGTTATAGTTCTATGATAGTTCAATGATCTATGTTATAATTTTTCAATATTTTTGATTGAATGTCCTGTGATGGGGGAAAACTATTGATTCAATTAGTTATTTTTTGAAAATATAATTTCATAATGATACATTTTTTGATATCATTGTAATTTATTTATTCTGAATTCTTAATTTCAATAGTTGGTTATCATTATATTTTTAAAGGTATACCCAATTTTTTTTATAAAATGCAATATATTTATGGTTGATAATTTAGATAATGGGGTATTGGGTGGGAGTGTCATGTCTCATAATTTTTGTATACTTTTTTTATTATATGGAATTATTTCAACACTACAAAAATTAACAACATGTGATTCTGAGGCCTGGAGTGCCCGGAATGATTCGTTGAAAAAAATGTAAATCCTTTAATAAAACATGATAGTAGTTTTCCTGAAAAGGTGGAATAACTCTTAAATGGGTTCCTATATCAGATATCTAAGAGCACCGTTTTATTCAGGAAGGAGGGTGTACCGTAGGTGCAACTTAGGTTTAATCGGAACATACCTCTAGTGAGTAAAAAAATTGAATAACCATAAGTAAAATAATTAAATAAAATTACTTTATTTTAGAAATGATTATATCTCATGAACGGTGACTTGGATTAAAAATCAAAGACCACTGTTGAACTCGTGAGCGTATGCTTTTCTTAGTCAGAGTCTAACATCAACCGACATGAGTGGAGGGTGACTGTTAATAAATATTTTACATTTTGTAAGATACATTCTCTAAACGATAATTTTTAACCTTTGAACAAGTTCTCGAATTAAAAATCTAAGGACACCAATGAATTCAAAACATTAAGATTCACTTAGTTGAAGCTTCTGTTTTACTAGTACAGTTTGGACAAAAATGTTAATTTTTTGTCTTTTCAAAATAATAATAAAATAACTCCATGAGTAATTTTATTTCTTTTGTAACCTTAGAGCGATGGTGGCCGGAACAAAGAGTTGGCCAGTCATTCTAATAATGGTAATTTAATGACCAGTTACAATTTTTTGTGTAACCACACAGTCGAGAGATTAATGGGTTCATTAATTATTCATTAACGAACAACATAATTGTGTTGAGTGTTGAACTCCTATTCATTTATTTCATCTAGTCGTTGGCATGAGTGTGGGGAACCCAGAGGATTACTCTTGAGGATGTGCATGTGACATCTTCCTCCAACGAAGAATGGAGAATTTGGCGACATCATTGAGGATTCGATTTGGATATCGACAAACGATAACTAACACCCTTTTAACGTGGATTTTCCTTCCACCATATGCAGTAACTTCCAACAATTTCTCGGTAGGGTTATTTGTTCTTAATTCATCCCTCTTTACTATTCTTGAAAATTATCAATAATGTAAACTAACCATACAATGGGATGATCTTGATTTCATTTTTCAATACGGGAGGATAATACAAGGATTCCTTATGGAATTTTGATAATTAATATTCCCTCCCTTGTTATAAATATAACGTAGATGTGTTGGCTGATCTGAACAGGGCCTCGATCCTCCGAAAAACATATTCATGATGTGTATTTCATGGACGACTGAGAAAAACATTGAAAATACGAAACTGGGGGGCCATGCAGTGATGGGAGCATCTTGGGAGGCTTGTTGGTGCAGTCGAAAAAGAAAACGGACCATCAAAGCTTCACCAAAGGACCACGGAAGCTTCTCTAGTCCGGCAGTGCCAGTGAACAGAGGAGGCGGTGGCCTGCTGTGAGAAGGGGTGGTGCCAGAATGCACCGTAGAGGACTGGGGGTTGCTGGCCATTGTTGACCACATTGAAGGCGGGTGGCATGCGACCGCGGTGCATTGTTGAGGAGATGTTGCACCTCCTCCTATGGTGGAGGCAGACTCAGACTATAAGTCCCATCTTAGACTAGTCCATGGGACCAGTTAGTTGAAGGGGAATCACCAGCCTAGCACCATCGGTCGATGGTCGAATGGACTCTTTTCCGTTTAGTGGGGATCTGGGATTGTGCACAGCTTACTGTACGCACACATCATAGGGAAAATTCTAGGTCCAGCTGGTCCGGGAATGATCCAGCCGATCCGGGGATGACCCATCCAGTTTGTGTTGGGCAAGTTCGGGCCAGTCCGGGTCAACCCTGACTGGGTCAAATACGACCGGGATCCATTTAGGACAATTTTCACTTAAAGGGACACAACTCCTAAACCGGAAGTCTGTTTGACTAACCATCTACAGCACTAGAGCCCCTAGGATGATGTGGTCCATTTGAGGAACTCAACCTGATTATTAGAGAAATTGGGGGTTTTTACGGGTTTGATTAAACCCAAATCCAACCGGGATTATGATACTAAGTTGCATATAACTTATAGATTGGGCGTCTGATGGATGCTCTGTATGTTGAAATAGAACCCTTATGATGATGAGATTATTCGGGTTACTTATTAGTGGTAGTTAGTGGTGGTTGAGGTATGAACAATGTCTTGAAGAGAGTATCCTCCCAGAATCAATCATGCTAAGTGAATGAATCCAGTGGTTAGATGTGACATGATGAAGGAATAGAAACCCATCGTGGTTCATCACGTAGAGATTATATGTGGGTCAAATCATAGTGATCCTTTGTGGGTCAGTACCTACTGATCCTATGGGGGTCATCACATAACGATCCTCTATTACTCATCACCTAGCGATCCTCTGTGGGTGAGCAACTAGAGATCCACTGAGTGGGTCAGCACCTAGAGATCTTCTGTGGGTCAGAACATAGCGATCCTCTGAGTGGGTCACAACCTAGTGATCCTCTGATTGGTTCATCACCTAGAGATCTTCTGTGGGTCAACACATTGTGACCCTCTATGGGTCAGCACCTAAAGATCCTCTGTGGGTCAGCACCTAGTGACCTTACACGGCCCTATAGTAAACTCCTCTCAATAAAATAAGATTTTTTAATTTTACGACTAATCATCAATAATCGTATTTTTAAAGTTATATATCTGGATTGAGCTGAGTCTTTTACATTGGAATTTTTGGAGACCATCAAGTGCCTTAGGGTCCCTACTAGGTATTGTTATACTCACCCCTGCATGGGATTCGCCCGAACATTATCATGTAATTTCCAGACAAAGGGAATATTTGATCAAGGATTGTGATGTAGGAATAGACAGTGCATGAAGGTGACTTGTTGGAACAGAGATCTGAAATGAAGATCTATACCTACCCTTCATGTAGGATCCCTGGAAGACGACCTCATGAGTTATTTTTCATTTTTGATGTATCTCTTTTAGTTGGGCATGTATACTGGCCCCATTAGTTTTACTTTACACTTTTATATCATCAATTTTACAATGTGGTTTTTTCATTTTGTGAACCTTGTCTATGTGTTGCAGGTTTAAAGGAAATTCCTTCCTATTTTAGGGATATGCCTTTCTGGTGCTAGACTCCATCCCATGGCCTATAGAAGGCGAGCTTGGGGTAGTCACGACACTGGTCCTAGGGGATGGGTCGTGACAAAGTGGTATCAGTGGTGGCCAGTTAACTAGATAAACTATGAGTCTGTATATTCAATGGTGTTAATAATGTTAACTATCTTGAGTTTGGATTTTATTCTCAGGAGTCCAGTTTTGGTACAGTGACAAACATATCCAAACACCAGGACCCTAATTTCTGTTTTCCAACTCAGTAAACAAAAACAATATTTGCATGTGTTTTGAAAATGTTTTTCTCTTGATCTATTATTAGAAATCTCACCATGTATAACATAACTATCGTGGTTCATATTGATACTTTTTCAAGTGCCTCCATGCAGACAGCCAATAAGGAATCCAATGCGTTCAAATGAGGATGGCCCATATAGTGATGAGGATTTAGTACAAGGACTATTTTTCAAGATGGTACATTCGGGGGTTGTCCCAGTGATACCAATACCCATTGGTCAGTAGTAATACCGGTGCTACCGGTAGATGACACTTATAGTATATGTTCCTTACACGAGTTTCAAGGACAGATACCCCTCATGTTCTGATGAAATCCCTACTCATAAGAGGTTAAGGACTGGCCTGAGGTGGTGACCATGTTTCCATATAGCTAGGGAACCATTAGATCATATGGTGGTCCTAGAAGTGAGCATTCTACAAGGCTAAGTAGGGCGATGGTAATGTTTAGATTACCCATATCTTAATATGATGTGACTTTTCCATGTATAGGTCTTGATAACCTTCCTAATATAAGGGGGTATCATTTCAAAAAAAACTAAGGGGTTTGTGTTCCCATGATTTTCTATAATTTTGATAGGACTGTATGTCTGTAACTGAGTATTCATCGAGGTGTACTGAAAATTCCAGCTAATCTATGAATACGATAAGTCGAATGCTTTTTAGCTCAGACCTCCGAGTGAGATGTGTTTAGGGACATCTGAGAAATAACTATTCCTCTGTGCATTCATACTTATGTTAGGGTACTAGATAGAACCTTTGTGGTTGAAAATTCATCATATGAGGAGATACATAATGTGAATGTCAACAGTGGGAATGTAAGAAGCCGATGTAAGTCTCAAAGACATGGAAGCGTAAAATATTATGGGAAGAGGAAGTGATAGGGACAGATGACTATGCAGTGGATAAGGAGTGGAAGAGGAGCTAAGAGAGCAGAAGGAGGTGGTATATATTTTGACATGTTACAACCCCACCCCAATATTTTCCCCACCAGGATCAGGGAGCTGGATGGTAGGGGAAGGGAGTTTCTGCATGCAGTCAAGAAGTGTTACCCATGGGCTCTAGGAATGACTCTAGGTACGGTCAGTGTCTACTAGTGGCTACCATATTAACAAGAATATATACTAAACATTCCTTCTTTACATGATACACATTCAAGACCAGGAGTTTCTGGTTAAACCGTTTACAAGAACATTATGTCTGGATATACTAATGGTAGGAGACTCGATAATCGCACATATACCAATGGTGTGATCCGGCCCTTGAGGTGAGAGTTTTGGTTGGAACCCCTTGGTGGAAGCATCATGGACCTATGGCGTTAGTTTGGTTATGGACTTCTTATCCATAGTTTAAGCTCAGATTGACTGTTTTAGGAAAAAAAATGTGGTTTATCGATATCATTTAAATGTGGTTTTTCATGTTCGTCAAAAATGGAAACCCAAGCTACATGATATAATATTTTGCATAGGAAGGTGAAGTCGATCACTCCTGAGTCATCCAACATTATCCTCATTATAGAAGGTGTTTTGAGTTTTCAATTTCCAACAGTAGTGGCAGATTGTGGGAACATCCTTTTAAAAGATGTTTCCAGGATTACCTCCCCACTGGGAGAGATACTTCTGCATTAATATGTACCTAGGTATAGAACCGATGTCTATATATTTATATCAGATGTATCCTAGTGAGCTTCAGGGGCTGATAGTATATGTGGTTAGAATTATAGAAGAAGGGATTAGTATGACCCAATGTACAAGGTTATGTGTAGATTAATGGAAGTTTAACCATGTGGTCGTGGAGAATGAGTACACAATACCAAAGGGTCATTGTGAATATCAATTAGTTAGAGGTGGTATCCATTCCGGTTGATGGAATTTTTCTCATATGATTTTTATTAGTTAAGACAATGGTGATGGTTGGAGTTCATTAAGGACTATGACATTGAGATAGTATGTACTCCTGGGAAGGGGGTGTGGTGGAAGACATGGTCAATATGAGGTCTAGTTCATAGCAGCTGAGTGAGGTGACAAAGATGTTAGCTGCGTTGCAGATATTCGTCATGGATGAGGATGGAGGATCATACCTCTAGTCTATGATTGTCACTCCCCCACTCCTTCATCGATTTAGGGATGCACAGATTGAGGATGTTGACTGTGAGACCCGACATGCATAGTTATCCTCAATACAGGATTCTAAATGATTTTCTAAAGGTGGGGAGCACACCATCCTTTTTAGAGAATTCCCCATTGTACCAAAGACACTACAAAAGGAGGTGTTGAGTGAATCTAATACATCATATTGTGTGGTACATCTAGGTGTGGTGAAGATTTATTGGGTCCTATGACATTAGTATGAGTTTCTATGGATAAGGAATGTGGTGGCAGATTATTTTGACTATGCCTCTTTTGTTAGAAAGGGAGAGCTAAGTATCAGGTTCCACCATGCTTGAGAACTTCTTTTACCCTCAGACATATAGTCATAGATGGTGGACCATATAGACCATGGACGAAATGATTCATTCTTGTGTCCAAGATTTTGGTCATAGTTGGAAGGATCAACCAATACTTTAGGATTTTTCATACAAGAATATTAATCACTCCACTGTTAGCATGACACAATTTTAGGCCTTGTACGGTGGCCATACAGATCACCTCCTTGATGGAAAGACCTTAGGGTTTCACCACTCATGGGTCTAGAGTTAGTATGGGATACCATTGGGAAGATGTAGATCATCCAGGAGATGATGTGGATTGCATAGAGAATACAAACATATTAGGTCGATAGGCTACAAAGACCCATGGAGTCCATGGAGGTAGACAGTTTTTTCTTTCAAGTCCCACTCTGACAGGGATTACACAGATTTATCCGGGGAAATAATCTATCTCTGAGGATCATCACACATTTTCATATTCTCAACAGTTTATAAAAGGTGTCATACTACTTAGATTTTCCACACAGATGCACTGAGTGCATAATGTTATCCTTGAGTCGCAGCTAAGGAGGTACGTGCATGATCTATCACATGTCATCGACTTTGGAGAGCTGGACATTGGCGATTGGGTGATGTTTACAGTGTTTTCAGTAGATATATAGGATTGATGGGAGGGGGTCACTTATAAAAAGTCTATTCTTCTTGTGTGCATTTTTTGGTTGCAATAGAATATCCAGAAGCGAAAAAGGGAGCGGAATGCTCACATTCATTCTCAATACTCCAACTTATTTGATTTTCCCTTTTTTTGTCTTTCAGAGATATTAAACCTTAAGGTGGGTAGAATTTAATGTCCCAAAATTTCCGTAAATTTTTTTTATATTAAATGGAATTATTCTGAGACTGCGAACATTGATGGCACATGATTATAAGTCCCATAGCACTCATAATGATCCGTCAAAAAAATGTTATTCTTTATAATGTATGTGTGGTATGTTTTCTGAAATTGTTGAATGACTATAAAATTGGTGACCAAATCCGAAATCTGAGGGACTATTGCGTTAATTATTGTGGGTATACACTAGGCACAAATTAAATTTAGTCGGTGATGTCCTCTAGTGAGAAAAACCATAAAATTGCAAAACCTTAAATAAAATTATTTTGTTTTTCAAATGCTTATAACTCACGAACGATGACTTGGACTAAAAATATGAGACCACTATTGATCTTTTGAGGGTATGATTTCGTTAGGATGAGCCTAACCAAGACTGGTGCAAGTTGAGGGTGACTATTAATAATTTTTTAACTTTTTTAAGGTACATTCAGTAGACGTGTGGTCATGAATATCTATCCTTTGAACTAGCTCTCAGATTAAAAATATGAGGACACAATTGAATTTTAAGTGCCATGATTTTTTTTGGTTATGCTTAACATCAACTGGTAAGGGTTAGACGAATAAGATAATTTCTGGAATTTTCAATAAAAAAACCCATGTGTTATTTTATTTCTTTTGTAACCATTGAGAAATGGATTCAGGACCCCAGAGTTGGTCGATCATTTTAATGAAGGTCATTTAATGACCAGTTACACTTGGTTGGGTAACCGAACCTTCAGTAGATTAATGGGTTTATTGATTACTCATTAACTAACCACATAATTGTGAGGAGTGTTGGAATCCTTTTCTTTTATTTAATATAGTCATTCGTATGGGTATCATGAACCCATGGGAGAACTCTTGACGATGTGATGGGGATGTATCCCTCTAACGATGAACGAAGAATTAGGTGAATCCATTGAGGACTCAATCAAGAGATCAACAAATTCCAACTACACCCGTCTAATGTGGGTTCTCTTTCCCTCATATACAATGGGTTCCAACGAGTTCCAGGTATGGGGATTATGTGCTTAATTCATCCCCCTTTCCCATTCTAAATTCTTATTAAGAACACAGACTAACTATCCAATGGGTTGATCCACATTTCAATCATTGATTCATGAGGGTGATGTTTGGTTTTTATTTGGGGTTTTATGATTAATAATCCCTCCCATGTTATAACGCTAATGTGGGGGGCATGTGCCAAACGGAACGAGGCCTAGACCCTCCTTAGAACATGTTATTGATGTGTTCTTCATGGGTGACTGAGAAATACAACAATAATTTGAAATAGTGGTCCACATAGTGATGGAAGAGTCTCAGGAGGACCATAGGTGTAGTAAAAAAAATGGACCTAAGGAGCCTCACCAGAGGCCCGTGGATACTCCGCAGGAACCGCGACACCAGTGACCGGAGGATCAGCGACCAACTCTCTCCATCCTCCAAGAGGGGGAAACATCTAAAGGTGTCGTGGTAGACATGGGGCAGTCGACCGACACTGACCGCGTCGAAGGAAGAAGGCACACCGCAGAGGAGATGTCGTGGCTCTGGCCATGGTGGAGGGGGACCAAGACCGTGGGTCCTACCCAATACCACTCCATGGGAATGCTCAACTGAAGGGACTGTTCTAGCATGGCACCACTGATCGAAGGCCAAATTTATGTCGTTCCATTCGGTGCAGAGCTGGGTCCACAACCAGCTAGTGGGTCGCGGCCAACCAATGGACCGGGTCGGGTCCATCCAGTCTGGGCTGGGCTGGGGACTGTCAGTTCAGGTCAGGCTAGTTCATGTCAAGTGGGGCCGAGTTGACCTAGACCGGGTCGGGTCAGGTCGAAATGACGATGTCGGACCAGACCCTGACCCATTCAGTCATAGTTTCGATTAAAGGGGTATATCTACTAAACTAGACGTCTGTTTGACGAACCGTCGTCAACACTGGAACCCTAAGGACTAGACAGTCCTTTTGAGATTCTATAATTGAGTTTTGAAAAAAATTGTATTATGGATGGATGGATCGAACCCATATCCAACTGGGTTCTCAGTACTAAATTTCTTATAACTTAAAAACCTGGCATCTGATTAAGGCATCGTCTATTGTGTTTGAACCCTTCTAGAGTGGCGTTTCTTTGGGTTACTTCTTATTAGGACATTATGGTGGTTGAGATACTACCAATGGATTGAGATGAAGAAACTCCCTGAATTAGGCATGAAATGTGTGGGAATCTAGTGGCTGGTAGTGATGTGATGATATAATGGCAACCCTCTATGCGTCATCACTTAGCGATCCTCTGAGGATCAGCACTTAGAGATCATATTTGGGTCATCACCTAGAAATTCTCTTTGGGTCAGCGTGTAGAGACCCCTTGTGGGTTAGAACCTAGACATCATCTATGGGTCAGCAACTAGAGAACCTATGAGTGGGTTAGTACCTAGTAATCCTCTGTGGGTCTTCAGATAGCGATCCTCTGAGTGGGTCATCACATACCAATCCTTTGAGTGAGTCAGCACCAAGAGGTCCTTTGTGGTTCAACACCTAGCGATCCTCTCTGGGTCAGCACATTGCAATCCTCTATTGGTCAACACCTAGGGACCCTATGCAGTCATGTAAAGAAAGCCACTTGAAAAAATAGGATGATTTAGCATTACAACTAATCATCCTTATTCCAATTCATAACTATATATACTTGGTTTCAGCTATGTCATTTACATTGTGATTTGTGATTGAGATCATGATTTTTGGTTTTCCTTTATGGAATTTTGGGAATCCTTCGGGGGTCTCGGGGTCACTAATAGGTGTTTTTATACTCACCGATGTATAGGATTTCCCCACACCTTATTGTGTCTTATGAAGAAGAAAAATAGCTTTGACTGAGGTTTGGGATCTAGGATTATATGGTGCATGTGGTGACAACTTGATGTAGAGAGACATATCGACGAGTTGTACGTACCCTTCATGAAGGATCCATGGCGGACAACCATATGGGTTGTTTTGCTTTTTGTTGTATCTCATTCAGTGGGGCTTGTATACTAGCCCCTTATTGTTTACACTTTTACTTCATCATTTTTAATACTTGGTTTGTTCTTGTGGTGTACCTGGTCTGTGTGTTGCCGGTTTAAAGGCAGTGCCTTCCCATTTTTTTGATATTTATTTTTGGTGCAAGTTTCCAACCCCCTAACTATAGAAGCCTGGATTAGGGTAGTCACAACACGGGCCCTGGGGGACAGGTTGTGATAGGATGGATGTTTATATAATTGTTGTAATAGGATAAGGGATTTTATTTTTTCTTTTTATAATTATTTTTATGGAATAAAATTGTTGTGATAATGGTTATTCATTAGTTTTATATAAATTTAATTTATGATATAGTGTACTTTTTTGTGTTATTATTATTTATGTGAGTTGTACTAATATATTTGAATGATGGTTAACATATGATTGGTTATCAAAATATAATGAAGATATTCTCTGAGGGAAAAACCTAGAAGAATATTAGGATAAATATTTTTTGAAATTTCAATAGTATGAATTACCATTATTCATCGAAAGACTATATAGATAAGAGTATGAGGAATTATTAGAAGAAATTGAAGTTTACATTTACATAGAGATGTCACTAGATCAATTCTAATCCCATCTAGTAGTTGGAATTTTTTTGAAGGTTACTCTATGAAGGTGCAAGATTAAGAATGGAGACCATGCGGGACTCTATTGGAAATGTTTTTTGGGATGGTCATAAAAGATTTTATTTTACATATAATGATAGATATGGAAGTTAAATATTAAAAAGAGATATTTCTCGGCATGATTATTTACATTGATTTGGGAATAATTTGATATACTTTTTGGTTATTTTATATCATTCCAAACCTGTAAACCTGAGAAAGCATTAAAATTTTATGTTTGAATTGAAGATAGATATTTAGAAATCTAATACAGTTATTCTAATGAGTCCATGTGAAGAGGCTAGGTATCATAACAATGTTATGCAGAGAGTCATTTCCATGAGAAAAGTCTTGAAAAATATATTTCAAATGTTTCTATAGATGTATAGATAAATTAAATTGTTTTTTGGGTATTGAGCTTCAGGAAATATAAGGGTGAGGTTCATTTCTAGAGGTAGAGCATGGTTATAAATTATAGGGTTGAGTAGCATGATGTACCCTATGTTGGGTGATCTGATTTTATTCCTTGTTATTGTTCTAGTGAATCATCTAAATTATTTTTTAAGTGTTGAACATTATTTTGTGTATTTGGTGTGTTGTATGTTAGGGAATGGTAGGTGATTCATATCCTGGGATATTATTGCTAGTGTGATTATACCATTTGATTGTTACCTAACCAGTTCCATTTTTCATTGAAATTTTTATATTTTATTAGTTGTGTTATATTACTATTCATTTTAAGAGTAAAATTTAATATAAATAACGGGGTTTAGTATTTTTTTCAGGGTATTGATTATACTCAATTTCGTTTTTTATATATTAGGAAATAATAATTTAATATATGTCTTATGTAAGGTCCATGTTACACATATAGCTCTTCCTTTTTTTGTATTCCAATACTTGGAGTGGTGTAGTGGGAGTTTGGTGGGATTTTATAGGCTTGTATTTTTCATTCCTGGTCGTGGGGTCCAACGATCCCATTGTATAAGCTATATTGATTATTATTTTTGGTATATTGGAATGGGTCTTGAATGTTATGATGTTTAAGATTTCCATTGTCCCAAAATCTCAAGATATTGACTATATTTCAATTCATGATCCCTCTTGATTAGAAATTGATTTAATTCTAGTTATCAATAATGGTTCTTGATAAACATGGCGGTGAAATGACCAATTGAGGGACTGGCCATGTGTTGGTGGATATCTATATTTTCGTTAATTCCATATTAATGTTCATTTTTTTCATTGAGAATATAGAGATTCGTTTTATTAATGGGTTTCTCAAGAACATTGTGTTTTTTATTTTATGGTAGTTCCTCTAGATAGTTTATCTATAGAAAATGGGAATTCTAAAATGGGGGTACTAGTAGATTTATTGTTGTTTAATTGATGTGTGGTAGAGTTTTTAGTGATATATAAGTGGTTCAATAGGTTCCTCTACACTTTGGTGTTATCCATAGTGGGATGGAAACAGTGTAGGAAAATACTTAACACTATAGATGGAATCCAAAGGGAAACCATGGTTGATGGCATCCTAACCATGTTATGTATCCACATTCTGTAGTGAAGGAATTATCATATTCCAATTTGAGAGATATTTTTAAATTTTTTTACTCCATTATCCCATGTTGTATAGGTTCATTATGTATCTGGAATTGAATATGTGATTTGGAGTATTGGATAATATATGAACATGTATTTTCTTAAAGGATTACATGGGTTTTATGATATTCTCAAGCATTTTATTTTTATTAATAGTTTCTCTAAAATATTTCACTTTCATTTTAAATTTATCAATATAAAACTCCTCCCCCATGATCAACCTAGGAGAAAATATCCCATTAACTATTAATCCCATAAATGTTGTGTGTGGTTGGTTTAATCATTTTTCCTTTTGAAATTGGATCCTTTAGGAAATATCATCTTTACTTAGGTTATGAATTCATATGTGGGATTTATTACTTCCTTCCATCATAATAAATTAAAATTATATATATATTCTTTAAAAACCATAAAAATACTATATTTGAACTTTAATCCATCCATTGTGATCCCCTTTAATCAAGTGACTATAATTTTCATCATTCTACTTTAATAGTTTTCCCATTTGATTAAATTCATCTCACTTAAATATTTATCTATGATTGAAACACACATGTCTAAAAATATTAGATAAATACTCATACCAAAATCACCATTTAAAATCAGCCAAAATTATAATTTTCGTCATACTTCATATGTTTCTAATATAAAATCCTTTCACAACCCAATAGATTTTGTCCAGTTTGAGGATCCAATTAACAAACATGGCATCCCCATGAATCCAAAGAAGGAATTGAATGTTAAGATATTAATTGAACATTATAGGAAAAGTTTCCCATTACAAATAATGTTAATTAGACATAAAAACAAAACCAGCTATATAATGGATGAAGTGTAAATAAAATAACATCAAATTACTAACCTATAAAACAACAATATCATATTAAAATAGAGAATGTATCATTAAAAGACTCATGAAAACCTAAATTCATCCCGGGGAAGAATAATTGATGTGGAGTCACTCTAATAACAAAATATAATAGCCACCAGTCTCCAACCATCACAAGGAAATAACATAATAATTCCCCACTAGAGAAATAAAAGATCCTTCCTTCACCATAGTCATAAATAACAAGATCTACATACAAACAAAAGTTAATTTTTTAGGGGCAATGACACACAATATAGAATCAAAAAAATATTCCTACACATGACACTAAGGAAGATGAAGTTATCTCATAGTTTAAAAACCAATTATTTAAATAAAAATAGAAATATAAAAATAGTTTATCAATTTAAAATAATATCATTCAAAAGTATAATGAATATCCATTATTATCAATTGAAACACCCAACCACATATATCCACTCATACCCACATTCATTACAAATAAAAATCCCAATAAATTGGAATAATGATTTTTATCACCAATATTTTACTTGGTGATATACATATGTTCCCAAATGGAAGAAAGTTCCAATTCCATAACAATAAGGCCTCATATAGTAAAAATATGAACACATTCCACCAACGTATGCTAAGACTATATTCCATTTTCCATTTTTTAGAACCAAAACATTCCATTTAAATTTTACAAAATCATTGAAATGAAAATTTCTTACTAATAACAATATATCCTTGACTCTATGTGGATTCACAATATTCCTTTAAAACAAAACCATTATTCATACAAGTCATATTAATTACATATATCCAAAAAAACTAATATCATCCATCATATTCACAACATGAGTATTATATATTCAATCAAATTAATGAAATTTTAAAATCTAATCCAACCAATTATATAACAAATTGAGTTATAGAGTAGAAACATACCATACTATATGTATTAAAAATGATTAATGGAATAATGAAACCACCTGATTCAGATTTCAAAAACATTTCCTTCAATAGATCCCACCAATATATCATCAGAACACATCATATATAATATCTCTAATAATAAATAATTAGATTTACTATTTTTTCTAAGAGGAAATAAATATGTATAATGAGAAATATTGAAACAAGGATATACCTTAAATTCTAGAGATCCAAAAAACATAGATTCATAAAAATTGTCTCCCTGATCAAAGGGAGATTTTATGAACACTTTGGAGAGGATTGAAATTTAATATCCTCATATAAGAGATGATAAATTATAGTTTGGGGTAGTAAACCAATATAAACTCTAGTTTTCTTATCATTTTAACGCATTTTTCATTTATATTCCACTTGATTTTACAGCTCGTGAACAAGCTAATTGAGTTCTACTATATAAAATTTATTGGCCATAGATTTGTGTCTCAATGTTTGGACAAACCATCTTCTAACCATGCATTGATACTATTTGAAAACCATAAATTCATAGGATATATCTCACAGTTTGGCATATCTATGCCCCAATTATTCCCATGCCTAGTTACTCCATGTGTTCATTACAAAATTTTTTAGAGATGGTTTATGGTTTCCCCCATTATTACTTGATAAATAAACCTAGAGAAACTTTTGAAAAAAAATCCAAAACCATATAGAAACTCCCATAACTCAACCAATGTATTATATATCATTACAATAAATAATTAAATGGCAATGTACCTGAAACTGGTGGTGTTAAATTTTCCAAACCATTTGGCATTCCATCCCTATAAATTTTGAGGTTTTCAAAGTGTTGGAAATGATTTGGGAATTAATAAAGTATAAATTCTTCACATTACTATGTTTTATAATGAATCACTCATTACTACCAATATTTATTTCTCAAATAGATACACTTCCACTATGACACATTATCTTTATCATTATTTGTGAGTGTTACAAAGTTGCATCTAGAGTATGGTCAATGTATACTCATCTAATCGCATGGTTAAATTATATATGGTACTTATTTAATTGAGATACATAAAATAAATTTTGTATGCTTCTAAATCATGATGGTGAAGCCAAATGATAATAAAAATCACCAAAAAAATTCATTTCCTATCAAATACTTGATTCTTTATACTTGGAGAAACTTTTTAGAACATTGATATCCCACATCAAATGATAACGACCAACTACGTTGATCTTCATATTATATTTTATAACTATTGTAACCTCAAAATATGAGGTTTTCATATCCCGAACCCTATTTTAGTGGGTCACATGGCCTCAAGCACACCTACACATATGCCAAAGGCTACTGACTACCAATTATAGTTTAAATGTAGTATTGTGGGGACACTATACCGTCATACGAGAGTGGAGAAGTGGATAGAAACATACAATTGTGAAGGAATATATTAATAGACAGTATAAAAATGCAGTGGATGAGTAAATATAACTAAAAATTGAATAAAAATAAAAAATCACATAGAAATTTCATGTACAGGGATGCACGTCGTGAGGATATGGAAAAGGGGAACATAGGGCATGCATATAAAAAAGGTACAAGAATAACAAAAGGCTACTCCACAAGTATAAAGAGTGAATTATCGGTCCTCTACTCATATTCCCCATTTATAAGTAATGCTTGTAAATAACCAATAATAGAGACCTTACCCTTATCGATACCTACATATATATAATCATCTCGAGTGCCAAAGGAAGCCTAAGAATGGTGTGAGATATAAATCTCAGTAGGCCACCAAAAATAGTGTTTATGAGTAATCCATGTAGTTCTCATAACTAATTAGTATAAAGGCATAAAAAAATAAGTAAACAACCCTGAAATAAATAAAAAACCTCTCAGGTTCCAAGAGGACTCCTAGAGTATCTACCTATTTTGTCTCATAGCTGAAATAAGTGTTTGAGGAGTAACTATATATATTAATAACATATATATTTATATATATATATTATAATTATATATATTTCATCCACTAATATGAACCAAGTATGTGCGAACATAAGTTTCCATATACCTAGAATACTAGTTTCTAGCGGGACATGGGAAAAACATGTACATCTATAACCAGTCTAACAAAACTATAACTCATGAAATTGGGTAAATTCCGTAAATGTGCTAATAAGTTGGAGACATCATTCTCATCACTCGATATGGGGAGTGTTCCATCATTTCTACAAATTAAACAAGAAATGTGATGCCTTAATACCAATGTACAACTATTTTTAATGGTGTGAGACTTCATAATCAACACATGATATAAGGGAACATCATAACGTCATACATGGCAAGAAAATTACCATTATACCCCAGACCAAATAATTCATATTCTTTTTATAAATATATGAATTAGGAAATACCTTTCATGAATCATCTTAACCAATCCCATATATATATATATATATGGAATAGAAATTCTATTTAATCAATTGATAATGAAATCAACAATAGATGTGGCCTTTACTCCCTTTAATCATTTCATTTAGGACATTCATTTCATTTAGTTAAAGGAAAATCATCCTGAATTATCTATTTCAAATAATTTCATTACATTCAATTTTCCAAAGATTTAAATTATTATTTAAATGGATTAGTGGGATAATTAAAATGCGGCATGGTCAAGAGGCCAATTACCTAGTTGGGAAATTACAATTACATGTAAGACAACTACTTAAGAGGTTCCATGGAATCAAAAAACAAACCATATAAAAAAGGATAGTTCCATATAAAAAACTAATATAGTGGATAATTATGCATTCCATTCATTTAAATAAATTGACCATAATTTCCAATTCTTTTTGGCACTGCCAAGGGGTATATCACCTCTATACTACTAAACAAGGATCAATGGATGTGTATCATGGTGTGATGATTCTATTGATATAAATAACACAGTTGTAAGGGGATTCTCAGTAAAATACAACATGTGACACAATGAAATAATTATGAAAACACAAAAATTCATGGGAAAAATTAATAGACCACCTACCACATGGTCATAGAAGAATCCTCACTTGATATCATCCTCAAATTTGAATTATGTTATAAGAGATATAATATGTTTTCCAAAGAAACAAATCAAAAATACAAGATTTCACCTAAATAGTGCTATGAATTCAATGAGAAATTTAGCTAGTAATTAAGAGTCTATAATATCTTACAAAGATTGATTTTAGGATTCTGACATATTTTTAATTGGACACCAGGCAAGAGAGATACCTTAATTCCTAGTAGAATATATTTTTAGAAAAACGGAAGGGATAAGAAATGATGCACACTGGATGAACAAATTGGAAAGGGTAAATAGGATAAAATATTTCATTAAATGAATTTTAATATTTTCACCTTGAATTATAAGGTTGTATGGTTTTGGAATAGGGTTTCCCGAACCGTGCACAAATCGTGTGCAAGTCACTTTTACTAAGGGGCTCACCACATGGTTAGGTTCCAGTTTTTTTAACCATGTCACAACCCTGAAAATTTGATATTTTATGAAACCCTATAATGTTAAAAACTCATGTGCATCCAGTTGCACGATTGTAGACAATGTTTGTGTCCCCTAGGTGACCAGTATCTACAACTGATCTATTTCATAGAAACCATGTGGGATTGGATGTGTAGATTCAATAATGTCTCTGAATTTCTATGTATTATATTTAAAAAAATTAGAGAATTAGTGGAAGACCATGATTTGAGAGAACGTTCAATTCCAAGGCTCAGAGTGTCCTAAATAAATGTTTGAGATTAAATAAACTTCTAAATATCATGTGCGAGTAGTTTTTTTAAAATGTAGAATAACTTTTAAATTAGTTTCTAGATCAAAAATAAAAGGGAACCATTTCATTTAGAGTGGTGGCATTACATAAGGATATTCTTAACCCCGACCTACATGGGGGAGATGAAATAGTAAATATTTAGAATGTTATAATGGAAATAAAATAAATTAGTAATTTATTTTATTTTAAACGTTTTTATGATGCAAGTAATAATTTTTCTTTTTTTATTGTGTATAATCCTAGTGTTAGTCCCACAACCCTAGAAACCTCCATTGATTGATCATGAAATTTGGAGACGATCCACCCTTGGAGAACACTCGATGAACAACGATTAATGACAACGCGTGGATCATTGCACAACAAAAAACAGATCTCATTGAAGATGGAATAAAATCGACTATTAATCTAATAATATGGTATGGATTGTAATTTCGATTGTGTTTTTATTGTTCATGGGTTTAAACTGTGAATACGAATCATCTGACGAACAGGTAGACTAGTGGTTTGATCATTCTTTTGGGATGGTCTGATTCTCAGTTTTTATTTTAGGGAATTGATTTCATATTTGTTTTATTTTGCTTGATCCTTATAATGGGAGTGGATCAATGTCATATGGAATAATTTAGTAGGTGTTTACCATGATTTTTTATATGATTTTATTCTCCCCATTGACCTAGTGTGTTCTTCGTGTTCTCTGTGGGGTTATGAACAACAGATCATTGAGCATCCGTCTTGCAATGTAATGGTCTCAAATAAGTGAGTGAACACCATGTTGACCTAGAAGATGTTAGATGTTTTTTGAGGTAGATTAATTAACATCTTTTTGAAGAAATCGTTATTTGATCATTCTTCGCATGCATGATCGAAATGAGTTTCCGGAGTCGATCAGACACCCCAAAAATAAAAAATCAGTGTTTCTAGGATGGGATGACCCCCCCGATCATTAGTTTTGAAGAAAAAAATTTCTAGATCAAGATTCATTGGACCACCTATGGCACGCTAGCAAAGAACTGTGATTTTGGAAAATCGCATAGAACAAAGCGTATTCTCGAAAGAACACAACATGTGTGGTCAGCTCAAAAATATCTAGGGTTCAATATTATAGAATGAGATGACACAACATGTGCCCCTATCATAGGGCATGTAGGTACTTACGTGGGAATCAACATGTATATTGGAAGATACATGGACATGGGGGTGTACATGGTATGGGCTCCACCACGTGAATAGACCATGATGGTTACATAGGTTACCCAATGTACCGATACACTGGTTGGTAAACATATTTTGAATCGAAGTACGAGCACATTGATAGCATACATAGAGTGTTCCTAGTATAGTTGGACATGGCGTGTTACTCTTCTGCATTCTGTGTATAACTTTTTCGACATGACATTCTCTTTTCGACATTGTCCGTTGCACATGTGCAGTACTATGGGTCAGAGGACACGATTTGTTACTCTTCTAAATACCATGTAATTTCATATAAATGGATTGATCTCAATGTGCACCATATATTGGATAGGTTTCATTGGGGTTAGTGACTATTTCTCATCCACCTAAATGTTAATTAATGTTTCTTACATGAAAGAGTATGATCCATTCAACTAGACTTTTTGGTTATAGTCTTAGTCCCTTCATGAGGCCAGGAGTGAAATCCTCTATCAATTATTTACCCTAGATAGAGTTAGGTATCGGTTGGAAATATCGTCAAGAAATCAATCCTCTACATGAAATATGATTCTGGATGAGTTTTGTTATACACTAGGGCCATAGAAGTGATTCTCATCCATGTATCATGATCATCCCACTCAGGAGAGAGTTCTCTCAGAATGAGCGTATTTTTTCCCTCTTCAAAATTATTAGAGCATCTATCTCTCTCATGAAACATTCCTAGGAAAAATACTTCAAATAAGTATTTAATCAAATCTATCACACTCTTGGAGTGAGTTCTCCCAAACAATTGAATAGTGGAATATTAGAACTCAATCCCTAGAATGGGTATGCTAGTCTTTGTGACTTACCTCTTGACCATGAGTATAGGTTTCTAGTATATATAGATGTTTCCCTTATTTTTATGTTATTTAGACATATATTATGTAGAGATGATAGTACAGTTACATTGTGTATTGATTTGTGGATTTCAAATTATATTACATATTATTTTTACATTCACCCATGCAAAGGATTTTCACACATGTGTCATGAATTCTACAAATGAGCGGCCTTTTGACAAAGTCCATGGAGGACCAAGACCGGACTGTGCTTTGTGAGCTTCCCTACAGGATAAGTATTTCCTTCAGTTTCGATTAGTATTCTCATTACCATTATTTTTTATAGGATGGACATTGTAGTTGAAGAATAATAATGTTGAGATTTTAGACTATCCCAGTTACATTTTCATTCTTTACATTCTATTGTACATTGTTGGCTTGGTTCTGTTATATACTTGTATTTTTTTCCTTAGTGGTTTTTTAATTTCATCATTTTGGGATAGGGATATTTGTGTCTGTGTACATGTAATTAAAAAATTCCTAAAAAATATGTTATATTCTTACTAGGAGATAGTCACCATCCCCTTGCCTATTGAAGGCAGGCATGGGTAGTAATGGCATGGGATCAACTGGGAAAGGTCATGATAGTTTCCTCCAACCAGGTGGCATAATATTTTCTCCCCATTTCGGGTCTTCGAACGAACTTTGTACGCAACCATGACCACCTTGAATTCAGTATGCATCATTATTAGTGTCACTTGTCATAATTTAAAACAAAATAAAATAATCCACACCTTTTTGAGAAGATAGGTTGTTACAACCTCCCCTACTTAAAGAAACTAGTCCCCGAGTTATCGTTTTGAGTGTAAAGATGTATCATCAACAATGATATCATACACTGATCTTGTATATCAGCTTCCATTTCTCAGGTCTCTTCATATACCGAGTTGTACATTCATAACACTTGTACTAAAGGAATTAGAGAACCTCAGAGCATCTCCACATTCTGATCAACCATACAAATAGAATACTCACCAAAGGATTCATCTATATTTAGCTAAACCTCATTTGTTTAAATGACATGTTATGGGTATAGATGATATCACTGAAGTTGATATACATGAAAAACATGATACATATACTAGAATCACTGATGATGTTCTAACTGGTAATCCAATAGTCTGATCCATTTCAAAACCTTGAAGGTTCCATGATACCCGAGAGAGAGCTTACCCTACCTCTGAATATGTATATGCTATAACCTGGGTAGGAATTAGAAGAAAACTTAGTCTCTAACCTCAAACTCGAGTGGTCTATAGCATTTGTTGGAATACAAATAATATCTATAATGAGTCTTGATCATGTGATTTCTAGTCAATTAGACCTACACTATAGTCCCATGTATGAGATGTGGTCCCATATAGAAACATCTGATGCCTCTTGCTAGCACATTGTTGGGGGAAAATGCCTACCAAATAAGGGTTCATAACGAGCCATATCTTTGGTTTCATGAAATATTTTGTTATTATAGAACTCAACAAGAGTAAGGTGGTTCTTTTAGGGCCCACCAAAGTCAGCGACACATTCATGCAACATGTCCTCTATCACATGAGTCGTATGATCTGCCTATCCATCATTTTATGAGTAATAAGTCGTGATCAGATTCACCCATGTACTAGATGCCTTCTACAACCCCTTCTAGAACAATGATGTAATGTGAGCATTTATTATTGAAATGATAGAATGTGGAGCATCGTGAAGATGTAAAACGTCACTAATATATAACCTCTCTATCTGATTTATCGAGAAGGTCTCCCACACATGTAATTATTTTGTGACCTTCATGAAATTATTGATGACAATCCACACTATATCATTACAATGAGGTGATATTACTAGACCAATCATGAAATCCATCGGTTCATCATCCCAGTTCCACTCAGCAATGTACAATAGATGTAAAATCCTTATCGAACATAAATGGTATGACTTCACCTATGTATAGAAGGAACATAGAGTATTTAATCTAGCAATATTTTTTTCATACTAGGCCCAAAATACTGGATTCATCGATCCCAATATATTTTGGTGACACTGGGGAGGACTTCCCTTGATGAGGCATAGAAGTACCACACCATATCCTCTATAATGCATGTTGGCACCTATACATGACCATGGAATAGATATGTATCATCCCCATTGATGGTCCAATGAATAGATGTATCTATTTCAGAGACTCTTTACCTTAGAACAAGGATTTTGGGGTCATATAGTTTCTACATTAGTACCCATTCCAGAATAATAGAAGTCACTAATAAGGATGAGAGGATAGTTTGACCATTGTGATCCTGAATGTCAACATGCATCTATAAGAATAATGATTTGAGTTTCAATATTCAACTCACCTCTTGAACTGCCTGTGTTTTATTCTTCAAACTCTGAGCATCTGCTATTGGATTTCTGTATCCAAGCATATAGGAAAGCTGGAAATCAAACTATTGTAGGTACTCAACCCACCTCCCCTTTCAAATAATCATATATCATTATGTTAATATGTAATCGAGGATTTTGAGATTACTGCATACCAAAAAACACTCTCCAACTATATTGTGTCTCCAATAGAATAGAGCATGAACTACAATAACAAGAGGGAGATTGTGAAGTGTAGTTGGAGAGTGTTTTGTGGTATACGAGGTACTCGTATAGACCATAACGTCTCCTAAAATATGTGTGAGGTATCTCTACTGACCTTAAACAAATATAATGATAAAATGACTTTAGATATATCTTTTAAAACATTATTTCTCCTCAATGATGATCAAAGATGTTGTCTATTCTAGCTAGTGGATACGGATAATTTATTATGAGATAATTTAATTGACATTAAACCACACAGAGAATAAGGGTATCATCTGCCATCATCCAAAAGTGGACCGGGGGTCCATAAGGAGAAGTTTCAGTGATTATGAAGCCTTTAGCCTCTATATCCTTCAAATTAATTTTGATTTCTAGAATCTTCATAGGTTTCTTCCAGTAAGGATGAATGGTCACTGGTGCTTCTCTTGGTACTATCTCAATAGTGTATTCTACCAATAGTACTAGAGGTATAATAGAGAATTCATCAGGAAGTAACTCCCTAAAATTCTCCGCTATAGGTGGAAAAGTAGTGGGTTGTTACCCCTGGTCATCAAGGAAAATAATGGAGATATGAGATATCACACTACACAGACTCTTCTACTAGGGTCCATCTCTAGTCACACTAACAAACCATTATCCCTTATCCTTATACTTAATGTCCATTGGTTATTTAAAAATAAACCTCCAACAATAGTAGTCTATATGGGATCGATAGTGAAAAAAATTGTCCATCCCGATGATTACATCATATCCAATTATGTTGGTGATAAAGATATTCCATACTAAAATATACACACCTATATCAAGGGGTCACTCTGTACAATGGTGTACACCCTCATATCAGATACAAAATGAGGTATCTAGCCTCATAATTCCATATAAATGTATGATATCAGGGCTGAAACTCTCTATGATTTCTTAATATATATGTGAGTGAGACATGCCTATGTCAAGAAAATTAGATACTGATGTGGAGGCTACTATAATAGTACCATGAGAAGTAAATTTTCTGGCTCTATTATATTCTATAATATTCTAGAATTCATCTATTTTTCTTATAACATGGACCAATGTTACTTCCTAACTACCTTGATCAATCATTCTCTACATGCGCTAATAATCATAAGTTTGACTTCATTTACCTTGACTATAACTTCATCCTGATCAACAGGTTGTATATTAGTTTTCTTCTTATCATCATCTTTCTCGCCCATCTTTGGATAAAAGTTTAGGAATGGACCCACACTCATTAGGCACAAAAAGAATGTTTTTTTAGAAATGATGGATATGGTTCATTCTGTATAAGCCTCTAAATTCCACTGGATCTGGTAAGAAATGAGGGTAAGTATGTCATGACTTCCTATAATGGTGAAAAATCAAAAAATATGTCATCTTGTGTATCTTAACTACTTCTACCTCTATTAGTATCCTTAAAACATCCCTTCCTCACAAAAGAATAATAAATTTTGATAAATATCATTTTCTAACCACCCAAACTCTCTCTATTAACTTCCCAAAAAGTTTGATCTATGGAAAAATATTGGTTGACTATATTAGAGAAATTATTCAACCTAAATTCATTTACCTATGAATGGGTGGTGTATATCCTCCCATCCTTGAATATCTAGGTGGTATGGAGATCGTTACCTACTAGAGGAGTTAAAAATTGATGCATCTATGTAAAAAGAGAAGAGTATTCCATAACAAACACACTTCCCTGCTGTAGGTTTATGAATTCTCCATTTTTGCATCCCACAGAGAATAGGGAAATAAATATCCCCAGATGATCATAAGGATTTCATCCATTCCATTTCTCCATTTTGATCCACTTAGGATATAACATCCAACCACCTCTTGGAAGAATCTCACAACATATACGCAGTTAATTGACCCTCCAATCTAGAGGCACACCCAATTGCTCGAATATAGAATGTATTTCATTAATCCACTACTCAATAATGTGTGGTCATCCATCCCCAAAAAGGTGGAAGAATATGGGTACTATAACTCTTGAATCAAATCTACCATAATCAAGGTAGGCTAAACTACACCTTTCATATTCTACATAAAATGAAAAAATCCCACTTGGAACTGCAAGTCATTGCACGTATCAGTTATAGGATGATGTTCCATAGGTAGCAGTATAGGAGGAATCACTGGTGGCTTAGGACTTGCAACCTTAGTATCATGGTCATCACCTCCTTCAGAAAATTTTTTCATAGGAATTCATGGTATCATGATCCTATAATTCCAAAAAACAAACTCAAAAATAGATTTATGAAAATGAAATGATTATGGATATAAAACTAGGACATGTAGGAATTATTCCTATAGAAATGATCATACCTCTATATATCTTCCAAATGATATCTCTAGATTGTTGAAGATTCAAAAAAAAAATTATAATGCAATTGAAACTCAACTACCCATTACTAATGTCGGGTCATGGTCTACGTCTCTCTTTCAAATACATAGGATAGAAAATTTTACTTTTAAAAGTAATGTTCATTTTGAATTTGTGCATTTTCAAATTTTAAAATAACTATCAATGGCTGAATTGGTTGGATTACTATTTCCAATCCATATAGTTTCATACTCTTTATGAAATATAATTTGACATCCACATAGCAGACACCATAACATGTTCAAACCCAAGAAACTAATGGTCCATGGATAAGAATGAAATAATCAAATGCTTACAGTTTCTACATTAACCTATTCGGGATGACACTTTTAAGATAAGGCAGGCACTTCTTGTAAGAACTAACATTTACAGTCCCTACAAGAGTTTTTGGAATAATTCAATACATATTAAATGCACTAATAATATTCACATACAGGTTAATTCTAAAAATAAATGTGACATAGAAAAATAGAATTTAATATTTGTCCAAGAATGACTAATAATGATTCATGGTCTTTTGTAAATCCCTCGTTTCATCGGTCTATAGTAATGAAATCATCATTTCAGTGATACCAATATTAAGAACCTCATAAGGCATGTGCATCAACCAACTGTGAAGTCAAATCAATAATAAAAGGCATAACCAATAACAACAATTTCATATCCTATGTAATTTGGGATTCCCCTATGGGTTAGCTACATCCCAGAATAGGGTCGATTCCCAATTTCTTCAACTCCCAGTCTCTTATCTAATGCTCAAATAGTAATACGAAAAAATAAGGATTTGATACCACTTTTTTACGTCCTATCCCAGGATCCACTTTATATGTTCCCTATGTGGGGCGGTCAGATGGCCTTAATCATGCCTCCTCATACACCAGTGGTTGTCTACTAGTAGTGAGAGTGTAAAGGTACTACAGTTGGGAGGCTATACCCATATATTAGAGTTCCACAGTAGATAAAAATAAACATATAATTTTGTGAGAATATATTAATAGACATAATTGATTAGAAGTGAAATAATAAATATAACTGAATAACTTAATAATAATCAAAATCTTCTAGGCGATGTCATATACATAGATTCCTGGAATAGTGATATAAAAAAGGGGAATATGGGACATGAATATAAAAAAAATACAAGAAGAAAAAATTCTTCTCCGTTATCACCATGATCCAATTATTGGTAATCTAGTTCTATGCTCCATCTATATGTAATTTATATCAATAACCTGTATTATGGCCTTTTCCCTTGTCAATACCTATAGTCAGATAATATTCCTGGTACCAAAGTTAGCCTGAGTAGTGTGTGAGATATCAATCTCAGTAAGCCACCACCAATAATGTCTGCATGTAATCCTAGTATTGATCGTAACTAAACAGTTTTTAGGTATAATAGAATGAGTTAAAAATTACGAAATAAATATCGAGCCCTATTAGGTTCCTAGAGGAAACCCAGAGTCTCTACCTAATTTAGTTCATGGCTGGAAAAAGATTCTAATGAGCAATAACATATATATATATATATACATTTTAATAATATATATAGTATAATTACATATTCTGAATCTATATATGTGAACAATTTATGTGAGTAGGTATGTGTCCATATACCTAGAATACTAGTTGTTGGCTAGACCATGGCGTAACTGAGAAATCCATGACCAATACAATAAGCCTATAAGTTCATGAAATATGGTACATTCCGATGTATCATAATGAGATGGAGACTTCATGGTTGTCAATCAATACGGTGAGTGTTTTATCATGACAAAACATAGAAGAATGGTTGTGGAACCTCATGCCCAATGTCTAACTAGTGTCAGTGGTGTGCGATATGTAATTCACAACACCTGATATAATGGAATATGATACCACCATTCTCTACATGACCCTTACCATTGTACCACATCCATAATAAGGAATATTCTTTTTATAAATATAATTATGAGGCAATACCTCCCATTAATCATGTTTACCAAAACCATATCTATATAAGGAATTGTAGTGCAATTTAATCAATTGATAATGACATCTAAAATAGGTGTCTCCTTGACACCATTTAATTATTTAATATAATATATTCATATCATTTAATGAAAGAAAAAGTGTTATACACAATCCATTTCATATAATTTCAACACATTCAATTTACCAATGCATGGAAATTTCAAATATAGGAATCAATGGGTCAATTAAAAGGTGACATGGTCAAGAGGGTGATTTCCTATAAGGGAAAATCAAATTACATGTTGTCCAAGTACCTAATAGGTTTCATTGTTTCATACAAAGGCTATATAACAAGGGAATATCTAATTAAAATTCTAATCCAAATTCTAATTAGACATTATGATCATTTGAATCAATTATCTATAATGTACATCTCCATTCAGTACATCCAAGGGGTGACCATAGAAGGGGTGTATCACATCTAAAATACCAAACAATTTTCAAAGGATGTGTATCATGGTTTTGTGATCATTTTGATATGAATAACTCAATTAGATGGGGAAACCCATCAAAAAATGTCCTGTGACACAATGAATAATTATGAAACCAACAAAATTCATGGGAAAATTGATGTGACCACTTACCTTAAATCCATAGATGGATCCTTGATTGATATCAGCATCAAATTTGAGGTAGGATGGAAGAGATAAGATAAATGGTCAAATGCCCGAAACTAGGGGAAATGTGATAACACCTAAATAGAATAATGTATTCAAATAGAAACTGATATAAATGTAATATAGTATAAGATCATATTGATATGAATCTAATGCTTCTGACAGATCTTGTCTTGGATAATACATTTTGTTGATACCTTAATGCCTAGTTGAGGAAATTTTGTGCTCAATAAGTTAGAGATGAAGTGTTTCACAATGAAAGAAGAAAAGGGAATGGAGAAAAAGGTTAAAATAATTCTTTAATGTAATTTTATAATTATCACCTCAAAATATAAGGTGGACAGTATCCACATAAGGTTTTCCAAACTCATTTTAAAATGTGCGCAAGCCAATACTACTAAGGGGAAAACTACATGGTTGGAGTCATGGTTTGTCTAAAAATGGAAAAATAATGAAAAAGGAATCTTTCCTAAAACCCTATAGCACCACACTATCATGCACATCAGGTCGCATGATATTAGAAAAATTGATGGTCCCCCAGGTTCCCACTATCCATAACAGCAGAGTTTTAGAGAAATCATGTGGGATATGTGACATAGATTCCTCTAAAAATGTAGCCATTTATTTTATACCAATTTTAGTGATCCAAGATCCGAAAGATCCCAAGATTCACCCGATACCACCTTGACATGATTATTCATAATTTTTAGGTTCAATTAATGTAATTGAAAACAAAAAAAATACTAACCACACCTTCATTAGAATATTGGACATTATAACTCTCATTAGTCACCATCCATTTTATTTTTATCAAAATATTCTTAGACATATCAAAAAACAAAGATAATTATAATTATTAAAGCTTCTATAGTCTTCACTCAAAAATATGGGTAGAAAATAGTACTACTATAAAATTATTCAAAATGAACCATAAAAATATATTCTTGATAGTTTTTATTTTATGAGTACTCCAATAATAGAAAATTATCTTTTATTGATCCAAAATATTTCATATCATATTCTTAAATCATGTATTTAATCATTTGGATCATTCATTCTATTTGTACATTGATTTGAGTATCATACATTTTTCTCATGGTTAACTGGGTACCAAATGATTGTTTTAATGATCTCTAAATCCTAGAAGTAAAATCTAGTTCTTGACCAAAGACAATCTAATTCGATAATATTGTTAACATTATTACGTCCCAAATATTGAGATTTCAAATTTCTTCAAATGTTTTTGATTCAATAATAGGACTAAATTTTGCTAAATTTATGAAGCCGTCCATAATTACACGTATAAGATTTCTTTTTCTAAACCATTTTTGGTAGACTTAGGACAATATTTTTAGTTATGTTCTCTAATTACAATATAGTTATTGGTTATCATTACAGCATAATAGATACTCATTAGCTCTCAGACTTGTCCTAATAATAAGTGCAACATCTCAAGATAATCTCTAATACTTTCCTTTTCATGACATCAAACCAAAACTGAGTTCGCAATGCGATTTATATCATCTGAATTTATGTATGAACAAACCATTTTGAGTGGTAGAATACTAAATGATGTTTACCTTGGAAATACATTATAAAAACTATAAAATATTTAAGAATAATAATATATTTATTATATAATTTTTAAAAATTAACGGTCTCCCTACCATTATGTTTTGAAGCAATGGAAAAGAAATCATGATCTGTTCATTCATTAACATTTACATGTTCTGTTAATTTAGCAATAAGATTCATAGGAAAAAAAAGACTTCATTATAATCAGTATAATCTAATAAAATATTATCAATCATTGCCATAAAATTAAACATATCATGAGAATTATTTTATAATGGGTATTATAAATTCTATATTAATGAATCAGACATATAATTTTCATTTATTGATGTATAAACCATGTAAATGTCCGTCATCTTGAAGTATTTCATCCATATAATTATTCCCAATATTAAACCCCTTTGTTAATATATTTATTTTAAACATTTATCATCTTTTAATAGAGTATATTTATATAAGGCCCCGGCCATAAACCTTAATTAATATTGAATTAAATGAATAATTCACAATGAGGATCTTTTCAGGTTTAGAGTTTTAGAGAATTAGATCATAAATCATGAATTACATTCCACATTTAAACAAAGTGGTTACATAAAAGATAGTATTCATTTTTTCGCATCAATGGAAACATATTTAAAATAAAACATGGATTCTTTCTTGACACTTCCTTGACACTATCATCATATCATGCACCTTTCCCTTGACCTGTGAAAAACATTTCAAAAATATGGGATGAGCATAAAAATCTCAGTAAGGGACATAAAAGTATGAAAAGAAAACATTAGTCCTTGTATAAAATCATACTTTACTCATAAAACATAACCATTTTAACATACCTCATCAAATCATGAATAAATCATAGAAATCATAAGGCATAAAGGTAACTTGAGGCATTCATAACATTCTTACATAGGGAGTAACCCTCTTTGTTATGTTTGGAATACCCATCAATGTATATTCCCTAAATCTCATCGGAGAATCATTAACGTTTAACCCCTTCACATTACCAAATGCATTGGAGAGCTATATCGGGCTCACCCGCCCTTTGTTTATCACAAAACCACCCATCTTCATAATAATTCCCAAGAACCATAACATAATCGTATCACATAAGACATGTATAAAGGAAACATAACATTTCCACTTTTCAATAACAAGATATCAATAAAAAACATTGATATAAAAATATTATGAAAACCATTTTCAATACCAAAATAAAAGAAGATTAAAACATGGTATGTATTTTTCATTCAAAAAAAGTTATGGCTTGTAGAGGAAGCCAAAACTCAAATAATGGTCACGATGGTGGAGAAGTCATTTTCTCTACATACGTATAACAAGGAAATCATTCCTTTTTTTTTGTTTAGTAAAACGCTTCGTATAAAAATATTCCTTTTGAAAAAATGAAATATCAAACGGTTTTATACACCGTATAAAACAAATATGTGTATAAAAAAACTCAATGAAAGGAGATTGAGATGATGTCCCTTACAAAGACGGTATCATTGGATTAAGGATAAATCAATTACATAATTATGTGTGACAAATGAATAAAAAAATATAAGTGGATATTAAGTGTACAAAAATCAGAGGACATTCACAAATATTCATAGAACGACATATTCAAGGAGTACAAGTTTATCCTAATGAATCAAAATTGGGTTAAGAATATCCCTTGCAAAAAGCTGACAGCCTAACAACGTCACTTCAAAATTCAGAAAGAGAGTTGATGAGAGATAAAAAGGGTACCTCATAACTTTGAAATAAAATTTACATAAATAAGGATATATAAGAACATATCCCAACATAATAGTATGTTATTTAAAAGACATAAAAAAAGAAGTCTTTTAAAAAAAGGAGGGTGAAAGGTTCCCTTACCGATTTGGGTAACTTTCGAAACATACACCCCATTGAAGAAGGTTCATACAATGAATATGTAAATTCCCATAAATGAAATTATATTACACAAAGAGTTTAATAATGGGAAGTACATACACCACTCAAAGCAAATGGTGGAAAATGTAGCATAAATCTAACGGGACTAAAAGTGAGATGAAAAATCCCTTACGATAACTCGGCAGCCTAACGATGCCACTTAAAACATCCAAAATTGGAGTGATGAGATCAAATAGGGTCTCTCGTCATATTAATATAAAATTTAAAGCAAGAGAAATATAAAATAACATCCCCCATTATAACAAATAGGATCTTAAAACAAGTGACATAAAAGATAATACTTAAAAAGAAAGAGAGAGGTTAGATCTCTTATGAAAATTCTACAGCCTAACGGTGCCACTCAAAACTTTCAAAATTGATTGATGAGAGAAAATAGGGTCTCTCATCATCTTAACATAAAAATTAAAGTAGGATTAATATAAAAGAACATCCCAATCATAATAAAGATGTTCTTAAAAGGAATGACATAAAAGAGTGTACTTTAAAAGAAAGAGAGGGGTGGGATCCCTTACCTCGTGTCCGACATGACTAGATCGTTCTTTAATCTCTTGAATAAAAAAATTTGGTCAATTTATAATTTCATAAGGAAATAATATAAATATTATTATTCCGTTAATTTCACATGTTGTAAGGTTATAATAATTGGTTAATAAATTGAGTTCGTATCAGACGTTTTTGTCGATGTTCGGTACATGAGTAAAAATCGAACTTGTTGGAAAAGAATTTTCCATGTAGTTATAGGTACATCATATCCAGAATAGTATTGATGTTTTAAATATCATATATATCCAGTATATATTCATTTTATACTATTCCATATCATTTGGAGATACAAAATTAAAAGCACCGTTCATGGAGATGGTAGGTCGTACGTACGCATGAACTCTACTTTCATTTTTTGTCATATTAATGGAATTAAAAAAATGAGAGATATATATATTATAATTCAATAATGATATCCATAATTTAGATGTAATATATTACATATATATCCATTATATATATGTACTTATAATAGTACATAACATTTGGAGATAAGAAATGAAATGTACCGTTCATGGAGACCGTAAGTCGTACGTACGCATGAACGCTACATTCAATTATTTTTTTTGTATTAAATGGAATAAAATAATAATATTATAAAGGTATATTATAATTCCAGTAGGATATAATATATAATATCATTTATTCTATCCTTTATACATCCCACATATTGCATTAACGAATCAAATCACTTTGAGGGGGCGGTAGTCCGCACTTCCTAAAATGAAGATATCGCGTTTACCCGTAATGGAAACCATAAAGGTATGCCATAAATGAAAAATACCGAAGCTTAAGGAAAACATAAACATATTATATATCATATATAAATATATTGAAATCTTAATGGCCACCTTTGGAGGTGGTAAAATAATACTGAACAATCATTGTTTCGTGAGGCAGTAATTCGCCATCCACAGAAACAGTATGTTTTTAACCATTAGATGGAGGTGTGTGAATGTGTAGCTCGAATACTTCTTATAAAAAAATCCTAGTATATTTAAGAGACTGTTGTTGTTACAAAAATAATGTAATAAAAATATTTTATGGGTTTGGAGAAGAAAAATAAAACAAAAGAACACAAGGGAAGACATTACCTTTTAATCGGGTAACTCTCTTCGATTTGAGTTCAAAGGCTTCCTTGGAAAGGATTCTGCCCAAAGTGACGCTTAAATGATGAATAGAGGCATGTGGAGAGATTAAATGAGCATGGTTTGGCCAAGCCAATGGCTTGAGAGGTGTGTGTAAGGTGGTAGAGGTGGGGGCCTTTTATAAGAGGAGAGGAGGGGCACTCTTCAAAAATTATAAAATATTACTTTATTATTAAATTATTTTCGGATTTAAAAGGTCCCAAAAGGATATATTTCGAGGATAAGGTGATAAGGTTTCTAAAAACACCCATAAAATAGGTTTGTGAGAAGTAAAAGACTTATATTTCACCCTATCTTCTCATTTTATTTAAATCATTCATTTATAAGGTAATCACTGCATCATCACGGTGTCATAAATAAATTAATTTATTTAATGTCTAAAAATTATAAAAAAACTATCATGATGTAGGAAATATTTTTATATTTCTAATTAATATTTATAGTCAAATATATGACTTATATAACCCCATGTAAAAATTGTTTTAGTAAAATAACACATGTTTGTGACATTTTAATTTTAACTTTAAATAAAAAGGTATTTATGTCATTTTCCAACAAAAGTGGCTCCATGGGGACCCCAAGTTGACCCATGGATTTTATGGGTCGGCCATGACTCATCCAATGAGGTTAGGACATGTTTCTAGGTCTATTCATATTATTAAAACATTATTTTTACCTTAAACTACACTAATTACCTCTAATCGCGATTAAAACTTAAAAGTTACTATTCACCAAAAAAAATTATTTTAATACCAATTAACTACATTTTACTTATTAATGACAACCATTTATGTCGGATTTTTGAAATTCAAAACACATAGGTGGTAAAATTTCATTTAAATGAAAAAAAATCAGTTTTTTAAGTACCACATAGTGGTTTCCCTATTCATCAAAAATTGAAGTTTCCCAGAAAAATACCAAAACTTCACACTAAGCTATATTTGATATTCCAAATTCAAAAATGATATCTATTTTACAAATTTAAAAACATATATGTTACATTAATTAATTTAATAATTAATTCCCACTGTCAGAGCAAATAGCGTGTTTTTATGAAACGATAAGTATCAAAAGATTGATACTAGTTTAAGTCCAATTTCAAGATGATATTAATTCCAACGACAACTATTTGATTAAATGGTAAAAATATATTCTAATTTCACTTTATAACCAATTCAAAAGATAATCTAATCATATAAATAAATTAGATTAAAAAGTGGTTTTGAATTAAAATACAACATTTTTCACTATTCATTAAAAAATGAACCTTATCGGAAAAATACAAAAAAATTACACAAAGTAAATTTTGATGTACCAATTCTAAATAAGAATTTTATTTTGTCAAATATAACACATAAAATTTTTAAAAAGTGTATTTAAAAGAGTTTCTCCATCAAATGGTGGTTAATCGACTTTTTTAGGAGTATTAGAATGTTTACGCTTAAAATTGGATTCATTCGCATTTTTAATCCTCTAACATTTATTGTAAAAAGTAAAAATATTTGAAAAATATATATAATAATTTTGTAGTTAGTTCTGTTCATTTCTTCAATTACAACAGCTAGGCATTAACTACCATTTATAATAATATTATTTTATTATTAGAGTCCAACGTATGATTCCCAAGAATCTTGTTGTTGAGTATTGGGTACGCCATCGAGCATAGTGTCCCCTTTAAAGTAATATTAATATTTTATTCACAAATATGTATAAATTTGAAAATGTAATATTCTTTATTTACCTGGGGTGTTACATCCTTCCCCCCTTTTGGGAATTGCGTCCTCGCAATTTTAAAATTGGGCTTGGAAACTTCATTGAAAATCCCGCATCGGAACAAGATTCGGTAAAACAATCACTTTAAAATAAAGAAAGAGAATTACAATGGTCACCTGAGTTAACCCATACTAGGATTCCAAGTATGAAAATATAGACATGGAGGAAAAAAACAAAGGGTCATGTTCTGACGGAGAGTGATAGTAAACATGTCTAGGAGAAAGATAACCATAAGAAAATCGCAAACTTGTGATGGGTTAAACGGTATTCGATTCACAAGTATGAAAAGTTAACAGAACACATTTTTGTTTTATGTTACTATTCATTGAGGAATTTATTTTTGAGCATAACTAACTCCTAATGAAACATACTTACTTGTCATGTAGATTGTCAACTTTTACTAGATTCCTTAATCAAACTCATATTTTCTCCAAAATACGAGTATTTAGGAAGACTTGTTCGCATTAAGAGTACTATAATCATCTTATTGAGAATCACCTAATCCAAAAGAGATAAATATATATTTCCCATGTCTTTAGAAAAAATCCAAAACCAATATTGTTAGTATGAGATCATATAATCCATAAAAATATAATCCTTTATAAAAATAAAATCTATTCTTAATCTCCAAAATTTGTACAAAAAACCCAAAGTTCAACGAAGACCATTCGATAAACAATTTTCCATAAAATTATTCAATGTAAACAAAAATAGGATTGAAACCCAAATATTTGAAGGATTTAATCACATAGTCTTCCATGGTACAAAATAACTACTATTTCCAAATAACATCAGTTGCTCTTAAATTCTCATATTGAAAAGTAATTAACCTAATCATATATCCTCCATGATAGGTTAATAATTTCCATAGATAACCCATAATAAACTTACTCTTGATTCCTAAAATCATCTAACTAAAAAGAATTAGTCAAACTAACCAGGGACTTCACGTAGTCCAGTGGTATGCGATAAATACCAGTCGCACTTTGGTTGCGGGTTCGATTCCCGCAGCTTTGTCCGACCCGATGGGTTGTCACACGGTCTGGGTGTTGTCCTTTTTCCATAACTATATAATTCTTAAAACATTCCCCAAAATGAGATAAAATCATAAAAAATAATCATAACATATTTTAACCTCAATTTTATCTCATGCCTTTCATTTTCCATCATAATATATAATAACCCATAATTACCTCCAAAGTAAGGATCATATAAACCCTAATGGTTACCTTTATAATTATTACCTGAACTTCCACATAGATTGGTCATCTCGTACATGAAGTATTAAAAAATATACCAAGGTACAAGTGGTGGATCATGACTCCTTGATAGTTGGTTTAGAAAAACCACGAGTTTCCTCATTGAATCCCCCATTTCATCCAGTCTCATAATCAGAGAACCACCACAGTTTCCTTCAAACCTATTGTCACTTTCGTGCCTGCTAGATCCATCCATTCACTAAAAATAGATTTGTCAGTGTGAGTATATCATAAAAACCATCATGTACTAATGAGGAAGATAAACACTAAGATATACTTACTCATTCACTTTATCTAAAACATGGACTCTTTCTGAAATCCTAACCATTATGGTAATGTCACTTATGCCTAGAGAATACCCTAACCCATAAATTTATCTAAACCGACCTATGATACCAACTATAAGGCCATGGCCTTAAACCTTACTTAATATTTAATTAAATGAATAATTCACAATTAGGATCTTTTCAGGATTAGAGTTTTATATAATTAGATCATAAATCATGAATTACATTCCACATTTAAACAAAGTGGTTACATATAGATAGTATTCATTTTTTCCCATCAACGGAAACATATTTAAATAAAACATGGATTCTTTCTTGACACTTCCTTGATACTATCATCATATCATGCACCTTTCCCTTGACCTGTGAAAAACATTTCAAAAACCAGGGATGAGCATAAAAATCTCAGTAAGGGATATAAAATTATGAAAAGAAAACATTATTCCTTGTATAAAATCACACTTTACTCATAAAACATAATAATTTTAATATACCACATAAAATCATGAATAAATCATTGAAATCATAAGGCATAAAGGTAACTTGAGGCATTCATAACATTCTTACGTAGGGAGTAACCATCTTGGTTACGTTTGGAATACCCATCACAGTATATTCCCTAAATCTCTTTGGATAAACCTTAACGTTTAAACCCTTTGTGTTAACCATTGAATTAGAGAGCAATATCAGTCTCACCCACCCTTAGTTCATCACGGAACTACCCGTCTTCATAATAATTCCCAAGAACCATAACATAATCGTATCACATAAAACATGTATAAAGGAAACATAACATTTCCACTTTTCAATCATAAGATATCAATAAAACACATTGATATGAAAACATTATGAAAACAATTTTCAATACCAAAATAAAAGAAGAGTAAAAAATGGTATTTATTTTTCATTCAAAAAAAGTTATGGCTTGTAGAGGAAGCCGAAACTCAAATAATGGTCACGGCGGCAGAGAAGTCGTTTTCGCCGCATACGTACGACAAGAAAAACATTCCTTTTTTTAGTTTAGTAAAATGATTTGTATAAATAGATTCTTTTTGAATAAATAAAAATTAAAATGGGTTTATACACCGTATAAAAGAAATTTGTGTATAAAACAAAATATGCCTCAATGAAAGGAGATTGAGATGATGTCCCTTACAAAGACGATATCCTTGGATTAAGGATAAATCAATTACATAATTATGTGTGAAAAATGAATACACCAAATATAAGTGGATATTAAGTGTAAAAAAATCATTGGACATTCACACATATTTATAGAATGGCATATTCAAGGAGTACAAGTTTATCCCAAAGAATCAAAATTGGGTTAAGAAGATCCCTTGCAAAAATCCGACAGCCTAACAGCGTCCCTTCAAAATTCAGAAAGAGAGTTGAGGAGAGATAAAAAGGGTATCCCATCACTTGGTCATAAAATTTAAATCAATAAGGATATTGAAGAACATATCACACCATAATATTATGTGAATTAAAATACATAGAAAAAGAAGTTTTTTAAAAAGAGGAGGGTGAAAGGTTCCCTTACCGACTTGGGTAACTTTTGAACCATAGACCCCATTGAAGAAGGGTCATACAATGAATATGTAAATACCCATAAATGAAATTATATTACACAAAGAGTATAATAATTGGAAGTACATACACCACTCAAAGGAAATGGTGGAAAATGTATCATAAATCTCACGGGACTAAAAGTGAGATGAAAAATATCTTACGAAAACTCGGCAGCCTAACGGCACCACTTAAAACGTCCAACAATGGATTGACAATATCAAATAGGGTCTCTCATCATATTAAAATAAAATTTACCATAATAGAAATATAAAATAACATCCCCCATCATAAAAAAGTGGAGTTAAAAGAAGTTACATAATGGAGAATACTTAAAAAGAAAGACACAGGTTAGATCTCTTACGAAAATTCGCACGCCTAACGGCGCCACTCAAAATATCCAAAATGGATTGATGAGAGAAAATAGGGTCTCTCATAATATGAACATAAAAAGTACAGTAGGATTAATATAAAATAACATCCCAATCATAAGAAAGATGAGCTTAAAAGGAATGACATAAAAGAGTGTACTTTAAAAGAAAGAGAGGGGTGGGATCCCTTGCCTCGTGTCGGACATGACTCGATCGTTCTTTAATCTCCTAAATAATAAAATTTGGTCAATTTATAATTTCTTAAGGAACTACTTTAAATATTATTATTCAGTTAATATTACATATTATAGGGTTATAATAATTGGTGAATAAATTGAGTTCGTATCAGACGTTTTTGTCGATGTTCGGTACATGAGTAAAAATCAAACTTGTTGGAAAAGAATTTTCCATGTATTTATAGGTACATAATATCCAGAATAGTATTGATGTTTTAAATATCATATATATCCATTATATATTAATTTTATACTATTCCATAGAATTTGGAGATAAAAAATTAAAAGCACCGTTCATGGAGACAGTAGGTCGTACGTACGCATGAACTCTACTTTCATTGTATGTCATATTAATGGAATTAAAACAAAATGAGAGATATATATATTATAATTCAAGAATGATATACATAATTTTGATTTAATATATTACATATATATCCATTATATATATGTAATTATAATAGTACATAACATTGGGAGATAAGAAATGAAATTCACCATTCATGGAGACGGTAAGCCGTACGTACGCATGAACGCTACTTTCATTTCTTTTTTTTTTTGTATTCAATGGAATTAAATAATAATGATATAAAGGTATATTATAATTCAATTAGGATATCATATTTAATACCATTAATTCTATCCTTTATACATCCCACATATGGCATTAACGAATCAAATCACTTTGAGGGGGCGGTAGTCCGCACTTCCTAAAATAAAGATACCGCGTTTACCCGTAATAGAAACCATAAAGGTATGCCATAAATGAAAAATACAGAAGCTTATGGAAAACATAAACATATTATATATCATATTTAAATATATTTAAATATTAATGGCCACCTTTGAATGTGTTAAAATAATATTGAACAATCATCGTTTCGTGAGGCAGTAATTCACCATCCACAGAAACAGTATGTTCATTAACCATTAGATAGAAATGTGTGAAAGTTTATCTCGAATACTTATTATAACAACATACTAGTATATTTAAGATACTGTTTTTGTTAAAAAAATTAATAAAAAGCTTTTAGAGGTTTTGAGAAGAAAAATAAAACAAAAGAACATAAGGGAAGATATTACCTTTAAATCGGGCAACTCTCTTTGATTTGAGCTCAAAGGCTTCCTTGGAAAGGATTCTGCCCAAAGTGAGGATTCAATGATGTAGAGAGGGATGTGGAGAGATGAAATGGGCAGGGGTTCTCCGAGCCAATGGCTTGAGAGGTGTGTGTAAGGGGGTAGAGGTGGGGTCCTTTTATAAGAGGAGAGGAGGGGCATTCTTGGAATGTTATAAAATATTACTTTATTATAAAAGGATTTTCGGATTTAAAAGGTCACAAAGGATATATTTATAGGATAAGGTGATAAGGTTTCTAAATCCACCCATACAATATGTTTATGACAAGTTTAAGACTTATATTTCACCCTATCTTCTCATTTTATTTGAATTGTTCATTTATGAGGTAATCACTGCATCATCACGGTGTCATAAATAAATTAATTTATTTAATGTATAAAAATTAAAAAACAAATATCATGATGTAGGAAATATTTTTATCTTTATAATGAATATTTATAGTCAAATATATTACTTATATATCCCCATGTAAAAATTGTTTTAGTAAAACAACACATGTTTGTGACATTTTAATTTTAACTGTAAATAAAAAGGTATTTATGTCATTTTCCAACCAAAGTGGCTCCATGGGGTCCTCAAGTTGACCCATGGAATTTCTAGGTCGTCCAGGACTCATCAAATGAGGGTAGGACATGTGTATAGGTCATTTCATATTATTAAAACATTATTTTTACCTTAAACTACACTAATTACCTCTAATTGCGATTAAAACTTAAAAGTCACTATTCACCAAAAAAATTATTTTAATCCCATTGAACAAAATTTTACTTTTTAATGACAACCATGTATGTCGGATTTTTGAAATTCAAAACACAGATGTGGTAAAATTTTATTTAAACGAAAAAATTAGTTTTTTAAGTACCACATTGTGGTTTCACTAATCATCAAAAATTGAAGTTTTCCAGAAAAATACCAAAAATTCACCCTAAGAAATATTTTCTATTCCGAATTCAAAAATGATTTCTGTTTTAAAAAATTCATAACATATAAGTTACATTAATTAATTTAATAATTATTTCCAGCTGTCAGAGCAAATAGCGTGTTTTTATGAAATGATAAGTATCAAAAGATTGACACTAGTTTAAGTCCAATTTCAAGATGAAATTAATTCCAACAACCACTATTGGATTAAATGGTAAAAATATATTCTAATTTCACTTTAAAACCAATTCCAAATATAATCTAATCATATAAAAAAATTATATTAAAAATAGGTTCTGAATTAAAATACAACATTTTTCAATATTCATTAAAAAACGAACTCTATCGGAAAAATACCAAAAATTTACACAAAGTAATTTTTGTGGTCCCGATTCTAAAGAATAATTTTATTTTGTCAAATATAACACATAAAATTGTCAAAAAGTGGATTTAAAAGTGGTTCTCCATCAAAAGGCGGTTAATCGACCTTTTAAAGAATATTAGAATGTTTACGCATAAAATTGGATTCATTCTCATTTTTAATCCTCTAACATTTATTGTAAAAAGTAAAAATATTTGACAAACATATATAATCATTTTGTAGTTAGTTATATTAATTATCTCCATTACAACAACTAGGATTTAACTACCATTTAAAATAATATTATTTTATTATCAGAGTGCAACGCAAGATTCCCAAGAAACTCGTTGTTGCATATTGGGTACGCCATCGAGCATAGCGTCCCCTTTAAAGTAATATTAATATTTTATTCACAAATATGGATAAATGTGAAAACGTCATATTCTATATTTACCTGGGGTGTTATAATTTATCCCCAAACAGGTAATTAATCCATCCTTAAAATGAATACACTTCCAAAGTAAATTCAATATCATGATTTGGATAATTCTTGTCATAAATTTTCTACTATCATGATTCATAAGCTAACTCATAATCTTCTTGAAAAATAAAAAAGTTAATACCATATCTATATGAATTGAAAAATTCCACTAACATATCCCATGTTTTGGAAAATAATTATTTAGTGTATAAAATTTCCATTAATTATTCTTCAATGGGAATATTAAAAAACCTAATTCTAATGTAATGGGGTACTCTTTCTCTTGAAAAATATCATATATGATGCACATCATCAGAAATACCAAACTAATTGATGATATTAACCTACTGATCCAAGAATTTTACATAATTGAATTATGTTCTTTGGTGTTTTCCCAGAGATAACAAATTATATATTTTTTGAATTTACTGATACACCTTTCTCAGAAATGATATGGCCAGGGAAAAAAACTTCTTGTATATTAAAATCTTATTTATTGAATTTTTCATATTATTGTTCCACCTGATAAAATGATCAACACACTCGCTAAATAAATTTCATGATATTTTTTAATTTGAGAATTTACCCAAATGTAATCCCCAAATACCAAAACTCCATAGTATAGGTGGATTTTAAAGACATGATACATCAATTAAATGAAAACTATTGTTGAATTCATAAGACCAAATGGAATGGAAACAAATTAATAATGACGATAAAGTCTCATAAAATATTTATTTTGTATATAATATTTTACATCCAGATGATAGAAATAAGAATAGTTTTGGTAAAATTTAGGGAACCATTGGGTTCTCATATATTGATCAAAAATATCATCATGTAGATGTAGTGGATATCTATTCTTTGTTGTAACCAATTTAAACATACAATAATCAACACAGAGTCATAATAAAACATTCCACTTCTCGATAAAGAGAACATAGGAATCCTAAGGCATCATATTATTTCTTATAAACCACATATATTCTAATTCCTCCAATTGGATCATGAAATCTATTAATTATAATATCAATTTCTATATAATTGATGTGAAATAGGATTTTAACTTTGTATGAGATAAATAGAAAAATCTATATCACTTCCATGTGGTAATATGGTTATACTTTTAAAAAACACATTGATATAGAGATGGTCTATAGTCCAAAAAAATTTATTCTCAATTACCCCATTACTCCACTAATTGACCTCTACTATTTCATATTAAATATTTGAAACCATTAGTGGTAATTTTTTTCTCTTTCTTCCATGAATTCAAAATCAACTTCATTAATATGAAGCATCCCATATTACTATTTAAACATTAATCTTAATTCAAATAAATTGGTATGGATGATTTAAGAAACTATCCAAACCTTTTCAAAAATTAATTCAAAAAAAAATATTCAAAATATAATATAACCAATCGAAATAAACATGATTGGTTATCAATTAATATGTTCTACATTTAAATCCCTTATACTCTCTCCTCCTGAGAGGTGTCAGGGTACTCCAAACGTGTGGAATCATCCCACATATGCTCACTATTCCCAACGCATGATGTGGGAAAAATTTTAATTGAATGTAAAAAATGGTGAAATAGGATAAAAAAAGAAATATTTTTTTGGAATATATAGATTGTATGTTAATATGTTATTCCCCTCCCCATCTCTCTCTATCTCTCTCTTCTACTTCTTCCATCACACCACTATCTATAATTATACTAAAAAACACATTATTTAATATCTCCTTTGATATTGATCAAAATGATGTTCCATTGATTACATTAGATTTTAGATAACGATAAGAAGTTAAGACTATTGTATCTATTCATAAAAATCATATTATTATGTTATTATTTTAATTATACCAAAACTTTATATTTAAAATTTTTGTATGTAGAGATTCATCAAATTAAGTAACTAATTGTTATTGCTTCTCAATTGTTAATTAAAACTCAGACATGCTAGTTTAATGCAATATGTCCAAAATTTCTTGGAAATTTACATTACATGGATATCCATAAGATACTTTTTGGTTTTGAATTTTCTTACATTAATGAAATATTAATTTTTAACATTAGTGAATTAATGAATTTGTTTTTGTGATTTAATAATATCATTTATTGGAAAAAATATGATTTCTATCATATATTTTAATGTTATTATATAACACGAACATATCGATATTATGTGTTTTATAAATTGACCATTAGAATTTTCTTAGATGATTTTGCGTTTTATGTGATGATTCAACTGTCTAAATAGTTTAATATGAATTAATTATTTGTCTATAGAGCATATTAGTATGGATATTTTTATTAATTTATATAATGAGTCTTCATAATTAGGTTCTACTGATTTTTATAGATTCTCAATGTTTTTTATGATTTTTCAAGATGTTCAATTTTTGATTATTTTTAATCTATTATTTTTTTTTATATTCAACTACATAAATTTTCTCATTATTTATAAATGTTTTAAAATGAAACTCGATTTCAAAAATATCTTTTTCAACTAAATGTTCCAAAAGATTATAAATATTTTTTTAAAGATTAAAGGAATCTTTCATAACTACTATAATAATACAAATTATATCTATGTAATTTTCCTACTAATAACTCTGTCATATTTAGTAATCTAAAATCATATAATTGACATGGTCTATATGGTAAAAAAATTACAGTTTATTAAAATATTTTTAGCATTAAATTTAGGTAATAAAAAAGGTTATATGAAATTAAAGCATTAATATGTGACAAAATATTGAAAATAAGTTAATAAATTTAATAATATTTAGATCTTTCTCGATCCCCTAGAATAATCACACTAAAAATATAAATATAGAAAATAAACTAAATGTTAGTAATCTCATATGAATATTGCGAATGAAATATATAACCATGAGAAAAAAAATTTATTTACAACTGAATCAAATATTATGTATATATCCAAAGTATTGAATCCATATGACCAATACAAATCGGACTACTATAATAGAAATCGGATTGTTTGAATAGTAACCAAACCATTTCAAATGTAATCTGACCATTAGAAATAGTATCCATATTATTAAAATTGTCTCCTAATCTATGGATGTTTGAAATAATGTTTATTTCTCTTCTAAAATAAAAATATGTTATATTTATACTATGGTGCATGTAAATAAATGTTTTAAAAATGATAAATTAATTTTTCATTGTTTTTATAAAATATTAATAATTTTATGGAAATTTTATAATAATTATAAGGATTTTAAAAAAAATTAATTTCATATATTATACTTATAAATAAATATTATCTATTATTATAATGATATGACTTTTTAGGAGACCGTATTTAAATTTTCAATGGGTCCGATAATCGCTGTTAATATTAAAATTAATATTTTTTAAATATATAATGATTTTATTTGAAAATTAAATTAAAAAAATTATAAAATTATTTTACAAACATGGATTTCTTTTTTGAATATACACATATAAAAAATGTAAGGGTTCATTTTTTTTATTTTTCTAAAATAGTTTAATTTTTGATGAATAGTGAAATATAGAAAAATATATTATTTGACATTATAGCCTAAATATGAAATTTTTTAATTCATTTATGATGTAAACACCAATTAGTTTACCTAAAATTTACTATTTACTTTATATAGTAACATGAATCAATATTATTGGTAGTCTTATGCCAAGATAATAAACTAATGGATATAATATTGAACATATCTCATCTCCCCCCCATATAAATAACACCCCTCACAACCGCTTCTCCTCACAATATCTAAGCCTTTGAGTATAACAACTTTGTAATTTGAATGATATTTTTTTGTTGAATAAATTAGTATTACATATTATATAATATTATATAAATACAAGGAAATAGAAACCAGTAAAATTTTAACTCATTAACAATGATCATTACAATAGTCAACTATGAAACAAATTAAAATGGAAAATATTATAACTTAGAAAAACAAATTAAATAGAATTACTAAAATGGGAAATTATAGTTCTCCCCAATATACTAGAATAATCACCCCCATTGAAAATGAAATAGAAATAAAACAATTTTTTTTAAAAAACAACATCTTTTGAAAATAAAAATATAACCATTTGATAATTGTAGAGAATTTTGAGTAGAAGATTGATTTGTTATCTATAGGGTAAAATGGGAAATATCAAAGTTGGGTTTTGATCGATATATGATTGTTGGTCAAATATGACCATTGGTTAATATGACCATCAAAAACTATACCCATAGTTGATAATTTTACCATTATAATTGATGTTTATAATTAGTAATGATGAAGGATATTTGATACAGAAAGGATAATCTATGTGCTATACCAGTTGAGTCAGGTCATTTGATTACCATTTTTCATAAATTGGGAGGGGGTATAATCATTGGTTTTATCACTTGAACAATTCCAATATGAGCTTTAATAAGTAAATCTTTAAAGAAATATCCTATGTGAGAAGTTTAAGTTAGTGGAGATTACAACTCAGTCAGTGTAGGTGATCCATCCCATGAAACTATGACCATCGAACACCCATACTGTTAGGGTGTATGAGGTTGTAATAAGGGTTTATGTCTCCAAACATTAGTTTCATAAACTATAGATTTATTTTTATTAATAAAAATTTTATTCCATTAACTCCTCTTAAGAACAGTTTTTCATAAAAAAATTTATGTTTATTTGAGATGAATTTGATAATTTGATTTTTCGATGTAAATAATCCATAATTGTTTTTTTGTAGAAAATATATAAAATTTTATAATAATCCATGTAATTCTGAATAGTATTTATTTTTATGATATATTCTTTTAAAACAATTTTATTTAAAAAAATGTAAAAAAAAATTATAATGTCCTTTGAAATTTTTTATAAGTGTCAGAAAATTATTTATGCCTTAAAAAATACTATTTTTAAATTCATATGTATTTTTATATATAAATGTTAAAATAAAATATATATTTTTTCTCATAAATTATATATCAATTTGGAACTCATCATGTCGAAATTATTCTAGGAAAAAATTTTGATAATTTTTTAAAATACATTATTTTTTGGCAAATAGTAAAAATATATTGTTTATATTTAGTCTATCTTTTGTCATAATATATATTCCAAAATGATTTAATAATTAATTAAACAAAACCAATGACCAAAAATGTGTTATTTCATAAATATTATATATCTTATCAGATTTTAATCAATTTCAATAACACTATGTGACATTCCAAATTCTAAAAATGGTACATTTATTTTGAAATACCATACTTTGTGGAATCATTACTCATCCATGCGAAAAGAAGTATTAAAAATGGTTTTAATTTCATTCAAATTTAAATAAAATGAAATTTGATTCAAATTCTGAAAACCATGATAAAAAACCATGGTTATGACAATGGTTTTTCATTTCCTATAACCTAGTTTCCAAGAACAATATTTAGAACTTATTAAACAATTCTTCCACTTTTTCATTAAATACCCATCCCTTTCTCTATTTTCTTTCACTCACAATCCATCCTCCAAAATTTTCAAGTTATTTTTTATCCCAAGTAGTCTTTTAAGGTTTTATCAATCCCCTAAGGTTCCATTCTAAATTTTTAGAAACTACTATTCAAGGTAAGGGAAATCATCACTTCTCAATTCCATCCATGATCCATTTTCATGTGGTATGTCTTGTAATTTCAAAACTATATTATTTGGAAGATGATATATTATAAAATTACTATAATAAGAATATTATATGAATTGGGTATCCTTTTCCCCTCTAATTATATGATTTTTGAATCCATTTTTTATACATGCAATGTTGCCAAGTTCACTTCTCAAATTTCCCTGTTTTACTTGAGATATTTACATTTCCTTTTCATTTGATTACCCAAACCTCTTATATTCAATGGTTATTAAACTAGATTTAAAATTGATGTATTTTTGCGTATTTACATATGTGAAAATCAAATTTCCTTTTGTGGGTAAAAAATAATGTAACGATCATGTCTTTAAGTTCTTCTGTATGCCATGGTTTTGAAAAGAAGCCTATTATTTCTTATCAATGGGTTATTAATAAAATAATTTATTGTGATATACGTGGATCACATGAAATTAATACATATGATGGATGTTCCCTGATAGTTCTCCAATTCATTGTGTAACTAATTTAATCTCTAGAAAGATTTATTTTATGATTCCTTGGTGATTAGCCGTGGTAATTTTTATTTATGAAACCATGTTGAAAAACACTAGTGATATTATTCTAAATTTATCATTTAAATTTTTTAGCCACATTTAAATTTTTATGATTCATGTTATTATAAATTTTATATTCCCCTTTTTCATGCCATATTTTTATGAATCATGTTCTTATAGATATGTCTCTTGATAAAATGAGATTTTGTCTCACTTTATTATTTGATTACTAGGATTCATGTTCATCCCTTTCCATTGAATTATTTTCATAGGATACAAGATAATGTAAAATTAATTATGGAAAACCCATGATGATATATTACAAGTAGATTTTAGAAAGATGTTTTTTGTTTTCATGTATTATTTACCTTTCTTCCAATACAATAAACATTAAAAGATCCTATGATTGTACCATGTAATTAAATGTTATATCATTAAAATTTGGTATACGACAGTTCATATCAATGGAATGTTTAGTTGTTTTTGGAAATTTGGAATTGAAAACACTTGGAAGAACCCTAGGAAAAGACTACATATAAGAAAAATCACACAGTTTTGGTAAATATTAAGTAAGTGGTTCTCAAACAAATATATACCAATTGGGATACTGCAAGTGGATGTGGATTTCAAGTAAATGTATGAAGGGGTAATAATAAAAAACAGTGATTTATGATAAACTCGAATGGGAACTGTTACACAATAGAAATCCTTATTTCACACCATGTTTGACAATACCACAGGATTTTTTTGGTTAATCAAAATATTTTTTGAACCTTTATAAATGATATATATAATGTAACTACAATTAGAATATATTGATAACATATTTAAGAATTATGTTTTAAAATAGTAAATCCATTTAGAATTACAAGATTCATAAAACAAACATGTTTCTCAATAAGGTATTCATTTAAATAAAAATGTATTGATATAGGGGAATTTTTTGATTATAAGTGAAATGGATGATTCACTGATGGAATTATGATGGAATATTCAATGTTAAACATTATGAGAATGATAAATCAACTAACATGAGTTATGAAAAATAACTTGAATCAAGTAATGAGATTAGATTAACCTCTATGTGAACAACTTTTATTTGAGTCTTTTATGCATCAATTACCATAATCTCTCAGTGGATATAATGACCCATTGATTATTGAAAAATTGATACGATTTATAGAAATGTTCCTTTCATTACTCTACTATTTTAGATCAAGTTGATACATCACACATAGTATACAACTTCTATGGAGAAGCTGATTAGTTTTGGAAACTTGTTAAAAATGTGAAGACAAGATGGGAGATCAATATTATGGATTGGTAATAGATCATGGAAATATTTTTAAATGAATATTTATAGTTTTATATTAGAACAAAAAGAGATAATGAATTCCTAGAACTAAATCGAATGAGAAATTAATTAGGGGGAAGATATTAGATAATTTATACAATACGTTAATGATAGACATATGTCTTTGTTATGGACCCTTTGAGAAAGGTTGATAGATTCTTTGGTTAAATGAGACCCCATTAGCGGGTGAATCTAAAAAATCGAGACTATAAATTCTAAAAAGAGATGGTGTGGAGTTTTTTTAAGGTTTTATTATATTTTTAAGAGATTTAGTGGTCACATTGGATGAATAATAAGATGGGTGGAATGGATCCATACTCAGGTAGGATCTTTGATCATAAAAGAGGAAGAATGAAAGTGAATCTTCCCATGTACATCAACAGTGGGAAGAATTATTTTGGGAACTACTTACTAATAATTGTAAAGTGATAAATGTGCATAAAAGATGTCGATATAGCTTAGAACTATCATGCTGAGGTTATTCCTCAACATTTCATTGAGAAAGACAAATTGAAGATGGTGTCGACACTTCTTAAAGATCAGTTCGTCAAGTATTGATGGATTGGGAATTTTCCAATCAATGTACAAATAAGATGATAATTGTGGGAAAAAAATCATATTAAATATAGTTCATAGATCAAGTTCAAACAATTTCTATAAGGAGGTCTATAGTATATGCTCCAAATGATGTGGTGGAAGGTACCCATATTGTGTTCTCAAAGATAACAAGTACTTTTTTTAATTCTAGTTAAAAAAATAATTTTTTCATCCATGTTATAAAATAATAAATAATAATTTTCTTAAACTTCTACATGTATAGTTATTAATAAATACATGTGGATGAATTATCGTATAATCAACAATGTATAGAAACTCTAGTATTAACTTGGGCGAGTACAATCTCTTTGAAATTTTAGTTGCATTTACCCTGGTGGAATCCATGCTATACATGTGGCGGAATGAAAATAAAATAAGAATGCTAAGATAAATTACATAATCAAGGAAATTTATGTAGTCTTTAATGAAAAACATAATGTAATTTTTAAAAGAGATATATCTCAGTCTAATCATTTTCTGGAATCACCTCGCATATTCTTATTTATGGAGATGGTCAATCAATAGGGAGAAGGAAATGAAAGTATAAATATCGATAATGTCCACATCATTCAAGAATACATTGACTTATTTCATAAAGAGTCACCTTGACCTCCCTTAGAAAGAGAGGTAGGGTTCTCCATTAAACTCATACTTGGATCCAAAGTGATATCAAATACCCTGTATAAAATGAAAAATATAGAGTTAGAGGAATTAAATAAACCACATAGAGATTTTCTTAATTTATGGATTTATCTAACCAAGTGTGTCTCCATAGGGAGTACATCATACATCTATAAAGAATAATCATGGATCAATACAGCTGTGAGTTGATTAGAAATAACAAATGGGTTCACAATGAATAAAAAGTACCATCTTCCAAGGATTGAAGAATTATATGTCTATAATTGTAGGAATAATTATTATCCAAAATTGACATACAATTTGGGAATTATAAATTCAGGGAAAAAGGATAATAAATTGCGTGCACCACATTCTAAAAAGGATATGTGAATTTTGATTTTATTTTTATTCCCTTCTACTTAACTAACTCACCTTCTATATTTTTGAATATGATTAATAGAGTCATTAAGTACTACCAAAATATATTCATTGTAGAATTTATTGGTGATATTACAATTTATTATAAATTTCCCAAGGAGAATAAAGTCCATCTAAGAGATATTTTGGGAACTACAATGAAAGATAATAAATTTTTAAAAATCAAAAAATAAGAATTCTGGTCACAAAAATGTTTATTTCTGGGGGAACATTGTAACCAACTAAGGAATCATAGTTGAACTTGTGAAGGAAAATTTTTTAGTGGAGTGGACTCGTCCTACAACAGTAACTATGATTCATTGTTTCCTTGTTTTAGTAGGATATTATAGGAGGTTTGTAAAAAAAATTCACAACATTATATTCCACTAATAATGTTAACATGAAAAGGGTGTATGTTTATCTTGAAAATGGAGTATGAAGAATGTTTCCATGAACTGAAGTAAATTTTGGTCTCTAAACCTATGTTAACTCTACACTCTTTCAATGAAGGATTAAAAATTTATATAGAAGAAACATGGAAAAGTACTGGGTTAATCCTCATGAAAAATGAAAAGTTTATTTCTTATGAATCTCTACAATTAAATCCTCATGAGATAGATTATGCTAAAAATGACCAGGAGTTAGCTATAGTTACTTTTCATTGAATATATGGTGTTATGGTATTTATGGTGATAAATGTGATACATATATAGACCACCTAATATTGACGTATTTATTAGACAAAATGAATTGAATATATGAAAAAGATGATGGTAGGAACTTCATGAAGACTGTAACTGTTCAATACATTTTCACCATGTAATACCAAATAAATTCACAGACGAGTTAACTTGGAAGGGTATTATTGGGATATAAATTTTTAGGATTCAAGGAGATCCATTGATCAAGGACCTAGTAATGCTGGACATGGGAATCACAGGTGAAGGTACATAATAAACCATATCCCAAATTATTTCTAAACCATCATTATTTTAGAAGTTCATGAAATCTCAATGAGAATATTCGTCATTACAATGAAATATAGAGGTTGTGGATAATGGAAAGTTTCATATGATCACTATTGATCAAAAATGTTCATTGAAATTTCAAACAAGGTGATGTGTACCATATATCTCAAAGATAAAGAAGGATCTAATTGATTATGCTCATAGCTCTATATTATCTATATATCCAATGATAACTAAATTTTATTGGGACCTCTATGATCATTATTTCTGGGATAATATAAAAATGTATATTTATAACAACAATTCAAAGTGCTTAGTATGTCATCATGTTATAGCAGACTGATAACTTCTTAAAATGGTACGACAACCACTACCTATACCAAAATGAATGTGTGACAATATCAAAATGGACTTATTCATTGGTATACTAAGAATATCCAACGAAAATAGTAAGTATTGATTTTTAGTAGATCGACTCACCAAGACTTCAAATTTCATCATTATTTGAGAATATTTATCTATTGACTAATATGTCAAGATTTACGTAAAGAAAGTGATAAGGCTCCATGTGGTAAAACATTCTATCAATTTTTATCATAATATAAGGATCATATATATATTTTAGAGAAGTCCTCAACATGGTCTAAATACATAACTGAATTTTAGTACGGCCTATCAACCACGAACTTATAGCCAATCTAAAAGGACTATTCAGACACTTGAGATCATTCTGAGAACATACTCGATGGAATTTAATGAATGATGGGATCAACACCTCACATTAATTTAGTTCTCATAAAATAAAAACCTCCACTTGAGTATTAAAATGGATCCATGTGATTCCCTATTCGGAATTTGATGTAGATATCATACTTTTTGGGATAGATTTAGTGAGAGGGAATTTCTTGGCCTCGATCTTCAACAATATATGGGAGAAACGGTTCATTCCATCCAACACCATATAATGGATTTTCGATGATGGATGACGATCTATGATGACAACCACTATATTGAATTGATGATTGATTTTGGAGAAAAACATTCCTTCAGATATCACAATTGAATAGAGTCATGTTATTTGGAAGGAAAGTGAGGCTTAGCCCCATGTTAATTGGACCCTACATTCACATAAGAGAATTGGACTATTTGATATAAAATACACCAAATATAGATCATTTTCATTATTTAATCCATTTATCTCCCTTGAGGTTTTTAAAACATAATCCATCAAAGGTAATGAATTAAAATGTGGTAGAAAATGAACATGAACTCTACTATGAGAAGCGATCTGGGGAGATCCCATATCATAGAGATAAGTTTTTATGATACAAGACAACCAACTTTTTAAAAATTTGTTTTATAGGAACCATAAATATGAAGAATCGATATTGGAATCAGAGGAGTTATTGAGATATAAGTATCCTTACCTTTTCTCAACCAAAATAATGAGGTTACAAATCTAAAACAAAATTTATTAAATGATGGAAAAATTTAATGACCCAATCTTTTTAAATGATATTTATTTACTGAATAATTTTTTTACATATTATATAATATTATACACATTAAAGATAAATATAAACCAACAAAAATTTTATCTTATTAACAATTATCATTAAATTATTCCACTATAAAACCAATAAAAATTCCAAACATTACATGTCAGAAAAAAGTTAAAATAGAATATCTAAAATGGGAAATTATGGATCACCAAAATATAATAGAATCATAACCACATTGAAAATTCAATGTAAAGAAATGAAATATTATTAAACGAATCAACATCTTATAACAATGAAAATATAACCTTATGAAAAATTATAGAGAATTTTGAGTGAAAGAATGAAGTTGAATTTATGGGGTATAAAAAGAAATGTTATCGTTGCGATTTGACTATAATATGATTGTGGGTCAAATCTAACTATTGGTAAATATGAATAATGGAATGTATAACCATGGTTGATAATTTTACCATTATAATTTGTGTTTATAAGTAGTAATAACAAAAGATATTTGATAAACAAAATATATTCGATGGCCTTCACCAGATGAGTTGTGTCATTTAATGCAAATTTTTTAGAAAATGGGAGGGAGGTATCCTCCCAGGTGTTCTCCCTTGACCATAGACAAACCAAGATTCAACAAGAGAATCTTGAATGAAATATTCAATGGTAGAATTTCATGTTGTTGGATATTACCACTCGGTCGAGGTTAGTCGATCCACCCCATTAATCTATGACCATCACACACCTTACTCTTAGGACATATGGGGGTGTAATATGTTATTATGTGTCTAAACCATAGTTAAAAAAAGTTTAAATTAATTTTTATATATAAAATTTTTATTCCATCAGTTCTTCATAAGAATAGTTTTTTCTAAAAAATATGTTCCGTTGAGATGGATTTCATTATTTTATTTTTTGATGAAACATAAAATAGAATTATATTTTTCTAGAAAATATATTAAATTTTTATAACAAAACAAATTATTATAAATAATATATTATTTATTAATTATTTTTTTAAAAATAAATTCAAATAATAATTTATTAATATAATTACGTAATGTCCTTGGAAATTTTTTATAAGTGTCAAAATTATTATTGTTCTTTAAAACTACTTTTTTTAATGAATTGCTATTTTTATATTAAAAAAGATTAGATTATCATCTGTTGGTGAATTTTCTAATAAAATAATAATCATTTTTGAAATCATCATGTTGAAATTAGGCTAGGGTGAATTAATGAGAAATTTCTTTAATACTTTATTTTTCATAAATAATAAAAAATATCTTTATATTTTCTTGGTATATTTTAAGACATAACATTTATGTCGTAATTATTTAAAAACTATTTGAAAATAATACATGAATTGAAATATATTATTTAATTAGTATAATATATTTTAATAGATTTTTATCATATTCAAAAACTGCAAGTGTCTTTACAAAGTCTAGAAAGAATACATTAATTTTTAAAAACACTACATTGTGAAATATATATTCTTCCTTGAAAAAATAACTAATAAAAAATAGTTTTCGATTATGTTGGATTAAAATAAGATAAAATTTGACCTAAATGTTGAAAACAATGAGAAAATACCATGGGTAGTCCAACGGTTTTTTATTTTTCACAACCGCATTTTCTCTGACCTGTATTTGAATATAAATAAACAATTTATCCACTTTTCCAATAAATACCCACCCATTTCCCATTTTAATTCATGTTCAATAAAGCCTCTATGATTTTTTTGGATTTTTCCTCAAAATTATTCCCCCATGGTTTCCTCAACCCCAAGGTTATATACTCATGTTTTAGAAACAACTCTTCAAGCTATATTAAATCTTCACTTATCTTTTCCATTGATGTTCCCTTTTCTACTTGTATGTCATCTAATTTAAAATATTATTCATTTATTCAACATTAACATATCCCTTTACTCTAATAATAGTATTTTATGAATATTAAACACTTTTCCCTTATCATTTTATCATTTTCTAAAATCTTATTTTATAGATTTCATATTGTTGAGTTTACCTCTCAAATTTCCCTCTATTACATGATAAATTCTCTTTTCCTTTATATTTGAATACCCAAACCTATTTTACATTAAAATGTTATTCAACTATAATTATTAATTTATTTTTTTATTCAATGATTTAAATATATGAAACTTAAATTCTCTTTCTTTTTAGAAAAATGATGTAACGATCATATCTTTAAGCCCTTTTGTATGCCAAGATTCTGATAAGAAACTCATCCTTATTTTTTGCACAAGTTAAAAATTGAAATTGTTTATTATGATATATTTGAGTGACATAATATAAATAATTATAAAGGGTGTTCACATATATTTCTCCAATGCATTGGGTAAATAATTTAATCACTGGAGATTACATGTTCTACAATACCTTTGTGAATATCCTTGGTAAATTTAGTTTATAACTCCTTGGGGATGTACCATGGTGATACAATTATGAATTTATAGTTTAAATTTTGTGGCCACATTTACATGGTATGATTCATGTTTTTATTTTTATGATATGCCTCATTTTCATGAATTATTTTTTGGCCTCATGTTCTTATTGATATATCTCATAGTCACATGCTTTTTTGCCTCCGTTACTTGGCTTCGTGATCACCTGTTTCCTTTGATGTATGTCCCCCATGATATTATTTTAAATAAAATTAACTTATGGTGAATCCCTGAAGATATATTTGATGTATATTATAGAAATATGTATCATATTTTTATGTATTATTTACCTTTCTTCCAAGAAACTAAACTTAATAATATCTTTTATTTTTAAAATTTCATGAAATGTTATCTAATAAAAATTTCCATAAATCTACCTAATTCACATAACAATCTTCTAACGACCTTCCTAGTGTTTTTGGTCTAATCTAAATAATATTTACTTTTTCCTTACTGATAATTTCAAGGTGAAAACATTTAAAATGTAATATTCTTAATTTATAAATTCTATATTTATTTTTTATTCTACCATATCCTCACCACTATTCTGAAATTATGTCATTAATATATTATCATAAATATAAATGAGTTTCATTATGTTGAGGTAATTTTTATCTTTTACCATCCCTTTTTCATATTAAAAACGAAATCATTGTGTATAATATGGGTTTTTCACCACATCTATGAATAATTCAATTTATTTTTGACCACCTCCTTCAAGATAGGACATATTAATATTTTTATTATTAAATAATATAATAATAATTATAATATAACTTATTTATAATTCCGAAATATTTTATTTATCATTTAAAATTAATAAAAAAAATTGGGTTCATGATGGTCGGTAAATCCTAACAAATGAACTAACAAAATAACATTAACATTTTTACTAAAATATTAATCCTTATATCAAAAAATTGAATTTCTGGGATAATTTAAATTTATTGAAGTATAAAAATACCGTTTCATTTATCTTCTTTATTTGTAATACCATTTCAAAATAATGTTAATGATTATAAATAAGTGATCTTGCATCGGAACCGTAAAACAAACTCCCTTGTAATTGTGATATTAAGATGTATATCACATTGAAATGGTATTAAATATATATTATTAGATTGTATAAAATTAAATATATTTTAAAAAATAAATGAATTAAGTATATAATGATTATAATTTTTATATCTACGATCTTAAGTTCATCTTCAAAAATTTCTAAAACATGAGGTAATGAATCTATCTAAACCGCAATTTTTATTTCTTTATACCTCTTATCTCTCTAACTCCCATATTTTCCCTATTTAATGTTTTTAAATGATTATAAACTATGTATTTATGTCCCTCACATATATATATCTACCTTATTAATTTTTCCTTTGATAAGTTAATCAATGCCATAGGTTTATTTCTCAAATACCTTCTTTATGAAATCTCTTTTGAATATGATATATGACAATATAATAAAAACTATTTCATTCATATGTAATTTATATTTTTGGACACATAATCATTTATTTATAATTATGGTTTCACCAAGATAGCACTCTAATACATTGGTTTTTTCGCATGAGACGGTTTGTATAGGTTTAGGGAGTGAACCTAATACGTGATGGGACATTGTCCACCATTTGATTTTAGATTAGTAGTTTTCCATAATTTATGATTATGAGATGTTTAATATTTCATCCAAATTCAATTGATTTCGTGATCTTATGAATCCATGATATTTATGTTCTGTTTCCAAAAAATAATTCATGAACCATACTTCTTTATGGTATCATTTAATACCTTTGGATTGATATTTTTGGATTTCAAATCATGTTTATTCCCTTAAAATTATTTATTACTCACTCCTCACCATTACGCATTCACCATGGTATCATATGTATTTTTAGATTCTCAAATTTATTTAGGAAATCAATGTGGATATTAAAATAAATAATTTATATTCTACTTTCATGTTGTTAATTTTCGTACCTAGTCTCCCAAAGAAACTAGGCCTTTTGATCATTTGGTTGTATTTAATTGGTAAAATGTTAGAAATTAGGAATTAAAATGTGTAAAATTCATGGGATGATATAATTACCCATAAAACATACTCCCATTTACAGTTCTAAAAAACATATTCTTTACATTTATTTCTTTGATATAGTTAAATTTGGCACAATTTCAGCAATTCTAAACATATAACATCAAACAATAATATTTGACCACATTCATACACATGCATAATATTTTTTTCATGTTTTATAAAATTTGGAAAAAAACTATTTTATATTGTACTTTTACACATATTATATAATCTTCCAAAAAAAATTCTTTATAAATAAATGTCAAAATTATTTAATGTTACTTATAAATCTAAAACAATGAATTTATAAACATATTAAATCATATATAAGACCTTTGAAAAGAAAAATTTGAAAACATTGGATGATAAAAAAATAAGTATGATACTTTTAAAAAAATGATGGAAACTAATTATTCCATTTCAAATACAAGATGTTATATAAGGGACATTTTGATTTCACATAATATACTATTAACCCAAAAAATATTTTATATTGACATAAAATATACTTTATTACACAAGGGTTCTCATAAATTAATTCATAATAAATCATAATGTCAATATCATAATAATGATGGTTTCTTAGAAATCATGATAACCCTATGGAAAGAGTTTCTTTAAAACAAACCATTTTAAACAAAAAATGGAATAATCATTAATTTAATACAAATGATCACTATCTTACCCAAATAAAAAAAATATTAACATGAAAACTCATTATTAAACATAAAAATTTCATGTAGGTAAATTGGGACATTATTAAAATATAACACATATAATCACTCTTAAAAATGAATAACAACCTAGTAAATTCCAATTATCTATTAGGAGAAACCAAAAATATTAACTCATTCACTTTACCCTATGCATTGGAGAGCTATATCAAGATCACATATAATTGTGGGAAATATCGAGATGACCAATCACCATGAAATATATTGGGATCACCTATTATCATATAAAAATTAAATGATCTATAACATAATAATAATAAAATAATGTTTGAATTTTCATCATCATATTCATAAAAATATTTTTTCACCCATAAGAATACATTTCTAAATATCAAAATATAAATTACATTTAATATATTATTGTAATAAACCAAAATTAAAGGGAATGATGTTTTCTATATCATGTATCCACGTAATATTGATATGAAATACAGAAATTAAATAACCTTTATAGTGGTGGTAAAATATATTGACCCCATATACATTAAAATAGAAAATATATTTTTTCTTATTATTTAAATGTTCTTTAAAAATATTCCTTTTAAAATAAATCATGTGTTTGTGTGTGTTTAATTCCTATATTATTTAAATTTATGATTTAAAAACTATTTACTATGACTTTTCCACTATTTGTATGAGTAGTGTGTTAGAGTTATCTAAAAATTAATTGTAATTTTACCATCACTATAAACATAAAAATTAATGATCATTAAAATATTAAATTAATTATTGAAAAAATATATTTATAATTTTATATAATATGTTTATTATCTCAAATATATGTCATAAAAAATTATTTAATATTTAGTTTTAACATTTTATACAACAATGTAAGCATTACAAACGAAATAAGATAATATTATTTATATTTAAAATAAATATTTTTTTTAAGCAATTAATAAAATAAAAATTATGTTGTTTAATTATGTTCATCAAATACATCATTGATATCAAATATTATATTTTGGACACCTACTACTACATTTTATTTTGTTTCACAAGCACTATGTCAGCATTAAAATTGATTTTAATATTTAACATGAAATAAACACAAATTTATTTTTTCAGAAATATTTTTATTGTATTTTTATTTTAATATAAATAAAACATCATTACACAAGTTCCATATTTTTTTATATCATACATATATCTTGTTGTTTCATAAATGATATTGCTTTTTCCAAATTGTTTTTTAACTATTCAAAAAATATATATATTCTCCAAAAACACAAAAATATTTATCTTATGAAAAATATGAATTCATAAATTAAAAATTAATTAATTCTAATTAAATTTAAATCATATAATTGAATAAAATTACATTTAATATAAATTCATATAACACAATGAAAAATAGGTTTTTTGAAAAATCATTTTTAAGGAAAATAAATAAACTTATACAAATATAATGGATAAAAATAATTCCAATGTATTGAATTATATTATTTATACAAAAAATATTTTTATATTAATTTACGATAAAATAAAATTTATATTAGTTATTTTCAATGAAATTAAATTAACTTATTACAGAAATTATAATTATTTAATATCGAATTAAAAATCTATCTTTGTTGAAAAATTTCATAATTTCACCTGATATAATTTTTATATACTCAATTAAAAAAATCATTTCTTTAAAATACAATATATAATATTTCATGTAATTAAATTTAATATTAGCTCAAAAAATTAAATGAAAATCAACTTTGAATAAAATTCATTATTAATGATTAAAATGAGTTTATAGAAAAATGACTGAATATTTCCTAATAATTAATCATTGCATTTGTTTCGAGTATGAACTTTATATATTTCAAAATTTTTTAATCCTATATATATGATTGAATTCAATTTCAAGGATATAAATTAAACATTATTTGATTAATATTTCACAATTTATATATGTTCAGTGTTTCATATTGTATAAGATATCAAACATAATATTCATTTTATATCTTTGGGGGTTACTTTATCCAACACTTTAATTATTTTTTTTCCTCAAAATTTTAACACTAGATCATTGTTTGAGGGTTTTTCATTTTAAAATAAATTTTTTAAAAACCCAGATTGTGAAAAGTGTTAGTAAATATTCTTCTTGAAATGTGGGTAATGGAAATATGAAGGTTATCTATAATAACACATAATTAGGTTTCCAAATAATATAACATTAGTGGGATGTAAAAATATAAAAATGGTGGAAATAAATTATATCCAAATAATGATCGATTGTGACATAGAACAATTATTAAAATAAAACTAAATATTATGGGGGAATCAATGACCACAAAACCATAAATCAATGTGGTGTTAAAAAATACAATTGTTCCATTAATAATATAGGTAACTGGATGAAATTTTTATTTCAATATCAATTCTTAGAGTTAAGGAATTTATTTTCATCTATTCTAAGAACATAGTTAAATACACATACATGATTTTATTCAAATACATAAATAAAATATAATGTTTTCATTGCATTATTCATTTTGTTTTAACATATATCAAATATTTTTTCCCTAAATATATGTAGGAATATATATTTCTTGAAGCAATATAATAAAATTTTGATGGGCCACAAGATATACGAAGGATGATTATATGTTCTTAAATTTTTAGAATCAAAATGTATTGAACATGATAAGATAATAAAAAAATTAATTAATCATCATATGAAAAAATAACACATTAGTCTACAAATTTAAATAATAATAACAAAAGTCAAAAATAAATCAATTTATAAATAATTATTTTTATATATAATTTTTCCTAATTAACTTGAATATTAATGGATGTTTTAACATAAAACATTATCTCATAACTTTCATATTACATTAAATAAATAATTCTCCCTAAATAATCCATCATTTTAATCCTAAGGGTCACTTATAACTCAAGAAAATAAAATATTTCCCAAAATATCATTAGCCACCTTAAAAACAAACACATAAAATGTCAACAGTTGGGTCTCTTCCACTGAACTTGTAATCAACCATAATAAATATAAATCTAAAATGGTATCCATAATTCTAAAAATAATCTCTCATATAAAATAATAATATTTAATGTTATATAAACCCATATAAGAAAAAAACATACAAATCCATCAAGATGTACAACTTGATTCAATGCTAAAAACATAATATTTACATATCTATCTTTTTTAACAGTAATTTTGAAATAATTTTATTCATTCACATATAACATAAAACTATAATATTGGATCATTCGCATACCAAAGGAACATTTTGGTTTATATTTTATATAATAATGAAAAAATAAATAGAATTGGTCATTTCCACCCATTATATATTTTTCCAATAAAACAAGTTAGATATAACTAAAACATTTCTTTTTTCATGTAAATATTCCATTCATGGAATCTAAATGTTATACTCATACATAATATCTTTGATAAAATTCATTTGAAAATGTGTCATGAGAAAAAATAACTAAACTAAATATAAAACAATTGTGGAAACCTATTAAACCATTTCAAAACCATGATGATATATAATAGTGTTTAACCATTATATAAAAAAATTTATTGAAGATATTAATTTTCACACTCATGAAATTTTCATCACTACTAAAATGTTTTTGTAACACCCCAGGTAAATAAAGAATATAAAATTTTTATATTGATCCATATTTGTTAATAAAATATTAATATTACTTTAAAGGAGATGTTATGCTCGATGACATACCCAATACGCAACAACGAGTTTCTTGGAAATCTTACGTTGCACTCTAATAATAAAATAATATTATTTTAAATGGTAGTTAATGCATAGCAGTTGTAATGGCGAAAATGAACGGAATTAACTACAAAATGATTATATATGTTTGTAAAATATTTTTACTTTTTAAAATAAATGTTAAAATGTGAATGAATCCAATTTTAAGTGTAAATATTCTAATATTCTTTAAAAGGTCGATTAACCACCTTTTGATGGAGAACCCCTTTTAAATCCATTTTTTGACAATTTTATATGTTATATTTGAAAAAATAAAATTCTTTTTTTAATCGGGACATCAAAATTTACTTTGTATAAATTTTTGGTATTTTTTCGATAAAGTTTATTTTTTTAATGAATAGTGTAAAATGTTGTATTTTAATTCAAAACATCCTTTTAATCTGATTTATTTATATGGATAGATTATCATTTAATTTTTTTTTAAAGTGTATTTAGAATATATTTTTACCATTTAATCCAGTGGTGGTCATCATAATTAATTTACTTTAAAATTGGATTTAAACTAGTGTCAATCTTTTAATAGATATTGTTTCTTAAAAACACACTATTTGTTTTGACATCAGGAATGAATTATTAAATTAATTAATGCATCTTATATATTTTTAATTTTTTAAAATATACATCATTTTTGAATTCGAAATATCAAATATAGATTAGGGTGAATTTTTGGTATTTTTCTGAAAAACTTCAATTTTTGATGAATAGTGAAACCACAAAGTGGTAGTTAACAAAACTGATTTTTCATTTCAATGAAACTTTACAACCTCTGTGATTTTATTTTCAAAAATATGACATACATGGTAGTAATTAGGAATTAAAATTTGTTTTAATGAGATTAAAATATTTTTTTGTTGAATAGTAACTTGTAAGTTTTATTAATCGCGATTAAAGGTAATTAGTATAATTTAAAGTAAAAATAATGTTTTAATAATATTAAATGACCTAGACACATGTTCTACCCTTTATGGATGTGTAATTTCCAGCCAATAAAATCCATGGGACAACTTGGGGACCCCATGGAGCCACTTTGGTAGGAAAATGAAATTAATAACTTTTTATTTTAAGTTAAAATAAAAATGTCACAAATATGTATTGTTTCACTAAAAAAAATTTACATGGGGTTATAAAAGTCATATTTTTTACTATAAATATTAATTAGAAGGCTAAAAAGCTTTCATACATTAGGATATTTTTTTCATAATTTTTAGACATTAAATAAATTAAATTATTTTTTACACCATGATGATGCAATGATTACATCATTATTTAACGATATAAAAAATGACAATATAATGTCAAATCTAAGACCTAAACTTGTAAAAACCTTATTTTATGGGTGTATTTAGATCTATTATCACCTTATCCTCGAAATATATAATTTTGGGACCTTTAAAATCCTAAAATCATTTTATAATAATGTAAATGTTTATAACTTTCCAAGAGTTCCCCTGCTCTCCTCTTATAAAAGGCCCCCGGCTCTACCACCTTACCCACACCTCTCAAGCCTTTGGCTCGGCCAACCCCTCCCATTTCATCTCTCCATGCCACTCTATTCATCATTAAAGCCTTATCTTTGGAATAATGCTCTTCAAGAAACCCTTTTGGTTCAAACCAAGAGGAGTTACCATATTTTAAGGTAATGTCTTCACTAGTGTTCTTTTGTTTTATTTTGCTTCTACAAACCCCTAAACTCATTTTATTTCTTTATTTTGTAAAAAAAACACTATATTAAATATACTAGGATGTTTTTATAATATATATTCTAGCTACACATTCACACAACTCTGTCTAATCGTTAAAGAACATACTGTTTCTGTGGATGGTGAATTACTGCGTCACAAAATGATGATTGTTCAATATTTTGTTAACACCTTAAAATGTGGCCATTAAGATGTAACTATATTTATATATGATATATAATATGTTTATTTTTTCCTTAAACTTATGTATTTTTCATTTATGGCATACCTTTATGGTTTCCATTATGGGTAAACGCGATATCGTCATTTTAGGAAGTGCGGACAACCGCCCCCTCAAAGTGATTTGATTCATTAATGCCTTATGTGGGACATATAAAGGAGGGAATTAATGGTATTACATATGATATCCTACTGGAATTATAATATACCTTTATATCATTATTATTTGATTCCATTTAATACAAAAAAAAAAAGAAATGATAGTAGCGTTCATTCGTACGTACGGTTCACTGTCTCCATGAACGGTACATTTCATTTCTTATCTCCAAATGTTGTCTACTATTATAAGTACATATATATAATGTATATACATGTAATATATTACATATAAATGATGGATATCATCTGTAATTATAATATATATATATCTCTATTTTAACTTTAATTCCATTAATATGACAAAAAAATGAAAGTAGTGTTCATGCGTAAGTACGGCCTACTGTATCCATGAATGGTGCTTTTAATTTTTATCTCCAAATGTTATGGAATAGTAAAAAATAAATATATAATGGATATATATGATATTTAAAACATTAATACTATTATGAAGATGGCGTACCTATAACAACATGGAAAATTCTTTTCCAACAAGTTCAATTTTTACTCATGTACCGAACAATGACAAAAACGTTTGATATGAATTCACATTGTTAACCAATTATTATAACACTATAATATGTGATATGAACTAAATAATAATTTTTAAAGGAGGTCCTTAATAATTTATAAATTGACCAAATTTTATTATTCAGGAGATTAATGAACGGTCGAGTCATGTCGGACACGAGGTAAGGGATCCAACCTCTCTCTTTCTTTTTAAGTACTCTCCTTTATGTCATTTATTTTAAGCTCGTATTTCTTATGTTTGGGGATGTTATTTTCGTAATTATGTTCTTTTTATGTTCATATTATGAGATACCCTATTTTATCTCATAAATCCATTTTTGAAAGTTTTAATTTGTGTTGTTAGGATGCCGAGTTTTCGTAAAGGATTTTTTCAACTCACTTTTATTCCTGTGAGATTTATACTACATTTTCCACCATTTCCTTTAAGTGGTGTATGTACTTCCCATTATTCTACTATTTGTGTAATATAATTTCGTTTATAGGTATTTAAATTTTCATTTTATGACCCTTCTTCCATGGGTGTACGTTTCGAATGTTACCCAAGTCGGTAAGGTAACCTTTCACCCTCCTCTTTTTAAAAGACTTCTTTTGTTATGTCTTTTAATTCACATTCTATTATGTTGGAATATGTTTTAATATATCCTTATTGATGTAAATTTTATGTCAAGTTGATGAGATACCATTTTCTCTCTCATCAACTCATTTTCTTAATTTTAAAGTGATGTCGTTGGGCTGTCAAATTTCTGTAAGGGATCTTCTTAACCCACTTTCAATTCTTTGGGTTAAACATCTACATAGTGATTTTATTATGACAAGGATATGTGTGGAATATCTATGTTGAAATTTACACAAACCGTTTTGTGGATATACTACTTCTATACATAATAATCTCATTGATAAATTCTTAAGTCATTTAGAAGAACTTGTATCGGAAATCATAACTCAATATCATTTCATTGTGTTAAATATCTTTGTCAATGGTTTTGTTTTTCCATGATTATGTGTGAATGACCTCTGATTTTGTTACACTTAATATCCACTAATATTTAGTGCATTCATATTTTTCACACATAATCATGTAATTGATTTATCTTTAATCTAAGGATACCGACTTTGTAAGGGACATCATCTCAATCTCCTTTCATTGAGGCATATTTTCTTTTATACACAACATTCTTTTATACGGTGTATAAACCCCTTTTACATCTACTTTTATTCGAAAGGAATATTTTCTATACAAATCATTTTACTAAATGACAAAAAGTACGTTTCTTTTTAACGTACGCCGTGACAATGACCTTTCTGCCGCCCCGAGTATTTTTTGATCTTTGGCTTCCTCAACAAGCCGTTATATTTTTATAAGTAAATAAATACCATATATTCTTTTTTGGTATTGAAAATGGTTTTGATAATGGATTTGTTATGTCAATATATTTAAGTGATATATTGTGCTTGAAATGTGGAAATGTTTTCTTTCCTTTATAATTGTTTTATGTGTTATGATTTTATAATGGTACTTGGACATTTGACGAGTGGTTACGTGATTATACATATGATGGGTGCTGATGTGAATATCAGGACGGGTGGTTACGTTATAACTTCCAATGCATTGGATATGGAATTCGGCCGTATGGCTATTCCATTAAGTGATATGTGTGGAAGTCGATAGTATGGTTATTCCTTTTAAGTATGTTTACGTCCCAAGTTAACTTTATATGTTATCTGTTCTTTATATGGTTTTTATGGTAATCATTTGGTTAAAAAAGGGTAAGTAATGATCTTTTATTCAGTGATGAGTTTTCTACTACTTCATAAAGGTTAAAATTATTACTTTGATAAAGTATTCTTTGTTTACTTGTTGTTTTGAAAAACTAACAGTTTTCCTTCTTTGTGTATCCTTTACGGGGCTTTTTATGCTTATCCCAAGTTTATGAAATGTTTTCCACATGACTTAAAGATGAATAGGGTCAAGGATGGGATCAAGGAAAGACATGCTCTCTAAAACATGGATCTAGACATGTTTATTTTTAAGAGTATTTATTTTATATAAACTTAGTAGAAGTGTATACTCTTTAATCTTTGAGATGTAATAGTTATGTCCTAATTCTCTAAAACTCTAAACCGAAAAAGATCCTCAATTTTAATTATTCATTTAATTCAATGATAAGTAATGTTTAAGGCCAGGGCCTTATAGTTGGTATCAGGGGTCCGTTTAGATAACTTTAGCGGTTAGGGTATTCTCAAAGCATATGTGAAATTACCATAATGGTTAGTATTTCATAAGGAGTCCTATTTTCAGATAATTTGAATGAGTAAGTACATCTTAGTGTTTTTCTTCCTCATTAGTAAATGATGCTTTTTTTATATACTCACACTATCCTTTTTGGTTTAAGTAAATGAATGGATCTTGCAGGCACCACAGTGACAATGGGTTTGAATGAAACTATGGTGGTTCCCTGATTAAGAGACTGGATGAAATGGGGGATTAAATGAGGAATCTCGTTGTTGTTCTAAACCAAATATCAAAGAGTCATGGTCAACCACTTAAACCTTGGTGAGTTCTCTAATGCATCATGTACGAGATGACCAACTCGATGCGAAAGTTCAGGTAATAATTATAGAGGTAACCATTATAGTTAATATGATCCTTACATTTTAGGTAATTATGGGTTCTCTATGATATGATGGAATATGAAAGGAATGAGATAAACTTGAGTTTAAAATATGTTATGATTTTTTTGAAGATTATATATCGCTTTGGGGAATGTTTTGAGAATTATGTATTTTTGGAAAAAGGACAACACATAGACCGTGTTACAACCTGTCGCGTCTGACGAAGCTACAAGAATCAAACCCACAACCAAATTGCGATGGGTATTTATCGCCTACCACTAGACTACGTGAAGTCCCTGGTTATTTTGACTAATTATTTTTAGTTAGATGATCTTATGAATATAGAATAAGTTGATTTTGGTTTATCTATAGAAATTATAAACCTATCATGGAGGATATGTGATTAGGTTAGTTACTTTTCAATATGAGACATTAAGATTAAGTGTTGTTATTTTGAGATAAATGTTAATTTGTACCTTGGAATACTATGTGATTAAATCCTTCCAATATTTGGGTTTCAATCATAGTTTGGTTTAATTTGAGGAATTTTATGGGCAAATTTTTTATCTAATGGTCTTCGTTGAATGTTGAGTTTTGTTGGAAAAGTTTTTGAGATTAAGAATATATTTTCTTTTTATAAAGGGTTATCCTTTTGTGGATTATCTGATCTTGTTCTAACAATTTTTGTTTTGGTTAAGGTCCAAATACGTGGGAAATATATAGTTCTCTTTTGTGGATTAGGTGATTCTCTAGAAGATGATAATAGTACACTTAATGTGAACAAGTCATCCTTAATACTCATCTTTTGGAGAAAATATGAGTTCGTGTAAGAAATCTAGTAAAAGTTGAAAGTCAACATGATAAGTAAGTATGTTTCCTTATTTTTTAGTTATGATCATAAATAAATTCCTCAATGAAAAGTAACTTAAAACAAAATGTTGTCTGTTAATTTTTCCTACTATGGAATCAAATATCGTTTATCCCCTCACAAGTTTGTGATTTTCTTGTGGTTCACTTTCTCTTAAACATGTTTTCTTTCACTCTCCATGAGAACATGACCCTTTGTTTTCTCCTCCATGTCCATGTATTCCTACAAGGAATCCTAGTATGGGGTATCTTGGATGACCTTTTTACTTCTCTTTCTTTATTTTAAAGTGATAGTATTACTGACTCTTGTTCTGATGTGGGATTTTCAATGAAGTTTCCAAGCCCAATTTTAAAATTACGAGGACACAATTCCCAAAAGGGGGGAAGGATGTAACACCCCGGGTAAATAAAGAATATGACATTTTTATATTTATCCATATTTATGAATAAAATATTAATATTACTTTAAAGGGTAAGCTATGCTCGATGGCGTACCCAATACGCAACAACGAGTTTCTTGGAAATCTTACGTTCCACTCTAATAATAAAATAATATTATTTTAAATGGTAGTTAACGCCTGGCAGTTTTAATGGAAGGAATGAACGGAATTAACTAAAAAATGATTATATATGTTTTTCAAATATTTTTTCTTTTTAAAATAAATGTTAAAATGTGAATGAATCCAATTTTAAGCATAAATATTCTAATATTCTTTAAAAGGTCGATTAACCGCCTTTTAATGGCGAACCCCTTTTAAATCCATTTGTTGATAATTTTATATGTTATACATGACAAAATAAAATTCTTTTTGGAATCGGGACATCAAAATTTACTTTGTATAATGTTTTGGTATTTTTCTGAAAAAGATCATTTTTTATGAATAGTGTAAAATGTTGTATTTTAATTCAAAACCTCCTTTTAATCTGATTTATTTATATGGATAGATTATCTTTTCAATTGGTTTTAAAGTGTTGTTAGAATATATTTTTACCAATTAATCCAATGTTGGTCATCATAATTAATTTCACTTTAAAATTGGACTTACACTAGTGTCAATCTTTTAATAGATATTTTTTCTTAAAAACACGCTATTTGTTTTGACAGCGGGAATGAATTATTAAATTAATTAATGAAACTTATATATTTTGAATTTTGTAAAATAGAAATCATTTTTGAATTTGGAATATCAAATATAGCTTAGGGTGAATTTTTGTTATTTTTTCTTAAAAACATCAATTTTGGATGAATAGTGAAACCACTAAGTGGTAGTTAAAAAAACTGATTTTTTGTTTAAATGAAACTTTACCACTTCTGTGATTTGATTTTAAAAAATTCTGACATACATGGTTGTCATTAAGACATAAAATTTTGTTCAATGAGATTATAATATTTTTTTGGTGAATAGTAACTTTTTAGTTTTATTAATCTCGATTAAAGGTAATTAGTGTAATTTAAGGTAAAAATAATCTTCTAATAATATGAAATGACCTAGACACATGTCCTACCCTTATTGGATGTGTAATTTCCGACCAAGAAAATCCATGGGTCAACTTCGGGACCCCATGAAGCCACTTTGGTAGGAAAATGACATTAATAACTTTTTATTTATTGTTAAAATAAAAATGTCACGAACATGTATTATTTTACTAAAACAATTTTTACATGATGCTATACAAGTATTATTTTTGACTATAAATATTAATTATAAATCTAAAAAGATTTACTAAATCAGGATATTTTTTTCATAATTTTTAGACATTAAATAAATTAAATTACTTATGACACCATGATGAAGCAGCGATTACCACATTATTTAACAATTTAAAAAAAATGAAAATATAATGTAAAATCTAAGAACTAAACTTGTAAAAAACCTATTTAATGGGTTTATTTCTAACTCTTACCACCTTATCCTCGAAATATATAATTTTGGGACCATTAAAATCTGAAAATCATTTTATAATAAAGTAAATGTTTGTAACTTTCCAAGAGTGCCCCTCCTCTTCTCTTATAAAAGGCCCCCACCTCTACCACATTACCCACGCCTCTCAAGCCTTTGGCTCAGCCAACCCCTGACCATCTAATCTCTCCACATCCCTCTATTCATCATTGAATCCTCACCTTTGGCAGAATTCTCTTCAAGAAACCCTTTTGGTTCAAACCAAGAGAAGTTACCCGATTTTAAGGTAATGTCTTCACTTGTGTTCTTTTGTTTTATTTTGCTTATCCAAACCCATAAACTCTTTTTATTTATTTATTTTATAACAACACCAGTATCTTCAAAATACTAGGATGTTGTTATAATTAGTATTCAAGCTACACTTTCACACACCTTCGTCTAATCGTTAAAAAACATATTATTTCTGTGGATGGCGAATTACTGCCTCACGAAACGATGATTGTTTAATATTCATTTAACACCTTCAAAGGTGGAAATTAAGATTTCACTATCTTTATATATGATATATTATATGTTTATGTTTTCTTAAACTTATGTATTTTTCATTGATGGCATACCTTTATGGTTTCCATTATGGGTAAATGTGATATCTTCATTTTAGGAAGTGCGGACTATCGCCCCCTCAAAGTGATTTGATTCTTTAATTCCATATGTGGGACGTATAAAGGATTTAAGTAATGGTATTACATATGAAATACTACTAGATTTATAATATACCTTTATATCATTATTATTTCATTCCATTGGATACAAAAAAAAAGAAATGATAGTAGCGTTCATGCGTACGTACGGCTTACTGTCTCCAAGAACGGTACATTTCATTTCTTATCACCAAATGTTATGTACTATTATAAGTACATATATATAATAGACATACATGTAATATATTACATCTAAATTATGGATATAATTCAGTAATTTTAATAAATATACATCTCTTTTAACTTTAATTCTATTAATATGACAAAAAAATGAAAGTAGCGTTAATGCGTACGTACGGCCTACCGTCTCCGTGAACGGTGCTTTTAATATTTATCTCCAAATGTTATGGAATAGTAAAAATGACTATATACTGGATATATATGATATTTTAAACATTAACACTATTATGGAGATGATGTACCTATAACTACATGGAAAATTCTTTTCCGACACGTTCAACTTTTACTCATTTACCGAACATCAACAAAAACGTTTGATATAAACTCACATTATTAACCAATTATTATAACACTATAATATGTGACATTAACTGAATAATAATATTTAAAGTAGGTCCTTAAGCAATTATAAATTGGCCAAATTATATTATTCAGGAGATTAAAGAACGATCGAGTCATGTCGGACACGAGGTAAGGGATCCTAGCTCTCTCTTTCTTTTTAAGTACTCTCCTTTATGCGATTTCATTTAAGCTCATATTTATTATGTTTGGGGTTTTTCTTTTCCTAATTATGTACTTTTTATGTTCATATTATGAGATACCCTATTTTATCTCATAAATCCATTTTTGGATGTTTTATGTGGCATCGTTAGGCTGCCGAGTTTTCGTAAGTTATTTTTTCATCTCACTTTTATTCTCGTGAGATTTATGCTACATTTTCCACCATTTACTATGAGTGGTTTATGTACTTCCCATTATTTTACTCTTTATGTAATATACATTCATTTATGGGTATTTAAATCTTCATTGTATGACCCTTCTTCGATGGGGTGTACGTTTTGAAAGATACCCAAGTCGGTAAGGGAACCTTTCACCCTCCTCATTTTAAAAGACTTATTTTTTTATGACTTTTAATTCACCTAATATTATGTTGGGATATGTTCTTATATATATTTATTGATTTAAATTTTATGTCCAAGTTATGAGATACCATTTTATCTCTCTTCAACTCATTTTCTTAATTTTAAAGTGAAGTCGTAAGGCTTTCGGATTTCTGTATGGGAACTCCTTAACCCACATTCAATTCTTTGGGTTAAACCTCTACTTCTTTATTTTATTATGTGAAGGATATTTGTGGAATATCTATGTTTTAATTTCCACAAACCTCTTTGTGGATATATTATTTATACACATAATCATCTCATTGATAAATTCTTACGTCATTTTGACGAACTTTTATTGGAAATCATAACACAATCTCATTTCATAGAGTTAAATATCTTTGTTAGTGTTTTTTTTTCCAATATTATGTGTGAATGACCTCTGATTGTTTTACACTTAATATCCACTTATATTTGGTGTATTAATATTTTTCACACATAATCATCTAATTGATTTATCGTTAATCTAAGGATACTGACTTTGTAAGGGACTTCGTCTCAATCTTCTTTTATTTAGGCATATTTTGTTTTATAACCAACATTCTTTTATACGATGTATAAAACCCTTTGACTTCCACTTTTATTTGAAAGGAATCTTTTATATATGAAGAATTTTACAAAATGACAAAAAGTATGTTTTTTTTAACGTACGTGGTGACAATGACCTTTCCACCGCCGTGAGTATTATTTGATCATTGGCTTCCTCAACAAGCCGTTATATTTTTAAATGTAAATAAATACCACATACTCTTTTTTGCAATTGAAAATGGTTTTGATAATGGATTTGTTATGTCAATATATTTAGGTGATATATTGTGCTTGAAATGTGGAAATGTGCTCTTTCCTTTATAATTGTTTTATGTGTGATGATTTTATAATTGTACTTGTACATTTGATGGGTGGTTATGTGAAAGACCATATGATGGGCGGTGTCATGAATACTACGATGGGTGGTTACGTTATAACATCCAATGCATTGGGTATGGAAGTCGGCCATATGGCTATTCCATTAAGTGATATGTGTGGAATTTGACCGTATGGTTATTTCATTTAAGTATGTTAATGTCCCAAATTACCTTGATATGTTATGTGTTCTTTATATGGGTTTTATGGTAATCTTTTGGATACAAAAGGGTAAGTAGTGGTCTTTTATTCATTGAAGAGTTTTTTACTACTTCATAAAGGTTAAAAGTATTACTTTGATATTGTATTCTGGGTTTACTTTTTGTTTTGAAAAACTAACAGTTTTCCTTCTTTGTGTATCCTTTACTGGGCTTTTTATGGTCATCCCAAGTTTTTTAAATTTTTTCCATAGGACTTAAAGATGAATAGGTTCAAGGATGGTATCAAGGAAAGACATGTTATCTAAAACATGGAACTAGACATGTTTCTTTTTAAGAGTTTTTATTTTATGGAAACTTGGTAGAAGTGTATACTTTGTAATCTTTTAGATGTAATAGTTATGTCCTAATTATCTAAAACTCTAAACATGAAAAGATCCTCAAAGTGAATTATTCATTTCATTAAATAATAAGTAGTGTTTAAGGCCTGGGCCTTATATTTTTCATAAAAATATTTATAATAAAATATTGTGGAAAAATAATATCCATGATGTTTTATAAAAAATCAATAGAACCCTTAAAAACATTATATTACAAAAATATATTTTTACCCATAAAGTGTACAATAATTATATTAAAAATTGATCCTTAGAATACCATTTAAAATATAACTATGTTAATGAAACATCAATATGATGCATAAATATTTCATTTGGTAACATGGGAAATAATTTATCTATCACTCAAACAATCAAAATTACAAATAAAAAAACCTTTATTTAAATTACAATAATATCATAGGTGAACCCTAAATATTTTACATTGTCCCTTTACCCCATGAATTGAAGAGTTATATCAAGACCAACATTCATAATCTACTATATTGGGCTCTCCCATCATTACGAGATATAATGAGCTCATATGTCCTGAAACAAAAATTCTCGAGAACAATATTATAAAAAAATATCCTGACATTTATATTTACATATTCATAATCATAAAAATATTATTTTAACCCATAAGAAAACATTTTCAAAATAAAATTATCAATTCAATTTAATACCAAATTTCAAATTAAACAGAATAAAGGTAAGGAAGGTTTCTCATTGAAGTAAACATGAAATCATATATTTAAAAAAAATTAAATTATGGTTATAGAAATTGGAAAAAATATTCATACCATATATATTAAAATAGAACATTCGTTTTTTATTTTCATAAAAATTTCTATAAATGATTATTTTTTAAAACCACTAAAATAATTTCAAAAGTGTCCTTTATATGTCGTTAGTTTTTATAAAATAAAAATAAAATAATTTTATTTATATTACATTGACAAAAATGATTTATAAAATTAATATTCAAAACAATTAAAATGATGTTTTTGACATAATTAATATCGTATCATGAGTCTGGTAGGTCACATATTCATTTACCTCTTATTTAATAAAAATCACCAATTATTTACCTTATGATGTAAATTTTTTTTATTAATTCTATAAAATTAAATATTTATTTAATTTTTTACGATGAAATTTTTTATTTCTCAAATTCATTGTCCACATCATGTGTTTGGTTGTTTTTCAATTCATAAATCGAGTATTACATCAGTATTATGATTATGGTTAAAGAGGTAATTATAATTTCATCCCATGAATAATAGTCATGAAATAATTATAATATTTATACCTTAATTATAATTTGAAAATGAATCCAAAATTATTGTTATGAGGCATGATTCATGTTACAACATAGAAATGTTATTCAGTATGTTTGCATGTGTAACATTTTTTTCAAAAAACATGGAGGAAATAATGTATGTATCATTTTAAATTTAAATAATGATAATATGTTCACAAATATATTTTATATTAACTAAATAAATATTTATAACATTATATGATAGGATATTATTGGAAATGAAATAAATCACTTCAAGGATGTGGTAGTCCACACGTACACATGAAAGATGTTTTTCTTACATATATGATAAAAAATGAGATGGAGAAGGGTTTACCATTTTCATAATAACATCTCATTATAGGGTAGTTATATATGTTATTATATTTTCATTAGTAAGAATATTTCAATGAGGATGAAAAATATGTAAAATGAGGATGCATAATTTTTAGTTACAAATATTCTTTGAAAACCATCATTAGATTACAATGTTATCCTTCTTGGTTAGTATTTGGATGAGACCATAACCTCTATGTCATATATATTAATTTTTGGAGAGAATTGGGTAGGCCATTTTAGAAATACTTTGATCAAATTGCGTGAGTAGTAAGGGACATGATGTGCCTTTTATAATTGACTAAACTCGTGTTATTTTTCATAATATTAAAATATTATAATGTAAAATTCAATAAAATTACTTCTAAATTTTGTTAATTTTGAATGAAATATGATATTGTATTTTAATAAAATCATAAAATATATTTTTATTTATGTTTTAATTTCCTTTTAATTTTTATTTCATTAGTTGAACTACCTAGTTACCTTATTTATCATTACCTATTGTAAAACGTTTTTTAATATGTATGGGTTACAAATATGATTCTATTTAAAAAATAGATTAATTAATAGTCCAATAGTAAAATTTTAGATGATTTTAAATTCCAAATTTCTATTTCAATATTTTTATGATTTTGAAATAAATTTATAAAATATTATATTATATAAATATCATTAATGTCATTTTAATAACTATTCACATATTTTGAATTTAAAGACATCAAGACATGTATGGAATTCGAATATAAACATCGTAAACATCAATTATAAACTATTATTAAACATAATATTCATGTGAAATCATCATTAATCAATGAAATATTATTTATTTTATTCTTAAAATCATTTGTATTAATTTTTTGTTGTTGGCACAAGCCTTGTGTTAGCATTGGGTAAGAATTTAATTTTATTATATCATAACTAAAAAAAATAAAAACTGTAATAAAAATAAAAAAATTATATTAAAAATAATGTTTGATAATCTTTTAATACGTATATTTATTCACATAAAAATCAGTACAACTTATTTAATATATTATTTTAACTTTTTTTTATTTTTTGTATACTATCTACAAGGGTTAAGATATGTTTATTTGTTATATGACTGAAAAATTCATAAATATCATACCATTAAAATTGTTAAAAATTATATTAATTAATAATTAATCTAAAATACTTATTACTTTAAAAATATTATCTTTAGGACATGGATGTTTACTATTCGGTTGTTGAACAAGTACTTTTGTTCCGCTAAAAATGAGTTTCATTCTTATCATGAAATAAAAACTAAATTATTTGTATTGAATTATATTTATGATGTTTTTAGTATATTATCCTAGATTTGTTTTTTCACATTTGTTTCATAAATTTTTATTTCATTTTTATATATTTTTGTTATCTAATATGAAATCATATTTCAAGAAACTATAATTTTTACTATTCAACATAAATTTATCTTCTTCTAAAAAATATCAACAGTTTATAATTTGATTATTTTGAATTAATGAGTTCAAAAAGTATTTAAATATAATAAATTCAAATTCCTATATTTTTTATAAATTACTTTTTATACAAATTCGTAAAATTCCATGATTGTTTTATAAAGAAGACTTTTTACGCCAAAACATAAGCTAATACAAAAATCAATGATAAAGTATATTAAAATGTAAATAATTATAATAATTATTAAAAAAGGAATATTATATTAATTTATTTTAAAAATCAATGAATAGTTTAATTTTTTAATATAAAGAAATGAGGGTTTTTAAAATAAATGTATTTTCACTATTTATTGAAAATTAGATCTTGTGTGAAATAAATCAAAAATTTACCCAAATATAATTTTGATATGATGACTTAAAAATATTATTTTTATAATATAAAATGTCTATATTTTCTAGAAATTAAGTATAATATATTCTCACAAAAATAAATTAAAATCAAAATTAAAGAAAACATTATTTTGAAGAATAAATTTACTTTACTAAAAATTGATTGATTATTTGGTAAGATATAATCAACAAATTTGTATTGAGCAAGAAAAATTATATATATTTTATTATATGGTTTATCCAATTCATACACTTAAATTTAACGGTTAGGCTATAAGTATAAAAATAAAATAATAAAATTGTGTGGTTTGTTTAAACTCGTTGTTGCATGTTATATATACTGTTGCCCATAATGCAATTTTTAAAATCTCAGGGTGACATGTATGGTATTTTGTGAAAACATGTATGTCTAAAAAAATGGGTTGAATTAGTTTTTAGAATAAAATAAAGATATATATTTATTATATTAATGTCGAAGGCCTGGTAGACACTTTTTTTATAAAATATTTCATAAAATAAGCTACACCTGAATGATAAACCTTGTTTTTTTATTATTTATGATTTTTCTAATTGATATTATTTATTGATGATAATTTTTGTGGTAAAGAGAGTATTTTCATTAAATAGGGTGTATATGTGGTAGTAGTAGATGTGTTGGTGATTTGTCATTTTTATTTTTATATGATTAATGTTACCCCACCTAGAAACTAATTTCAAGAGGAGCCTAGGAATATATGTGAATAACTAAGAGACTATAACAATTTTATTTAGGATGAGACACTTATTGATATCCCATGGTATTGGATACCCCCTAACTATGGGGACTTCCATTAATAAGGATATGATAGAAAAGTTTTGGTGGCTATAAACCGGGAACATCATCAATTACCATGTTGATGGTTCTGTTAAATTATATCATGTATTATCCAAGATTATTAATGTAAATTTATCATAACTATTTATACCTTCATTTTTTATCATTTCATATAACAAAAATATCATAAATTATTTTTCTTTTATATGTTATGATTATTACAACAATACATATTTTGTATATTATATTTTATATTATGAATTAAAAATCTTTCTAATATTCTGTAATTCACTTATACTTCATAATTTTTCATGATATTGTTTGTTCTTGAAATGATGTCCTATTTAAAGTTAACAATTTGTTGTTACAATTTTTTTATTCCATTGAAATTTTATTTAGTTATATTGGAGTATTTCTAGGTAATTATAAAGTTGTATGTTAAAGGTTAGTTTCAAAATGATTCATTTACGATGAGTTTTTATGTTCCATTTAATGCACATTTTGGTTTTCAGATGATTTTTTTTGAAATTATTATGGGTTCTATTTCTTATAATGATATATATATAGATATGTTTAATTTCTTACCAATGTTTATGGTTTATATTTTTATAATAAAAAACATATATTATTGGATAGTATATTATTGAAAAATTTATACTCACACTTGACCAATACCATTATGTCTTGGTAGACCTCAGTTCTTTTTTAGGTTTTGGTTTTTTATATTTAGTATATTTTATATTTTTAAACATATCCTCCTTAGTGACCCTCTGAGTATATATTTTCAATATTTTGATACAGTCATGGTGTCACAAGGAGACCGTTATGGTCTATTTTCCATTATTTTTTATTTTATTATATTTAGGTATTGGGCATGTAGGCCTTTGATGTAGTTTGGATCCTACTAAGTTTCCATGTGATCATATTTATTTATAGTTTATTTTTTGTAATTTATATTTTAGTTTCATATTAAACATTGGAACTACATATTTTCATATGAATGTATGATTAATGATTAGATGTTCAATGATGGAAGTCTAGTATAATTCCATTACGTTTTTAATATTTTTTATTATGATAAATCATTCGCATTTCAAATATTCAAATCCTTTTCATATGTATCCATATTATTGGGATATATAACTCAATTCAATAAAGGAAACATGATTTCTTCGATACCAATATAAGTGGTGGATCAGGTTTGTTCAAGATAAAATAGTATCAGTGGATACTTTTGTATAATGTTATTTGGAGAGTCAAGGTAATCATGGGTTACATCTATCAAATATAAAGGGGTAGATATGAATGATTGTATAGTAAACACCGTTACTAAAACCCATATGTTTTCAATGGAATTATTGAATGTTTAATTCAATACATTTGTATTCTTTATCCTTCTACATGGGTAAAATTCCATCCATAACGTAGGTTTGAAGATGAACCAATCAGATGCATATGTATGGTGCATGGGTTGTGGAAAATGAAAATCATCCATGTATATTAGAAGGGTTTAGTCATTATTTGTTATTTTTTCTTAATAATTCTTAATGATTTATTGTTAATTCAATGATTTTAATTAATTTATAATGATCACGCTAATATATTCCCATGTTATTTTATCTATAAATTATTTAAAACATGAAAAGAATTTAATTGATTTTTTGTGAGGTATTTTTCACATTTATTTATGTTGGGTATCATTTAATATATTATCCCCCTTTTTGTTGTCATATATTAAATAATTTTATTTTTTATAAATTATATTTTGGAAATTTTGTGATTTTTATGAAAAAAATTATTATTTTATTTTATATATTGCATGTTAATGGATTTCTCCATTATTTTGAATGTTTAATAGTGTATCAAATTATTAAATTGAGTATTTTAATGTAAATGTCATAATTTGGTAAGAAATTAAATTTAATTATGTTTGGGGGTCATGTATTGGGAAGTAAAAGTGATTAATAGTGGTCAATAATTTCTTCTCTAATCCAAAAAATAATAACATTTGTGTATTCCCATTTCCTTATTATTTATTTCATAGCACCATTAGTAATTAAGATGAAATTACCATTGCATTGGAATTTATTGATGTAATTTTGGATATATATAAAAGGATTATATATTCTAGAACCTAGATTAATATAATTTTATCATTAGTTAATTTGTTTCATAACATAGAAAAATATAACTTTTTAAAGTTTCCACTAAAATGGAATGGTGTGTTTTTCCATATTATCGAATAGTACACATACATAGTTGTTTAATGCTTATAGATGTTTGTGTGTTGATGTTTTTTTAAATTTATCCTCATATTGGGTTTATATGAATAATATAAACCCATATATTTTTAATTATAGACAATGATGTCGTAAACCTATATTTTGTTGTAATGCTTTTAGTATGGATATTAATAAGTGAAAAATATGTTATATAACATGTTTTTATTTCACATTAGTAATTTATTTATTTATTTATTATCCAGATGATAAATATTATGGTTCTTAGTGGTTTATTATAGTTTATAACATTTTTTGATTTATAATAAAAATATTCATTTATTTTTTAAAATTATTTATTTTCCATGATTTTTCCCTCTTTCGAATTAGAAATATATTATATATTAATAATGAATTATATTTTTAAATTTATCATCCTCCAATTGATATATCAGGTATATGAGATTTCAATCATTTAATTTTATTACATTATCATTATAAAATTCTATGTTTAAAAGTTTTTTTATAGTTTCATGTTTTCTTTTATTTTGAATAAGTGAAAGGATTATGGTTGTAAATACTATTCCTATTTATAACATTTTATGAATATTTATATAATGTTGTTGTGTAACTATAAAGTATGTGATTTATCCCATGAATTCTAATTGATCCTCCTCCAAAAAAAGTATGTGGGACTTTCTATTGATTGGAAATTTTTATGGTGATGATTTTTTAACTAAATAATTCAATGAATATATATATTTTTAAATGAATTATAATAAATTATAAAATGTGACTTACTAAAATTTATCGAGTTTGAAAATGGATATTTTTGAATTCTTGAATAAAATTTATTATTTATGGGTGTGTCATTATATGTTTTATTATTATTATTTTTATATATGAAAAATAATGTTGGTAATTTTTGTAAAATAAATCCATCAACAGGAATGAATATATGTGTGTGTGTGTGTGTGTCTATGGGTTGTTTGATGAATTTATTAAAAAATCATTATAATAAAATGAAAAATGAAAATTATAGAATAAAAAATTATATCAGAAAATATTGAGGGAAATTGAATAATGTATGAACCTATTTTTCTATTTTAGAATATGTATTGGTTAGAAACACACACCTATTTAAGTAAAAAATATGTTAAATGATAAAAAGTAAACACATAAATTAAATTTTTGAAGTAGCATCGTCATGATAGAAAAATAAAAGCTGAATCTCAACACCTAGGTGACAATACAAAGACTGAGCTACACATGAAGAATAAAAAATTAAGGGAATGGAAAAAAGTGGGGAACTGAAAGAAAAAATCTAAACAAGAAACATATAGAATACAATGGAATCATTTACACTATATAAGTAGATCCCCTCCCTCCCCCCCCCCCTCTTTAATGTTTTCATCATTACTCCAATATATCTCTAAATGTTTTATAAATATTTTCTTGATTATCTCTATAGATGTTTATCAAAACAATATTACTTTAGTGGTGTTGGATTCATATCAATTGAGATATGTAAATCCTAAAATGATTTTAATCAATTTTTGGAAATTTTCATAGATTTTAATTAAATACATTTTCCATGTGATGTTATGAATTCTTTGTATAACTGCATAAAAAAATATTTCATCTTAGTAGTAGATTAACACCAGAAAATTCAAGCTTAGTGGAATAAATCAAGGGTTTATATGTGATAACTATTTATTAAAAAACCACAGAATTCTTCACGTTTTCAATTTAGTATCAATTAAAAAAAATTATTTTTTATGTAGATTGATGAGTTTATAAATTTTTTTCATGATTTATAGATTTTATTTTATAATTAAAATTGTTCAGTCCCTAATTTTTACTCTGATATAAGTATATAATGAACTCATTTTCACTATGTTTTTCTTAAAATGTCTATAAGGACTTTTTTATGCATTTTTGTGTTTTAATTAATGATTCAAACATATAAATAATTTAACATGATATGATATTTGGTGCAAGGGGAATTTTTATTATGGTTGTTTTATAAATATAATGTAGATTAACTTTGTTTTACTCAACAATATTTTATATTTTTTAGAGCTTTTATTTGTGGCTATCTTATTATAATATTTAAATATATCACATATTCGTTTTTTTGTTTGGATGTCTCAGATTTGTAATCTTCTCCTCCTTGGCCACTCTATTGGTGTATCTTTTTGAACATATGAATCGTGATATTATAGTCACCTGGACATTATTATTTTATATTCTAGGTTCTGGTATTATTCACTGTTTTGTATTGATTGTCCAAATAGGCCATTATTATACTTTTAATTGCATTCAATATTGTTTATCATTATTGATTAAGTGTATTATTTTCTATAATACATTAATTGGTATCCAATTTAATTATGAACAATAATTATGATTTTATGATTTTATTTTTAATATATGGTTACAGAATGGTATTAATCCACAATTATTGCATCACATTCCCAATTTTATTTATTTTTAAAATCATCCCATTTGTTTTATTTTTTACTATGGAACTAATTTTCATCTCCATGGGATCAGGAACACCCTTTATGCCATTCTATTAGAAAAATCAGGTGATCAGATCAGGGGTGTCCCAGGCCAGTTTGTGTAGCTTAGGGAGTTATAGTTCTATGGTATCTTACATTGGAAAATCAAGGTCCCTATTTTTTCCTTTCAATCCTATTTGAATATATCATCTTTGAAATGTGAGCTATAAATTCCACCCACATGTCACAAAAAATAATTAGAAAGTTTTTTCATAGGAGAGGGTGTGTAAAAATTAAAATCCATTTTTAGGTTTAAAAATTAATATAATTAAAATAAATATTTCTTGTGTGAATTAAAGAGTGACAAATTGACATATATTTCCAGTAATGGGTTTACGTGATAATAGTCCATCACAATCCTTAGAAGAAAAAAAATATTTTTAGAAGTTTTATTCTGACATAGTGGGTTACTATGATATTTTCACATAGTTATTTGTATACATAAACACAATTTAAATTCAAATATAATGTTTATTTATTTTAATTATATGAAAATGAGTGTAATTATTAGCTTGTTTTGAAGTGGAAATTCATAAATGTAAAAGAAATTCTAGGAATATGAAAAAATATTTATTTTGAAAGGTCAGGGTCATATGATATTCTACTAACATACCATTATTATCCATGTAAATAGTATATATTTTATTTTTAGATGTTTTGTAATTTGATGAATAAAATTTATCGCTTTTAAAGGATTATTCAGGAAAAACTACTCAGTGAAAAATTTATCATTTTTACACTAATTTAATTTCTATTTAATATGAAATAATATTATGAATATTTAATCATTTTAAAGTAATTTTTATATATATGTAATATTTTTGAATATATTATCTATTTCCATTTAAAAATCAATTTTTATTATTTGTAAAATTAATTTCAGAAAAATTATTTGAACTATTTAATCATCATATCAAAATTAGTTGATAGTTCAATTATTATTTTTAATCCTAAAAATGGGTTTTTGGGAGATTAATTCATGACTTTTTTAAACTAAAAAAATATATAAAATATAGTATAGATTGAAAATGGAACATAAAAAGTAAAAATGTACAAGAATTTAACTATATAAAAATATGACAATATTATACTATCCCCATCATGGGACACTTTTAAATTAAAAATACATTCCATAAAAATTATGTATATATAAATTGAAAAAGTTATAAAGAAACACAACTTATAAAATGACCACTCCACAACCCCTTCTAATTCAGTCATGTGATTCAGTTTTATCTTGAATCACAAACCATTTTCCTTCTCATTAAATCCTATAATACCGTTTTTACTTCTATAGTCATAAAATAGGTAAAAATTCATTATTCTAAAGGAATCCATTTTGAGGAGGGAATTAAAAAATATATATATTTACCCTATTCTATAACTTATTAATCTACCATATTACCTTAAAATTTTTTAAATATCATTATTCAAATTATTTATGCTCTACTAATATCATTATTTATATGTCAAATTTATTTTAAAAATATATAATTGTAAATATAAATCAATCATTCATATAACATAATCAAATTTTCACTAGTTCAACAAGTGACATAAAATATATTATAAAAAATAATCATTATGATAATAAATTTTAATCAGGACATTAATATTTGACATATATTATATTACAGTGTAATTTATTAAAATGTTGTTGGATTTGTGGAACAAAAATGATTGTTCATTATAAAGTAAGATAATGTTATTTTCATATAACCAAATACATACTCATCATAAATACCATTATAGTAAACCGTAGCTATAACTTCCAGAAACGTAAATGGGGTATTCAAATTCATTGAGGAATAATTATTCTACTTCCCCAAACCTTCTAAAAATGATGAAAATTTTCTCAAAGAAAAAGCATAAAAATATCTATTATGAAACTTTTATAAATTGATAAAAATTAAAAAATTTATGATAATAAAATCTATAACATACTAAACTATGCTTAATAAATGATGATAGTTTAACTATATAAATTATAATAAATATGAATAAGTTTCTGAAATTACATATTAAGATAGTTATATTTATTATATAAGTGTTTAAATAACCTTCATGGATATTCGAAGTAATGGTAATAATTTTATTTAAATCTCATTTTGATATCAATATTATATATGAATAAATTTTTATTAGGGAAATGACATTAATATTTCATTTATGGAAACCATTTTATTTCTAATCTTATAGTAATTTCTCACTTTTACTTTTTCTCATACCCTTTTTCCCTACATTGGTTAATAATTCATCAAAATGGATTCTTGTATGTCGAGTCAACATTTTCTCTTATTTTTTTCTCAAAATATTTCCTTTTATTTACATATATTATATAACATTATATAGATATCATTATCGATATATCTATTATTTTTCATTCTCAATTTCTATTAAAAATATTTTCCTAAAAAATGTGAAATGAATAATTTTTTTTTCATTTTTTCATGATCACTTTTTTCTATAAAATACTTTTCTTTTAATTAAATTTCTTCCCCTCTACATTTTAATTTTTTCAAATTTTTATTTTTATTTTATCACTCTAAATTTCTATCAAATTAATGTTTTATAAATCTTTTCTTTTTAAAATTAATGTAAAATAAATTTCTAATTACATATCAAATATATTTTATAATTCTCTCAAAAATGTTCTTTTATCAATGTCAATATCCGTTAAATTTTATATGCTTCACTGTGGATATTAAATAATGATACGACACACCATGTTTCTAAGAACAGATTATGATATTATTTTTTTCCATGTTTTATTGAAAAATATCTTATTATTGTGTTTTAATTGTGATATGATATAATTAGTATTGTTTTTATGTTAATGTGGAACACTTATATATAATTTTTCATAAATTTATGGGTGGGAAATACATTATATATACCTCTAATTTGGAATTTTAGGTATTATATAAAATAACACAACATTTAATAGATGATGGAGTGAACCAAATTAACAATGGTACTCTATTTATTATTTTTGATATAATAAGGAGTAAACCCAATCCATAATGGGATAGTGTCCACTATGTGCAGATTTTCTAGGAATTAAGACTTCAAATAATATATTATTCATAGAAAAAATGTATATAAAACATTTATTTTATATTTAATTGTGTTATGTATCATTCCTATGTTATATTTCTCCTTAAAATTGATTATTAACTCATGTTTTCAATCCCCTATGGATAATGTATAAATATCAATTACATGACTCGTGATTTATGATCTATGTTTTATTAGGATCAATTTTATTTTATTACGTTCAAATACCTTCTTTGTGTTCTCATTCCCAGATGTTCATATCATACACAATTATGGGTCCTTTTATTCTTTATGTGTAACCTTATTAGTTTTATATGTTCACACTTTTTCTTATATTTTCTATTATCAAAGAAATAAAAAGGCATTCTATATGGAATATTAATTGAATTTTATCATGTAATAATATTTTTATAGCAGTTATTTATGAATTATTGTAATATAATAATTCCATATATCAAATATCCCAGAAAACAAAACATATAGGTTTTGGGTGTCTAATTATTTATGGTATGTAATGAATAGTCATATACAATTATTTAATACATATATTTGATATACGAGTTCATACCAATTGGTATTAGAGTTCTTGTTTTTATTTATAAGTATTTATTTATAATTAGTAAGGGTATACACTATAAATTAACATATTTTGAACAAAAATTGATGTAGGGTGAACATAAAATTTGATAGGCTACAATGAATGTGTATTTTTTAAAACCTGAAAAGATTGATTTTCTTCATTATGTAATTTTTTATTTCTTCTATTATCACTTAATATAGAGGATAACCTTTATGCTTTTACTTAATTTATTGAACCAAGAGATTTTGAGTGGACAACAGATTCAATGGACGGTTCAATGATTGTTCTAGTGAGAAATAAAATGGGATCTAGTCTACAGTACATAATCTTTGGGAAATGCCCACACAACCTTTTCCTCCAATGTCCCTAAAATCTTCAATTTTATTGATTTTTGATATTTCACCATTCAAGGGGTGAGTTAGAACTCTTACAAGGCCCATTGGCGTATGTATTACATGGATCGTAGGCCTTAGAGGAATTCATTTCATGTAGGCTTCAAACATTACCTACAACCCAAACTAGTTACTTAGAACTGCTCCTCCCCAAATCTTCATCGGGAAATCAGCTCTCCACATTCTCATGACTTTTCGACTGGGCTTTCTCATGCATGCACAACCTTGTCTCAATAGCAGGTTCCATACCCTCCCATTCATCCAATTTGTATAGCTTATACTATGGTGAAATATCCTTACTCATCCTCCTTCTGATTTTGTTTTTTGTAGGATGTCTGGGTTTTATATATACTATTTTGTGGGATATACAATCCAATAATTTTTAGACAATTGATCAATACAAAAAAATATATCATATGCTTCATAAATAGATAATTAATGGTTTATTATAGCTATTTATAATTTATGTAGTGAAGATAATTAATTGTTAAAAGTCCATAAAAATAGGCGATATGATGAATAATTTTAATCCACGGAATGTGGTTGGACTAGAAATATAATTCCCGTAAATATTTTTCCTAACCCATTTAAACTAAAATGATGAGATAATTAATAATGATTTGATAATATGAATTAAAAAATATCAACCAAAAAAACCACCTAAACTCTAATTCTTAATTTATATGTTTTATGTATATTACACAAATTAGGGGACTAAATACAAAGTTTAATAATGATAATCAATTTATATAGCCCCCAATGAAAATCACGGAAGAGACAATATCATCAATCACAATTATTTATGTGGCTCCCAAAAATTATTTTTTGAATGTTTTTCTCATTATCTAGTCAAGAATAGAGAATTTTTTATATAATTGTGTATCCATTAAAAAATATTTTAAAACTATTATAAGTGAATAATATCATTACACCAATTAATATATATAGAATTATCTTTGAAATATCCGTGTGGAATGATGATAATATATCTTGTCTAAAATTCATCTTCATTAGAATATTGAGGGAATATACTTCCTACAAAACCTTTTAATCTCCATTTAGATTAATTTTATGTGATTCTAGAAAATTAATTTCACTATCTACTTATACCCTATTTTAATTATCAACATAAGGATGTCATATTTTGTATCAGAAATCAAACTATGGTAATATTTCAATAGAGGGAAAACATTAAACATGAAATTTACATTAGTTCCATAATATTGGTCTTAATACTCAATAATGATTTATATTTAGCTCAAATAGTTTGGGAGAATCACAAAATTATAGTCATGTCAATTGAAAAAAATATATAAAAGTTTTTCCACAGGATTTTCATGGTCTTCTGAATGATATTTTGTTGAATATTCCAATTATCTAATATATGGGATTTTTATTATATAAAATATAATTAATATAATTGAGCCAATTAAAATAGCTATATTTAATAAGAAACTAAAATGGATCATTAATATGGATTGTATACACCCAAGTTCTTCACCATAGGGAGAACCAGTTCTATTTGTTTAGGAGAAAGATGGGTCAAGGAATCGTTTCCTTGTTAATTTTTATATTTAAAAGATCATGATCAAGAAAAAATATATTCTTCATCTTATTATAGAAATTTTGTATCATATACAATGGTCTAAATACATCTCAAACACTAAATTTGAATATGGATATTATAAATTTATAGTAAGAAAGTGGATGCACCCAATATAGCCTTTTGTAAATATATCGACATTATGAATTAATGGTGAATCTATTCATACATTTAAATGGACTTACCATCTACATTTATATAATTAAAATAGTATTTATTGATTACCTAAATTAATTTTTTAGATTCATTATACATAATAGTATCATATATTCTGAGAGCATGCAATCCCATTAGGATCATTTACGTATTCTGTAAAATAATTTAATAAAGGATAAACTACATGAAAAATTTGGAAAATATAAATTTTCATTTCATATTGTTCCATATATGAGTCATGTAATAAAATGTGATGATATTTTTGTAGATCCTTCACTAATAGGGGTGACAGATGAATGACATAGACCATCCACTATAGTGAATATTTTATTAGTTTTCTTGTATTTTAAGGATATTAATTATTCATTGTGATATATTTCATAGGACATTCAGATCTATTAATAATTTTATCTCGTACCAGACTCATGGTCCTTCAAATAGATGATTATAATGAAAAGGTTTCATAATATTTTGATATGTTTAGAAATTGAACTTTTTTTCAAATATCTATATAGTATAGAATAGAAACTGATATACATTAAATCATTAAATAATATATTGGGATTCTTCCTTAAGAAAATTAATAAGTTATTAACTTTTTCCTCACATCAATTAATGTTTCATGAAAAAATTACCTCTTATCTAATTTGGGTATTTAGGGGTAGTATTTTCATCATAGAAAAGGAGTAATTATATTTATTTTAATAAGTTTGAAATATATATAGATAATTTGATCACATTGTATATATATAAATAAGAGCAGTTGAACATGTTCCAATGTAGTTTGTTGGAGTTGATCAATGTCTATTACTATATAATTTATTGCCACCTAAGAAGGTAAAATTTATTCTTGATGCTTTGCGTAGGTAAGATAATGTTAAATTATCCATGATGAGGATTAAAATAAACCCAATACCCATCGATTTGAAATGGTTAGATCTGAAATTTATAAGGGATTGGGGAAAATACCATCTTTTAAGATTTAATACTCGACCATCCATCCCAATTATGAAAAATGATGTGTTGGAGGAGGAAATACTACAACAGAAGAAGGTAAGAAAGTATAACATTGATTGTTATGTAATAATATCATTTTTTAAATTAATTTTATTTCCTTAAATACAAAAAATGGAGGATATATTCAATTGTTATCCTAGCATATCATTCTATATCCATCTTCAAATTACAAAGATTTATAGAAATTTCATGGAGATTTTATAGTGGGATATAATAAATATGGAGATCAGATATTATATATCATGATTCCTAGTTTTCTAATAATTTATGGTTTAATGATAGATGTTTATGGGGATAATGTGATAACATCCAATAATTAAATTTAAATATTAAAACATCATCGTAGATATCATGGTTTCTATTTTGAAGACATTTAATGGTCATTATTATATTTTTATATAGTTTATAACCATATAATTTATTTATTTTCATTCATATCAAATAAAATATATCCTTGAATCAGTATTCCATGATATACACACAGAAATGAGTTAAAATTAATGAATTGTCTATCTCAGTTATATCTGATGGATATTAAAAGTCAACCTCAATGTTCTTGGGATGTCTTCAATAAAAATTGGTACAAAACTAGGTTCCAACAATACATATAATCATAACACTAATGGTTAATACCGTAGGACCACTGAAACTCTATAACATAAAATGAGATCTAATTATACATATATCAAAGTAGGTTAGTCCCAACATGTTCCTATAGAAGATTAAATTCATTCTGAACCTGTAATAGATGAATATTTTTAACGAGATTGTATTTTATGGATATGTTGACCGTTTATTTTTTTCAAATTAATGTTTTAGAGGCTTAAATGGGAATGATTATTGGAGGTTGATTCAGCAGGGAGGGGTTCACGATGAGTGGGTTTCACACCATTTGTGTAAGGAGGTCAACATGAATATGAGTTTTCTAGTTTGCACAGTGCAGAATCACACCATATATACATAGTATAATATTAAAAGTAGGGGCATTCACCTGGACTCATGTTGTTGATATTGTACTAAAACCCAATTGGAATCGGTGGTTTGTATATTTATCAATGGTGAATGGGTGGTATTCCTTTGGTATATGATGGATAAATGTGTTAATTATAATGCATCATGTATGTCCATGCATTATTTCTATGTGAGTTAGTTTTGAGTCACATAACAGCATGTGAAGGAGTCCAAGATCTGATGACTAAATGTTACAGTGATATTTTGGGCACTATGGGTGGCAAATAAAAAATCTATGAAAGAGGATCAACCATAACTTGCTTTACTACATATGAGAATTATGACTGCTCTTTATGAACTTAATTCGTTGGATAAAGGTATACTGTCATCCTACTGTCTTTGATGTCTTCTCAATGGACCAGTATCATGTCTATGTTCTCATGGGTGTTGCATTATATGGAATACCCCAGAGAATGGTTTCAAACATAATGTCTATGGATCACTGATGAATGGCCAGATGTGTGGAGGATTAATAGTGCGACAAAAAAATGGTTTAGTTGTGTTTTCTAATAATAGTTTACATGGGCCAGGTAGTTCGTTAGGGGTAGTTTCTAGGGAATTACACACTTGTGTCAGGCATTATAAAAGATTATCGTTGGTGTTTTTGGATCTGGAATCAATCTCTGAGGTGCTAATTCGAGATTTTCATGGGAATTTTAATCCAACTTTGTTGTTGAAATACCTATTTAGAAGTTGTGCCTTGGATATTCTTAAAATATGTTTGGTTCATCATATTCTATGAGAGGCCAACTTTTCTACAGATTCCCTTTCTTAGGGGAGTAGTCCTGATGATCCCTTGGTAATTTTCTCTAACTTGGTGTCATTTCCTCAGGAGTGTAATGATTTTGTTCTAGGGGATGAACTTGGGCTCCACTGCTATAGACCTCCTTTATTTTTATCTTCATTGTAAAGAGCCTTCTCCTTTTTTATAATAAAATAACAATTTTCTATCAACCAACATTTTCCCCTAGTAGATTCTTCATATAGAATCCTTTTACACTCTTACATTCAAAACACAACATATAAAGATCATTATGGGAAGTGGCCTAGAATTATAACAAGCTGAGATGATGTTAGAGTGTGCAAGATTCTACAACCAAATCTTTATGTAGAAATGTCAGAAGTGAATCAATGAGTTTTGTAACTCATTAAAAATCCAAAATTTGATTAGAAGAACTTTAATAATTAACATTGATGAGATTAATATTTTTATGTTGGGGAAAATGTATTCCTTTGAATATAAAATGGAATAGGTTTAAGTTATTCTATTTTAATTAAAATATGATCCCTATATACATTAGTCCCTTAAAAATTATTGATTATGTGGGGATAGAATCTTATCATCATATACTTATATTTAACTCCTACTGTGTTTATAATGTGTTCAATGTCTCACTTTTAAGGAATAAAATACTTAATCCTTCACATATATTAAACTAATAAGTAGTAATACTAGAACATTATCACTCTTATGATGAAAACCCAGTATAAATTCTAGATTATAGAAATGAAGTACTGAGATACGATAACACTAACCTATTATATGTTCTCTGGAGGAATAATAATTTTATCTAAACTTGTATAGAACCTAAAAATGTATTGTAGAAAATTTACACTCAATGTTTTTCATCATTTGTGGATTGAAATATCTTATAGGGGTAAAATTTAAGCCCCCCCCCCAATTTTCCAATTAACAATTTGGATATGTTTTTTTCAAAAGACACATAGAACATAAAGGGAAAATGATATATTTTATTGAGATAAATATTAAAATAAATATAATAACTAATATGTTATGATAATACAAAATGGATCCACATCAAAAAAAATTAGAAGTGAAAGAAAATCATTCGTAAATCAAAAGAAGATGAACATAATACACTCAAAAAAATGATTTTAAATCAATTTTTTCAATATATAAACTAATATATTTACACAAATTATTTCGTAAATTTCAAGCATAAAATGTTTTGAAATAAAATTTTTCTGGAATAAATATCTTCTTATATGAGTTATGATTTAAATAAATAATAATTATATATTATTTTACAATATAATAAGAGAAACTGAATTTCAAAATTTTAATCTACTTTTCAAAATTAGATAAGAGGTTTAATTCATTTTTTTGTATGAAAATATTTTTTTATGGAATATAGTTCTTGAAATTGGTAAAATGTAAATACTATAAAATATGATATTTATATCTTATAATGTATAAAATTTATAATCAAAATAAACTAGTGGATATTTGATGTAATTGTGAGACATAATTTATTCACTTTTGGCACTCTTTTCATTTAAAAATTTACTTTGTTTACTATTACGCAATGAGAAATTAAAAAAAGCCTCTAAAACTCACATATTAAAAGACCTCAACACCCCCATTATTAACCACTAATATCATTTAGTTCCCATATAAATACATGTACATTCTCCCTCGACATGTTTTATTTAATTTAGTGTTACTTCTAGTTTATTACAGTAGGTCTAAATCCTTCTTTTTGAAAGAAACTATTTAGAGAATTGAATTAATCAATGTATGTATCTAGGATCTTCTCTAATATTTTAAAAACAATTAATTTAAAATAATTAAAAATCTCATTATCCACATTGATGATGTAATATTTTCTTGATTATAATCCTATGGTAAATATATTACTATTTTATACCTAAAAATCATAATCATTCATAAGTATTTTTCCTTCATCTTAAGGTTAGTTCAACCTTCTATATGAAGGATTATATTCAAACATAATAATTTTAATCCAAAATTATTAGAAATATATTTATCATTAAAATATATTTTATTGAAGAGTAATTTAGGAATATTATTCCAAAAGGTTACCACCAAAAGGAATGTTGGTTATAAATTATCTTTTTTTTATCGATAAATTACCTGAAACATGATCATCATGGATACTATTCTGTTGAACCTTCAACATAACATCCCTCAAATGATAATGATACTAAATAAATCATTTAAAAAAATGGATTCTAAAACATTAAAAAATATTTGAATAATAGACTTCTTAAATATAGATGATGATCAATATATTTATTATAAATGTGGTATAAAATTAAAAAAAAATTCTAACATTTATTGTTGAATATTTAATGTAACTAAATAATAATTTTTTTAAAATGATTAAAAATAAATATAATAAAATTTTATTTAATATAATATGTTTATAATAATTGATTATGTTAGTTTTCTTTATTATATGATGTTAAAATTATTTAAGAAATTGTAGAATTTAAGGTAGGTATTTATTTAGAATTTACATTTGAAATTGATTTTCACAAATAATAAAATTACACTAAAGATAATTTGAATTTATTTATCCCTAAAATCCAATTTATTTTATTATCCCCATATAATTTATTGGTTTTAAATGTTCTCTTACCATTTCCCCACCCTTATTTATATAATTTAATTTAATGGATGCTTCTATGTGGTGTCGACCATATCTATTCTTTTCAATTTGGAATTATTATGCAATATTTCAATGATTTTCATATTCTTTTATATGTATATTTATCTGGAATTCTATGATTTTTTAAATTCATATTTAATTCACATGACTTTTTAATCAAAAATATTAATGGGATATTTTTTATGATTTTGTTCTTGATCACCTTCTTCCATCATTTTATTTAATTTTTTATGAATCCTCGTTTCCATTATTTCTAGGTTTTGCAAATAATTTAACATTCAAATTCACATTATTTTTCTTAAAATGATAAATTATAATTTATTTAAATGTTTTATAAACATAAAGGATAATTCTTCTAATTTCTCAAATAAATATTTTAATTCTATCATATATGTTAATTTGGTCAATGTTTATAAATTTTATGTTTCCTTGTGATTCATGGAGGATAATATCTAATGAAACCATATATCATATTTCAATTGATTTATTCTGACCATGTAGAATATATTTTTTTAAGAAACATATCCATTTATTATTTGTTTATTAAGATGTAACAGAATTCTAGATTCATTAATATTCATCTCTCATGTGTATGTACAATTTTACATTTTGTAGTGGGTGGGCCTCGAATTATAAATTACTCTAATGCTTTAGATAATTATTTATATCTCAAATAATAACATGTAATAGTAATGGGATTTATCCAAATCTAATAAAGGAGTAATACCCAAAAATTTTAATATATGAACATCATATTTGATAACGTTTATGAAAAGCAATAGAAAGCATAGAAAATAATATGAATTCTTGTGAATTTAATATATATATATATATAATATATATTAAATAAATTAAATAAATTAAATATATTTAAATTCATGAAACATTATGCTTATATTGCATTAAACATGACATCAAGTTTCTCTAATGGATTGTATTATATGTAATTCTATGTTTACTGAACATCAATATAATATTAATGTTATTATATAATATGATTGATAACATCTAGAGATTATAATAGAGTTTATTAATATTTTTTACTAAAATAATAAAATATATAGTTTTTTATCTATTTATTAAAAATAATAACAATATTCGTATAAAATAAAAATAAATGTTTTTGGAGAAACTGTATTTTCCATAAAGAATCTTAGTTGTGCTATAAACCCATAATTTAAAACTAATTTTTAACAATTTTAGAAATTTTATATTAAAAAATAATCATATGTTTTCAAAACTAAGGGAACCATAATTATCTTAGGGTTAATTATTATGATTTTTTATGAAATTTCATTTATTGTTGAATAGTGATAAATATTAGATATTAAATGAAAATTTTATTTTCAACTAAATAGTTTATAGTATTAATTTAAAATTTTAACTACATTAAAAGTAAAAATACTTGAATTATACATATATTAATACAGTTTAATTCATTGGAATAATTTTCATATTGATTATTTATATAAAATCATTATAATCTTTAGAACATTTTCACTTAAAAACATGATTTCTCTCCACCTATATGATATTAATTTTAAATTAAATTGTAAATTTAATATGAGATGATTTTGTATCTATTGATTCCATATTTACAATAACATCAATTTATTTTATCTAATAAATTTAATATAATTTTTTAAAATAGTGATTTGTGAAACAAGTTAAAAATAATTATTATGATTATAGTGAAAACAATTCAACTTATTTGTTAAACATAGAATATTAGCTTTAACAATGACCCAATACTTTTCCAAAGCCCATTTTATTTCCATATAAAAACCATAAACAATATAGGATCTAGAATGGACCATTATTGGATTTTTGTGACGTAAAAACAACATGTGTGGAATTCACTCTTTCCAATATTTGGATGTCTATCACTCACCCCAGTTATAAATGGCCGCCCCTCTCCCCCCCAACCCCCTTAACACCATCAATCCACTTTGGTTCTACAATTCCTGACCCAAATCGCTTCCCAGATTCACCAAAATAATCTTATATTCCTTATTTTGTGCATAAATACAATCTTTGAAGGCTTTAGTACAAACCTAAGGAGGATATCTAAAGAAGACGAAATTTTCATTGATGAGCATCATTATTTTACATCATTATACACAAACATAAATTTTAGTAAAAACAATATAATATAATAAATCAGTATTAACTTATAAAATATGTTTTTAAAATACTTTCATGACCTAAAACCATATCCTGCTCCATAAAATGGGTTTACAAAATTATCATTTTTGTGAGCGGCGAACTACCACCTCGCGAACAGATGTCGTTCATTTTTTCATTTCCACCTCTCAATGTTAGGTATGAACATGGCTATAAGTAAATATATGATATCTATAACATATTTATACCAACATAGTCACTATATATTGTTCATTTTTTACATTCCATTTTTTTAGGGATATGATAACATCACTTGTGTGTACGGAAGGTTATCGCCTTGTGAAACGATGTGATTCACCATTCACTAACGCTTCACATTGAAGGAGATAAAGATAATTATAATGATTATATATGATATAAATTAAAAAATTATTATATTAAAAACATATTTCTCATTATGTAAATAATATATATATATACCATTTTTTATCATTACTTTTCACTTATGTTATGATGAAAACAATGTTTGTGTACTTGTAGACTATGGCCTTCACGAAGCGATGTGACCCTCTTTTCATCACCACACAACATGAATGAAATATATATGTATAAAATACGATATATATGATATAATGATCATTATGAAATTTTAATATATTATATAACTCTTTTATATAATGATCGGTGAAAAATGAAAATGTTACTCATTGTACATACGACCTACCATTTCCATGATCATAATGAAATTCATTTTTCATAACTATCATTAATGGATTATTTAAAAAATAAAATTTATCTATAAATATGATAATTATTTCAAAATTAATTTTCATTATATGATTGAACTATATTATATGTGAGAGAATAAAATCATTCATGATGAAACATGCATGGGAAGACAAAGAAATTAACACATGAAACAATTCAAAAAATGAAAAAGAATTAATGAAACGGTTATAAGATATTATAAGAGGATCGTTTGTAAATATATATATATATGGTTATGCTATAATTTAATAACTTTTTTTAACCACTTCATATGAGGATGAGTCATGTTCAACCAGAAAGTATCATATGGTAAGGGATATTCTCTCAATTTCATTTCATTGAGGAATATTGTAATGTTAAACACCTATTTTATTTATATGATCAATATACTAATCCTTTGAAATGTATTATAAGGAATAATTCTTTATTAATATTATTTTATGTTTGTAATATTAATTATTTTACCTATTAGAAATTGATTTTATTATTACAAATTGTAAAATAATATTATAACATAACTTTCTTTTATAAAGTTATATTACTTTTTTTCATTGTTATTATTTAATTATGTGAATATATAATATAGAATATATATTTATATATTTTAAACTATTTAATGTTTATTTAATGTTGAATCAATAATTGTTTTATTGATTAATTCTCACTTTGATGTTATGATCATTTTAAGCATTTATATCACAATATCATTTTAATAGAGATTATATATAGTTTAATTTTAATTAAAGTAAATTTTTTTAAAATTGTTCAATAAACCCTTTAATTTTCCTATACTATGGTTATTCATAAACATTTTCAAATAACAGTACCATTTTTATTCACATTTATACTTTAAATTTTTTAGAAAATGTTTTGATAAAATCTGACTTCATTTCCCTATTTAGCCAGAAATAAATTTTCATTGAAGACCATATTTTACAAAAATAAATTCCCAAATAAATTCATTAATCTTTTAAAAAATTTACTAAAAAAATTGTTACACATTTTTTAATTTACATAATGTTTCCAATAAATATTCTTGAAGTTTTTCTACCATGGTACTTTTCTAACATTTTTATAGTGCAAAAGGAATGTTCTTTACGAAATATATAAAATTACCCTCCTTAATTTATTTGAAGATTCATTAGTAATTTTAAATGGATATTTTTAATGAAACTATTATCAAATAAAAGGATTTTCATAATATTTTAGGTTTTTTAAAAATCATTATCAATGAAAATAATTTTCAAGATAGTTTTTGTTTTAAAAAATTATTTTTAAAATAAAAATGATATTAATTACAAGAATATTAATAAATATATTTTTATGGTTTTTATATTTATAAATGAAAAAATAAATTTATTATTATTCTAATGGTTTTTTCTAAATTCGTACCATAATTATTTTTCTACTGAATGATTTTTAACCATTTTAACAATGAAAATTATTGACATTAACTTCATTTATTCATTTTTATAGTCAATAAAAATTCCCGTAAATGGTCATACTCCTTTGATTATTAGATATTAAATTTCTCCTAAATATCCACATTATTTTTCATGGATTTTATTATTTATCAAAACATAGGTCTTTTATACATATGATATACTACATTGAAGGTTATTTGATATCTGGTGAAATATTGATAAATCTGTATTATTTTCAAAAAAATAGAACCATATTGATAAGGAACAATATTCATGAATTGAATTGATTATTCGATATATGAGGAATAATTTGGATATGTAAAACATGAGAGAGTACCTATTATATATATCCCCCAGTTTATTTGGTAGTGTCTTGGTTTGAATCAGTTAGCTAGCCTTAGTTAAGTGGGTTTTCACCCAAATTATTTTGAACCGTCTTGTGAATGTTATTGAATGTAAAGGTGTCATATACCTAGAAATCATTGAATACAATAATTAATGAATTTCATACCATTAGTATTTATTTTTTACAATCTAATATATTTTAACAATGAAATTATCTCTTTATTAATTCTATTATTATTTATTGATTAAATTGCTTATGTTTTATGTTATTTAACTGGAAATAGTGATTATGACTTATCAATTCACGTAGTCAAGTTATTTAAATGGAATGTCTATGCAGAAATTTTCCTTTAAAAATTTATTATTATCCTTGATATTTTCACATTTATATTGTCTATGGATGCACTTCCTTCTTAAATATTGATTATATGTACTGTTTTTTAGTTATTACCTTTCCATATGAAATATTCTTATTGATTCATTAATATTTCAATTATACATAACCTTTACTGGAAATTTGATCTCACTATTACTTTTTTCCTTTATCAAGGATTCCATTATGTTTAATATGAAAAATAAAGTAGAATGTAATATAGGGAATAATTTTATTCATAAAAAACATTAATTTGTAATTTGTATGTTCCAACATAATGTAAGACTCGTGTACATATCTTTCTCAACAAGACTAACAAAATGATTGGTCTTACCATATGTGATTCCTTGTATCTTATGACAATTTAATGTTAGTAGGCACATGATTCAAGAATACTAGGGTCTGGGTCTCTATAATTATTATCAGAGTAATTTTATTAGAATACATGGGAACAAAATTTGTAAAAAAAATATTTTGGAACATAACCATATTTTAAACAATGATGATTTTTATAGAATAACATCCTACTGATTTCGTAAGGTATATATTATATGTTTTGTATTTTCAATAAATCCATGTGTTTATATTATAAGTGGGTGTTATTCTGGAAGAGCTTAATAATTGATAATTGCATTGAAAATGGAACATTGGTCTTGACTCGATCATTTCCTAGTGTATAACAATGGGTCTTACTACGCACCTGGTTCAACACTCCTAGGGGATATTCATTGGTTAATTAAAATGTTCATTACAAACCATTATTTATGATTTAATTAGATAATGAAAATGAATGAAAAAGGGTAAATTATTGGCCAAGGAAATACCTATGTTGGAATATAATAGATGGATTGTATATTGGGATTCAAGAATTAAATTGTAGAATTATTTTCTGCAATAGAATTTTAGTTACAAGAATCATGAAAACATTAAAGATTTTGTCATATTTTAGAAGATAACATGTATTCATTAGCTTAAATTTTATTAATACCATCATGGGTTTATGAGACAATGTTTGATCATAATTTTATGTATTAAACACATCTTTTTTATGTATTATGTACTTAGAGTCTACCAAGTTTAAGGATATTTTGGTATAAATTTCCAGCAATAAACCCATTGTTTTTGTATTTTATTTAATCAAATTTTTAACAAATGAATAACTCATTTACATATAATAGAAATATGTTTAAAGGTATTTATAACCATTAGGGTTGATATTATCACAAATTACATTCTAATAATAGTCAAATAAGATTATTATACTATATATAAAAAAATTTACTAAAAAGTATAATAAAATCTTATTTAATGCCTTCTTTTATTTCTAGAATTTAAATCATTTTTTGTATCAATATATAATTAATATTAATATTGTTTTAGATAAAAGGAAACAAGGATACAGAGTGAAAACCCATCATGTATGGAACGATTATGAGGCTTGAAAACATGACTGAAGGATGACAAGGTATTAGTTCATACCACTGGCCTATATGATTTCTTGGTAAATATTTCATTATATATAGGATTTAAGAAATTACTAATGATTAAACAATGGAGAAACATGTGGGGTTAAGAAATTAATTCACTATATTAGACAAATTATACTATCTTTATTGGGTTTGGAAATTTTCAGATATCGATGAAATTTTTTTCACTCTTGTATGGATCATATGATTTGTTAAATGTAAATTTTACTGATTTAGGCATAAAAAATTAGTAGATATTAAATTTTTGTAGTAAGTAATCAAATCACAACCAAACGATGAAATTATTCTCATAATATATAAATTTATAAAGTAAGTATATTTATAAATTTTAATATATATTTTAAAATAGTACCTCAACATTACCAAAACGATCTTTAATGAAAATGTTTTCATATTAACTATGTAATCTAATAAATATGACAGTATTTTGGATTATTGATGATTTATAGATTTGAAGTCCTAAACATTCAATTGTTAATTCAATTTCATATAATAAATGAACTCAATAAATAACTATAATTATGTACTATTTTCTTTATTGTCCACATTTTTGTTTTCATTAATTTTCTCTTGTGTTGAAACTTAGTTATGTTTTATTCAATATAACCACAATATATCCCTTTCTCCCTTATTAATAGGTTGTTTTATTAACCATTTTAAGATTTTGGTTTTCCAAAAATGGCATTTTTAAATTTAAAAACCTTTATTACTGGGATCATGTTTAATTTATAATAAATTATTTTATTTAAGGTGAGTATAATGTAACACTCAGATACAATTAAATTTGTACATCATATTCGAATGAGTGTATGAAACACAACACCGTGAATAAAAAAGTGTATAGAATATTCAGACATTACAATATATTTAATATTTTATATAAATTCAATTCACTATATATATTTCATGGAATTCAACACTTATTTATGCTTTTGTTGTATATCTCAATATGTTTTTTCAATATTTTTCATTACATGGAACACCTATTTTTACCAAACAACAATATATTTTTAATATTATTATATAACATAACTGTGATCACCAAGCCATTGGAATTGTGGATATAAATAATATTTACTAAATTATAAGTATATATATGTTACACACATTTATCAGTTATCTGTTGATCAAAAACAATAACAGGAATCATTAAACGAAAAGGAAATTTTTTCTGAGAAATTGTTTTATCCCAAAAGACACTTAGTCACCATTGGCACACCAAATATAAATTTAAATTTCAAAAATTGATTAAATTTTTTTAAATAATAACCTTCCCTTTTTAAATTTTAACACCAAGTTTTTTATAAGGTGATTTTTTGAATTTTTTATAAGAACATTCATTTTTTGATGAATAAAGAAAAATTGATTATAATTGAAAACTTCCTTTTCATATAAATAAATTATAAAGTTCAATAATAAATTTAATTTTTTTAATGTAATAATTGTACAATTATAAATATATTTATCTTATTTTGTTCATTTGAATCATTTTTATATTAAATTTCGATAAATAATCATTGTAATCTTTTGGAAATTTTCTCTTTAAAAACCCACTTTCTAGCAACATTTGCAGGATTCATTTTAAATTAAATTATAAACTTTTATAAGTATAATTCAGAGAAATTGATTACATATTTTTATTTAGCATAAAATATATTTTCAAAAAACGTTAAAATAAAATTTTTACCGTAATTATTAGTGAAGATATTTAAAATTAATTACAGTGAATAAGGTTAGAATGAGTTTACTTAGTGGTTAAAAATAGAATTTAAGGAATATGAATGAAAAAAAATTTAAAAATCCCATTTTCTGAAATATTTTGACGTTATCTGTTATATTCTTAGAGGGGACCTTTATTTTATCCTAGTCGTTTGATGAAAACGGTGTTGAAATTCACTCTTTCAAAAAATTACAAATTTTCAACTCACCCCACTTATAAAAGGCTGCCACCTCTCCCCTCCAATTCATGCCTTCAAATAAAATTGGTTAATAAAAAACCTACCCAAATGAATAAAAAAACACCATAACATATCTTGTAATCCATTTATTTGGTATAAAACCATCATTTGAAGGTGTTACTACAAACCTGTGGATGATACCTGAAGAAGATGTAATGTTCTTCAACAACAATCATTATTTTACTTCACTATCCACCTCCGTCCGTATTTATTAAACCAAGATTATATAATAATATCAGAATGTTTTATATAATATGATGTTTTTATAATAATTTTATTCCATAAAACTATTTCCAATTCAATAAAATGGGTTACCACATCATTATTTCTTTATATGGAGGACTACCACCTACCAAAAAGATGTCATTCATTTTTAAATTTCCACCTCTCAATGATTTGAATTATGATGGATATAAAGTATTTATATCATATTTATATCATATTTATACCATTTTTTACTATATAATATTTTAAATTTTACTTTACATTTTTTATAAGATATGATAATGTCAGTCATGTGTACGGGGGATTACTGCGTTGTGAAGCAATGTGATTCACCTTTCCCATATTCATCATAAGGAAGGTGTTAATGAAAGTTTTATTGATAATATTTGATATAAATTACATAATTACGTTTTAAATGACATATTTATAATTATTTAATGATAATATATAATGGTTTCTTTCATTTCCTTTCCCTCATGTAATGATGATAACATCATTTGTGTTTGTGTAGATTATCAACTTCATGAAGTGATGTGTCACTATTTTTGTCACCACACCAAATGGAATACATATATAAGTATATTATATTATATATGTGATAGCATTATCATTATATAGTGGTAATATATTACTTACCTTTATTCCATAATGGTCAGTGAATGATTAATATGTTACTCAGGTGTACATATAACATATCATCAAATTGATCTTAATGTACATAATTTTTCAGAACCTTCATAAATGATTTGTTTTAAAAGTAAAATTCAAGTAAATAGATGATAATTATGTCATCATTATTATTTTGGAGATTATATAATAATATAACATGTGAAATAACTGGATCATTCATGATGAAACACTCATGGGAAATCAAGGCAGTTAACACTCAAATCAATGAATATAATGAATAATCATTATAAAATGGGAGATAAGACATTGTAAAATGATCATATATAAATAATAATATCATTTTTTGTAAGATAATTTTTTTAAAGCCACTATTCAGGATGATAATGAATGTTCAGCCAAAAGGAAACATATGGTTTGGTGTGTAATCTCAATTTAATTTCATTATGGCATATTATAATGATATGAAATCATTTTTTTTATATGGTGTATATACATACCATTGATATATAATATCATTAATAAATCATTATTCAATGAAGTAATGTTTTAATTTTAATTATTTCATCAAAGGGGTATTTTTTAAAAGTTATTAAGTGGTAAATAATTTCATAAAAAAATTCCTTTCATTGGGTTATATTATAACTTTATTGTCGTTGATATTCCATGATTATGTGTATAGTGAATTTTTACTATATAATATTTTAGGTACAGTTTATTTATGTGGATTTAATGTTGATATAGATAATTGATTCATTCATTAATTCTCACATTGATTTTATGATCATTTTAAGGGGTTATTTCACAATTTCATTTTAATCAATATTGTTTATACTTGAATTTCCATTAAATAAAATTATTTTTTAATTTTTTAAGAAAACCATTAATTTTCTTTATATATGATAATTTATGACCTTTTTCATGTAATAGTATCTTTTCCCACTCTCTGGTACTTAGAATTATTGAGAAATGTTTTTAATAAAATTCGATATCATTTCTCCATTCAGTCGGAAATCAGTTTTCTTCTGAACCCTTATTTTATGATAAAGTTTTTATAAATATTTTCATTAAAATATTAAAAATAATGTATTATAGACACTATTACTTATTTTTTCTTTTAAAAAATCAAAGAAGTCTTCTTGTCTCCTTTCAAACAAGTCACTCTTTTAACCTTTTTAACTTTCAAAATGAATGTTCTTTACGAAATGTAATGAATTACCCACCTTAATTTATATTAATCATACATTTAATTATTCAAGGATATTTTTATATATATTTATTTCAATTAAATTTATTTTAAAAAAAAATTGTTTTTAAAAGTGATTTTCAAATAAATTAGTTTTCAAAATGATTTATCATTTTAAAAGTGATATAAAAATGAATATTTTACTCAAAAATATTTTTAAATATCATTTTATTTCATTACTATTAATCATTGAAAAAACACTTTACTATTACCCTAATGTTATATGATAAATTTTTATCATCCTTAATGTTCTATTGGATGGTTTATGATCATATTTTCTGTAGAAAGTATCAATATTCACTTCTACAATTACTTTTTATTGTCAATAACATCTCCATGAAATGTTTGATTTAATAGGATCATTGTAACTTAAATTTCCCATTAGTATGCTTATTATTTATCATGGATATGTTTATTTTTTAATGGATATATCATTTTCAATATGTTATACTACATTAAACGTTATTTTTTCTTGGTAAATATTGATAAATCAATATTAATTACATTATATTAATTGTTGAATATATGTAAAATTCTTCATTTATTAAATTTATTATTTTATATATGATTAATGATTTGTTTTTTTATGAAATTGGTGGGGTGTTTTTATATATATCCCCTTGATGCAACTGTATTCTCGTGGGATGAATCAGTTGGATCACCATAGTTAATCAGGTTTTCACATATTATGTTTTAAACCGTGTGGTGAATGGTTTTGAAGGTAAAGGCATTGTGTACCTGTGAAATATTGTGTCTAATAATTGATCATCACCTTCATTTAGAATATAGTTATTAATATCTAAGATATTTTCACTATTAAATTGTCTCTGGAAGAATTTTGTTATTATTTACTGATTAAATGGATTGTTTTTTCAAACATCCCATTACCATTTTAACAGTTATATCCTTAACATCATCATGGTTTTCCCCTTCATTGAGAGTGGGATAATACCTATAATTTAGAATTATGTGATTTTTTGAACATTCACTTATAATAATGTGTTTCTGAAACTTACAGAGCAATTACATGTAATGTAACTATTTTACACATCATGCAATGGTTCCTTGATGTATGTCATGAATGAAAACATCAAACTATCAATGCTAACACATAATGACCCTGAATTACATGACATGAGTTGTCAAAAGGTCATTTTTAATATGAGGTGATTGGTTTTTGTTGTATCTGGATCTTGGGGTGTTACACATCATTTTACTAGGGTTCACTCTGTGTAATAGCCCACGTATAGTTTTTAAAAAATAGAATGTTTTTATTTTTATTTAGTTCATTCACTGATTCATCATGGATCTTGACCTAAGGTAGTTCCACATAATTTTTTGGAGACTCAACCCCTTCTAGATTGATCTATTTGACACTTGATTTTGTTGGTGGTTGAGTTGCATCTCTCTTGGTGAGTATCCTTTATGATTCTGCATTGTTTTTTATCATGATGTCATCGTTTAGTTGAATATCTGGATCTCTTGGTCTATGTTTGGAGATTATTCTTGGATTCTTCCTAGATATACTGGGTGATCTCATTCCTTATGATTTTTTTTCATTTTTCATAGTGCATCGAGCATTCATCTTTGAGGTATGTGAGTTTCTTCTCTAATGACAACCCTTTGTGTTTAGAATTAAATCGATCCTAGGGTGTATGTATTAGATTCTAGGGTCTCTATTGGTGTGGTTGGGTTTCGTTTTTGGTGGATCCCATTGTAGGCATCTACGACATGAGTTTTATGTTAGGTGGTTTCTTCTCTTTCCAATGATTACAGAACTTGTTGTTTTTCATTACATGCAGATTCATAGTGAAATTAGAATGATTTTTTTGTTTGTGTTGAAAAAGGTTTTTTATGAAAAATTGGTTTTCCCTGGTTTTTGATAAATGGAGTGAAAATATTTATTTTCAAAGAATTGAAATAGAATTTTTGAAATAGTTTTGAAAAGGGTTTCAATGAATTAAAATGAATTGTGAAAAATAACAAACAGGATACCTTGGTAACTTAGGATAAAGGTTTAGTTTATCTAGCATCCATTTTTTTGTGATTATCAACGAGTTTTGTCTTGGTTTTTTCCTCTCTTTCATAGTCATGTTGTTCTAGGGGACTTATATTGATATTTGTGGGTGGTTTACTTATGTGTTATTCCTTTTATTGTTAGGCATATTATTCTAGGAACAGGTTTGTGTACTATATTATTATGGTATAATTATTATGTGGCATGGACCAGAAGTATTCTTTTGTTTTTTGATACATGTTCTTCTTTTTTTGATTCTTTTCATTCTGATTTAGAAATTATATGTATGTTTATGATTATGGAAAATGATAAGTAGACTGTACTTTGAAATTGATATAAGTGCTTTTGTTTTAGACCGGTGAAATTGAGAAATGTTTTCCATTTTTTCTATAAAATCTTTTTTTACCACTTATCATGCCATGTTTTATTTGAAATTAGAATATATATATTTTCATACAAAGACATGATATGGAAAACCTAGGTGGGATCCTACTAAGCCTGTTATCTCACACCCTTTTTACCTCTTTGGTGGTGCATAGACCTTTGGTTGTCTTCTAGTGTTGGGATAGGTAAGGTGCTACAGTGAGGTGGTGAGGATCATGTCAGCTGGTCTAGAGATGGTGGGAGTTCGTTGATGCCATCACATAGAGCAGCTTTTTAGCTTTTTTCCAGTGCAGATGGTCTTTTACTTTTGAGTTTTTTCTACTTTCAATGTTATCTTCTTCCAATATTTTGATAAATTTATGTAATATATATCTTGTTTTTTGTCTAGCCTTTTCTTTTTTAGAACATATATTACATGTTTTTGTTTAATATGGGAGAAATTGTTCCCTCTATTATTTTGTTTGACGCCCAGATGCTTGTCTCCAGCCCGTGGGGAACGGGAATGCCCTTCAAGTATGTAACAGAACAAGCTGTGTGATATGTTTTAGGGAAACCCAGGTTGGTTCGTTATAATTTAGTATCAGAGGAGGTTTGTCCACAATAGTCCATGTCTTGGTAAATCTATTAGTCTGAAGATAAGATTATCGAGAAATAAGAGGTATGTTTTGATAATTTTCTAGCCAAATATTTTCATAACAAGACTCAAGATAACATGGGACATTGGGATGTGTGTCTCTAGTTTTGGTTATTATTTTAAAAATCATGGTTTTTTATATGGATTATCTAGTTTGAGCTATGATATTTTTTATGAGTGATTGTTCTAATGTTTTGGTGTATAGTAGTATGGCTCTAATATATCTTCCATGAGTTCCTCGGGAAGGTTAAAATAATGATCCTCAAGGGTACCCACCTATAAATAAGAATCTCATAGATACAATCATATAGGAAGATCATTCTGTTGATCAAGATGTGTCGTGAGTTCAGAATTCCAATGTTGGGAATCAACTAAGAGCTGGAGGAGATATATATATATATATATATATATATATATATATATAACATAGGAGTTCTTTTGGGAGTTGCAAACATCCTTTAAAGGGACGAGTGAACCTCAAGAGGAGGAATAATTTATAGATATGATCAATAAAATCATTAACATTATAGAGACACCTTAGAAAATTAGGTTAAATTTTACATCATTCAGACAAGAGGGGTGTACCAAGAGATGGAGGGATTATAGATTCCAATCAGTATATATGTGGGTGAGGATTGGAAGGGTTTCAAAACCCTGTTATATTAGTAGTTTTTTCCAAAGTAATTGTTTTTTGAAAATTATTAGGAGTTTATATCCTTAAAATAGGGATAGAATTCAATGTCGGCATACACCAATCAATTTTCCCAGATTGTATTTTTTCTAGATGTAGTTATGAATGACGTGCTCAAGGAACAGAAGTACCTTGAGGGTTTGAGACCGGATAATAATCAATGTTTTTTATGTTAAATCATTCTATATATGAGGAGACAATAGACAAATCTAAAATGGAAAAAATGAATATAGCTGTAATGGTTGGATTTTCCACACCTTTTCATCCATCAGGTGGCAGCTTCAGTGGAGAACATGGTAATAATAGGAAGTGCCAAGGTCATCAAAGGAGTAGTGGAGGTAAGTCTCAGAAGCGAGCATCCTCTGAAACATCTGATATAGCGGGTAATGTGCCGCTAACGTTCTATCAGTGTCGCATGGTTGGAAACACTAGAAATTCTTTTCCTTTTCCTGGGATGATATACAATAGTTGTGGATGTGTTGGTAACTTATTTCACTTCTCTCATAAAATGACTACTCCTTCTTATAGTTGTACTTCTGGAAACAGTGATAGGTTCTATCCTTATTGAATCATTAGTAGAAATTGCATTATTTGATACGGGTGCCTGCCACTCATTTATGTCTCCAAATTTATTTGATATTCATAGACATAAAATAGAACATATGTTCGTTAAATTGGAGTTAGAAACACCTCTTGGTATGAGGAAAGAGAAGGTGTTCAAGGTTCCATCGTGTTCCTTAATGATAATTGATACAATGTTTGTCTGTGATTTTCTCATTCTTGAAATGGAACTGTTTGAATCCATCATTTGAATGGATTGGCTTGTGACTTATTGTGATGAGGTTCATTGTTATCATTTTTGTTTTGAAATAATTGTGGTTGATGGGAGCTCTCATGTGTTTCAAGGGGTGTGAGACTCAAGGTTTCGTAATGAATGACCTTAATTCACATAGAACATGAGATTGGTTGTTTATGTTACACTTTATCTAGATTATTCTTATTCTGTTGGTGATCTTCTCGTTGTTGTTCAAGTATTTACTAATGTTTTCCCAGACAATTTCTCCAGTGTTCCTCCAGATACATAGGTACAGTTTATGATTGATCAGGTTCTAGTAACACAATAAATATTGATACCTTCTAATCATATGGAACTAGGGGAGCTAAAAGCTCTCATCGTTTAGTTGGATAACCTATTAGAAAAAGGTTTCATTGACCCTAGTGTTTCTCCAAGGTAATCCCTTATGCTCTTTATCATGAATGTATATTTTTTAATTTTTTTGTGTCTAGACTATCAGAAGGTAAAGTAGGTAAAGGTTAGGAAAAAATATCTTTTGCCTTGTGTTGATGATATTTTTGGTCAGTTGTAAGTGGAAAATTGGTTTTTAAAGATAGATATTTTCTCGAGTTATCATCATCATATAGTTCTACAGTCTTATAAACCAAAAAAATCTTTAAGATCAGGTTTGGACATTATGAATGTAATGTAATTACCCTTGGGTTGACTAATACTCCTATAGATTTCATGGATTTGACGAATTATATATTCAATCAACATCTAGAAACTTTTGTGGTGGTGTTCATTGATGATATTCTGGTTTATATGAAATTAGAGAGTGATCATGAGAACCATATGAGTTTGGTTTGTAAATTTTTGGGAGTCATTTTTTGTATAGAATGATTTCAAAATGAATTTTATGGATTCAACAAATGAATTTCCTGGGACATAAAATTTCTAAACATGGCTTATCAATTGATTTAAAGAAGGTAAAGGTTGTTTTTTAAAGGAAGGAACCACATAATGTCTTTGAGATATGAATATTCCCTCATCCATATAGATACTACCAATAGTTTGTAAAGTACTTCTATAATATTTTGTCACCATTGACCTCTCTTAACATGAATGTAGTGAAATTCACATGGGATGTGAAGAGTTAGAGTACATTTAATGAAATGAATAGGATTCTGACATCGGCTCCTATTATGATCTTACCAAATCCCAGTAATGGATATGTTTTGTTTTCTGTTGCAAATAGTGTTGTTTTAGAATGAAAGATTATAAATAATGACCATTTGGTGGCATATGTCTCTCTTCATCATCGACCTCATTAGAAAATTACCCCACTCATGATTTAGAGCTTCCAGTAATCATGCATGTAATTAAATGTTTACTATACACTCATTCGGTAAAGGTTCACAGTTGTTTCTGATCATAAGATTCTTATTTATATCTTTTCTCAAAAGGGCTTGAATTTTTGGAGATATTATGGGTAGAATACCTTAGGATGTTTGACGTCAATATCACCTATACCCTAAGAAAGTGAAATGTTGTTGCATATTCTCATAGTAGGAATGTACCATCACACGCTATTCTAGAATCCAAGGAAAGTGGAACCTAATTGGGATTTTCAATTAGATTCATCTGGATTCTCAGGATGATGTTTAAAGAATGGTTATGTGAATTTTTTATTCTTCAATATCTCTATTAGTTATTATCTAACCTATTAAGGAGTAGGATGATGAGTTTTAAAATACTAGATAAGACCTTTATGTTGGAGAGACCTTTTTGGATTGTTCTATCTTTAGGTGGTATGCTTCACATTAGTGAAAAGTATTTTTGTACCAATATTTATGAGTAGTTTAGTCATGTTAAATTGCCAAATATATTGTGGTTTGTACATCTAGGAGCTACTAAGATGTATAATGTCATGAGGAGGAAGTTTTGGTGGCTGGGTATGAAACATATCAACACAGAGTTTATGTCTCACTGTTACACCTGCCAACATATAAAGGAATAGAACTTGAAACCATATGGGTTACTTTAGACTCTTCCAATGTCAATATGAAAATGGGATGAGTTATACATTGATTTTTCTATAATATTTACATGGACTCTCTAAAAGGATAATTCTATTAGGGTGGTTTTTTAGCTGTTAATGAAATCTTCTCATTTCGTTAAGAGTAAGGATACCACTATGGTTTAAGATCGTGGTAAGTTGTATGTGTAGGTTATTATGAGGTTACATGGGATTCATTATTGCAATGTTTCATATAGGAATCCTAGGTTTACCTTGTGGTTCTAGAGGATTATTCAAGTGTAAATGGGAACTGTGGTCAAATTAAGAACAACATACCTTCCACAGACCTATGATAAAACATAGCGACTAGTTCATATTATATAAGATATGCTACATGCCACTGTCTTTAATTTCAAATGATTATGGGATAATCAACTGGGACTAGTTTATTTTTTATAATAATAATTATTATTCATCAATCAAAATGGATCCCAATGAAGGGTTGTATGGTTTCACATGTTGATTACCTCCTTGTTGAACTGAGGTGGGTGAACTATATTTAGTTTGACATAGTTTGGTTCAGGAAACATCCAAAATTATTTAGGATGTACATCGGCAGATGGTTATTGCCTATAGTCCAAAGAAACTATATGTGGATTAGTAGCATCAAAATTTGTATTTTTCTATAGGTGACTTGGTTTTCATGAATGTTTCTCCTATTTTGGTCACTATTGGCTTGGAAAATAGGGAAAGTTGTCTCTTTGGTTTGTTGGATCATTTGAAGTCACTAAACTTCTTGGACATGTTTCTTATCTATTAGCATTTTTGGTTCAGTTGATAGGTATTCAGGATGTTTTCTATATATCTAAGCTCAAGAAATATCCCCATGATCCCACTAATGTTCTGTGTTGGGATGAAATGGACTTAGATCCAGAAGCTTATATTCTATAAAAAAATATTTAATTGATTGACTCTTAAGTAAAATTCTATCACTGGAAGTCAACTTTGTTAGACATAGTTCTATATAATCAAGAATAATATTCCCATGATACTCTGGAATGAGAATCATTGATGAGGGAGTAGTGGAATAATCTTTTTCTAGGGATTACATAATCCATATAACATCTAGGGGATAGAAAGTCTTTTTTTGGGGAGTTCGTAACATCCTGTTACTGTTTTATCATGTACTCCCTTAATCTTGTCATGGTATTCCCCTTATTTGATATTAAAAGGATAACTAGAATGGTGAAGTCAGGTATTTTTGGACTTTCCATAATAATCATTCACTTTTGCAGGTTATAGATAAGTTGCATGCCGTGTAAGAATGTTACATGCCATGTAATGTTTGTTGGGTGTATGTCCTGAAAGATGACTTCTTGATATGAAAGGTTACAAGTCATGACTATGACATACATTATATGAGTTGTTATAAGGTCATCTTTTAATCTATTTTTATGGTTTTTTATCAATGCATGTCATGGGGGTTACACATCGTGTTGCTAGGTTACACACATTAAATGGCCAGTGAATAATTTTTAAAAGCAGAATGAGAATTTTTTGATTTAGTTCATCTTTATGTTCTTCCGGGATCATGACCTAATAATGTTATAGGACATTTTTTATAGACTTGACCCCTTCAAGATCGATCCACTCAACTATCTATCTCAGTTGTGGTGGCGATATGCATATCCAGGTAAGTAACTTTTCCATTCCATCATTTCCTTTGATCACGATATTTTCATTGGGTGGTGTATTTGAATCTATTGGTCAATGGTTACTGATACCTATTTGTTTCTTTGTAAATTTGTTGTGTGATCTCATTCCGGAGGCATTTTCTATCATTGGTCATAGTGCAGAGAGCATTCATCATTGAGTTATGTGGGTTTACTCTCTTTTTTCGACCCTTTGAATTTATAATTAAATAAATCCTCAGGTTTATGGATTGGACTCTAGGGTCTATGTTGGTTCTATTGTGTATTTTTTTAGTATATCCCATTGTGGGTGTTTGTGGCCCAAGTTTTGAGGTAGGTGGTTTTGTCTCTAGCATATGATAATGGATCTTACGGTTTTTCTTTAAAATGCCATTCATATTGAAACAGACATGATTTATTTGCGTGTGTTGAAAATCTATTTTAATGAAAAAATGGGGTTTCCCTAGTTATTGATAAATAGGGAAAATGTGTACTTTCAAAGCTTTCAAATGACATTTGTGAAATGGTTTTAAAATGGTTTTCAAATAATTGACATGAATTGTGAAAAAGAGAAGATGGGTTACCTTGGGTACATAGATGGAAGTTTTAGCTCGTGCCATCATACATTTTTTTTATTATTGAAGAGGTTTTTCTTGGGGGTTTCCTCTGTTTCCTAGGACCATTATTTTAGAGGACTGATATTGAAATTTTTGTGTGGTTTACTCATTAGTTATTCCTCTCTTTAAATGGATCAATGTTTATGGAACTGGTTTTTTCACATGATTATTATGGTACAAGTAGTTTGCGGCCTAGACTTATAGTATTCCTTGGGGTTGTGATACATGTGCTTTTATTTTGTATTTCATGTCATTCGGAAATAGACCTAATATGAATTCTTATGCATTTGGAAAATGTTATAAAAATGTTCTTTTAAATTGATATACCTAATTATGTTTTAGAGATTTAAAAATGGGAAAAATCTAACATGTTTTATATAAAACTACCTTTTCACTTACCAGGATATGTTTTATTTAAAATGAGTATATGGGGATTTTGATACAGATACATAATATGGTAGTAGTGGGTGGGATCCTATAGATCATGTTTGCTCACAACCTTCACACCTAGTCGGTGGTGTATAGAATTTTTTTGCCTTCTATTGTAGGGAATTTTAAGGTTATACAATGATGTGGTGAAGTTAAAGTCATCGGGTTGGGTAGCTACTAGTGAGATAGTGTTATTTATTCCTTGCAATCAATTGGAGTAGCTGATTTTCGTGGGTGCTTTATTGTTTTACTTTTTGTTTTGAGTTTTTAGATACATTAATTATTATATTCTTCCTCCATTTTCTTACAGTTATGGCATATATAACTTGTACATCTTTTTTTGTTCCTTTTTTAGTATATATATTCAATGTATTTGTTCAGGTTGGGAGAAATCATTCCCTATCTTGTGTCGTTTGATGCTCGGGAGCTGGATGGATGCCTGTGGGGATCAAGAATACCCTTCAGGTATGTAACGAAATTGTTCAGCTATAGGGTTTGAGGGAAACCTAGGTTAGATCATTACATTTTTTCAGTTATTTACATTCCAATGTTGATTATTACATATCTATTCATTCATTCAAGTTATTTAAATGTAATTTTTGTTTAATTATTAACCATGAAAAGTTGATTATTATCCATGATATTTCCACATTGATATTATCTTAGGATGCACTAAATTCTCAGTATAATGATTATATGGCATGATTGTTCATATATTACCTTTCCAAATTGATTATAAATATTTATTCTAGAATGATTTCTCTTAAATTAACAATTTATAGGAATTTGAGTGCACCCTTATTTTATTTCCATTCCTCAGGATTCCAAGAGGATTAATATAAAATTTATGAAATAATATGATTTATGGAATAAATTCATAATGAAAAAATATGTTATATGATTTTTATTCAAATGTAACATATTACTCATGTATGTATCTAGTTCACCGAGAGTAATAAATTTATTGGTACTTTATGATGTGATTCCATGTATCTTATTCCAATGTAATGGTAGTAGGCACAATCTCTGGGCATAATGGGTTCAATGTCTCTATAGTAGGGTACTATTTATTATGTGTAAGAGAATTAAGAGTTAACCCAATAAACTATGGGACTTTGTTTACTATGAGTTGATGGTATTTTTAATATCCATTCATAAATTTTTTTATTTTATAGGATTTTTTATATTAAACATTAGTTGGACACTTATCTATATTATAAAATATTTCTATGGTAACTTTTTTATATCTCAACATTATTTAGTCTTGTTTTCACAACTATATGATTACAATATTATGTTATGTAAAAATCATCATTCATGTTTTAGGTGGAAATCTAATGGATGGAATGACGAGGGAGATCTGCCCTACACTCTTGGAACTCCCCCTCTCGTCCTCTAATTCACCGATGGTTTCTTCATAAAACCCTTTGTCGTAGGTCGGTGTCGCGCCTACATCCACCATTTTCCCCCACTTTTGCCTATCCCTACTTCAGCGCAATGCTCCTATATGGTATTTTCCCCTCATTTTTTTCTTGAGGCTTATTCTCCCCTTTTCTATTCACTCTTCCATGATTTCACAAAAATAGTACCCGATTGGATGCATATTCCTTTCACCTCCCCTATTTCTTCCTTCCCCTAGGAATCTGACCTCAATGTAGGGTCAATGTGTGGGCACATCGGGTTGTTTGGGTTGGCGATGGTGGTGGAATTTAACTTCCCTTTTCACCTCTTCCCTTGTTTTTTAGCCCATCAATCTTGACCAGATCTTGGTTGGCGTCAATATATGTTTTGGGACCTCTTAGGACAGTGTTTGAGAGGCGATACTTTTTATCTCAGTGGTTTCCCTCAGATGGTGTTTGTTTTCTCATATTTCTGGTTCATTCATCTCTTCATCTTCTCTGGTGGTGAAAACTCTCTGTTCATATGATTTTAGTTCTGTATCAGTCATTTTTGTTTGGATATATTTTTTGTGGTTTAGTGTTTATTTTTCATATGATTTTCTTTCAGTTTTGGTTATCCTCAACCATGATACTAGTGCTGCTTGTGTTGGATAAATAGATGATGTTACATGTTTTTTATTGATGTTTATTTTATATAGTTCTTTTTGTAAGGATATTCTGTTTTTTGAATTTCTTTTCATTTTGATTTATGGATCTGAGTTGTTTCAATATTTCTCAAGGAATTTTTTCATGAATGTTATCGATTTAGAAGGTGATTGTGGTTTGAATCTTTGTTATAAAGTTTTCCGGTAGAATTTTGATGTCCAACATTTGATGTCGCATACAGTAGAGGATGATGGTTAAGTGGATGACATTAAAGGAATGGTGATGTTAGTGATGTTCGATGGAGACAACAATATGGATGCATATTGATCATGACTATCAAATTGATTCATATAGTAGATCTTGCATACCAATGTTATTAGGTTTTCTAGTTTTCAAACATGGTTGTGGTTTGGATTTTGGATTTAAAATTTTAACATTAATTTTTTAATCTTGCTGTTGTATTGGAATTCAAAAGTTTACAATTACAACTTACCCCTAAAGTGGATTTTAAAAATACAAAAAAAAAAATATTTTTGATTAAAAAATATTATTCCATGTCTCATGATTTATAATAAATGTTTTAGTAGGTATGATTTTTTAATGTTATGTTCATATATCCTGATTTCATTCCCAAACACGGTTATTCAATATCTGATCACTTATGATCGTTTATTTTATATATTACATTAACCCTTACTAGGAATCTGAGATCACATTTTTCTTATAATTTCACTCCCCTAGAAATGTAGAGGTATATTATGGGTAATTTAACTTGATGAATTCTGTGGGTTGAAAATTTTATGGGGTATATTGAATAAGTTTTGTCAAATAGTATGTTTATATTGATAATTTCAAAATTCAATAAATATATATGTTTGGCTTTTCTGAATTATTTTTCCATGAAATGAATTCACATGTAAAATAAATTATAATATATGTATTATATAGTTATTACTGCTAAATATGGAAATGTATCATCAAATTATTTTATTATGTATATATCATTCATGATTTATACTTGTGTAGAATCATAGTGTAACTTTGGAAAACCAATATATGTTGGTTATTCAAGGCTAGAATACATTATTCTTCCAGTATATGTTATGATATAAGTTGATTAGTCATTTGAAATATGTAACATGTATCATGGAGGGAGGAGAAATTTTATGAATGACGCATTACTAAAAAATTATTTTTAAATATCAACATGTCATGAAATTTGACTCATAAGCCATGAATTATCATCAAATTATCAATTGGAAAACTGAGATTAAATGGAGGTGTAGATTCAATGAGAGGTTTTATCATATGATTATATTATTTATATGAAGTATCTTGGTGGTCCAATATTCCAACACATTACTGGGCTGACAAATTTGAATGATTCTAAATGAAATTACATCAGTGATCATTGCATATCCTTAAGAATATTCCATATATTTTATCGGTGGGATTGAAAAAACTCCATCTTCCCAAATTTCAATAAAAATAACCATTATTATGTTTTTCATTTATTATATTATGTACAAAATACAATATTTTTCATTCAATGTCCATTTTAAGTCCTTTATAAAATTAATCCCATAATTTAATCAATGTAATGAAAATTAATTTATTTACACTACATGATTATAATATTAAATTTATATATATAATATAAACTATTATTGTCCAAAGTTATGGATGAATCACTATCTCCAATAATTATTTCATGATAAATGATTTATTATAATAATAATTAATAAGTAAAACCATAATCTTGAATATAATTACCCCAATGTGAATGTTGTATCACCAAATGATATCCCTAAGGTGAAAATTGATTCTCTTCATGAAAACCTATTGATTAATTTTATATCCCTGAATCATTACCCCAAGGTAAATAATATATTATTAAAGAAAAACCCCATGTTAAAAAATATATCCCTAAAACACAACCCATATTGAATGATACAGCACCAAAACATATCCCCACAGTGATTGATGAATCACTATAACATAAACTCATGGTGAATGGGAATTAATAAAAACATAACCCCACAGTGAATTATATGACCCCAAACAAGCCAATGGAAAATGATATATCACAAAAAACAAAACCCATGTGAAAATGATATATCCATAAAACCATGTCCCCCTATATTAATAAAGATTCAACATCCATCACAACACCGGTGAATGATATAGCTCAAAACATACTAAGGTCATATGATATAACACGTATAAAATCTTTCTGGGTTAAAAACCTATCACCTAACACATAAGGATGATGGAGGTTGTAAAACCCAGCAATGATTCAATGGATAATTAACTTATCAATTTATATTGAAAAATATGATAGATATGTTTCTAAAAATAAATATCCATGTTATGTATCATATGAAAAAATATAATAATAAAAAATATAAAAAATTTCTTAAAAACATAAGAAAACACAAAACCTAAACAAATCCATGGTGAAATGTTTATCACCCTTGAATTTAGAAACACCCAAAACCATGAACTCACAAGGATACCCACACCAATGATGTTTCTAATGTAGGAAAAATCATAAAAACTATAATTAAATTAAATTAATTATAATTTTATAAAATTACACATCTTATAAGATTCTTACTATATGGCCACTCTTCATAATAAATTGTAATCATCGTGGATTACTCAACACATTCCCTAATAAATAATTGTCATCCCATCATTATAAAACACTAATTTATTTGATATATATATAACAACTCATGTTAGGTTCATGGGGAACCCTCAATATTACCTTACATATGAATCTAACAACTACATTAGGTTACATAGGCATTGATGGATAGTAAAAAATCTATAACATATGAGGATGGAATAAGATTTTAGGGAACTCACTAGACTTTAAACATATAAGGAACTCGCCCAAAATTCTTTATCACGTCACTCGCACCCATATACCTATTTATAAAATAAACAAATGATACAATCCATGTAATTATAGAATAAATAATATTCATATTTATTAATATGAATATTATATTTACATTTTTTATAAAAATATAAAGTAAATTTTTAATCAAAAAAATAGTTAAATTATAAATATGTCAAATAAGGTTTTGTTTAAAAGAAACATTATCAAATTGTAGAATATAAATTTTTAGATATTTATATCATTTATAAAATTAAAATAAATATATTTTTTTTGAGTTAAATATTATAATTTTTCAGAAAATACCGATATTTCAATGAATAGTGAAAAATACCCATTTTTTTTAAAAAAGTCCATTCATTTTAATAAATTAAGTAATAAAAAAGACTATATATGATTTTAATATATTTTTATGTGACCTATTTATTATTTATTTATATTTATTCCAATTAATTACATCTCAATCAACTTTATATTGTTTTTTAATGTAAGTTTTTTTGAGTTCAACGAAGGGTTTTACTAAAAACTATTTCAAAATGCATAATGTTTCAACATTTAAATTAATTAAAATTATCCCTATTGGAGAATTATATAAATGAAAGTAATAGACTATTTATAATTAAAAATTATTTTAGTTTCATATAATTATTATGTTTATTAATTTACTTAATATTGAATCATTGTTTTCTAAAAAATCTATCTTTTTAAAATCCTGTTGTCTCGCGACGACTACAAGGTTGATATTAATATTACTTTTTCCAGTTCTGTGACTTGAATTTGGAAACAAATTTCCCAAATTATTAATTATAATAATTATACTCTCTAATAAGAGGAAATTAATTTTTTACCAAATTAATTGGTGAAATTCATTAAAATTTATCACAGGGATTATATTAAAATTGAGAATTTCCAAGTGAATAAACATTAAAAATAAAGGGACAAATAAACAGTAAATTTTTTAAAGAACCAATTTTATTGACATCTATATAACTTATGAATTATTAGATTTAGTTTAATGTTTTATTTGAACCAAATGACATGAAAAAATGTGGGTGGAATTCCCTTTTCAAAAGGTTATATGTCTTCCACTCACCACCCTTATAAAAAGCCTCCCACTATCCTCCAATGTTAACACCTCTCAAGCCCTGTGGATAGAAAAATACCTACGCAAATCACTTATCCTCTTTTATCCTCCCATTGTAAAATAATTATTTTGGGTAGAAATTTTTTTTAGTATTTTATTTGGTGAAAACGAAAATGAGATACTCGAAGAAGAGGTAACGTTCATCAACATGTGTTTTTTAAGTTCATATTCTACCCCTCAATTCATCTTATACCATGATTATATAATAAGATAATTATTATAAATATAAAGATGTATTTTTTAATTATTATTATGACTTACACCCACATAAACTTCCATCAAATGTGTTACAAAATCATTATTCGTGTGTACGGTGGACTACCGCCTCATAAAACTATGATGTTTGTATTTCCATTTCTGCCTCTCAGGGTTGGGAATAATGATATTAATATTCTTTATATATTATCTATATAATATAAATATACCCCTACTTTCATCATATCATTTTCCACCTTTTTACATTTTATTCCATAGTGGATACGATAACATTTCTTGTGGGTACGACGGTCTACTACCTCACGAAGCACTATGAAGTGTTTTTCACTAAAGCGTTACATAGAAAAAAGTAATCACAGCTATAATTATTATATATTATATAAATAAAATATTTATGATATTAATTACATAATTATATTTTTGTAAATATAATATATTATTAACTTCTATCCTCTTCACACACTAAAAAGTGATAACGACATTCGTGGACGGGTGATTTACTGCCTCTCGTAGTGATACGATTACATTTACATCACAATAATGATATATATATATATATATATATATATATATATATAATTAAAATTTATGTTTTTTATTATATAATTTTCTTTATGTAATGATAAATTTCACTTACCTTATATCCATTATGATCATTGTAAAAGTGGAAATGTTACTCATGCATACGTACTGCCAACCATCTCTAAGATCATAACATTAGTTAATTTCTCAATGTCATATTTCCTAATAAGTTTTAAAAGTATAATTTTTCTATAAATATGATATTTATTTCTGTATTATTATTCTTTGTATGCTTAAATAATGATCCCTTTGACCAAATTTGACCTGCCAATGTTGTTTTGGACACATATGCTTAAAATTGTCTAAACATGTGATATAATCGTAATTGATTATGTAATTGTATATAAGTTGATAATAAGTAAAAATATAATAATAGTAATATTTAAAATGATTATTAATATTTTAAATAATTAAATAAATTTTCTTATTTCGTATGATACAGACATGCATGACAAATCGGACTCATGGTATGAGAATTCATCTTAATTTCCTTTTATTGAGGAAATTCTTGATGTTATGTACCTTTATTATTTTAAAAGGTATATACACATTACCCTTGAAATTTAATATCCCAAATTTCACAATAATCATTATATTTAATGTTATTTATTGTTATTATTTAATGGTTTTAGTGATTCATGTGGTTCCCATGTGATAGGGGAATTTTGTTTATAGAAATTTTATTTTAATGTGTTTCCGTCAAACTGTCATTCTCTTCCATATCCATGTTTTGAAAATGGTTTTATTAATGATTTTATATGAATATTAAATATTTATAGACTATATGTTTTGTGTAATTTAACATTATTTAAAATTTTTTTGAATGAATATTTTTACTTGTCTTCCATGGAATGTTTTAATAAATGGTAAAAAGGGATGTTCTATTCTATACATACAAAACAACAATGAATTTTCTGATGCGGGGCCTTTATTTGATTTCTAGATTCCATAGAATGATTAAACGTTGTCTTAAAATCGAAATAAATTTTTTATTGTAATTCGGTAATGAAAATGGTTTTTTAGAATAAAAGTGTATTACGCTATTGATAAATTGTTTTTAAAAGGAAATGGTATTTAAATGTAAAAAGGTGATTTTCTTATATTTTTAAAATAGATTTTGAAATGGTTTACGATGAAAATTTTCCATAATAAAAAATATTAATCATTATATGTCACTTGATGATTACACAAGAGAAATGGATTTTCCCAGATAGTGTTGGGTATGCTCGTTAATGCTTAATAGTGGGTGGCATAGATAGCTTCATGTAACCCCATTAAAAAATAACATGGGGCTACCCAGATAGATCCTGGTAATCCCATTAAATTTTATGTTGGGGTAGCCCCAATAGCACCTGGTAAGCCCGTAATAGCTTAAATGATGGGTTCACTCATATATGACTCTAATTCATTGGGTAATGATAATGTTGTAAGTCGGTTGAATTGTTATTCAAAATAAATGTGTTTTGAATTTTTTTTATATATATAATTCTTTATGTCACAAAAGGGGTTTCAATTGATTTATAAGGGTTTTAATGATTTTATTTGAGAAAAATTTTCTCAATTTTTTCATTTAAAAATATTTTAATTCATAATATCAACAAAAATTGAAGAAAAAGGTTAATGATACAAAATTGTTCATGTTTTCACAAGTCAAATAGTTTTTCTTATTTGTATATCACTTACTGATTTTGTGCTCTCATATAAATTTTTTAAAAAATTTAATACTAATTAAATATAGGTAAGAGAATAGAATAATTATATATTAATGTCATGAATATTATCCATGAATGAAATCAAAATTTTTTTGACATGTTTTATATTATGGTGAAAATGGATACTAATCAAAAGTGTCCACTATTTTATATTGTTTTGTAATTAATGAGTTTTTTCCTAATTATCTATAACTATAAACCTAAAAATATCCTCAATGTTAAAGATATTAAATTATTAACAAAAAAGAATATTATGTAATTTTAAATGACAATTAATTATAAAAATATTTATGTGAAATCATATAAAGGGGAAATATTGTGTACCACATACCAAAAATATAGTATTATTTTACTCTGACGTATTTTCCACTTCACATTATTGAAACTCCGGAAGCACCAAATGTATTGTCCTCACATAAATGGACCCCTAATTCATATAAGTGATCACATAATTAATTATAAAAAATATTATTTATTTTCTTAATAAATTCATAATGACCCGTATTAGTATTCACAAGTATATCCTCACATGAAAATGAAATGATACCATAACCAAAAGCAATAAGGTAAACACTACACCTAAAATCCATTCGGAAAGCATCCATGAAAAATACTCAAATTACAATTTCAATACATTCATCAATTAGATTTAAAATAACAAATATAGTGGAAATGTCAAGCTTCTAGTGGATCCTTAAGAAGAACATTATTTTCTTTTTACATTGTGTTAATCTAAATATTCATTTTTCATCAGTAGATTTTTATTCAGTTCCCAATTTTACAATGTATAAAACGACATCCTAATCATTTATGAAAACCCTCTAGGTGTATCTTCCCACACTTTTGACCTAAGGAGAACTGAAGTTTCATTTCATCATCAAAAGATCATCTATAAATATAAATCCTCCATTACATTAGTGTGTTCATATGTTTAATAAGACTAATTTTTTTAATTCTAACCCCAGATAGTTCAATGATCCTAACCACATTACTTTCAACAATATATTTTATTCCACTTGCTTTCATACTAGGAAAAATATGATGTCGTTCATCACATAAATTATTAACATTGTTCCTCCAAGATCAATGAACTTTTTTAGAAAGAAGAGTTAATCATGAGTGAAAATATGATCATCATAATGGAATTAAGAATAAATTAAACACATAATTTTTAAATATTTGAAACCATCATATAAGATTTATATTCAACCAAAATATCTCAGAGTTTAGAATAGGTTTCATTATGTAATTTACTATAATATTCAAGATTTTATTTCATTAAAATAAATGTCAAATAATAATTTCTTATAAATGGAATATGATTAAAAAATCATATCAATGAAGAGTGTATATTTAGTTGTGTAGTCATAGTTCCCCTAATAATCCCCCGGAGTGTAGATAGAAATAATAACCAGTAATATATTTTCATATATATTATCCCTTGGTGAATCTATGTGACAAACACAACCACATAATAATATCGAGATAGTATTCAATTTCTAGGGGAAATAAAAAATCTGTAATTTACCAAAATCATTATAAGATATCATATATATAGAACAGTCCTTTTGACTTATCCCATGGGTTTTGAATAATTATCACCAATCATAATACACAAAAAATTAAATATTCATCAAAATCAACCAACCCCTACTCTAATACCAACAATAATTAAACAATATAAAAATATCTTTATGTCACATTATATTTAGAATACTGGAATTATTTCTCATAAAATATTCTCATAATACCAAGAACAAATGTTTTAATGTATTTCAGGATAAACTATATAAGGAACTCATCATATGATACTTATAAACATTTCTCCAAAATAGAAACACTCTAGACTCCCTTATAGAATTATCTTATCATATACTCAAATTCCAAATATGGGTGTGGAATTATAAGGAATGTGTGATATTTTATTCAAAGTAAGGGTAACCATAAGAGATAAAAATAAAATATCATAAGTGGTCATAACATTAGCGTAAGTGTATAATCAAGCTATATAAGAAAATCATACCTAATAATGTACAAATTATAAATCATGATCATGTAAAAATTGATGGAAGAACATAAGGAATGTATGAAATGAGTTTTGAAACATTACTCAACAAAAATATTTTTTGAAAAAATAACATATATGTAAGAATAATAATATGACTGTTTCATAAACATAGGAACATAAATATAATTTTGAATATAACATAACTTCAATTATGTCCATGAACTGTCTTGTGAAATTATAATAAAAACAATTATACCCACACACAACCTTATGAGTATATCATAACCACAATTATACCAACTCAAAACATTATGATCATATCATTTGCACAATTATTCCCACACATGACCTTGTGATAATATCATAACCCAAATTATTCCCATTCACAACCTAGTGATGAAATAATTACCATAATCTTTCCCATAAAAAACCTTGTGAGAATAGATTAACTAAAGTTATATCCATTAATAACTATTTATTCATATATTAACCACAAAAATACCTACATATAACATTGTGAGAATATCTTAACCAAAATGAAACCCACACAGATCCTTGTGATAATAGCTTAAAAACAATTACACCCAGGTACAAAATCGTCATCTCAGGAGATATAAAACATACCCAAAGAATTACAAGGTGATATAGGACCCCATAATTCAATCATCCTTTATAATGTATAGTTCAATATATGAATCATTAAATTTATGATAAATAATCCATGGAAATAAAAATTCATTTCACAACTTTTAATTAAGAAATCACCAAAATTGACCATCATTTTGATAAGGGTTGATAACAAAAATTAAATTAGAATAAATAAATATTTTTTTAGTATTTTTAATTGAGTGGTTCGTGGAAGATATATTAATGGAAAATATGTCATATGGAGACTGTGATGAATGTTTTAATGAAATCATAAAAGAGTTTTTATATGATGATTTTAAAATTGGAATAATTGATGACATTATATTTCACATAGAAATGTTATTTTTGGAAAGGTTACATTTGATAAAATTATAAGAAAAATTTTTTAAAAATAAATATTTATAAATGAATATAAATAATGAATAGGTGATTAATAAAAAATGGTTTAATAATGGTGATGTAAAAACATTTTTAAAACATTTACTTTTTAAAAAGAATCTTTGAAAAAAGAGTCGTGAAAATACCTAAAGGATTCCAAAAGGTTAAGATAAAACATATTAAAACAATTAATTTTTAAAATATAATTAAAAAAACATGAAATGGAATAGTCATTATCAAATTAAATATATATTGGATAAAATATTTTTATTAGATAGAAAACCATTATTTCGAAATTCCTTTATTGAAAGCCAATGTTGTATATATAGTTACAAAACAACATTCTAAAAAGGATAAATGTGAATTATGAGCCTCACATGTGATAAAACATTTGTATGATTCCAGTAATAATGAATAAAATTTGTGGGAATGAAAAAAACAAACAAAGAGGGGACACCGTAGTGAAAGGGGACAAGCATTATTCTCAAAATGATTTCCTTTTTGAGGAATAAATTCATCAATATAGAATCATTAAATTAAAATTTAATTATAGAAATAGTGTAATAGAATTAAACATAGATTAAAATAATATTGTGGATTCCAAAAAATATTTAAGAAAACATTGCATGAATTTTCAGTCTAACATAAAGAATGGATTTGAGTTAACAAAGACTGTTTCTACCATGGTATCTGTTGAATTGAAATATATTAAATTGAAGAATATTTTATTTCTCCTCAAACCACATGAATTGCATGAATATTTTAAAATAAATTAATTATGATTAAATAAAAAAATTTCTAATGATTCACAGTTAACCATAAGAAATATGTTTCATGAAATTAAATTAAAGACAAATAACACCCATAACTTAATTCCTAACTTCCACTAATATCCATGATTCTAAATTATAACAGAAATAAAAATTATAATAAATTATTTATGAAACTTATTCATATATATATATATATATACATAAATAAATTTCAATTTTAATTATTATTATCATGTATATTATTTATTTTTCATTGATTTACATTATCTGGTGTGAATAATCCTGATTCTTTTGTACTAGATTCATAATTTATATGTTTTTATTAATTATTATGATAAATTTCATCATTACAAAATCCTAAAAGGTCAAATAAGTTACTATTTAAATCATTTATAATATTATAATTTCATTAAATGGTAGTTTTTTATGATCCTTAAATATGAAATCACCGATGAGCATGTTTTGGTGATATTTAACAAACAGACATTAGTATATTCATTAATGGGTTAAATATTAATGTTAACATTTTAAAACAAAAAATATTAATTATTTTCTTATTTATATCATATTTTATATTAAATAATGTTCTCATACTAATACATGATAATATTATATATCATTTTTCATGTTGGTTCTTAGATTGATTGAAACATGAATTTATGGTAATTAATCCATCAGTGAGGATATGAATGTTGTTTACTTAGGGTTAATATAATTATTTTAGATTAATAATTGTATTATTACCATATTTTTCAATTTTTAATAATATTTTATGATAATACAATAATTTTTAAAGAATCTAGATAAAAAATGATAGACGTTACTTCATAGAGGCAGTAGTCTGTAGAAATACATGAATGACATTACTATTTTTTCTTCATTGAAAAGTGGAATGTGGTTAATGAAGACTAAAATGATATAAATAAATCAATTATAATATATATAAAAAAATTGACATACAATATTGGTATACAAAATATGATAATAAAAATATAATGAAGCAATGCCATTTGGTAAAAGTAAGTACTTTAATTGAGTACAATTGTTTTTATTTTGAAGATAAATTGTAAAAGGAGAGAATGCAATAAATTTTTCAAAAAATAAACTAAAACAATTATAATGAGATTATAATGGAATAATGTATGTAAGTGTTCAATGTTAATTTGAAATTTTGAAGTGTTCATTAAGGGGCGGTGAGAGGCCTCTTTAAAATGTGGTGTGGATGGATTTTCTTGAAATATTTAATATTAATATAAAAATAAAACATGTTTTTCATGTCTAGATGAACTCCGAATAGACAAAAATGGATTATATATTCGTTTATTTATATATATTAATCAAAAATAAAATTAGAATCATTTTTATCTTGATATTATTTTTAACCCATTGGTTAACCGTTTTACACTTTTGGATTCTACCATGATAACTACTTATAAATATGAGACTCATTTTTTATGCATAATTTTGAAATGAACCTTATAAAAATATATACATAATAATTCCAAATCTGAAATTATCATACAAAATTTATATTTGAAAAAAAATAAATTATAACTTTATCTCATTTAATGTGTAAAAAATTAGTTTTTAAAAAAGTGCATCTCCATTATTACAATTTATGTATAGGTTAAATTTATAAACATATTTTATTTTAGTAATATAAAATTGTTTAATATCATGAAAATAAAATTATTTCTCTTTCATATAAATTCAAAAAAAATTACCAAAAAAGATATGATTATAAAAATAGATAAAAAATATTATATTTTATTTTAAAATATTTCATATGATTATAAAATTTGAAAAAATAGTTTTATAATTATTGAATGGTTTTCAGAAATCATATTTTTAATACATAAATACACTATTTATCTACAAAATTATTTGTTAATTTTATATGTCTTACCTGCTTCTTGATAGTTTTACAATCTATATTTTTTTAGTAAAAACTATATTTTCAACTATTTTCTTAAAATCGTTTACATCAGACAAATTACTAAAGTCGGTGATAAGAAAAATTATGGAATTATAAGGTTAAGAATGGTATATATTTAATCTAATTAAAATTCCAAAAATTTTAAATATATATTCTATTTGAATATATAAAATATATAGATATATGTTTTATGGAAATATTTTCTCTTAATATGTATATGTTCTTAATATAATTTGAAATGAATTTATAGTTAAATTTCTGCTAATACGCCATTTTTAAATATATATTAATTTTTGAATCATCAATTAATGGTTATAAGTCTAAATTATAATTACTTTAAAAAATAGTTCATTAGAAAATATCACTTTTAATTTCTAACAATTTTAACTACATTCACTATTTAGTTATCTCCTAACCCTTGAATGTAATAAATAAATCAATAATTTTTTAAAAATAAAAATATGTATAGATTTAAAATATATTATTTTAATTAAAAATTAATTGAATTTTTTTTATTTACATGAGGATTAATTGTTATTTTTACTATCTTATTTATGGTAGAAATTATATTAATATGTTTTAATAATGTATTTCATTTCAACTTTTTGTTTTTGGTTGTGTATTAATAATGTTTTTAAACAAATCAGATTTATTTAAAAGGATAATGTATTATTAAACATTGGGTATTATAGCACCACAACACAACAAATTCTAGATCATCCTAAATTGATCTTATCCATCCATTATGGAATGTCCAAGAACATCAAAGAATAGTTTTCCCATTAATAGATATAAAAAATAATCATTACCACATGTCAAAATATGACAAGGGTATCCAAGAAGAATACATCCTAATGTTGTGACATAAAACCTCTCCTATATCAAAGAAAATATTAATACATTGAAATATTGGATTCTATATTTAATAAAAGTACGATTCACCTAGATCCACTTCTTGAAGAAGTATCATTTATGTAGGATTTTGTAGAATATCCTAATAAACTCATCGTAAAATCCTAACCTTCATAGTGAAACCCCCTATTTTTTGGAATGATTTTTCTACCTAACACAAAGATCTACACAGATCTAAGTCTAGTGATTTTCTACCAAATATTTCATAATGTGAAGATTCTTTATAACATTTAAAAAATTTCAACCATTTCCAAATCCTAGTAATAATCAAATAAATCATGACATTAAAAACTCTACTCACACTATAACCATACATTTCTGTAACACCAGAAACACAATCATTTATGTGTTTTTAATAATAACATCAACTACAGCAAGCTTCTTGAAATTATTTTAGTTAATATAACTAAAATTATTTTTAGATGGAAAGAAAAATATAGAATTATAAAAATCATTCACAATATGAATCTAATTTCATTTTAAATCTTTTTGAAGAGAGAAAACCAATTAAAATTTAGTACATAATTAATTATTCTTAAATACATAAATATACCCTAAATTATACTCCCACTACCTCAATTTTATTCCAAACATTCCTTTTATGTTTTTTTCATTGGAAAACACTTTTATTATAACATCGTTATGTAATATTTGGAATATGAGATGTTTTTAATAATCCAAATGTATAATTTCAAATTTATTATCATTTCAATAAAAAAATTATCTTTATAATCTCTATTATATGTTATATACAAATATTTTACTATGTTTCCCTTACATATTTTCATTTATAGATCAATCGGGTGAATATCATAGCCACAGAATCTTATATTGGGAAGAAGAATCTAAATAAATATTATTAGAGTTACTAGAGATATGGTTTCAAAATAATTAATATAATTAAGTTATTTATAAAAACATTAATCAGTATATAAATAAAGGATGAAACGAAATATTACAAGTTAGTTTTATTATTGAAAACTGAACATAAACTATATGGGTATTAACCCTTTTGGTGGATGAATCAGTTTACAGACATCATATTTCTATGTGTATTCTATTATACATTTAATGGGAACTATACATTTCTTGATATAAAAATATAAATGGACTATGATATAGATGTAGGTTTATATTTTATGATGTCGACATTAGAATCTTTCTATATATTCAATTTAAATAAATAATGCACTTAATAAATTCCAATGAACCATTATGGTTATTAACATTTATGATTTTATTCAACCCCCATAAATTTTTGTGTAATAATCTCGTATTTCATCTCTGTAAAACATATTTTTTTCATCCTTAACTATTATGGTGTCTTTTTTTTCTCTAGAAAATTCTTTCATACTATATAAAAAATAACACACAACAAATACATCATGACATGATAAATTATAAATATAATAAATATTTTCTCATTGAGATACCTTAACATAGAAATTATTTTTATTTAGGATGAAATAAATATAAATTAGAGAGTTTCAATAATTATTAACAATGAAATGTCTTTAAAAATAGATATTTTATAGTATATATATAATATGAAATATTTTTATTTTCCATATATTTAATGAAATATATATTAGATAATGTTATTTTCTAGATGATAAACCTAAAATAAAATAGGGTAATCCAACCAACTCTTCAATAATAAAATAATATCTAAAATGGCATGATTCTTTTTTTAGACATTACATTATATTATGTGTACCTAGACATGTGATCTCTAAATTAATTTCCTCAAAATTTTAGATGAAAAGTGAAATCCCAAGCTAAGTGATCACATACTCAATCTGATTAAAGTATCCTAACACATTTTAAACCATATTTTTTCATTATATAAGCATTCCATTAACAATTAAATGTTTTCATATTTTCACTTCATTATAAAATCCTAGATATAATGGATATATTATTATGTTATGAACTAATAATGACCACCAATGGGGTTTATTCTCATTATATCAAAAACATAATTTGTATATGGATCCATAGTACAATATATATTTCTCATTTTCTACCAAATATATCTTCATTCATCATTTATAAAAAAATATTCACTAATATCAAATGATTTATAATCAGATTTTTTAAAACCTGACCCAAGTTGGGGCTTGAGTTGGAACTACCTCAATCCCACATCCATAGGCCAATGGATAGAGATAAACATGGAAGGAATAAATAACATGGGGGCCTTTTAATATGTACCTATAAACTCATACACACAGCCATCTGGATGATGAAATACATAGGAAAAATAAGTAAAAGATAAAAATACTAGTTAAACAATCATGCATGTAAAACCTCTAGATAGTACAACAGTATGGTTTTGAAAATTGAAATTTAGAGAGGAAAAATACACTCCCAACCAAAATGATTAACCAACATGAATAAACTAGAAATTAAAATTCCGAGAGATCCCAGCTCCAGATATCTATTATATGACCAATGTATGTGGTCCAAAGTTCCATATATCCCTATACTCTTCTATAGTCTCCATAGACCAATCTGTTATCTTCATAAGACATGACACAAACTGGAAAATCCTATTCCATTGTGAGTATATACTTACCCAATATGACGCCCTGAAAGATGAAGGGGGATCTATAAGAGAAACATTTGGAATAGAAATAAATTATATAGAAAATAGGATGCTATGAAAGAGAATGGAATAACCCAAACCAACAGAGGAAGTAACATTGTTTAAACATAAGGGGATTAACATGGTGTTTAGATGGAATACAAGTTGAGTCTTACCGATTATAGTATGAGAGTAAAATCATCCAACCATTTTAAATAAACAAAGAAAGCATATGGAATACCCCACACATCGTCATATCCCATGGAATGTGACTAAATAAATTTAAAGGTATAGTTACATATGTACATATATGTGGTCAGTCAAAAAAAAACCCAAATGGGATAGATAGGGGATTTCAATATCGTATCTCATCCATAGAACAAGAGTCTCCCAAAGTTCCAAAAGTTCATCAACGATGCCTAGAACCTCACGCGTCTTCGTAGAAGTAATCATCCAATTCAAACTATGCCTTGTCACAGTGCCACAAAGTCAATGGGCCAAAAACATCATGTAGATGACCCACTACCTAGTTTGTTGAGGGGGTTTTGTATGTAACTTTAGATGACTCATGATCAAATTGATGGGGGGGGTTCCCCTATAGTGTCACAAGGACCCACAACCTATCTGATAGGGTGGTTACACTATATATGTAGAGGACCCACAACCAAGATAATGGGGGGTTCCACTCTATTGGTGGAGGGACTCCACCCCCGTTGCTACAGGGGGTTCCACTATAGGCATCTATGACATGTTTCATATCCGATATGGGCTTCTACTAAGTATGTAAAGGACATATGCCCTAGTTGGTTGGGGGTTCCACTCTATAGGTCGAGGATCCATGCCCTTGTGTCATAGGGGGGTTCCACTCTGATCATCGAGGACATGTGCCCTATTTATTATAGGGTTTCACTTAGTAGGTAGATGACCAACACTCAAGCTGGTTGTGGGTTTCACTCTATAGGTCAACGACCATCGCCCTTGTGTGATAGGGGTGCTCTACTCTGATCATCACAGACACTCACGCTATCCGCTAGTGGGTTTCACTCTATCGGTATAGTATCCACACCCAAGCTAATGGGGGGTTCCTCTCTGTGGGATGCCTTTGGTGATATTTCTTGATAAATGTCATTTATGAGCGTCTTATAAAATAATAATTGTGCCTAGAACATTTCACATTTTATCTCAAAATCCACAACCAATGTAATCATCACATTCTAGATAGAATACAATCATGATGGGATACTCATAGGGAAAACCCCATGTTCAAATAAAGGAGATACCGATGATCGAAGTTTTCTAAAAAAATGGAAAATGGGTACACGGCATGTGAGGGGACCAATAAAGTGTGTAGTCCCACTCCTTCACCTGGCCATGCCCCTAGAGGTACACATCTCACCATGCATTTAGGATTACAAGTTATGTGGGGTATATACATAGAAGTCCCATTCCACCTAAGGTCTTTCCCGGGGGCTTAGCCTTGTCCATGTATCTAAGTCGTGTCCATGTACATTAGTACATGGCACACCTATCCACACAAGATTTTTCCCATGTATTCTGGCCATTCCCATGTACCCAGGCACATGGTGCCATCCTAGACGTGTACTTCATCACATATATCATCCAAACATGTAGGGGGTATAAGGAGTGTCGCGATTATACACATAATTCCATACTTATATATTTCCAAATCCCTATCCACTACATGAATGGCTCAACACAAAATTTGTTCATTAAACTAAAAGGTGCGTAGACAATTATTTTCTTGAAATCGAGTACCACTCTTCACACATTAAAAATGATATTCCACTTTCGATATCTACTACTATTCTGCCCAAAATTATTGTATATGCTCGTGGATCATCATTTATATCCATTTAGTGGCCAGAAATCTGAATCTATCTATCCATGAATATAAGTCGCAGGTTTTTCATCCACAATAACCTTCCACCATTGATAATTAACAAAAAAATAATTAAAAAAAATATACAACCTGTAATCATTAAATATCTAACATTTTCATCTATTCATACCTCACAAATAGTTTCTTCATGATTTTGAAGGTTTGATCGGGATCAGTACAACTTGGCAATGTCCAACTGAGATAGCAGGGTCCCACCAGTGAAGAATAAAAATAAATTGAAGGAGAAAGGCACCCAAAAACGTTTAACGACTGTTTCGAAGATTTAATGATAAATTGTTTTTGGATATTCATGGTTATAAAATAATCTAATGACTAAATTAATCGGCTAACAGGTGCATGCATAGGCTATAATTTCCACAAATCAAAGAAGATGATTTATCCACTCTATCAATTTAGTCATAAAAGGAATAAACCAAAAATTGGAGTTTCCTACTTGTAGATTGTATTGTTCTTCATCTTATAACACTCTCTATAATGAATGATATATGTTGGTGGACTTAATGCACTCCAATATTATTTAGTCCAGCACTTCATACAACATCCTATTTGATTCAATAGTGAAATGAGGGGAAGAATCTCTGTAATCATCCCAAGGTTTATGCAACATACATAATAGGATTCTCCATAGAAATTTAGTTGTAGGAAATTTTGTTAGTTCATGTTAATTAATAAATTAAAATAATTTAATTAATTAATCCACTGAATTTTCTATTAACAGGTGAGTTTTCTGAAATCCATGTGCTAGCCAATTTGAATTTGTGACTAGGGTAGACACCATGTTCTAGACATAATCATGGTATCCTTTTTTTATTCGAGATTTCTTTAAAGAATTATCCTATATTCTGTAAAAATTCATTTGAACATTATAAAATATATTTAATATTTTTATAAAATTAAATTTCTACACATAGAGCCATGTAATTGAACTCCATGTAAGTGTTACATTTGGACATATATAAATAAAAACATTTCATAGTCATATAAAGAAAAAAAACATATCTCTACGTCATTTTGTCTTTCAATATTTTTATCCGTGAAAAAAAAACAACTCTGGATATTGATCCTGCATCTTGCACACCCACTCTTAGGAACTCTTTTACTTGTTATCATAATTTTGCAACACGAAAACAAAGGGGATGGTCCATCCATATATAGTACAATAATGTCAATCCTTGATTTCCAATGGATTCTCCACAAATTTGGATCCATCTTCGATGTCTAGCTCAACAAAGATGTTCATGTTTGTAGTTAATTCGCATATCATCGTTGTTGTGACTTGTAGTAGACATCATGCACCCGCACTAGTTTCGAGGGGTTGGGAGAGGTGGAATGAAACCTCACCAACCCTCTACATGATATCTAATAGACTAATAATCCTCAGGGATAGCTTTCCTCTCCATCCAAACCCATGTAATCCTCATCGTGGGGATACTCTCAAGAAATCATTGTTTCCCTTCTAAAAATCCAAGGACATATGAAAAAAATATGCATAATATTTCTACCTACTCTGGGTAGTCCTCATCCACTCATGAATGACCTGGACCCTCTCCATTAACAACTTTGCCATCTCTTGCACCACAAATGATGTGTTGAAAATCTATGTCCATCACATGGGTTACATTGAGGGTCTCCCCTATAGGGAATCAAAAAATTCCATTCTAATATTAGAGTGGTAGCTATAGTTTTAGGCGAAAACAATCAAGGTAAATTACTCCTGCCTAATCAAGTCGAAGTCTGTATTGAAATCCCGCATCATATCCTTCTAAACCTAGATAGTTCTCTTATTATTCCCATCTATATAGGGGTGAAAGATTTTACTCATCCTCATTTGGGTCTTGAATTCCTTCTATAGGCCACTCCACAATTGTGATGTGAACTACATGTCATGATTGGATACAATCATCATGGGCACTCCATAAAGGGGAATTATCTCATGTGTATACAAATTCCACAAAATCTTCACTGAACTCTACTCCCTAATAGAAGAGAAGTGTCATGAGTTCATCAGTTGGTTAACTATCACCCAAATGGTGTCATGCCCCTTTATTGTGTGTCGAATACTTATTAAAAAGTTCATGGATATGAAGTCCCACATCCACTTTGGGATCTCGAAGGTATGTAAGAAACCTTTCAGAGCTTGGTTCTCAGCCATTACCTGCTGACATGTTAGGCCCCAAGAGACGAACTCAGATACACTTTATCTCATTCCAAATAACCAGAACATCTATTTATGGTCTCTTTACATCATTCCCACATCGGGATGTACAAAAACTATTGAAATGTGGAGATCAATCTTCACCTCCTCTTGGGTCGTGAATGAAACCACTTTCCATCGATAGATTATGATAATATGATTCCCTCCTTTAAAATTTTTGATTTGGTGAACCCATTTGGATATGTGGTCATGTAAGTCCTTAGATTCGTTTTCCCCCATCTGGGACTCTCTCACACACTCAGGAAGAATATGATTCAATTCCATCAACCAAACCAATATGTACCCTCCCACTCCACAAAGGTCACCTATAAGGAACCCATCTTCTCTAAAGCCACAAACACCAACATCATAGGAATTCCTTTAAGGGGAACTGACTACTATGATTCCATTCCTAATAGTCTGACTATCATGAATTAATAGTATTGTAGGTACTCAAACCAGCATTGTTGTCTTAGGATCATGTCCAACTACGTGAATCCATATCTAAGGCTCTCGTGGTCTGAGTAAAACACAATGCACTCCCCTAGAAAATATTTCCTCTACATCCTCATAGAAAAAACTATCTGCATAAACACGTAGTTTTTCCCACATCACGAGGCATTGTAATACACTATGTACTCTACACCCTCCTATGGTATTATCAAAATAGGATCACTCATCATCCACGTCCATAACTCCTAAAATTTACTCTGGAAGTTCCCATTCAAGCAAAATAGCTACCTTATCAACATTAGGGTGGTCAAAGAGGCTTTAATACAAGAGAAGTATGCTATGAAACTCTTACAGTATTTCAAAAAAGCAAGAAATATATACACCTCTAACATTCTCTTGTGTGGATCCCAATGAAACACTGCCTAGATCATTGTAGGGTCCATAGATAAACCTTGCTCAGATATGACATGCCCCACAAAATGAACCTTATGAATCATTAATTTGTTCCTTTAGAGAGCTTTTCATAAAGCTGGGGCTCTTTAAGACAATTTATAACCAACCTCAAGTGGTCTACATTATCCTTTTTCTGATGTTGAGGAGATTAGTATATTGTCAATTAATAAAACCACAATTTGGAATATGTATGGCTGGATGACCTGCTTCATCAAATCCATATACAAGGAAGGGGAATATTTCACAAAAAATGGAATCAATAGGATGTCATAGTGTCTACAGAGACATCATAATTCCATCATTGGAATACTTTCCTCATAAACCCCCAACCGGTTTTTGTCAGAGTATAGATCAATGTTAGAGAATTGTCTCACACCTCAAAATTGATCAAATAGGACATCAATCCTTATCTAGGGGTACATTTTCTTTATCGTTGTTTAGTTTAGGTGATTATAATCCATGATATATTTTAGATTCCATTATATTTTTTCATAAACACCATAGGGTTTATCAAATGAACAATATGAGACTTAGGAAACCCTACTTTTTTGGACCCTCCAACCACACCACTGGCTCTCGAATCCCCTTGGGGTCATCTGATGTGGAAACCCATTCATCGGGTCATCCCATGTTGAAGTCTAAATAGAGGTCCATCTCACAGTGGGGAGTTAAACCTAGAACGTCATCATACTGCACCATTTATGGAGAGAGGTAAGATCTCATAACATCAATTAGAACAATAGTGGTATTGAAAAAATTATAAATCAGTTGTAACCTTCTGTGAATAACATCAACTCACTTTGTTCAGAGATTTCTCACCATTAAGGAGTAAAAATCCATCCCACAACCAAGATGTAAAAAAATACTCATAAGTAGGAATTATCTAATCTTAGATGGTCTATGATTAGTACATACTAAGGAAAACATTATAGGTACTCACTTCCGCTATGAAAAGATATGGTGTGAGGCTCTCTCCCCATGTAGAGTAATGTCACCCCATCAACAAAAATGTGTGATCATTGATATTCTATATAGGGGATTCTAACATAAGGTTTGAGAAATATGTCCTCATCTGATATCAATAGGTCTCAACCATGGGATACACATAGGGAAATGAAGATTTTGACTTTATTCTAAAAACTAAAACTGAAGAACCAGTGACATAGGTCATAACCCAAACCATACTCAACCCTCCTGGATATAATCACCATTTGCCGAGAGATCATCCTTTCACTATTGTCGTTGGTCTACTTAACCAAGTCATATACTAACACCCCACCACATCTTCACATCCCAATTATTAAATTTGAAGGTACATATCATTTACACCTCGATACTATCCATTTTTGAATTACACTGACTCTCCCACATGGGATTTATTCACACCCTAAAGACACATATCAGTGGTGAATGTCTCCCTCTTCCTTGCATGTATTATTCCAAGTTCATATTCTCCATCACATGACTCGACAAGAACCCAACATCATACTATAGAGGTATCACATTGAGGATGACCATCTAAAGGGGTCCTAACTGAGTGTAATATTAAAACAATAGGATCAGTCCATGCCTCAACCACCTAATAATGTAGTCTATCTCGACATGATTCCTATGAAATCACTTATTATGGACCCTGAAAATTGAACTAAATACAAGTGTGTCATCTGCTAGTACCACCAAAACCAACTACTTCTATATGAAGATCACTTATTGCAAGTGAAACCATCTAATCAGTTGGTATCTACATATATCTGAAAACTCCACTCACAGGCTCAATCCAAACCTTCACTATATAAGTATGTAGTTCATTGTGGAACTTTAGTGACCTCTATTGCTGGATATCAGGGAATTCCTTAAGACTTTTCACATCTTAAAACCTTATATACTAGTACTAACCACTACTCAATAGGTAGGGGAGCTACTACCTATCCACCTAGAGGGAATGATCTTGTGGTATTGACCATGAACTAAGGCCACATATCTCATCTAGTAATTACGATCATCCAAAAATTGATAACTTGTATGTCTTTTTTTAGAGGAATCATGAATTTGATTGTGATTTAACATAACAAAATGACCACAAATATATATATATAAGTGGGGAGATATCTCAATATGAATATTCAAATATTCAATCCAATACAATGCATGTACTCTTTATCTATCAACCCAATTTCCTAGTATACCAAGTTGACAATATGGTAGTCAATGTCTCGGTGAATGGATATGTCATTCGCCCACACCATACTAGATACCCTATCCAGAGAGCCACACTCAAGACACTCTAATAGTATTTCCTTAATCCCACAAAATCTTCTGAAGGGGACTACATATAACATCATACAAAGGATTGAAACACTTTTAATAGAGATCTGTCATGACCCGACCAAATCGGGGGTTGAGCCTCAACTAACCCAAGCCTGAATCTATAGTACAAGAGCTATAGACCATCACCAAAGGAATAACTTATGCGGGGAGGCATTTGTCGAATTACCTTTATACGCACACAAATCCATCACGATGTAGCAATACATGGGAAAAAAGTTGTAAATGGTGAAAATGTAATGGAAACAACTATGCATGTAATACTACTAGACAGTACAAGGGAACCGTAATGTAAACTGTAAAGTAAAGATAAAAAATACACACTCAACTAGAAGGACGTCCCAATTTGAAAAAATTATAAATTAAAACACTAAGAGAGCATATCTTATAATCTCTATGTTTTACCCACCATACACAATTTAAATTATTGTGTATCCATATGATCCTATGTAATCACTATCGACATGTATGTCATCTACATAAGGCAAGAGACGTGTAGTAAATTACCATAAATAAATGATTATATATATGCCCAGTATGATTCCATGAATTTTTATGGATGGGTAGTAAGCATCAAAATTGGAATATTAAGATAGTACATGGTAAATAGGATGCAGTGAAATAGAAACGAACATCCCAAAAAATAGATTGAGTAACCTCATCCAATCACAAGGGGCTCAACACTGTGTGTATACAAATTTCACGATGAAATATTTCCAGATATATAATTAGATTAATCTCATCCATAAATTAGAATATTAACATGGAAAGCGTGTGGTATACTCCAAAAGTCATTGAAACTCATGGAAAAAGAGTAACCAAATCCAACGGTATGGATATATATGATCAGATAAAAGACACTCAATCGAGAGAGAAAGGAATTCTCCATTGCACCATCAAGGAGAAAAAAATCACACCCCAGTACATCAAGGTGTCTCAACATTGTATGTATCCATAGAGGAATTAATCCCGAGAATAAGGGGGGATTTACTCAAGTTCTTTGAGGGCACACACTATATGTGATAAAGGGTTCCACTTGGTAAGAAGAGGACACTCCCCCATGATGATGGGGGTTCCACTATATATTTTGAGGACCCGCCCCCTTCTGTGACATGGTTTTCCACAATGTTCAATGTGGGCCCACATTCTATTCGATGGGGGGTTACACTCAATAGGTTGAGGACCCACTCCCAATATGATGGGTGTTCCACTCTATAGTTCAAGGACATGTACCCTGGTGCGCCATGTGGGTTCAACTCCAGAAATCATGGACCCATTCTCTACCCAAAGAAGGTTCCACTCTGTAGTGAGAGTAACTACACCCACGATGATGGGGGGGTCCGCTCTATAGGATGAATACAAGCACCCTAGTGTGATAGGGGGTTCTACATTGGTCATCATGGACCCTCACTCTATCTGATTGGGGGTATCCATTTAGTTGGTAGGGGACCCATGCTCATGATGATGAGGAGTTACACTGTATAAAATGCCTATAGGGATCTTGTGGAATCACTATCATTTTTGATAATCCCATAAATTAATTTTCATGCATGAATCATTGAAATCATACCAAAATATCCAAAATAGGGTCCACAATCGCGTTCTATGTGAAAAAACTCTCAGGATGGGATACTTGTAGCCCAATATCTGGGTTCAAAATAAAGATATAAAGAATATCATAGTATAATAAAATAGATTTGATGGGTACACAATGTGTGAGGGGACCCACACAGTGTGTGGTCCTACTCCATCACTCGGTCATGTCCCTAGAAGCACATGGCTCGCCATGTGTGAAGTAGTACACAACATGTGGGGTATATATACAACATTCTCATGCCACCCAGGGTCCCACCCATGTTCTTGGTCATGTCTATATATCCAAGCCGTATATATATATACTTTACTACACACCATTATTCTACACATGGGGTGCTGCCCATGTGCTCTTGTGATTCTCATGTAGTCAGGAACATGGAATGTGCCAGGCCATGTGGCCCGTAGCATGGCTCATCGACAAGGGGATAGGGGTACATGGAGAGTAGGGAGTCTACATAGTGTTCCACCATAATAGATATCTAAAACCATAGTCTTTAGAGTTAGGTCGCAACATGTACATTTTTCTTCAAACTACAAGGTGTGTAGTTAGGAATTTTTCAGAAATCCAAATCTGCTCTCCATGCGCTAAAACCGAATTTACCCCATTGATATCAATAGAGATTTTTTCAAAAATTAGTGTATTTGGTTTTGGATTTTCTTTCCAAACCATCTTTTGGTTAGAAATTTGATTTCGTAGATCCTCAATGTCATGTTGCAAGTTCTAGACAACCTCGAACATTCTGCCTTGGATGATTCAGCTACTAATCAATGAAAAAAACATCCACAACCTACAACATTCCCTGATCTACCCCGGATTCATCAATTCATTCCTCACACGTTGTTTCTTAATGATTTAGGGGTCCTATTAGGAATAGTATCTCCAATCATCATCAAACTAAGGGAGTAGGGCCCTATAGGTGAAAAACATGAAGTAATTGAGGGAGAAAAGAACGAAAATGAACATTTAACTACTTTTTCCAATCATTCTTCTCCGAAAATCAAGAACAATGATATTTGGGGAAAGAAAAAAATCAGTAAATATTTTATTCGAAACATTAGTGCATGTTCACGAAACAATTGGTTTCGATCAAAGAAGGGGATTTTTCCTCTCAATCAACATATTCAAAATGGGTGTAAAACACAAATTGAAGTGTCCTTCCTAGATATTATATTGTTCATCATTAAATACCACTCTCAATGAGGAATTAAGGAATTCATTTTGTTTATTTTTCTTCGATCTTCTATAATTAATTATTTTATCATCGTCTAATTTTATTATCTAGTGGAATAAGGGGAATAAGATCCCAAATCCTCCTAGTGTTTAAGAATCTATCCCTGGAGGACACTCCATAACAATACATTTGTAGGAAATTATGTTTGGTCGAATGAATAAATTAATTAATTAAATTAAATTATTTAAATTAAATTAAATTAATTAATACAATATACATATCACCAATGGGTAATATGTATAAATTCCCCACATCGACCTATTTTAGGAAACAGCTAGTGTAAAGAACATGTTCTGAACTCAATAGTGGTCTCATATTTCTAAACAGTTCCTACATTTATGTTTTATCAAAATCTATTATAGAAACTTTGGGTAACATAAAAAGTAATTAATGAATAATAGATATTATTATCTATGTATATTCATGAATTAGATAGTGTATTAGAGGCTTAAAATGAGAATAAATCCAATCTTAAGCATGGAATACACTAAATTTTTTTAAAGATTATTTTACTACCCTTTGATGGAAACCCATTTTTAAATCAAAATTTTGAAAATTTTATAAGCTATATTTGTAAAAATCAACTTATTCCCTATGATTGGGACATTTAATTTTACATTGGAAAATTTTTTGGTATTTTTCTGACAATGTTCAATTTTTAATGAATAGTGAAAAATACTGCATTTTACATCAAAACTGATTTTTCATATAATTTAATTATATGGTTATATTATCTTATTAATTTGTTTTAAAGTGAAAATAGAATATATTTTTACCATTTAATCCAATAGTGGTCATTATAATTAATTTTACTTTGGAATTGGGCATAAACTAATGCCAAACTTTTCATAGATATTGTTTCAAAAAAACCCGCTATTTTTTTGACAAAGGAAATAATTTTTAAATTAATTGCTGAAATACATGTGTTTGGAATTTTGTAAAATGGATTAAATATTTGGAATCAGAGGGTCCAAATAATGTAATCAAGAATTTTTTGTTTTTTGAATTTGTGAATAGTAACGACGGTAATTATCTTTATTTATCATGATTAATTAGTAATCGGGTAGTTAAGGATAATAAAATAATATCATAATAATAGAAAATGACACTAAAATGTGTCCTAATACTACTATTTGTATCATGGCCGACCATTGGATGCCTTGTAAAAAACTTGGGGACCCCATGGAATCACTTTTGTGTGATAATGACTTTTTATCTTGTTATATTTTTAAAAAAAGTAAATATAACAATGAATGTATCACCTGAGTTAAAAAATTTCAATTTTGTATACATAAATGATTTTTTAGACTATAAATATTCATTGTAAGGATATAAATATTTCCTACATCATAGAATTTTTTCATAATTTTTAGACATTAAATAAATTAAATTATATATGAGACTATGATGATGCAGAGATATCTCATTATTTAACGATATAAATAAAATGAAACGATAATGTAAAATATATAACCTACACATGTAAAAAACCTATTATATGGGTGGATTTATAACCCTTATCATTTTATCCTTGAAATACATCAATGTGGGACCTTTAAAATCTAAAACTCATTTGAAAATAATGTAACATTTTATACCATTCCAAGAGTGCCCCTCCTCTTCTCTTATAAAAGGCCCCCACCTCTACCTCCTTACCCACACCTATCAAGCCTTTGGCTCGGCCAATATCTTCTCATTTTCTCTCTCCACATCCTTATCCTAATCTTAGAATCCTTAACATAGGCAGGAAGCTCATCAAGAAACCCTTTTGGTTCAAACCAAAGGGAGTTACCCGATTTAAATGTAATGTCTTCACTTGTGTTCTTTTGTTTTATTTTGCTTCTCCAACCCCATAAACTATTTTTATTCATTTCTTTTGTAATAACAACAGTATCTTAAATTTACTAGTATGTTTTTATATGAATTATTCGAGCTACACTTACACACAAATACATCTAATGGATAAAAAACATACTGTTTCCGTGGATGGAAAATTTCTGCCTCACGAAAAGATGATTGTTCAACACTCATATAACACCTTCAAAGGTGGCCGTTAAGATGTCACTATATTTATATATGATATAAAATATTTTTATGTTTTCTTTATGCTTCTGTATTTTTCATTTATGGCATACCTTTATGGATTCCATTATGGGTATACACGATATCTTCATTTTAGGAAGTGCGGACTACCGCCCCCTCAAAGTGATTTTATTCGTTAATACCATATGTGGTACATATTAAGGATAGATTTAATGATATAATATATGATACCATAATGGAATTATAATACTATTATGTTTCATTATGTTTTAATTCCATTAAATATGAAATAGAAATGGAAGTAGTGTTCATGCATACGTACGACTTACCGTCTCCATGAACGCTGCATTTCATTTCCTACCTCTAAATGTTATGTAATATTATAAATTCATGTATATTCTAAATATATATGATATATATGATATCTAAATCATGAATATAGTTCTGGATATAATGAATATTTTACCCCATGAACAACATGTAATTATAAGAAATCCATTTTTGACTCAAGTACCAATGATCGACAAAACGACTGTTATTAACGTAAATAATTGCATAGTGTTCATAACATGGTAATAAGTGATATAAAAAGAACAATGAACTTGAAAAAGGTTCTTAAGAAAGTATAAATTAACCCAAGTTTTTTATTCAGGATGTTAAAGAATGATCAAGTCATGTCAGACCCGAGGTATGAGACTTTTTCTCAATCTGCTTTCATTGAGACATATTTTGTTTTATATACAACTTTTTTTATATGGTGTATGAAACCCTTTGACTTTTATGTTTATTCAAAAGGAATATTTTTTATACGAAGTGTTTTACTAGACGACAAAATGGAATGTTTTTTTCATACGTATGCGGCGACAACGACTTTTCCGCCGCCATGACCATTATTTGAGTTTCAGCTTCCTCTACAAGCCATAACTTATTTTTAAATGAAAAATAAATACCATGTTTTACTTTTCTTTTAGTTTTGTATTGAAAATTGTTTTCAAAATGTTTTTATTATATCAATGTATTATATTGATATCTTTTAATTGAAATGTGTAAATGTTATGTTTCCTTTATGCATGTTTTATGTGATACGATTATGTTATGGTTCTTGGGAATTGTTATGAAGACGGGTGGTTCTGTGAAAAACTAAGGGCGAGTGAGCCTGATATATCTCTCCAATGCATTGGGTAATGCAATGTAATTCAACGTTAAGGTTTCTTCGAAGAGATTTAGGGAATATACTATGATGGGTATTCCAAATGTAACCATCAGGGTTAGTCCCTACGTAAGAATGTTATGAATGCCTCGAGTTACCTTTATGTATTATGATTACTATGATTTATTCATGATTTGATGTGGTATGTTAAAATGCTTATGTTTTATGAGTAAAGTATGTTTTCATACATGGACTAATGTTTTATTTTCATACGTTTATATACATTACTGAGCTTTTTTTGCTCATACCATGTTTTTGAAATGTTTTTCAAAGGTCAAGGGAAAGGTACATGATGTGATGATAGTGTCAAGGATGTGTCAAGAAAGAATCCTTGTTTTATTTTAAATATGTTTCCATTGATGGGGAAAATGAGTACTATCTTTTATGTAACCACTTTGTTTAAATGTGTAGTGTAATTCATGTTTTATGATCTATCTCTATAAAACTCTAAACCTGAAAATATCCTCAACATGTATTCTAGAAGTAACTCAATATTAAGTAATGTTTAAGGCTGGGGCCATATAGTTGATATCAGGGGTCGGTTTAGATAACTTTAGGAGTTAGAATTCTGTTAAATTATTCTAAAAAAATATTTTTTTAATGGTCAAATTGAAATGATATAGCATTTGAAGATTACCATGTTTCTTCAACTAAGACATGTTTGTTCAGAATGGTTTTCCATAGATGAAATAGGGAAGCAGTGCTAGGAAGGCATACAGAAGGAAATAACCATCCGAATAAGTATCCTAAGATTGGTGGAATTGGAACTGAATAGTTTGTTGCAGTGATGGAGCAGTTTACTCAAGCGATAAATGGTGGTGGTATCCATGCACGAGATAAGCCAGATCAACCGCAGAGGAACATGTCAGTGGTGGAACATTTGATAAGGAAACATCCCCCATCATTCAGAGGATCATCTGACATTGTGCTAGCTGAAGGGTGGATTAAAGAACTCGAGAAGAATTTCGATGTCATGGGGTGTTCATACAATCAAAAGGTTAGTCTTTCTATTTACCATTTGGAGGGTGAAGTAGATCAGTGGTGGTCGATGGTTAAAAATATCAGGGACGCTGATGAGATTGATGCTCTGGATTGGGATGAATTCAAAGGTACGTTTCTTGAGAAGTATTTTTCTAAGGCTGTTCAACTTAGTATGGAAAAAAAATTCCAGGAATTGAGGAAAGAGGAAGACATAGTGGCTGCCTATGAAAAAAGGTTCACTCGATTGGCAAGGTATGCTCCAAATTTTATCCGAGAACTTGATAGTAAAATCAATTGTTTTTACTCAGGATTGAAGCCAAAATATTTAAGGGCTTTAGCTTCTCGTGAGTTCAAGAGTTATGAAAAGCTTGTTCGATGGGCTGAGAAGGTGGAAATGTAGTTTTCCGATGATCAAGTGTTCTATAACAACTAGCAGAAAAAGAGACCGAGGTGGCAGGAGAAAGGAAATAATTATTCAAAAAGGTCTGACGGTAAGAAAACTAAGTTTCCGGTTTGTGATAAATGTGGTAAAAGGCATGCTGGGGAATGTCTTCCGAATTCTGGATAGTGTTACCAATGTGGTATGATTGGACATAAGGCTCTTGATTACACTGAAAAAGATCAGAATGATGGTAAGACCAAATTTGATTTACAGTTAGTGAAATGTTTCAAGTGCAATGAGATGGTTCATTATGAAAACGAGTGTCCGACAAAGAGCTCAAGTGATGTGAAGAAGTTAGAATACAAGTAGAAAGGGGTGGTAAAATCCTTTGCAACTACTTCATCAGATGTTGGTCCCTCCAATGAAGTGGTATCAGGTACTTTGTTTTTTCGTATTATGCCAGTGTGTTGTTTGATTCGAGGTCTACACATTCTTTCATCTCTGAAAACATTTCTAGTAAAATGGGAATACCATCTCAAGAAATGACTCCTGAACTTGTGGTAAAAACACCTGGGGGAAATGTTTAGGCAAAAATAATTTATATGAATCTTCCTATCCTTATCCGTGGAAAGATCCTACTTGAAAACCTTATTGTTTTACCACTAGTAGAGTTTGATGTTATCCTATGTATGGATTGGCTCTCTATTTACCATGCTAAGATTGATTGTAGAGCTAAAGAAGTTTTTTTCAGAAAGAATTTCAGTTTGTGTACAAGAATGAACCCTTACTTTTGATAACATATCATGAGGCTGAGAAACTTGTAAAAGATTGAAATGTATGTTACCTTGCACATATTTTTGAAAATGAAGGAACTGTTCAGGATAATGTTGTGCCAGTGGTAAATGAGTATCCTGATGTTTTTTCTGATAAGTTCCTTGGAATAATACAAGATTGGGAAGTTGAGATTAATGTTGACTTAGTTCCGGATGTTAATCCAATTTCAAAACCCCCTTATCGAATGGATCAAATTCGTCTTTTTGAGTTGAAGGATCAATTGCACGATTTATTATAGAAAGGTTTCATTCGACCTAGCACATCACCATGGGGTGCTCCTATTTTATTTGTTAAAAAGAAAGATGGTTCTATGAGACTTTTCCTTGATTATAGATCCTTGAATAACATCACTATTAAGAACAAATATCATTTGCCTCATATCTATGATTTGTTTGATTAGCTCCAGGGAGCTCAGTGTTTTTCAAAAAATGTCCTGAGATCGGGGTAACAATAGTTGAAGGTAAAGGAATCAGATATTCCGAAGACCGATTTTTGTACAAGATATGGACATTATTAATTTTTAGTAATGCCTTTTGGGGTAACCAATTCACCTGCTGTATTCTTGGACATTATGAATAGAATTTTCCATGATATCTTGGATAAGATTGTGGTTGTTTTCATTGATGATATTATGGTGTTTTCTAAAAGTAAAGAGAAGCATGAAAGACATTTAAGGGTTATTTTGCAAACATTAAAATAAAATAAATTGTATGGGAAATTCAGCATGTGTGAGATTTGGTTGCAAAAAATTTCTTTCCATGGTCATATTGTTTCTAAGAATGGGATAACTCTTGATCCTCCAAAAACAAAGGTTGTTGAAGAATGGCCAAGACACACAAATGTAACGGAGATTCATAGCTTCCTTAGTTTGGCGGGCTATTACTGAAGGTTTGTTAGAAATTTTTCATGGTTATCTAGTCAAATGAAAAAGCTAACTCGTAAGGGTGTTAAGTTTATCAGGATAAAATAATTTGATGATTTTTTTCATGAACTGAAAAGAAGATTGGTGAATGCTCTAGTTTTGGAACTACCTTCTAGGTATGGGGAGTTTTTTATCTACAGTGATGATTCATTGAAAGGACTTGGTTGTGTCCTAATGCAGAATGATCAGGTAATTGCATATGCTTCATGACAGTTGAAAAATCATGAGGTAAATTACCCTACATGTGATTTGGAATTAGCTATTTTTGTTTTCTCTTTAAAAATTTGGAGACATCATTTGTTTGGAATAAAGTGTGAAATATATACCTACCAAAAAAGTTTAAAGCATATATTCACTAAGAATGAATTGAACATGAGATAGAGGAGATGGCTATAATTAATCAAGGATTATCATTGTACAATTAATTACCATCCAGAAAAAGAAAATAAAGTGGTTGATGCTTTGAATCAAAAAAGTAATGCTTCATTAACAATGTTGTGTTTGGAATGTGATCCTTTGGTTTAGGATTTGATGAACTTTGGCATAGAAGTTGTTAGTGCAGGATGTCCTTCGGTTTTGTTTCAGGTATTATTGAAATATTCTCTATTAGACAGAATTAAGAAAGCACAGAAGCCAGACAGTGAGTTGAAAAAAAGGTAGAGCTGGTTCAGATGGGTAAGATACCTGAATTCAACATTGATAATGATTATGTTTTGAGATTTGGGAAGAGATTGTGTGTGCCTTGTGATTCACAGTTGAAAAGATAGTTGTTATGTGAAACTTGTAGTTCTCCGTTTTTAGTTCATCCAGGCTGTACTAAGATGTATAGAGATCTTCGGGAGTATTACTGGTGGGACGGAATGAAAAGAGATATTGCTGATTTTGCTGTGAAGTGTTTGACTTGTCAACAGGTTAAAGCAGAGCGGCATTTACCGAAAGGGATGCTTCAGCCTTTACCAGTGCCAGAGTCAAAATGGGAGAATATATCCATGGACATTGTTGTGGGATTTCCGAAGACACCTCGAGGTAATAATGCGATCTGGGTTATTATTGATCGCTTGACAAAATCTGCTCATTTCCTTTCCATACGAGATACTTTTTCCCTTGATCAACATTCCCGTTTTTATCTTAAAGAGATAGTCAAGTTACATGGAGTTCCTCTCTCCATTATATCTGACCGTGATCCCAGGTTCACTTCTAACTTTTGGAAAGGCCTTCAGAAGTCGTTGGGTACTGAATTAAATGTTAGTACAGCCTTTCATCCTCAATCATATAGGCAGTCAGAAGGAAAAAATTTTAAATTGGAGGATATTCTACGTGCTGGTTCGATGGATTATCAGGGATATTGGGACCAACATCCTTATTTGGTTTATTTTTCCTATAATAACAGTTTTCATTCCAATATACAGATGGAACCATTTGAGGCATTATATGGGAAGCGGTGTCGAAATCCAGCTTTTTGGGATGAAGTGGGTGAATGGAAGTTGATGGGACCAGAATTGGTATAAGAGTTGGCAGAAAAAGTTCAGCTGATAGAGAAACACATGAGAACAGCTCAGAGCAGGCAGAAGAGTTATGCAGACAACACTATGAAGGATCTCTCTTTTGAGGGAGGTGATCGTGTTTTTCTCAAAGTATCACCATGGAAAAGTGTGATGCAATTTGGTAAGAAAGGAAAGATGAGTCCAAGGTTCATTGGTCCATATGAAATTCTTGAGAGAGTCGGATCAGTTGCATACCGAGTGGCTTTACCTCAAAGTTTATCTCAGGTACTCAATTTTTTTCAAGTTTCAATGTTAAGGAAGTACATGCCAGATCCATCTCATGTTTTGAGTCCGGATGTGGTTTAGCTGGAAGAGAATCTATCTTGTGAGGAACAACCTATCTAGATTCTTGACCACATGGAGAAAGTGTTTCGAAATAAGGTGATTCTTCATGTAAAGGTTTTGTGTAAGAACCAAATGAGTGAAGAGGCAACATGGGAATATGAAAATGCAATGAGGGATAAATACCCCCACTTATTTGATAAGTAAATAAATTATGGGGACGCAATTTTCTAAAGGTGTGAAGTATGTAACATCCCAAGTAAGTAATGAATAATATATATTCTTATCTATGTCTATTTAGGAATTAGATAGTGTTTTAGATGCTTAAAATGAGAATAAATCCAATCTTAAGTATGGAATACACTTATATATTTAAAAGACTGTTTTACTGCCTTTTGATGGATTTTTTTTTTAAATAAAACTGTTGAAAATTTCATAAGCACTATTTTTCAAAAAAAAACATATTCTTTATTATTGGGGCATTGAATTTTACAATGGACAATGTTTTGGTATTTTTCTGACAATGTTCATTTTTTAATAAATAGTGATAAATACTGCATTTTACATCAAAACTGATTTTTCATATAATTTAATTATATGGTTATAATATCTTTTTAATTGGTTTTAAAGTGTAAATAGAATATATATTTACCATTTAATCCAATAGTGGTAATTATAATTAATTTCACTTTGAATTGGGAATAAACTAATGCCAAACTTTTCATAGATATTGTTTTAAAAAAACCCGCTATTTATTTTGACAACGGGAATTATTTTTAAATTAATTATTGCAATTTATGTTATTGGAATTTGGAAAAATTGATTCCATATTTTGAATCCGACGTTTCAAATTATGTAATTAAGACTCTTTTGTTTTGGACTTTGTTAATAGTAAAGACGGTAATTGTCGTTAATTATCTTGATTAATTAGTAATCGGGTAGTTAAGGATAATAAAATAATATCATAATAATAAAAACATATACCAAAAGGTGTCCTAATACTACTGGTTGTGTAATTTCCGACCATGGGATTCCTTTTCGAAACTTGGGGACCCCATGGAATCACTTTTGTGTGATAATGGCTTTTTATATTTTTATTTTTTTAAAGAAAGTAAATATAGCAAAGAATGTATCACCTAAGTAAAACATTTTTAATTTTGTCTAAATAAATGATATTTTGGACTATAAATATTCATTGAAAATATAAAGATATTTACTATATAATAGTGTTTTTTTATAATTTTTAGACATTAAATAAATTAAATTATATATGAGACCATGATGATGCAGCGATTACCTCTTTATTTAACGATTTAAATAAAAGGAAAAGATAATGTCAAATATATGACCTAAAAAAGTCAAAAACATATTGTATGGGTGGATTTATAACACTTTTCACCTTAACTTCAAAATAAATCAATGTGGGACCTTTAAAATCCAAATCTCGTTTGAAAATAATGTAACATTTGTTTCCTTTCCGAGAGTGCCCCTCCTATCCTCTTGTAAAAGGCCCTCACCTCTACCTCCTTACCCACACCTCTCAAGCATTTGTCTCGGCCAAGATCTACTCATTTTGTCTCTACACATCCCTCTCCTCATCCTAGAATCCATAACATTGGCAGTAAGCTCTTCAAGAAACCCTTTTGGTTCAAACCAATGGGAGTTACCAGATTTAAAGGTAATGTCTTCACTTGAGTTCTTATGTTTTATTTTGCTTCTCCAACCCCCTAAACCCTTGTTATTCATTTGTTTTGTAACAACACCAGTATCTTAAACATACTAGGATGTTGTTATATGAAATATTCGAGCTACACTTACCCACAAATACATCTAATGGTTAAAGAACATATTGTGTCTGTGGATGGAGAATTTATGCCTCGCGAAACGATGATTGTTCAACACTCATATAACACCTTCAAAGGCGGCCATTAAGATGTCACTATATTTATATATGATATATAATATATTTATGTTTTTTTATGCTTTGGTATTTTTCATTTATGGCATACCTTTATGGCTTCCATTATGGGTATACGCGATATCTTCATTTTAGGAAGTGCGGACTACCGCCCCCTCAAAGTGATTTGATTCGTTAAAACCATATGTGGTACATATAAAAGAAAAGATTTAATGATATTATATATGATACCATACTGGAATTATAATAATATTATGTATCATTATGTTTTAATTCCATTAAAAATGATACAGAAATGGAAGTAGCGTTTATGCGTACGTATGGCTTACCGTCTCCATGAACGGTGCATTTCATTTCTTACCTCTAAATGTTATGTAATATTATAAATTCATGTATATACTGGATATATATGATATATATGATATCTAAATCATGAATATAGTTTGGGATATAATGAATATTTTCCCCCTAAACAACATGTAATTATAAGAAGTCCATTTTTTACTCAAGTACCAATGATCGATAAAACGACAGTTATTAACTTAAATAATTACACAGTGTTCATAACATGGTAATAAGTGATATAAAAGGAACAATGAACGTGAAAAGATTCTTAAGAAAGTATAAATTAACTCAATTTTGTTATTCAGGAGTTTAACGAATTATCAGGACAAGTCGGACCCGAGGTATAGAACATCGTCTCAATCTCCTTTCATTGAGGCATATTCTTTTTTATACTCAACTTTCTTTTATACGGTGTATGAAACCCTTTGAATTTTACGTTTATTCAAAAGGAATCTTTTTTATACGCAGCATTTTACTAAACGACAAAAGGGAATGTTTTTGTCGTACGTATGCGGCAACAACATCTTCTCCGCCGCCGTGACCATTTTTTGAGTTTCAGCTTCCTCTACAAGACATAACTAATTTTTAAATGAAAAATAAATACCATGTTTTACATTTATCTTATTTTGGTATTGAAAATGGTTTTCATAATGTTTTTATTATATCAATGTGTTTTGTTGATATCTTTTTATTGAAATGTGGAAATTTTATGTTTCCTATATGCATGTTTTATGTGATACGATTATGTTATGGTTCTTGGACATTGTTATGAAGACGGGTGGTTCCATGATAAACTAAGGGCGGGTGAGCCCGATATAGCTATCCAATGCATTGGGTAATGTGAAGTAGTTAAAATTTAAGGTTTATCTGAAGAGATTTATGGAATATACTGTGATGGGTATTCCAAACGTAGCCATGAGGGTTACTCCCTACGTAATAATGTTATGAATGCCTCAAGTTACCTTTATGTCATATGATTTCTATGATTTATTCATGATTTGATGAGGTCTGTTAAAATTCTTATGTTTTATGAGTAAAGAATATTTTCATATGTGTACTAATGTTTTATTTTCATACTTTTATATCCCTTACTGAGTTTCTTATGCTCATCTCATGTTTTTGAAATGTTTTTCACAGGTCACGGGAAGGGTAAAAGATATGATGATAGTATCAAGGAAGTTTCAATAAAGAATCCATGTTTTATTTTAAATATGTTTACGTTGATGGGAAAAATGAGTATTATCTTTTATGTAACCACATTGTCTAAATGTGGAGTGTAATGAATGTTTTATGATATAACTCTCTAAAACCCTAAACCAGAAAATATCCTCAAACTATATTCTTGAAGTAACCCCATATTAAGTAATGTTTAAGGTTGTATCCTTATACTATTTTCAAACAATAAAAAAATATTTAATATTTTAATAAAATAAATTTATGGCACACTAGGCTTTGAAATAGAATGTAGTCTCAATGCTTAACTCTAGAAATATATATTGAAATATTTGAAATTCATTCAAGGGAAAAACAGGGTCTCTACAAAATTATTCTAGGAAACCATAATTATGATGTATTTTGATGAATTTGTAATTTTTATTACCTAAGAAAAAATAGAAATGGTATGTTCTTTTATAATCATTAATCATTTCTTTCTTACTCTAAATTTTGATGATTTTATCATCTACATGTAGAATATAGAAATTTTAAACCTTATTTTCAAATTTATAGACACATCTATCAATGAATATAGAATTGATATAATTCACAATCATGAAAATATTACCTATCCAAAAAAATAAATAAAATTTATATTTCAATATATGAATAGAATATAATTAAATAATTATTATTTTATATCAAACACTATAATGTTCTTAGAAAACACAACTGTGACACTAATTTAAAATGAAATCCAAACTCAATAATGTTCTCTGGTTATTAGAGTTTGGTTAATAGAGGTTGTGGTATACATTAACAATTTAAAAAGGATAGATCCATTATATAAATAATTACAAATAGACCATATTAAAAATGGTTTAGTATAAAAAAGAAAACATTCATGCCTAATGAATATCACTATCCAAAAAAATGTATATCCCTCTAACTATTTTTTTAGTATTTTTTAAAAACCACAGTATGGTTAAAATGAGAACAATTATAAGAATCCTTTATAAATAATACAATAACCAAATCAAACTATTTCATTAAAATGAATAATCCCTAAATTAACATATGTATACTTCACACCAAAATAATAATCCAAACTATAATTTAATAAAAAATCCAAAGAGGGTCAATTCCTCATTATATAATGCCAAAACATCACGAACATCACCCCTAAAGAATGAAACCTCATTCTTGTGCAGTGTCACCTCACAGGCTATAACCATCAAAATTAGTATCCAAATAGAGTTGAAATATTACTAAACCATCACCGAAAACCTCCATTACTAGTGGAATGTTTCAACCACTAGTAAAATATCATTTGCGTATATTTGAAACATGTAGTTATAGAGATATAATACAGAGACTAAGCTCGAAATGATTCTGAATAATAAAAACTCTATGCCACTATGAAAACAACCTTCACTACCACAACTTTCTAACTATAAAATCATTAAAATGAATCATAGCATGAAGATAAGACTAAATCTCCAATAACCTTACCATCACAAACTAATAAATTTCTAAACACACCTGAAAAACAATGGACAATGATGATTCAAAAATACACCCCTAAATAAAACTATAATTTATGTTGTGTAACACTCTTGAAAGGATTCAAAATTTCAAATAAATGTTAGTTTATGAAGAAAAAACATGAAATTTTTTTTGTAGTGGATACCCTTGAGGTAGACCGTACATAATGATTTGAGACGAAAACATGATTGGTGGAATGAGGGGTTACAAGGAAGATGAATCACTACTAATGAAACCCAGGGAATTAGTCTTCACAAGAGGAAAGGAAAATTATAAACCTATTGTACAATAAATAAGTAAAACACCAACTCAACTTACACTTCTATAATCTACCATTGAATACTAAAAAATTATATTAACAAATATAATTATCACTTAATAAATAGGTCGAGTATAGTATATATTGTAGTAGGTCCATAAGAATGTGATGAGGAAAGATAATGGAGATTTCAACTATCATCATAGATGTAAATTGAAAAAAAAAATTACCATTAATTAAAATCATTATTTAAAACAACTTAAATTCTTTATATTAATGGAAAATCCTTTCACTTATAAAATTCAAAACAACAAATACATATTTCATCAATAATTATGGGGTTAATAATGGTGGTACTAGATGCATGGGTAGTAATAACAGCCCACCAAGGCCCTCATCTGCTTTCAATGATTATAAAAAACTAAAAAAAATAAAAAAATAATATGACACGAATAAAAAAGAAATATTTGACGAAAATATAAAATAAAAACACACAAAATAAATAATTAAATGTAATAGAGAAGAGAGATATGTACTTTAAGGAATATAGGAACCCATTTCTCAAAATATGGGATAATATAGAATTATGTTAAACCTTCCATAAAGAAAACTATATATATTGAATATGAGATAGAGAAACCCAAGTGATTAGGAGATCAATAAAATTCTATTTTATATAATCATAAAATATTACAAGAGAAGTACATTAATAATTTTTTAAATTTTAATAATAAATATTATTGAAATATTTGATAAATAATCGAGATATCTGTGATTGGGAATTAAAAAAACTCCAACACTCAAACACTATATCCAAATTAGTTTTCATATCGTAGTCATCTATCATGTTTCCCTTTTATATTCCAATAACAATAGACATGAAATTTTCACCAACAAAATATTCGTACAAAAAGGGATTGATTATATCTCCATATATTGGAAAAAGATGTTACAAATTGTGTCAAAACTATTTACTATAATTTTTCTACGTTTTTTAAAACAAACAAAAACAATATTGATGATGTAATAGAGGATATGTTCGTATAATGATGAGACATGTTAATTTCAATGAACATATCTAAACATTGAAAATATAGAAATTTTTATATGAATATATAAATAATTGAAACATGATGTTTTATGGGATCATATACATAAGTAACAAATGTGACTGTAGAGTTAACAGAAAAGTAATGGTGATAGTGAGTACTCTAGAAGGGATATAAAACACTGTTAGGTTTTTGTGGTGAGGAATAAATTGATATTAGGAAATATAATATAATAAAAATATTGTTAGGAAGGTATATTGAAAAATTTCATTACGGATGCTAGTGTTGATTCTATATAAATTAACATGAGAAATATGAAATTGGGAAACACTGTGATTTTCATAGAAACTAGTAAATGTATATTAGTTTATATATAAATTATTTTTAATATATTCTTCTGAATATCCATTAATATAAAATAAATTATTTTCATGAAATATACTTATGACATGTCATCGTATAGACAAATAAGTTACAATGAAGTCCAATATGTATTCATTTTTTTATATATTCAATATTTTAATATTTTGTTGATTTTAAAATATGTAATTTCATAATATTTTATATTCAATATTGGTAATCATATTTAGATGTTTTACAATACCTTTAAAATGTGTTGGAACTTTTTTCTATCACTAGAAATCTCGAGAAGATGAAGATATCCAACCCATTGATAATAGATTTGGGAGTTCAATGTATACTAAAAATATCTAGCATCTATGGTATAAATGGAGATAGATTGGGACATCACATTGATGAATAGTTTAAATGAAAATTTTAATTCGATAGTGTCATGAAATATCATTAAAATTAATATGTCACTAAGAGAGAGTATAATTAATAGAAGAACTATTATTCATCTTTCTTAGAAGTGGAATGGAGTTAAATTAGAGAATTGTAACAAAAAATTAAATAAATAATGTATTATTATTTTGATGATATTTGATATTAGAATTAATTTACATTATAAGGATTCTATATAATACATCAATAAAAATATATTAACATGGAATAAGTAATATTGGGATTGTAAATATTGGGATATTAAGGGAAATTAAAATAATACTACAAATATATATTTCTAGTGGAATATAAATATTTTTTATCTTATTTATTTTTATCATGGATACTTGAATTTAATTTATAAATCCATCATTTAGATAAATGGGTGAATATTGAAGAAGATGTAATTTATTTCGGTGTGTATTTATTAATAACTAAACTATCATAAATGTATTCCACTTGGTGAGTTGTTCAGTTTCTTAAATATTAATATATGAAAACAATATCCCCTATAGATTTATGTACATGTATTGATCTATGGTTGTATGAACCTTAGATATATCGTACTAAAATGGGTTTATTTGAAAATATTTTTTATAGTGTATGATTTGAAAAAATTTCATTTTTATATTGATTGAATTATCATTGGCTACTGTAATATATATGGTTGGGTGATTTTTCTCCCATGTCGTTTGGGCGGTATGACCTCATCCAAACCTACCAATATTGAAGAGCATGCTAACTAGCGTATAGAGTATATAAAAATTTTGTGATACTACTCTATCAATTTTATAACTTGATTAAATAAATAGCAAATATAAATATTGAATTATATCATGGTAATAAAAGTGTATTATAACTACGATCAAACCACTAATATCTAATGGAATCCACTTGCTATATAAAAAACCATGAATATCATGAAACCATAAAATAAGGATATCCTATTTGATTTATAAATAAAAAATTAATATATGATTTAATATTAATAGTGAAATAAATAAATAAATGACTCATTCTATATAATTATCTCCCAAACTATATCAAACTACTCTAGTCAGATCCCTATACCACCTATCTATAGGGAAAAAGCTAAATTTTACAATAAAATCACGGTGAACATTTAAATAATGGGAATAAAATTAAATATGACTAAAATGAGAATGTCATTATATATTCTATCATATATTCGTTATTCGTTTATAGGAAAACAAATCTGGGAGAAGCATAAAACTCCATGCAATCACGTCAGTTCATCACGTACAAACAAGAACACAATGATAAATGAAACCAACATCTTTGGATAGTAATAGAAATTCATATTTTGTATGAAAAAATTTAGGTACAGGAAAATACATATCAAATTGTGGGCATATGGGATAGTTTGGGATCCTCTCAATATTTTTTCATCCTCCTAAAACTCATCAATTAATAAAACATAGGAAATATAATCTTGACAACCGGATCCTAAAATCCTAAGACCATCCCCATACAGAAATACCACATTATTATCAAAATGATAAATAGTTAAAATATTTACGAATTGAATGCCATTATAAACCCATTATATTAGATAATAATTGACTTATTTCATGATCATCATATCCATTAATAATTGAGGAAGATGAAGGATATTGTGATTTAATTTCAACACCCCCATCCCAATTTCTAATGGCATATCCATGTCATTTTCTACAATAACATGATAAACAAAAGTTGTGAAAATTTTAAAAAAATAAAAAATATATATACCACCATATGTTATGGAATAAAGGTACCATCTTACACTTTAGTGATCTTTCCAAAACAAGGGATTCATGAGTGAGGAGGTCATGTAATTCTACACAATAATCCTTGAGTCTAAAAGGTTACAACCACATAATTTGTATAAGTGAAAAAAAATTAGGAAATTAAAACCTCGTGAATGGTAGATGAAACCTATAGGAAATCTCTTATCAATACACATGTAACAACATGGTATTTTTTAATATATTTACCTTAAAATTAATATGGTGTTTTCAATAACATTTTCACATGAAATGTTGGACCAAAAAAATCAACTGTTATAATCAAGATGTTGAATTGTGTGGTATAAATAAAGGTACCCAAATTACAAAATCTTTCTACAAATAAAAATAAAATTTATTTCTAATAAAATTTATTTTTTGAAATTCAATTATTGTACCTAATGACTAGTTTTTTCTATAAATAAATTTTTTATAAAAAATGTATTTTTATATAAAAATAGTTATATTTTGGATAAATGATGCTAAATTTATTTTATATAATAATAATATTTAAACAATAAATTTATTGTTAATATATAATAAATGATATTAAAAATAATAAATGTATAAAAATTCAATTTTCAACAAAAATAGTTGTTTAATATATCAATTTTCTTAACTAAAAAATATATTTTTACAATTTCTATATTGTATTTTATTACATGGAGTATATATTTATAATCATGAAATAAAAATTTAGTATGATTTATTATCTTATAATTTTCATAAAAAATTAATTACTACTCTAAAAATTTAATCTTGTATAATAAGGGTAAAAATGGGAAACTAAAGATGCTCAAATCATTTAATGTTAATAGGAAAAAAGACCATCTATAACACAATGTATAAATTTTACATTCAACCCCACTAACCATAATATGTTTTACTTACCTAAATCAAATAAAACCCATGTTATTCTATCTTTATAGTTCACCTTATATTCAATTCCAAGGAATGTCTCCCTATTTCATTTACAGAAGGACCTCGCCTCCAAAATCTATAATACACTATGTACATAAATTGACCTAGAAACCCAAAAAATATAACCTCAAATATAAACATATTTAAAATTTGTATATTATGGTTATAGTAAATTTATGAAATTATACCAATACCAAGAGGTTATTCAAGATAATACTCAAACTCTAAACGTCAGTATTCTTATCTCCATATTATTATTATTTTCTTTAATATCTCACATCTAGCCTCGTCAAAACCATTACTAATCCAAAATATTCAATGGAATAAATTTAATTATTATAGATAAATTTCATTATATTGATTAGATAAATATTTTCTATCAACATCCAACTCATTAGAAAAATGAAAATATATCTTATTTTATGTTTATACTACCGTATCCCTTGATTACAAATATCCTTTTTTCATCAAAAACTAACATGGATGGTTCTAATAATATATTTAATATATAAAAATGAAATTTATGTCATTAGTAAAATATATAAATTTAAATGTGGAATTATATTAATATATCAATTTATTAAAAAATGAAAACATTCCTTGTGTGTACGTGTAGACTATCGCCTCTATAAATGACATATTTTTATTTCATCACTACCTTATAAGGATGGTTGTAAAATATATTTGAGAAATTTATAAGATATTAAATAGTAATATAGATGATGGATAACATTTTTATTGGATGAAGGAAATTATTATCGTCATAATGTAATCTATTAATACCGATAAATCACCCAAAACAAGTTCATTATGAATATTTTTCACATGAATCGTGTCAACTTTTACATCAAATGAACATGAGAATGCATAAATCATTGAAAAAATTTTATTTGAATATATATAATTATCAATTAATATTTAATTTTTTTTAAAATAAAATGCTTTTATACTTTTCATATGATACATTAATGAAAGAATCAATATTATTAACACATGATGATGGGAACACACTATAATGAACTAATATGTGTTTAGGGAATTATTATAAATTTACTATGAAACAATAATAGATATGAAAATTTTTAGGAAATTAGTTGTTAATATTTTTATATTTGTTATACGTGAGGTTAAGGAAATTTCATGGTAGTAGAGAGTTAAGGAAAACAAATCACCTCAAACTTCCTTCATTAATACAATCGTTATATTGTGCATCGATTTTTTATTATATGGTGTATATATTACCAATTTTGAATGTTCTATATTTATTATCTTTTATTTAGGGTTTTTTATTTTATTTTTTATGTAGTTTTTAAGTGTTATCATTAAAATGATACGATATTCTTAAGTGATATGTTGTCCGAATTTTCTTTCCTTGAGAAAAATTAAAAAAAAACTTGTTTTTGTGTCATTAATATTCTACCATATAGATTATATTTTTCTGATATTTATTGAAATTCATTTGATTTAAAAATTCCCTATAACTACTCTTGCTGAAGGGTTTTGTATCCATGTGTTGTTTCTGCCATGATGGGGTTCCTTTACTCAATATACATTCATTGAGTTATATTTTGTACTCATTAAATAAATTATTATAAAATTTTTATATTCATACCTATGATTTTTTATATATTATTCCAACATTATTTTTATGGATATACATTTACTTCTCATGAACACCATTATGAATCATTGTTACATCAATTATTCCTAGACAAAATTATTTATTTACAAAAACACTACATTATTAACCATAACAATTATCCAATTTAAAGATTCCATCTACTTCATTCCCATATTAATTATTTATACATATGATTTCTTATATTGTATTTGAATAAAAAAATTATAATCTTATTACATATTATAATTTCTCTTTACATCATATCATATGAAACTCCAATTATCATAAATAAAATGTGTGTTTCAGAAATGGTATTTTAAAAATATTGTCAATTTATTTTCCTTTCTTGAATATATATATTATCTTCCTGTAAAAAATTTATTAGTAAAACCATTATTATTCTTTCTGCGTTCCTTTATTTATGATTATTATTAAATGTTAAAGTATTCAATGTTTTTCTATTAATCATTCTGAAAATTACTTATGAAAATGACCCTATACTTTATCAATTTAAACAATGATAAAAATGTTTTTGAAAAACAATTTTTTTTGGTTTCTCATCCTTTTTCATATTTATATTAGAAATTTTTAATCCACTAGAAATTAAATTTCCAAAATAAGCCTAAATATTCACACATAATACTTTTTTATTGGGGAATTAAACTCATTATATCAAATAAACAAATTCTTGATCCAAACTTATGTGGAACTGTTGAATGTGCGCCCCATATAACATTTTTTATATATATCAATATCCATAAAAGATTTTGATCTTCACTGGATATTTGTTCTTATTTTATGATCCCCTTTCTATATTTGGGTGGATTAATAAATGTTCTATGATCATTTTTAGAAAAACCATCAATTTATAATGAGTTAAATAAATTATGGTGAAATATCTCAAAAAGAAAACTTGTTTTTTTGACATGTTATTTGTGACAGGAATAAATACCGTCGCAAATAGTTCGTCGAAGAGGTTATTTGCGATGGACATGGGGTCCAATCACAAAATGTTATGCGCAGTTTTTCGAACAAACCACGCGGAAGGGTATTTGTGACTGGGAGGCACCTCCTAGCGTAAATAACTGGCGACAGTAAAGTCTGTTTGCGACGGGATGTCGTCCCTTCACAAAAAGTGTGTTCACAGGTCACTTATTTGCGACTGTATGGATCACAAATAACCTTTTAACTGCTAATAGTCATTAATGTGGCCGAAGGTATTTGCGATGGGACCCATCGTAAATATTCTCATTGCAACAAATCTAACCTATATATACCTCTCGTTTGTTTTTTCTTTTCCCTCAATTCCTACTTTTCTCTGTCATTCTAAACTCTAATTTTAGAGTGAAAATTTTTCTAAATTACTTTTTTCTACGAATAAGTTCAGAGACCGTCTACAATTTTAAGAGATCATGTTTACATGTATTTATGTTTTATTTAATTTATTGTTTATTTCATTTTTTATATTAATTTTAATTATTGTTGAATAGTTGGAATTAAATTAGATTTAAATAGTTTTGTTATCAGTTTTTATTTTTAATAATAAATTTAAATTATTAGTACTAATTCATAGTAATAAGTAGTAATTAATAATTATTAACAATATTTAATAATTTATATAAATGATTAGCGGTGATTACTAATTAGTAGCTGTAATTTGTAGTAATTAATATTAATTAACACTAATTAGCAACAATTATGAAAAACTAGTAATAATTAAGAAAAATAGTAATAATTAGCAAAATAGTAATAAATATTTACAATTAGAAATAAATATTTACAACTAGTAATAAATACTAATAATTAGTAATAAATTCTAATACATAGTTATAAATAGTAATAATTCGTAATCAATAGTTATAAATAGTAATAATTAGTAATAATTAGTAATAAATAGTTTCAAATAGAAATAAGTAATAATAATTAGAAATAATTTGTAATAAATAGTAATAAATAGAAATAATTAGTAATAATTATTAATAAATATTAATAAATATTAATAATTAGTAATAATTATTAATAATTAGTAATAATTACTAATAATTAGTAATGATTAGTAATAATTTGTAATAATTATTAATAATTTGTAATAATTAGTAATAATTAATAATATTTAGTAATAATTAGGAAGAAAATTGCAATAATTAGGAAAAATAGTGACAAATATTTACAATTAGTAATCAATATTTATAATTAGTAATCAATATTTACAATTAGTAATAAATAATAATAAATAGTAATAATTAGTAATAAATAAAAATAAATAATAGAAATAAATAATAGTTATAAATGGTTATAAATAGTAATAAATAATAATTAATTAATTATAAATAGTATTAAATAGTAATAAATAGTAATAAAATGTAATAATAAGCAATAAATTGTAATAAATAGTAATAAATAGTAATATAAATTTTAATAAATAGAAATAATTAGTAATAATATTCAATAATTAGCAATAATTTGCAATAATTACCAATAATTAGCAATAAATAGCATTAATTAGAAATAATTGGAAATAATTAGGAATAATTAGTAATAATTATTAATAATTATAAATAATCAGTAATAATTAGAAATAATTAGTATTAATTGGTAATATTTAGTTATAATTGTTATTAATTATTTAAAATTTGGTAATAATTAGTAATAATTGTTATAAATTAGTAATAATTATTAAAAATTAGTAATAATTATAAATATATGGTATTCATTAGTAATAAGAAGTAATAATTAGTAATAAATAGTAATAAGAATTAATAAATAGTAATAATTAGTAATAATTAGTAATAGTTAGCAATTATTAGTAATAATTAGTATTAATTAGTAATCATTGGAAATAATTAGTAATAATTTGTAACAATTAGTAATTATTAGTAATAATTAGTAATAATTAGTAATATTATTTAATAAATAGTAATTACTAGTAATTATTAGTAACAATTAGTAATAATTAGAATTAATTAGTAATAATTAATAATAATTTGTAATAATTTGTAATAATTAGTAGTAAATATTAATAAATAGTAGTAAATAGTAATAAGTAGTAATAAATAGTAATAAATAGTAATAAATAGTAATAAATGGTAATAAATGGTAATAATTAGTTATAAATAGTAATAAATAGTAATAATTATTAACAAATGGTAATAAATAATAATAATTAATAATATTTAACAATAATTAGTAATAATTATCAATATTTAGTAATAATTAGCAATAATGTGTAACAATTATAAATAATTAGTAATAATTAGCAAAAATAATTAATAATTAGCAATAATTAGTCATAATTATTTATAATTAGTTCTAGTTATTTATAATTAGTTTTAATTATTAATAATTTGTAACAACTAGTAATAATTTGTAATACATAGTAATAAATAGTAATAAATTGTAATAAATTGTAGTAATTTGTAATAATTAGTAATAATTAGTAATAAATAGTAATAATTAGTAATAATTAGAATTAATTAGTAATAATTAGAATAATTATAATAATTGGTAATAATTAGTAATAATTAGTAATAATTATTAGTAATTAGAAATAGATAGAAATAATTAGTAATAATTAGAGATAATTAGTGATAATTAGTAATAAATAGTAATAATTAGGAATAATAAGGAATAATGAAGAATAATTAAGAGTAATTATGAATAATTTGGAATAATTATAAATAATTATGAATAATTTGGAACAATTAGGAATAAAATCAATTGTAATAAATTGTAATAAATTGTAATTACATGGGAAGGAAATTTAGTGGATTGGAGGAAATCTTTTAGCTCGATGAAACTTCTCCATTCAACCCTCACCGACTGAAAATAATATAAAAAATATGCTTTTCTATTTTCATATCCAATCTTGTATGCACGAGTTTAGATATGCATTTGTAGGAACATATTTTTCAAAATGTTTTCAGGCTGTGACAGTTATAAGAAGATGATTCATCAATGAAAAGGGGGCTCTTTTTTGTGACAACACATTTACTTTCATATTTCTCATAATAAAATCACAATGAAAAATCAATTCGAAGATATGTTTATACATTCTGGTATGCATGCAAATGGATATGCATACCTACAAGAATATTCTTCATTGTGATTTCATTTTTGGAATGTTATAAGTAATTGAGTCATCAAACAAAAGAGTAGTCGTCAATCCACTAGATATTTTATCTCATGTGATTAATAGTAATTGTTTAGAAGTGGTTGTAATTATTATTATTTTTTTAGATAGTGTTTTTTGAATTTCTATTAATTAAAAATCAGTAATGATTTTATATTTTTTAGAAAAAAATGAATAAAGGAAGTTGAAAAAATCTATTATTAGATGATCTTGGATGGATAAATCAGTACCGAAATCTAAACAGTTCTTATTAATAACATATATATATTGAGGGTATTGAAACGTTCTTATCTTTTTCATCATAAAAAATTATAATTTTTTTCAGAAGGCATAAATATGTGTCATTGTAAAAAAAAGTTCTCTGAGAATGTTTGACACATTTGACAATGTTGGGGGACATCTCTTGCATTTTAGTTTTCAAACAGATTATGTTTTCTAGTATCAACAGAGTGAAGATTGTTCCAAAGAAGATACTAATAATTTGATTCCATATCCCTTACAGTTTCAAAATTTGGGAGATGATGTTGCTGGTTCATCTGTTGGAAAATTGAAACTAAGGATGATATTGATTTAACTTCTATGTTGGAACCATCAGAATTTTATGATTTTTTGAGGTCTGTTAAGGATGAATTATATCCTAGTTGCATGATAAGAAAATTAGAAGCAGTTGAAAAATTTAAGGTCATTAAATCAGATAATTCAATGTCCAAAAAAAAATTTGATCAGATATTTTCTTTGGTTAAGACATCGTTACCTGAATCAAATGTGTTTCCAAAATATTAATATGAGAGAAAGAGTCTAGTTTCTAATTTGGGCCTTAGTTATCAGAATATTAAATCATTTTAAAATGATTTCATCTTATATTCTTGTGAAAATGAGTCATTGGATAATAGTACCACATATGGACAATTGATTCATAAAAAACTCAACCAGGGATGTTTGGATTGATTCATGTAAAATTGTTGAGATATTACCCACTTACACCTAGGATAAAACATTTATTTATGTCTTAGAACACAACATCAATAATTTCATGGCACAAAACTAAGATTTCAATCAATAAAATCATGAATCATATATCTGGTTGTGATTCATGGATACATTTTGACCAAACACATCTGTCTCTTTCATTAGAAGCATGAAACGTGAGATTGGTTCTTTCCACGAATGGTGTCTATCTATTTGGTTTTTATAGAATATAGTATTCATGATGGTGTATCTTTATAACTTCGTACAATTTACCTCTGTGGATGTTGATGAAGAAACGTTGTATCTTTTTGACCTTATTAAACTCAGGACATCCAAAACAGAATATTGATGTTATTTTAAAACCATTAATTGATGAGTTAAATTCATTGTGGAGTAATAGTGTTGGTGAATATGATGTTGGTGCAAAAAAATCATATTAAATGATTCATTGATGTGAACAATTAGTGAGTTCTTGACATATGGCATGTTGTCTGGCTAGAGTACACATAGTCAGAAATTTGTCCTTACTATATAAAAGACAACAAAGAAGTTATGTTCATCAATGGAAAAAAACATTTCTACTTTGAATGTCATCATATATTTCTTCCAACTAATCTACCTTTTTAGGGGAACAAATCTCATTTTAGAAAAGGCACAATTGAAAGGTATGAACCTCCAAAAATAATCATAAGTACAAAGTTAAAATCAGTTGTATTTTTATTACCTCCTATCGCATTTGGGCTAACGTAAACGAACAGAAAATTCAATGATTTGGGAAAGGAAACAATTGAATAAAACATATCATTTTAGAGACCATCCATACTGGTATGATTTGTTGGTCTTCCAAATATTTGATTTCATTCATATTGAGAAAAACTATTTTGATTATTTATTTTATATAGTTTTGATACATCAAGTATGACCATAGATAACGTAATGAAACAATTAGATTTTGCCTAAATTTTTAGGAGACCAGAACATGAAATATTTCAAAATGATAGATCATAGAGGTTAATAAAGGAAAAAGAAGCTTATAGACTATCCGAATATATTCACTTATTAGTTTATCACTGGATTTCTGATTTGAGACTTCCATATGGATATGCTTCCAATTTGTTAATATGTGTTAAGAATGTTCATATTACTATATTAAAAAGTCATTATTGTCATGTTATAATTGAAATACTTAGGCCGATTGGATTCATATTTTTTGAATTATATCATTTGGGATTTAATAATAGATAGGTTATATTTTTTTTAAACATTTGTGTGGCGACAGCAGACTATGAAGCTTTAGGAAAATTGGAATAAGGTGTTGTTGTAATTATATATAAACTAGAAAGAATCTTCCCACAAACTTTCCTGGACTCAATTAAACATTTGATATTAAATTTTACACATGAGGCTAAATGTGGTGTTCGAGTATATTTTTTATGGATGTATCCACTCGAGAGATGAATGCATATAATGAAGAAAAAAGTAGGTAACTAAGAATTGGTTGAAGGCTCAATTGCTAAAGCTTATTTTCAATAGAAAATTTCTTTTTTTGTCACATTATTTTGAATATGAATATCCCTCATATCAAAACTGTATGGGATAGAATGAGGGGAATGTTGATCAGGAAATGAACAATCAATTATCATGTTTTAATCCGCCAGATCTTGGCTTCGGTGGAGTTCAGGAACAATGGGTTTTAGATGATGAACAACATTTAGCTCATAGATATGTTCTGCTCAAATGTTAAGAAATAACATAAATTTTACTATGAGTGCTTCTATCAATTATTATATAATTTCTGTTACTATAAGTAATCACATTTTATATTTAGGTTATATGATAATGATATCAAGAAACAACTTCCACAAATTACAGTAGCTTCTCTTGAAGAATGCTGACAAAAAAATATGAATGGTTCCAATAACCGGTAACATAAATTATTGTTGGCTTAACATATCAATTCATTTTATTATTTATTATATTGATAAAATTTTTTATAAAATTTCAGGTGTCTCAACATGCTTATAAAATTGATAAGAAACTATGTATATTGAGTAACCCACTATCCAAAATGGTTAAATCATTTAATGTATATTTGGTGAATGGTTTTCGATTTCATAAACATGAATATGGAAAATCAAAAATACAATAAATAGTGTATTTTTTTTGAAAGGATCACATCATTGAGTAACTGAAGTTGACTATTATGGCATGCGTGGATGAAATTATTGAACCGTGTTATCTAGGGAAAAATTACATAACAATGTTTAAATGTCAGTGGTTGGATTCTAAGAGAGGCTTGCAAGTTCATCAAATTAATTGAATCATCGATATTAAATATAAAAGATTTCTTACAGTAAATGAACCATTTTTACTCACTCAACATACACTTCAAATATATTATGCAAAGTACTATGCAACTTCTAGAGACCTGAGTGATTGGTGGAGCATAATAAAAATGAAATCACAGGGAAATCAGATTACTAAAAATCAATGTGGTTCCATTGAAGTGCAATGAATTGAATTTTTTTTAAATAACTGCTCAAAATCCATATTTTTCAAAAAGAAACACTAATTTCTATGATGAAACCCCACATTTATGGTTAAATGGTGGCAATGATCTTAATGACGATATAATTGAATTTAAAATGGAATGAGATGATGAAACCGAAACTCATATAGATATTGATGACAATGAGGATGAATATGAAGACATTGACATCATTAGGTATGAGGATGATAATGAAAATTAACATTGACACAATTAAATGCTAGTTATAATCATAACTAATATATATCTATATGTAATACTTATTTTCAACTATCTTATCTGATGGACCCTGATCGACATTGGGAGTTACAGGAGGTTGATCTACCTTTGTATAATGATGATTTGGGATCATCTGACCCTCAACCTTCTGGCGGTTTAGGGGGTACCTGGAAGGGTGTAGTCTTGCACGACCAATGTTTCTTGACACTATTCTCGAGCGACGTCCACATCTTGGCTTCGATCCATGCACACTGAGATATAGTAACATGTGTATCTTAGTAATATTTCATTAATTTATTTATATACTAATTGTTTGATTATTTATTCTATTTTCTAATTTTTTTCACATGTAGCTGTTGGACAGGGTAGTGCTATCTTGTGATAATATTTTTCTCCCCCATGGATCACATGGGAATAGATTCTTTTTGATGTGTAGCTCGAAATGTTTAATTATTGGCTAGAACATAAATAAATAATATTTCATTTGAAATTTATTTCATTAATAAAATGATATTATAAATTATTTTTACGTTGTATGGTATCCTATCAATTATAGAATGCATGAAGATACCCACATGGTATGGGAGGTGTCTATATGTGACTGTTTCCATTATTTGTTTCACAATTTGAGACGGAAGACCATTAAGAAAGAATGAGTGACAGTATTTGATGAGTCATGTAGATCTCGCCAACCAGATTAAATTTCATTTCACATTTCGGATGGATTATGTTCACACTAGTTTAGTGGTGGATTTAAGAGGAGATCTTCATTGGGATGGTAGAATCGGGGGAGACAAGAGGTGACACATCGAGCTAGAAGTCATACATTCGGTATGTAATTTTATCCTCTAGTAAGTATATTTTTTAAATAGTTTATATAACATTAAATATAAACAGTTTATGTTATATTTATAAAGGAAATCGAGCAAACCGATATTACAGTGTACGATGCTTATGAGAGGATGTATAGTGGTCCAGCCACTAGAGAGATTATAGGTGATCACCGACATTAGATAGTGGTCACTATTATTTCCTTTTCATATTGAAAATTAGATATATATAATGTTTCCACTACTTTAATTTCAAATTAGAACTGAATGAGTCATATGATGCCATGACCTCTCAGACACATGCTGAGAGTCAGGCCAAGGCGGATGATCAGACTAGTGCCCACCATTTTGATGAGGTGACATGGAACTTGGAGACCCATTATACCATCAAGAAGTGATAAGTAGTCGGTATCATATTTTATTTGACTCATGAGACTTATTTTAGTACTATTACAATGTTGGGGTCCAGCTCGATAGGAGCATGTGGAGAGGCATAATCTTCTGGCTCATAGTATCAGGAGCAGTTGCGAGTTCAGAATGAGCATATAGAGATTTTGTAGAAGCAATAGGAAGAGATGAGTTAGCAGCAGTATCAGTATGAGAAGAATATGCATCAATGGTAGTAGCATCCATAGTAGCACAAGGAGGATATGCATCGATGGTAGCAGCAACAACATGAGTAGACGGAGTACATTTGACATTTGACTCCAAGTTTCATGACGGAGTTTCTTCAACCATCTTCTCCAGCTCCTCTACCTCATCCAAAAGTCTACAAACGGTGATTTTTTTTGTAATATTAAAAACATTTGAATTCAAAATTTGTTTTAATATGAACTACTTACTGTTTTTTCCTTTTATATTGGTGTGAATATTGAATAATTAAATTTTTTATTGATTTTTTTAATATTTAATATTTTAATATTTATTTTTAGTATTATATATTTTAATGTTTGTTTATTTTAATAATAATAATAATAATAATATTTTATTATTTATTTTATTTTTTTATAATATATAGAATTTGATGTTTTTACTTTTTTATTATTTTAATAATATTAATATATATATTTTTTATAATGATTATTTAAAAAAAATTATTTAATTATGTATTTACGTTGGGACCTTTTGTGATGGTGTCCTGTTGCAAATATATTTTATATATATTTTATAAAAATGTAATTACAACTTTAAAAGGACATGTCTCAAATACTTTTTTGCGACTAGCCCAATGCATAAGTTTTAAGTATATATATCATATATAAATGGAGAACTATTTGTGAGGGGACGATGGGCCCGTAGTAAATACTTTTTGCAATGGGCCCATCAAAACAAGTTTTTATATATATAATATATACAATCGGAGATCTATTTTCCATGGGCCCATCACAAATAATAATATTTGCAAAGATATTTTCAGCAACTGGATATTTGTGATAGGACCCCATCACAAAAGATCATTTGCGACCGGACCTCGTCGCAAATATCATTTTTTATGGGCTCCCTTCAAAAATAGCTCGTTGAAAATACCTCAAATTCTATTAGTGTATCAATTTTTTCATTTTCTCATGGCATAGATATCTATAATTTTCATTATGTGATGTGCGGGACAAGTATTAAATATAACACAGATAATTTAGATAATTTTATATTCCATGAGAGAATGGTAATGTGGAGTGAACCCCAACCCCTAACAGAATATGATTAATAAGTAACAAGTGGGACAAAAATCACACATATATCTAATGTATTTTGTAAAGACTTCTATATCATGTGACAATATTTCAAGGATTTAGGAATGCACTGTACCCATTATTGGACCCAATCCCGTATATTATGATATACATATATGAGAGAATTCATATACTAAATTATTTAAATTATTATGTTCATTCCATAATATTATTTTATACAATAAACTCATGTTAGAATGACTCGTGCATTTTTTAATGTTCATATTATTTGGAATTTATTTATTACTATTGTGCCACTTTAAATTTTTTATTATTTCATACTTTTTTGTTTGTGGACCATGAATATTCTCACATACGAACATAGTTATTATTTAATCACCTATGATCATCAATTGTTATCCCTTGTGTATTCCTTTAATGGCCATCTATCCTCAACACTTAATATGTTTCCTTTACATTGGTTATGATATTGAGGATAACATATGATATGTATAGGGGGTATGAAATCAATATAATGTTCAAAATTATTATATTGAATCTTGTTTTATTATCTAGTCTCTAAAGAAACTAAACCTAATGGTTACTGGGATTGAGTGAGATTATTTGGAGATTTAATAATAAAATGAATTATATGAATATTTTTCTTTGGTTATATATCAAGGTATTAAAGCTAGTGTTTAATGATTGTTTTAGAACCCAATAGGGAGTGTGGGTTTTGGGTTCCAAGGTTTATATTAGACAAGGTTTTAGTTATTTTAATTAATTAGTTTAGATATTTTAGATATTAAGACTAGATAAAATTATTGAATACCATGTGTATTAGAAAATATCAAGGATAAAATCCTACGTTTTTAATATATAGATTATGTAGTTTCCTAGTAATGAAACCCCTCTTTAGATACAAATAAGAGGATGTAGTCTCTAGTATCAGTGTTCCTAGGGGTAATAACCTTGAACAATAATAATTGGGTATTTAATTGATCTTCATTTAATAATTGAAAAGGATTTATAATTCTAAATTTATTTTGAATCCCCATTGTGATATTATTATTAAATTCATATTATCTTTATGATCCATTATAATGGATTTGAATATTATTTAATTAGAGGTCCTAATAAGATATTTTCATATAATATGGTTTAAAACCTATTAATTTATAGTCTATGGAAATAACATTATTTCATAGTTATTATTTCTACATTCACATATTCATTTCAATGCATTTACTAATAACAGTAATTTAATCACCAATTTTTCATTATTTAAGTAATTGTTGGATCATGGAGAAACATTTTTATTAATTGATGTGATGTCAAATGTTGACATTGCCCTAATTGGAATCCAAAGATAATTTTAACTGGTGTTTAAATATTTTATAGATTCTCACTCAAATCTCCTAAGATATGTATAGAAATTAAAATCATCTTAAGAATATAATCATATAGAATAATGATAATATTATTATCGTGTTCATTATGAATATGTGACCACCCTCTTTTTTATTCTAACAAGCAACGTGTTATTATATTGGGGATAAATTCAATATATATGATATATTCAATTATAAAGTGCATAGGCTATGAAAATTTATTAATCTGTTTATCACCATGAATGTGAGGTTGACTAATGATGGACTCTTAGTAATAATACAAATCTTAATTATGAAGTTGTATCAATGAAATTAAATGAGGTCAGGAAAATATTTTCACTATATAATTTCCTAAAAATAATCACCTAAAAATTGGGAATAAATTACTATTGTTAAAACCAAAGGATGATGAAACCATTCGAACTTATGAAAAAAATTACAACACACAAAATGCATGCCTCTAGTTTTAACACTAAATTTGACAGAAGATCTACTAATTCACTTTTTTAATAAATCTAATTCTTCATAAAGTGTTTTATATAAGAAACATTGTAAGTTATGAGGATATTTTTATATAAAATATCATTATTTAAAAGGATACGAGACTCTAATTATTCTCTTTCTATTAGGGATATGAAATAAAAAATGGATTTTTATGAAAATCAGACTGATAAATCATATACAGGGAGAATGTTTAGTATTTAGTTATGATAAAAAATTTAAATTAATCATGGTAAAAATTTATTCAATGTTTCAAGAAGATATGTTCCATATGGAAAAGTGTTCCATCATAAATGTAATCACTCAAAATTGTTATGGAGGCCATATAATGAAAGGGAGGATAAGAAATATCATCTTAATGAACCACCCACCCACCAATTAATTAATTATAATGAGAATTTTCATTACGCCAATCTATTAAAAAATCTATTGTTTGATGTAAATAATCTATGTCCACAACCTCCAATTCTATGTAAAAAGGTAAATCATAAGTTATCACAGCTTTAGAGTGTAATATAAAATGAAGTGGTGGAAGGTACACTTATATTCCACTACTGAACTTTAAATTCCTTTTTAAATTTTTTTTGTACCCATACATTTATATCGAAATAAATTTCGTTTATTATAATTTCACCACCTCAATGTTATGTTATTTAATTATTAGTGAAAAATCACAATTGTATGATGATACAATGTCATTTTTATATCTCTTCTCTGATATAATTTTGTAAATATTACAATACTAAAAATATTTATATTCTAACATAGTTAAATTTGATGTGATTTTGGCCATGGATTGGATCTCCCTATATAGACCACATATAATATTTTTAGGAAGTAGGTCACATTAGATATTCTGTATCATCCTTTGATAGTATATCATTATAAGGATGAACATGAACATCAAATGGAAATAAATTCCCTTTTATGGGGAGTACTACCTTTTAATGATGGTTATTTATCCCTAATGGTTGTGAGAAACATTACATTAAATATAATAATGTCATTTGAGAATAAGTAAATGTATTTGTTGATGATATTTCTAGTATTACCCTATTCCATAAAGAAAGATTTTTAATAGAAATCATACCTATATTCATTTAAATAATCCTTAAAAGATAAACCTAATTGTGTTGTAGTAATTGTAGAAGAAGATCACGGATAATCATGAATGGGAATTCATATTCCCCATTATTCCTCCATGGGGTGAACTAGTTCCTTTTATTTGTATGAATTATTCATCAATGCGTATTATTTTTATTTTGAACATTAAACGATCACTATCAAGAAAAACTAGCTTCTAACATGTATTGACTATTTATTAGAAAAACAATAGGGAGTTCAATACTTTTTAAATTATAGAACATTGATCTATATAACATAAATTAGGTTTCAATATGTGGATATTAATTTGTTTCTCATTTGTATGAGGTATGCAAACTATGAATTTTTAGTGATACCATTTGGTCTTATGAATTCCCAATCTATTTTCATTATACTAATGAATATGTGTTTTATATATTACACATAACATTTTGGGTTAGTATTTAGGGTTTTTATCCTCATATAATATAATAAAAAGGAAGTGAACTAATATTATTTGATGATTTTCATGAAGACATTGAGAAAGGGGAATTTTTTTCAAATTTATCATGATTGAATTATAGATCATTGAATAAAAAGTCATGGGTTTAGTATTAACAAAGAATGTTATATTTTTAGAACCTTCTATGATGGTGGTTATTAAATAATGGAATATAACAACCACTACAACAAAGATTTCTAGTTTTATTGTATTGTTTTGATAGTCATAAAACATTATATAAAACTTACCATTACTATTAGACTAACTAATAATGATAAAATATAAGGTAGTGAAGTTCCATTAGATAAATAGATGTAAAATAAATTATTGTATTTAAAAATAAATATGGATAATATAATTTTTATCACACTATACTATAGTAGAGAAGGAATTTTTATTTTCAATGATGCATTAATGTTTATATTGGGATGTGTTATAAGGAATAATAAACGTGGTTGTAGTTTATTACTCATTCCAATTTATTGTTTAGCATTAAAGTTAACCGACTAATGATTTTTTGCTTCCATCTAGGATTTTTTGTTAAAAAATAGTGGCCTTATCATTATAGGTAAATGTATTACATATATACCAACAATAAAATCATGAATTATATATTCACAACAAATTTGATGAATATACATAAAAAATTATGGTTGAAGTTGATTAAAAAATATAATTTCTCAATATATTACAACCCTTTGAAGGAAAAAAATATTGTTAATGCTCTGATTTAGAAGGACCATTCAAACTATTACATGATGAGCATTGATATATATATAATACCAATATATTTTTATAGGATAGATATTTAAATCATGAGAGTGAGTGAAAAACCAAATCTTTATCAAATTAATGTTCAACCATATATCTATGTGAATATTAAAGAGGCGCATAAAGAGGATGTTAACCTATAATGAATGTATGGCTTTTTTCATGGTTCAACCATGAAAATGATATAATTATAAGATTCTAGATATGGATATTTTCCCATATAATACTACAATTGTAAAAGGAAATATTAAATGAAGAAAATATATAATCATTCTCTATCCATTGTACTTGTAAAAAAATATATATATCCCCAAGATATTTTTTGAGAAAATATAATGAGGGTTGTTTTAGATTATATATCTCGATACCTATTGCATCATCAAGTTAAAGCATAGTATCATAAGTCATAAAGGACAAAGAAACCATTACCCGTATATGTATAGAAATGGGAAAAAACACTATAGATTTTGTTATAGGAATCTTGAAACATGAGAATTCCATAACACCATTTGTGTTATAGTTCAACCTCTTAAAAAGTTATTGAATATCATTTATATCAATATTTTTTCTCCCTTTTTCAACATTTGAGCATGTACATTAAGAACATTGAATGGTCTCATGGGGTATGACTGTATATTGTATCTAATTGAGATATTATAATTACCTCACAAATATACAGATGTATTCAACAAAAATTGAATATAGAGATGAACAATAGCATTGTTTATCATCCATAAAAATATATAATATCTCTTATAAATATTCAAAACCAAGAAGATATTTGGAGTCCTTTTTATGTAGATATAAATTTTGTTTGGGATCAATACATTACACTTGTCACATGTTCTTATAACAAAATCATTAAATTGATATTAATGATTGGTCCTTCTGAAGTCTACTATTGAATGAAGAATAAAGTGAAAAAATAGATATTTATAGTAAATATAAGATATTATGACAGGAGATAAATGGGGAAATTGTATTGAAATATAGATTTATTCGATAACACATCCATGATGTTCAAAGTTGATAGATTAGTTTACTCACAGTCATTGGTGATATCTAGAGATTGATATTGGGTACATTGATATCATAAAAAGAAATTATTAAACAAAATTTATGATATTCTAAAAAATGGGAAGGTGATCCCCATATATATTTGCCCATTTTTATTTGTTATCATATTATTATCATTGTTTATTTCATGGAACATCAAATGAAAAATTCCCTTGTTTTTCATGTTTTTAATTTATAACTTTTTAGGAAGTAAACATAAAATCATTAAATTATACTAAACACGGATATAAAAGATCTAAATAAGGATAATTTTTGTGAGGAAAAAATAGTGGATATTATGGATTGATGATATAAAGTCTTATGGAATGAAATCACAAACAAATTCAATGATTGTGGAGAAACCATATATTTTTGGAATCAATGTAGGATCTTAAGTATATAACATGGATGAATTATCATTATATTTGTACATTGTCATAATTAAATTTTTAGAATGAAATTATTATAATAGTGGTATACTATATCACCAAGGTATTTTATGATATATTTCTGTTAAATAAATTCAATGTGTTTTATAACATAATTCACATGAAACAAAAATCCCAAATGAATCATGTTACAATGATTATAATATTTCCATTGAATTGTATGATGTAAATTAAAGACACTGAATTTAGAATCAATATTATATATAAAAATAAATTTTATGTTTAAAATCAATGTATAGTTAAAATTAAATTCATCTCATTAAATAAATAATAGGACCAATTTATGTATTCTTTGAAAAATTGGTTATATTCTCTTTGAATTACGATTTCAAGAAAATAAATATTTTATAGTTAAATTATTAAAACTTATTTTGTTGATATTAATAATATATCAACACTAATTTAATTTTTATTTGATAACAAATACGAATAAAAATAAAATTTTTAATATGACATTTTTCAACTAAAATAATTTTTCAATATTCATATGTCTAATTTTAGAAAATATATTTCTCTCATATTAATAAATTAAATTGTGTTAAAGTGACTCCAAATTTGTGATTGGAATGAAGAAATTTTGAATAATGGTTTACTCAATATTTTTAGTAATGTAACAATAACCATCATAAAAATTTAATCAAGTTAACTATGGTAAAAATTGGGAATGATATGTTGATCAAATTTTGTTAATATTACATGAAACTCTTAACATCAACAAAATTTTCATCATGTTAGAAAGTTATACCTCATGTCTCTTTGAATATTCATCAAATAATAAAACTAACACCAAGGTGATTCAATATTTCCCCCTCTTAAAATATCCATTTTTATTAAAAATTCCATCAATTACAACTATAAAAGGAACTCACCCCAACCATATTTAAGCTAATATATCCATAGAAATCCTATAACACCCTGTAACATAATCAATATATATTTATTTTATTTATTAAAAGGTTTAAACATTATTTCATTTTTGGGACCTTTATAAGTTTAGAGTTTTCAATTATTAAGAAATACATTATATTAAAAAGTAGGCATTCCCACATAGCGTGCATTTTTTTAAACAAAACATTTTCTCTAAAAAGATGTATTTTTTTATTTACCGTAACTACTATAACTTGAAATATTACATTATAAACATATCTAATCATTCATAATCACTGTGAAAAACATTTCATAATTTGGGATGGGAAAAATCTCATTAAAGTATATGAACGAAAATAAACTCATTATTAAATTAAAAACATTAAAAATCCATAATAAAGATTTTATTTTCCATCTTAACCATTTGGTATCAAATATCTATTTACTTTTCTATCAAATAAAACTAAAAAATTAAAAGAGTTCATATAGAATTACATACTAAAACATATTGGAATGATTATATACATACAGGTTATACTAAAAACATGAATATAATTTCTTTCCATTTCCTAATAAATAATCCATTTTTTTAATTCATTTACTTTTGGTAGAAGCCAAATCTTATTTTATTATATATTGAAATTAAAATATTTTCTCTAGTAAATAATACACAAATATAAAATATATATTTTAGAGAATTGTCTTTATATTATTCACCCTTAAATAAACCCTTATAATGGAATCACCTGACCAGATAACTCTCATATTGCATTGGAGTAACCAATAACATGTTAAACTCATTAACTTTACCCAATGCATTATAGAGATATATCAACCTCACCCATAATAATTTTTATATTAGTATAACCCATAATTCATATAACATTTTTAAAATGCATAAACTTAATAAAACACATATATCTTTCGCATTAATTATAACACTATTTGGATTTATATTTAAAGTCTGAAATTAATAAAAATTTACTTATATTACAATGATTAGAAAACGTTTATGTTTCCTTATATTTTTTGTTAAAACTAAAAATTCCTAGAATATTAAGAGATATATATATTTTAATTAAAACAAACCATTTAATCTGTTTCAATAATCTTCGTAAAAATTGTTATGATTATGGGATTATTTGATCCCACCATATATTTTAAAAATATTATATTTTCAAATTTTTAAAAAGTTAAAAACAACACATTAAGAAATTAATGAATTCATTTATTTTTAATAATTTGTAAAAAAATAAAAAAAATTAAAATAGTCTTTATCATCCTTTTATGAATCATTAATAGCCATATTTAAAAAATTCAAATAACATTTACATGGAAGAAAATGTGTTAGAAATAAAAAAGTCACAAAAATTTAAATAATTTACCTTACCTCAAGCCCAAACTCATTTAATTCGTATAAATACCTGGAAATGTAAAAAAATTATTTTATTTTTATACTATCTTGAGAACCATTATCCTGTTAATTTCATCATATTCCATTTATTTAATTTGTTTCCATGATTTATTTTGTAATAAAAATGGTTATGTTCTTATTTTTTATTTTGATGATTTTTGGATTATAAGTCCAAAATGACATCATTAATATTACTAATGTCATAGGGATCACATAATAATCATTTACAGGATCTAAATTATAAGAAAATTATTATTTATTACATTAATAAAATCTTTGTTACTATCCATGGAAGGTGGTTGTGAAAAATAAAATATGGTGTACCATGGTGTTGGTATTTCACACATAAACATGAATAACATATAATTTTTTCAACTAGATGAAAAAGAAATAATATATTTATTATTTTATTATTAATATAACATAATTATCTTATAGATTTAATATTAATTCATGAGTTTCATCCTTATGACTGACCATGTATAGAATTCATAAAATGTAATTCAAATCGATTCATTGATGTGGTATTACAAATGTCTTCACAAGTGACATTATCTATTCTCAATATATACTAAGGGTCATAAGGTATGTAATATATTATCATTCTGAGTACATAATTATTTCATTAACAAGGTATATATTCATTAATTCGATATTTATAACTATTCTTATAAGAAAATGAAAAAAACAAAACACATCACTCCATGGAGGTGGTATCAATATGTACACATATGAGACTATTACATTTCCCATATGAAGGAAAAGAAATCTAAAATATTTTTTCAATTAACATAATAAATTATTATTATTATTTATATACATATTTCTTATAATTATTTGGATTATATAAATATTTCATATTTTTATTTTGATTATAAATTATTTGATTGAGGTTGAATAAGAAATAAACTAGAAATATGACTGTTTGGACTTATACCTCGTATTTAGTTTTTTTTCATACACCTTATGAATTCTCGGATTAGTATAATTAGAATAATATGACCACAAATAAGTGGGTATATATGTTGGGATGTTATTCGTGTAGTTTATGGATGATATAACACGCTCATGTGGTGTTCATAAGGGATGATTGGGGGGTTCCCATTTATAAGTGAGGGTAGTGGTACTCTTTTACTACTTCAATGTGTTAAAATAATATTATGTATTATTCATGAAAAAGTGAAACATAAACAATTAAAATTGGTATATAAGGTTATATTGTTATAAATAATCACATTAAAAGTCTTTGATATTATATTGTTTGACGTTTTAACTTTTTTATCCTTAATTATCTTGTTTTACCCTATTTCCATGGTGACATCATTGTTACCAAGATTACTATTTATTACCATCAGAAATCAAATTTAACAAGAAACTGAAATTTTAAATTCTCAAATAAAAATTAAATATATATTTTTCAAACTTAAATAAAAAATATTGGATTAAATTCCAATTAATATAAGTACTAAAAATCAAATAGTAAATAGTTGTTCTGAAATATGTGATTTGAGGCCATAAATGAACTTCTACCAAAATAAAATTAAATATTGATTCCTATTAAGTTATTTAGATATGGTTAAATAACATAGATCATAATTTAGTATATACAAAAATAAAAAACATATATATAATTTGATTTTATTTATTTAAAGAAATAAATTACTTTGTAAAAATCAATATTTCTGAAAATTCACCCAAAATGTAATATTTTCAAAAAAAAAGTCCCAAAATATTGACCCTAACCAAATTTTGATATGTTGATTTAAAAAAATAACTTATCATTATTATTTTTAAACTCTAGAATTTTTAATTTTTAATTTTAAATAAAACCATATATTTCATAGAAATCATTTTATATAGAATAATATAATATCATTTTAGAGTGAAAAATGATAAAAAAAATATGGTATTTTATATGAATATATAAAAATATATTTTTGATAAAAAAAATAATACCTTAAATTGATTCAATATATTGATTTCCTCATATTTTTTACCCTTTTAGATGTTGTGTCCACGCAATTTTATTAATTACGTAAACAATTTATGGAATTTCTACTTATCTTTTTCTAATTCCAATTGTACTTATTCAATCATGTGATTCTTATTTTAAATTTAACATGGTTAATCAATTTATTTATATGTACATTCTCCCTATGATCCAAATCAAAATTTTATTTTAATTGTAAAATATAATCTCCTCTAACTATAGCACATTAGGTTTAAAATCAACATATGCATCATGTATGTACTTACATTGAAAAGAAACATGAATCACAACATGTACATGAGATAAAATCTAAGTTAATTAAACATGGTAATCATTTGTTCCTAATTTCTATATAAGTTCATAGCTTCCAATGAACCCGGAAAACTCTTTTTACCAAAATTACTTGAAAATTTATAGGGAGATGTTTTTTTGATCGACATGTTCACAAACATTAAATGATGTTTATTTCCTTTTGTAGTCTACATAAATATTTAATTTTAATTTATATAACTCACGTGGTTTTTAATAATAATTACTTTTTCAACCGTCCCTTCTAAAAATTTTAGTCCTAATATTTCTACTCACAAACGTCTTCCAAACATACTATAGTCTGAAATCGACATCGATATAATTCCTCAAAATATATCATCTGTATACCAGATTGATAGTAATTATCTTAAGAAAATTAAACTAAAGATATATAATGATACCAAATACCTTGATAATTGAATTATTATGATAAAATAATATCCTCTAATTTCTGGATGGTATGCTTCACTTTTTCATATGGTTGTTATTGAAAAAAAATATTAGGTTATATTTTATTATCAATAGACTTATGAAGTACTTTACATTAATCTAATTAAATTGTATCTCGAATAGGTATAAAATGAAAATATTTCTTCAAATTGTGAAATATAATAAAAATACCATTATTTCATTGAGATTTGTTTTTTAATCTCACTACTAAATCCATTGATATGTTCTCCCATTTCTATTCATTAACTAAAAATGCTAGTAGCACTCCCTTTGGCTGTTTTCATTCAACTTTAACCTTCTGATAAGTAAATAATTTCACACTGAAATCATCAATATCATTATTCATAACACTCCACTATAAATATTATCAAAGGTATCTATATGTCATATAATGGTTTGGATGATTATAAAATAGAGATTTGTGAGTTTAAATTTAAAATTCCTTATTTAACCAGGAATGACTCATTGCACACAACTTTTCTTAAAAAAGGACAACAGCTTCTTCATTAATATTAAACTAAGATATCATATCCTTTTATGAAATACTACCATTTCTTGTAAATTGTGATATTTATTATAAGCCTACTTTTTTATGTATGAGAATTATTCTTGTATTTATTCTTGTGCTAAAAATGAGTGAGTTTAAGCTTATATAATTTATAATAACACATTTGTGAAATACCTAACTAAAGGATCATTTTCCAAACATACCATAGTTAATGATGCATTGTCTTCATTATTCATGGCATTAGAATCATTATTTTACTTATCTAAATTATATTTAATTGTGAAATCATAAAACAGAATATGTTTTATCCATCTCCTATTCCTCGTTTTCAACTTTTTATTAGTGAATATGTATGTCAATCATTTTTTATCTATTAATATTTCACATTTCTGCACTACAACCTGATATTAGGCATGTGTAGTAAAGTTTTTATACTAGGATTTTTATTAATGAAATGCATACATGAAATCCCATTGATTATACATAAATATAAAACCAATTACCTTTAAATAAATATCACCATAAAAAATACCCATGTCTAGATGGAAAGCATATCAAAGGATCATTAACCAATAATTTTAATTCTTGAAAAAATTCATCATATTCCTTTATCAAGATTAATATTACTCATTTTTTAGATATGATAGTTAGTGGGATAGATAATTTTACAATGTTTTTAAAAACTCTTCGTAGTAACATGGTTGTTCCAAAAAACATTGAATAACAATGACATTTTTATTCTTTTGACACTATTCTATACCTTTATATTTAGTAGGATCAATAGTTATTTAGTCATTAGAAGCAATATTCCCATGGAACGAAATCTTTGGTAAAAAAATCAAATTTATTAAATATTCTATAATACTTATTATATTTTAAGGTCTAAAAACAATAATTATTGGTTTCTCAATATATAAATAAAATTTATTTTATTCCCAAATATCATTGATAAACACAACCATAAATTTATCAAAAAAATCATAGAACACTGTATTCATTAGATACCTAAATATAGAGGGTGTGATTGATAACCCAAAATGAATAACCAATAACTCTAAATATTAATATGTCATTCTAAATTTTTTCCATTAATTTTCCACTTAGTTATCCTTTAACTAATTGTACTCAAACCTAAAATCAATCATCATAAAATACTAGTCTCTCTGACGATAATAAATTAATTCATCAACAAAAGGAAAATAATACATTCTATGAAAATGACTTTTATATAGTTCTCTATAATAAATGATAAGTGTCATGGAACTATCCTTCTTTTTAACAAACAGATCTTGAGCACCCCTATGTGAAGTGTTATGCTGAATGAAATCTACATCAATAAAATTTTGTAACTGGTTTATTAATTTTATTAACTCATCAAAAGAAATTCAATAATGAGGTTTTTGAAATTTTTTTATTACATATAAATAATTCAATATTTATCAAAAACTCTCGACCAGGAATGAAACAAAAAAATCATTAGGAAATACATACAGATATTCATTTACTACTAGAACATCACTAAATTGAATTATTATTTTCAACTAAATTTTATATACTAGATAACATTAACTTCTATACTTTATTAGTTATATACCTTAATAAGATGTTATCTAAGGTAAAAATTCATTCTTATATACATATAGAAACCCAATTTGAAAAAAAATCATTAACTCTACAATCCATCATGGAATGATAAACTGAAAGACAATTCATACATAGAATAATATCAAAATATATAATGAAAAAAACAAGGTCCAAATGAAAAAAAATTAAAATAATTATAACAAGGATATTGTTATAATTTAATTTTTCCCTCATAAATATACAAATAGTTTTAATAGAATATTTTAAATTATATCATTAAATTGTATTTCCATTTTACATTAAAATTTCATAGATTTAAAAGAATGTGAGGATCCCTAATCAAAAAATAAATTGACATAATCTGAATAAAAAGTAATGTTCCGGTCACCACTCCATTTATGGGTCTCACATATACCGTAGTAGTATAAAATTAATCATTAGGACCTTTCTTCTTTCTAATTATGAGTAATCCCTCCTTCATTAAATAAAAAAATCATGAAAAATCATAATTTCTCAGTTTATTACAATGATAACAACTCAATACATCTTTTTCATTACTTTTTAATCAATTATCATTTCCGTTTTCTTTGTAGACTCATGTTATTGCTCAAGGATTTTTATATAAGTAACACTTCTCAGCTCTCATGTGATAGTTTCAAGAATTTTATTTTCCACACTTATCATAAGAGGGTTATTAAATTTTACTATATTTGGGTTTTATTGATGAATTCATCTCCACATACAGCCACTGGGATCAGTTGCTATCTTTTTTATTGTAAAATTCTAGATACTCTCAAGAAAGTATCATCAAATTGTATAATTACCTCATAATGTATGTATTTAAATTTCACTAGAAAACTTCATAAACTTATTTCCAATCCATAATAAAATTGATAACTATTATAATAATGGTTCAAAATTCATGTTCATGCCTTCTAGGTTAATCGAGTAAATTTTAACATTATAATAAGCAATTGTGTCCTCATTTGTTCTTCAACTCTGGAACTTTTATTTCTATTCTATTTCTAAAATCATTAGGAAAATTCTTTTCTAGGAATTGAAAATTAAATATTATCCATTCCATGGACACAATTTCTTAATTCTCCTTAGAGGTCTTAATCAAAAACCATAATTAATTAGCCTCACCTTCAAATATATAAAAAGAAAGAGTCACTTTCTGATGGTAAATATATCCCAAAACATTACATACAATCTATAAACTATTAATCCATTCAGCAAATTTCACTGGATCTAAGGATATGCTAAATTATAGATGGTGTTGTTTCCTGAAATGATATTCTATTGAAATATTCTTCTATAGAGATTTTGGTCTCTCTATTGCATTGGTACCTCCATTGATAGCATGAGAAAACTGATTTCACATTTATATGAACTATTATGTTCCAATTCTATCAATTTCAGGTTGCTGGTTCGAAATGATGTTAGTCTCATGATGCAATTTTACCTTTGCTTCCTTTTTACTATTACATGAATCCAATTTAAATAGGCATGTATTAAATAATTAAAAATGGAAATATTCAAAAAATTATCATGATACAACAAAAATATATTATAATCACATTAAAGATAAAATAAATATCACCCTTGCATAAAATTTTATCTAAACATTTTCTTTGATACCAACTATAACACCACGTATCATAATCATCCCCAATTTAAAAGATTTATTACAAAAAATAGCAATTTGACCACCATTATAGGTTTATAGTTTTTGATATTTTGGAAATTATATATTTAAATATATATTCACATTCCATATATTTTGCATTTTTTCAATAAAATATTCTCATTACCAAGACATGTTTTTTTATTCATGGTATCTACAATAATGGGAACAATGACATTATTATTGTATTTAGAAATCATAAATCCATATGAAAAACATTTTAAAATGTGGGATGATTAAAAAAATCTCAGTGGGGGATAAAAATAAAAATAAACATTTTATACCATTTATAAACCTTAAAAATCAAAAAAGTATTTGTTTTTATATAATTAACATTTGAGCTAAGATATATATTTTATTTTTTGTAAAAACTAATTAATTTATTAATAGTTCTCATAAAAATTTTCATATAAAATCATATGGGATTAATAATATATATAGGGGTTTCATGGTAAACACTAATACTCATGAATTTCATTCGTAGATAAACAATTTGTTCAACTTTTTTAAAAAATAATAAATATTACCTAAAATCATTGACTCATTGTTTAATGTTTTGAAATCAAATTATTTGTTATGAAAACCATTTAAAGCATAAAATATAAGAACCTTGGAACATTATACTTATATTTACCCATAAAAGATCACTTATTATGGAATCAAATTACTAGCTAATTTCCATATTTCATAGAAGTAACATTTAACTAATAAAATTCTGCCACCATACCCAATAAATTTTAGAGGTATATAAGACTCACCAATAATTAGATCTATAATTGGTTCACCAATCATTAATATAAAATTACAATGAATTAAAATGGGAAAACATTTTTATTTCCAAAGAATAAGTTTTTTTAAAAAATACATTGAGTATTGATATAATGGCGTTCATGAAAAACCATGGAATACTATAAAAGAATCTTATTAAAATAATTACTTATGATAATGGAAATGTTCGATCAACCCATATATGTAAAGTAGATATTTTTAATCTTTTTTTATAGTATAAAAATAATCCAAAAAATTTTTGAAATGATTTATTTTTAAACATTTATAATGAGTGTAAAAAATTATTGAAAATCATAATTATAAATGTTTTAAAAATAATTAATAAGATTTGTTAAAAATTTAAAAATAACATCAATATGCATGAAGATTTATTCGATTGAAAATATTAAAAGAATGTTTTTACAATATTTTACTTTACCTCGAGTCCCGACGTGTTTATTTTATATATAAACACTCATAAATAAAAAAATTAATATCATTTTTCATAATGAGTAAGAATCTTTTTCATTATCATTTATAATTATTCCCCTTATTTATCTTTATACCATGATTTAAATAGGCATTAAAATGGTTAAATTCATCTATAATTTTTTGAGAATGTTAGGCTTAAATGACCAAAATGACATTCGAAGGTTGAATACTGTCAAAGGGGTAATTATTAAATAATATTTAAAATAATAATAATGAAAATATAATAAACATTATACATTAAAATAATTTTTACAACAACCCATGGAAGATTGATGTCCAAAATATAATATGTAGTATCTTATCTGGAGTATTTTCCAAATAGACAAGACCGGCATTTAAATTTTTCTACAAGATAGAAATAAGATATGATAGAAATTATTTCAATTAAAAAGAATAATAATTAAGTTATAAATTTTATATTCGTTCATTATTGTAGTGACCTAACCCCAGATAGGATAAAGTTAGTGTAACGAAACCAATACATTGTAATTCGATATAATTAAATCATTTCATAAAGGATAAAATAGTTGAATAGTCTTGGTAAACTAATACATAAACGATTAGAAAATTACAACATAATTTTTTTTCAAGGTTTTAAATTTATTCCATCTAATGTATCATTGAATATCATTTTTATTACACCTTAGGGAATCTTGTAAAAATGAAACATACTATGGGTGAGACAAAATACTCAGTAAGGGTAAACTCTAGTGGACGAAAAAAATGAATAAATGAGAATTATCATTATATAAAGGTAAATACTGAACACACATTCAATGTTATCAATAAACAAATAAGGATGTGAATAATCGGTACAGTGTGCTAAATAACTGAAAACACATACAATTTAAATAATAAAATACAGAAAAATAAATATGAAAATGAAAACAAATGATATTATATTAAAAAAATAAGAAAAAAATAAATATATACATATATGTAGAGGAAAAAAATCTTCGGTAAATATTAATTGAATGTCAATGAAGGCAAAAAGATGTCATGTCTTACAAACATGAAAACCAATATCATAAAAACCACTCATAAGACTATTTAGAACTAATGGTAGAAACCTATTTAATTTTCACAACCAATTTCTCACATAAGAACCTGTTTATGCATCGAGGGGATATATAATATTCGGGGCCCACCTGTCACTTCCTGTCCAAATCATTCATCTTATCGAATAATAGAAATAAATAATATTCCAAATCAAATATCCACATTGAATAAAGATCACAGATTTATCAATATTTCCCCATAGATAAAAATAACTATAAATTTTAAAATTGTATATAGAAATTATATATTTTTTGGTAAATAATCATATCCATCTTAAATCGTATAGATAATTATTTAAAATTTAATGTTCAATGATCATATGAAATTGAATATTTCAATGAAAATATCAGAGGAATCAAGGAATTGAATTTGAATACTATCCTTGGGAAAATAAATAATAAACCATATATAATAATAATAAGGATATTTCCAATAAAATATATTCTAATTGGAGTAAAAAATGGTTGTTAATGATGATGAATGGAAATATTATAAAAAGATTTTTTCAAAAACTTCTTAAGGAAAATATAATTTTTATTTTGTAAAAAGATCTGGAAATTTCTTTCTTTTAAATTAGTTTTTAAAAAATATTTATAAATTAACCTCATAAACATGAAAAGGATCCTTTGAAGAAATAATGGTTAGTATATTCGTACATGTCATACGAAATAATATTAATAATCCTTTTTCATGGTTAAATGTTAGAAAAGTGACTTGTATAAAATGTAACAATAAAATTTCATTGAAAAATTTTGTAAAAGGAAAAAGCGGTAAAAATGTCATTAAAAATCATTTTCGAAATGTTAAAATATTTTTTGAAAACCATATTATAAAATAGGGTTTTTAGAAGAAAATAGGTTCTCTGGAAAATTAGGAAAATGAAGTTGGGTTTTGTATAAACATTTTCAAATAAATTTTGAGTATCAAAGATTAGAAAATTGTTTCCAATACATAAAAATGGTATTGAGTAAACATAGGAGAATAAAATAAAAATTTTAATAAAATTATGATCAAACTACTTAATCTAATGAAAACTGAAGGGTAAACAGTCCTAGATAATATGATATTGTGAAGTAAAACCTTGAAAAACCATAATATTGGTGGGAACATCAATTAATGAATAGATTATGTGTGTAAAATTTAAATACACATAAAACTAGTATAAATATAGAAATTTATAATAAAAATTTTATTATACACATAATATCTTAATATTAACAACAAAATATATGTAATATAACCTAAGGAAAATAAATTGGTAGATGTAATTATTATCCATTAGTGTACCATTATGTGAAAATCTTCTTAGATGAAATAATTCAAATTAAAACTCAAAAAATCATAATAAATTAATGAATCATTATATTAGATATTCAAGTGGTGGTATGTACACACTATATAATAAATTATATACCCAAAAAAATTGAATGCCTCATATTATGATAATAAAATTGAAAGATATTTAAAATTATTCTTAAAGAAGACAATCATTAAACATTACAATGTATGTCATGCCAATTTGGAACATTTGAATCATACGACTCATGAATGGATAACGTTAAATGATATTTATAAATACCATTAATATAAAAATAATTCCTGATATTATATATAAAAAGTGGAATTAGTTACACCCGGAAAAAGAAGTAAGTGCTGAAAATGGTTGATACAAAAAGGAACGAAAACTGAGACAATAATCCCTAAACTTGTGCTTCCTTTTTAGAGAATATGATTTAACATACTATATAATGTTTTAAAACATGTCACTAACTTGTAATATAACCATACTAATGTTTATAATATTATATATTGTCTTCTTATAATATCATATTACCTATTTGATAACAATTTTTTATTATTTTCAATATTCTGAGTGTCAATGACCTATTCGTTTGATTATATTTTGACTTGTCACTTATTGAACCAATTACAGAGATCGTGATTTAATCATATTCATAATTTTAACCATGATTTAATTTTAGTATATATACATTATTTACATATTTATAAAAATCCATAATATTTGATGGTAAGAAATGAAATGCACCTTTCATGGAGATGGTACACCGTACGTATACATGAACACAACTTTCATTTATTTGTCATATTAAAAGAATAGAAAGTAAATGAAATATATATATTAATAATATAATTACATTGTAATATTTATTTCATAGATTACATATATTTTTCTAAAAAATCACCCTTCATACAGTCCATGTATAGAGTGATCAAACCACATCTCTTTGAAGTGGTGGTAGCCCACACTTCCCCAAATAGTGTTATTTTATTCACAAAAAATCGAATGCATCAAGGTAACTGTTATAGAAAAATTAAAATATAATAAATAAATTATAAATATATTATATATAATATATAAATATTTTTCCATCAAAATTACCACCATGAGAGGCGGTAATGGTAGAACGAACAATATCGTTTCGTGAGGTGGTAGTTCATCGTACACAAGAACATAATGTTGTTTACCCATTATATGGATGTGTGTATAATTTTAGGTTTAACACATATAATTAAAACATATCATTATATTGGGGATACTTTTATTCCAATATAATCATGGAATAAGATAATTTGATGGTGGATAATGAAAATAATACCAAAGAGCTTGAGGAAGGATGTTACCTACTTTTTGTGTACCTCCATTTTGTTTGCACCAAAGGGATTTCATGGAGGGATTATTGAAAATTGTGATTCTTTTATGTATAGGTTTTGTGTTTTTATAATCTATTTTTTTGAAAATATTCAATAAATAGTGTCTTTAGTGGTGTGTGTAAGTGAGAGGATTGAGTGCCTTTTTATAGTGGAGGAGGAGTCGAACTCTTATAATGTTTTTTAAATGAAAATTCGACATATATTTTTCCTAAGAATATTGGATCCAATAATGGTAAATATTATATAATATGGTTTATAGGATCTTAATATGGCCATAAAATAGATTTTTTACATGTTTCTAGGTCATTTTGTGCCATAATATTAATCTTTAGTCACTTTTTATGTTAATTTTTCTCTTAATCATTATAATTAAATCTAAATACTGTCACCAATAATATTGGAAAAAACCTAAGAGGGACTTATTGGTAATTATATATTATTATGATTCACAATATGTAATATATTTTTCCAACTTCCAATCCTAGAATTTTCATATATTAATTTAAATTTAATCACGTGGAATGGATGATAAAGCAGGTGTTTAAAGTAAAACGTTCAAAAGTTTTTTACATTTATATCCAATTTCAAAGTGAAATTTATTATAATGACATACATTGGGATAATCGATATAAATATTATCTAATTATTGTTTACAATTTATATAAAATATAATTTAACCTTATAAATAAATTAAAATAAAGGAATGAGATAAAATTTAGTATTTTTCAATATTCCTCAAAAAAGTGAATCTTCACAATAAAATACAAATAATTTACCCTAACATAATTTTTATATTCCTAATCTAGATATTAAAATTAATTTTTTCATATATAACCAATTAAATTTCTAAAAATTGGATTTAAAATAGTTTCTCCAATTAAAGGTGGTAAAAGTTACATTAAAAAATATATTTTTTATATGAAGTATTGGGTTTGTTTTAATCTTATGATTAAATAACTTATTGGTTGAATGTAAAAACACATTAATTGATTATATAATTTATATATTAAATTAGTATCACTCACTAAATGTGATTACTTTAATTAATTTTTATAAAACATCTTTTTAATCTTAAATATAAAAATATTTTCGTTATATTCAGTTGGTTTTTTATTTTAATTTATAAATCATAAGAAACCGATGAATTTAAATTATATTTTTGTATATATTATATTTTATTTTGTTATTTAATCTTGTTAATAACCTATAATTTAATTTCTAGGCTATATATTATTATATCAAATAATAATATTCTAATAATATATTCACAGTTTTGTAAAACCCGGTCTTACAAGTAATGTAAGATAACCCTGTGTTATGTGAATTACAAGCTATATTATAGATTGAATTTATTTATTATATTTATTATAATGTAAAGTGTCAGTATATTATATTCCCTTACTTGATTTTTATTGTGAGTCACACATGCAATCAAATATAATGTTCTTACATTATAATTTAAGTGTATTACATTCTCCCAACCATAAATAAATTGCATCATCAAAATTTAAAAATAGATCTTGGTAATCTATGGTTTTTTATTTACTATGATGATATCCCAATTTATTAGAAGTTTTCATAAGAAATATTCAATAAAATACAGTGTAGGAAGTACAAAGGTTGCATGGACTAACATATAACTAGGTATCTAAGTATGAGAACTTTATTGGAAAGTGGAGGTACGTATATAGGGGGGAAGAATAAATATTTATATGGATTGATTGAGGTAATAAATCACAAAAAACTAAATGATAAATGTAAATTTGAGGGCCTAATATACATAAATATTTGATGATTTATAAACTCATCAGTTCAACATAATTTGAGGTATTAGGAAAACGTTTTTTATGATAATTATTCTAATGTTTAGTTTTTATTTTACAACCTAAGAATATAAGGAAATATAATTTGTTGATACGTTTCAATATCGTATGAAAAATTTCATATTTTTGTTCTACATTGATCAAATTATAATTCATCTGTTACTCCTTAAAATTCATTTCCACAAATTATCTTCGATACATGAATCACTAAAATAAACCTTTAACGAATTGTAAGACCCATAAAAGACAGAAAAGTATTAATTTTTTCCTATACCTATTCTTCAAAACATATATTGTTAATTCATTAATCTCTAAAACTAAAAATTGAAACTTCTAGTTCATCATTAATATTTATTCATCAAATTTTTCAACTAAAAACAATACCACATTAATGAGGACATTATGTTGGTCAGTTCTTGGTCTTAGACACTTATCCTCATTTGGTCATGAGTTCATGTCCCGCGGCCTTGCCGATTTTTTTAGTTTTCCACTCGATATATTGGTTTTCCTTTCCTTTAACACTATTGATATAATTTCCAAAATGAATTTGATATAAATACATGAAATAAGTTTAATCACTAAATATCCTTTTAAAAAAAGTTTTCAATACAACCCTAATACATTAATACTTCATCCATTTAGTTTCACATATGTCCTTCCCTGGTCAAGATTTTATCAATAATATCATTTGTAGGATTTCTAAATAATGACACCTTATTTTCAATCTACAACACCTTAGATTTAAGCTAGGTAATTTATTTTCAAACTATGTTCAAATCCATCATAATTATATGTAATGAAAATGTGAATTATTCTAAGAATATCCCCCATTATTGTCAAACTAAGAGTGTAGTAAGTCCCATTATCATGTACTAGGATACATGGAGTAAAGCCTGACAAAACTTTTCAGAGTTTTTACCTCTATGTACATCCGATCTAGAACCATGTCTAGTTTTAGTATCCATACCAGGATGTATTTCTAGGAATACCCACATAATCTATACCATACCAAAATTGTAGTATGTTCTAATATATTAATACCTAAATTATAACTTAGTGTAATGTTCACTAATATATGATTTTCTAAATCAAGTTCTTAAGGATTCTAATAAATTTGCATGGATACAAACTATAACGAACCAACCCCAAAAATATCAGAGACGATGTCATGCTACTATTACATTGGAATAAGATACATAAAAAACATCCCAAAGGACTTATCATTTTAGTATTATTGGTAGTCTAGAAACAAACAGGAGTCAAAAATTAAAAGATATTTTTTTAGGATAATAACATTATTCCATATAGAATATCCTTTTATATATTTTTTAATACACTTTAGGTGATCCAAGGGAATGGAAACATAATAAGGGTGAGCTCAAATTCCTATTAAGGGTAAATTATAGTGGAATCAATAATGAATAATTAAGAATAATCATTATGGTAAGGTAAATACTTAACACACATGCCAGGATATGAATAAACTGATATCTTAGTGTATAATCAATATATAAAGGAAAATATATAAAAATAAATTTTATTTAATAACTGGACAAGGAAAAGACAATATGGAAAGGTAAGAAGATGAAAACACATTACATTTAATCAATAATCTATGAACAAAATAAGTGCATAGATATTTTGGCCCAAAATATCATTAAAATTAATAAATGAATCAAAATTATGGAAATTCGTAATTATTGTATGTCATGATACAGGAACATGAGAACATATACTATCAATACCTTTCACAATATAGTTAAAAACAATAGGTAGAAACCTATTAAATTTGCGCATGTAATTTGACTCATGAGATCCTATCGATGCGTCGAGGGGTTATATAAAGTTTGTGCCCCATCCATCACTACCTATCCAAACAATTCCTCATATTTAATGATCAATATAAATAATATGTATTATCAAATACCTATATTTAATAAAGTATACACACTTATAAATATTTCCCTAGATATACAAATAATTTTCAAAGTGAACAACTAATAACAAATGTTGTATTGTATAGGAAATAAACATATACAAGATAAATGATATGAATGTTTAAGGTAAATTAAATGTTCAGGGATCATATGAACTTGAATATTTAAATGGACCTTACAAAGGAATCATGGAATAGAATATTAACACTATCCTTGGCCAAATCAATCATAATCCATCAAGAGCAAGAATAAGTATGTTATTAATACAACACATTCCAATTGGAGTTATAATAAAAGGTTAATGTAGAAGATGAATTGAAATATTACAGAATGATATGTTAAAAACATTATTGATAAAAATATCCTTCTCAGTTTAAAATTATTTTTTAAAAACATTTCAATGATAATATATTTCAAAAATTAAACTTTTAAAAATGAAAATTATTCTTCAATGAAATGAAAAATGGTAAATCCATATATATTGTACAAGGTAAAAAAGAACACTCCTTTTCATAGTAAATGGTTTGAAAATTTCCTCATTGAAAAATCAATAAGACGATTCAATAAAAAATTTATTAACATGGCATTAAACAATATATAATCTAGTTTTTTAAACAATAATTTACATTAGAGGATATTTACTGTTTAAAATTATAGTATATAAGGAAAAAATCATAAAATGTAAGTCCATATAGTATAAATGAACACTTACACTAAATATCAACTTTTTCCACAATATAAAACTCTTAAAAATAAAACATGATTTCCCATTATGAAAAATATTGACAATTATCTTATGGATATCATCCTTGTACCTAATATTCCTTAAAACCTATTAAAGACATATTAGAATGTTTAATGAGCGCAACATACTCAGTAAGGGATATAAATAAAGTAAATCACTAATTTAGTGAAAACATGAAAACCAATTAAAAACCTTTTCATAAAAAACATTATCAGGCATAGAAAAAGAACATAGGTTCATTGAGACATAATTAATATATAAATCATAAATTAACCCTTAAAAAAGTAATAAAAATATTTTAGACTTCAATAACTAGAGTACACATTTAATTGGAGAGTTATAATGGGGCTTACACTTCCTACAAGCTATATCAGTCCCGTCTTTTTCTCATGAGCTATAATATGGGTCACCATTTTTATAAGATATATTTGGCTCTTCTGTGAGAAATAATGAGGCTAATACCTTCTTATATAATCTCCAGGGACCAATTAATGAATAAAAACCATGAAAAATATTTTTAACCATATTGTAAAACACATTCAGATCTAAAAATACCATTTTTGTGTAAAAATTAATTTTAAATTTTAAAAACCAAGCACATAATAATGAAACCAATTTCCTTGGGAATAAATAAAAAAAATATAATGGAAACATTGTACAATTAAATATTAATAAAATCATGAAAAACATTACATTTTTTATATGTTAAAAAACATTCCATAAGAATTTTTTAGAAATAGATGAACGGGTAACTTTAGAAATGGGGTTTTAAAATAAAGACCCTTACCCTAAGACTGACTCATCCTGTACAATAATTATCCTCATTGTAATGACTCGGAATTTAGGGGGAAAAGTTTTTCTTAAATACATGGGAATTTTATGGGTCTGTAGTTTCTGAAGAAGCTTGATTCCATGGCCCGATGTGTCCGTAATCAAATTATGAATTTTTGATCATGTACGTTCAGTAAATGTACGTTCGGAATTTTATATCTTTTGAACTGGTGCTTAGAATTGAATTCGGAGGGCACCGTTGAACTCACAACATCGATGATTTCTTAGTGAGACCTTTACCACAGTAGCGTTTTATCGAGAGTGGAAGATAGTTTTTGGGGGTTTTTAATTAAATTTAATAATGTTAATGTTTTAACTTTATTTTATTTTTTGTGGTTAAAACCTCCAAGGGGAGGTAAGTGGTGGGGGCCACCACACCACAACCTCCCATTAGAGGTTATGCTGGTGGGGCCCACCCGCACATAACCTCTCTTGGGTGGATGTTATGGTGGTGGGGCCCACCTACACATAACCTCTATTGGGAAGATTATAAGGTGGGGCCCACATGATCTTTAAACCTCCTCTAAACCCCCAATTATATTAGTGAAACTATTAACCTTTCCCCTTTATTTAATGAGCCAACTCCTCCAATTTAATTAAGTAATGTAACATAATTAATTTGGAATCATTTTGAATTCTTGATATTCATTATGCCAGCATTATAATATGTTATGTCTTATTATGGTGGGGTTGGCAAAATAGTGTTTGGGAGAATTATGGAGTGGAAGAACCATTGAGAGAATTGAGAGGACTTAATCCTCTCAATTAAGAACGTGAAGAACGCTCCTGCCACCGAAGAATGACGAGCACCATCTTCTCCCTCTTCAACCGGAGCAAGAAGAAGAAGCATCGCCGCCCATGATGAACGATGAAGACATCATATCGACTCTTATTTCCCAAATCATTCTTCCTCAACTTCTTCATCTTCTACCCGATGTCAACAGAATAACGTACGCTTCCCACGAATTCGTCAATGAGCGACAATCGATGAAGGGGATTTAAGTTTGAATCTTGTTTTCGTTCTTCATCATTCAATCTTTGTTATTAATTTTCCAATTTATATCACAATAACATGGAAGGCTCAGGCAGCACGAACACAGCCCGATCCTCTCCCTTTTTTTATATATGTTTGTTGATGATAGAGGCAGATCAACCACAACGGCTAGCGTTGGGCCAGCCGTGAATGAACCCACAGCACAGGGTCGTTGGGTTTCTGGAAAGACGCGGCATCATCATGCTGCACGAAGGAACTGTGGGCCGCGGCCGGGCTGGGCCGCGCCGGAGGAAGAACAGCCCCGTCGCACCGTGATGGTGGAGTAGAACTGTGGCTTGGGCGGGCCACATTAGAGGGGTGTGGTGTCGTCGCGCCGCACTGGGGATGTGGAACTGCAGCCAGGGTGGGCTGCGAGGGAGGGGCGCGGTGCCCTCGCGCCCAGCCAGTTGTGCAGGAACCGGCTGGCCGCTCTTCCAGATGGACAAGGTGGGACCCCTCGGGTCCCATGGGGGAAAACCGAACTGGCTCTTAGTGCCAGTTCCCATAGAGAATCACGGGGGCACGACACCCCCATTCGCACTTGTGGCCGGCCGGGCCACGTGGCCCACTGATCGGGCCACACAGCAAGCCAGTCGGGACACTTGTCTAGCCGGCCTGGCCGCACAGCCAGTAGGCTAGGCCACACGTCCATCTGGCCAGGCCAACCGTCTAGCTAGGCCGGGCCACACAGACAGCCAACCGGGACGGGCCACCTTCGGGACGGGCTACGCCCACGAACTAGTCTGTGCCCATAGGCCGGGCCGCGCCTTTGGGTCGGGCCACCCCTTTCGGCGATGGCAGACTCACGGACCGGGTTGGACCCTAGTCCAGACCCAGGTCAGGTCGGGTCGGTCCGACTATGTCATACCGGACCCGGACCCGTCAGACCTGAAAACACCTTTTCGCCCATATATTGGGCTACGAGTATCCATTTAACAAACCGTCAGTGGCGCCATTATTATTGGAACAAAGTCATCCCTTTGAGAACACCCCACAGAATTTCAGGGTATAGTTGGAATACGGTCAGGTTGGTTCATACAAAAAACCAACCGGGCCCCCTGGACTAAAAGGCTAATAACTCACAGACCGGGCGTCCAGTTGACATGCTTTCTGTTGCGTTGAGACCCCTAAGACGTGGCAGTCCATTGAGATACTTAGCCATGAGACTTCATGAAACATAGAGTATTGACCAGTTTCTCACGGAACGGATCCTCCAAGAAACGTGAAGGCAGAGTGTAGAGACCTAGTAGCTGACAGACCTGACGACTGCTTGACTGATTCGACTCAGACTAATTCGACTAGCCTAGTGGGTAGCACCCGGTATTTGGAGGCAGACCCATAGCGAATGGTGTGCCTAGTAGTTGCCAGCAGACCCAAGGTACTCGACAGGAGGAGTACCTCTTTAGGCTATTAGGGGGAGCACCAGGTATTTGGAGGTAGACCCACAGTGGATGGAGCACCTGGTAGTTGGCAGCAAACCTGCGGTACTCGAAAAGAGGAGTACCTCAACAAGCCAGGTTTAGTGAGAAGTGCCTCGGTGTCGTGACAGGCCCACTTTACACGACAATGGAGGAGTTATCCACCAGTTGTGGTTTCGATAATTAAAATCCTGGTTTGAGCTAAGTCAATTACCTTTGTGTTTTCCTCATGATTGAGATGGGTTACATGACAACTTAGTATATGTATCGACATATACCTAAGTAGAGGTTATCCATTGAAATAAAAATTTGTGGTTTATCCTTGATGGTTTTTGTGAGACCTTGGTGGTCTTGGGGTCCTTACTGATTATCGTTATACTCACCCCTGCACGAGTTATGACCACACCTCATTTTGTTGGATTCAGATGACGGATAGTGCTGACGGAGGCCGAAAGCACCCGAACTGTATGGTACCTGGAGTAGGACCCTTCAATGTATCTGTACACGGTGGAGTCTGACAGACGTGGAGTGTTGTGGAGGCCATATGTACCTACCCTTCAAGTAGGAACCCCGAAGGATGATCCAGGTGTTGCTAGACACCTTCAGCTGTTTTCCTTTTTAGTTGTACGTATTTTTCCTCTCCTTGTACTTTACTATTGGGATTGTATTTCAGGACCCTTTACTTTTAGTAGACTTGTTATACTTCTTTTTATTAGTGTTTGTTTCTGCTTGTACTCTGGTTGTGTCTGTTTCTGATTTTTAAAGGCATTTTCTTTTCTAGTTTTAGGGAATTACGCCATTGGTTTTAGTCGCCAGCCCCTGGCCTATGGATGGCGTGCTTGGGGTAGTAACGATACGGGCCCCGAGGGGACTGGTCGGGACAAATTGGTATCAATGGGAGGTTCTAAAAAAGAACGTAGGAATCTGATATTTATTTTTTGTGAATCAATAGTATTAAGGGTACCAAGTGTGGATCTCAGTTTAGGGAGTCCATTGTTGGTGCGGTGACCGATATTTCCATACACTAGGACCCTGACTTCTGATTTCCTACTTAGTGCCTGAAAACACTGATTGCGTGTGTGTTTTTAAAAGTTTTCTTTATTTCAGATCAAACCAGGTCAGCTCACCAGGTATAGTGTTTTGACCATGTCGCATCTGTTTCTTTTAGGATTCCTCCCCACGGATGACCAGTTAGAGCCCCGAGAGTTATACGTACTGACAGCCCATTGAGCGACAAGGCCTCATTAAAGGGACCTCTTCCAGTTGAGGCACCAGAAGAGGCACCAACGGTACTACTACCCATTGGGACACTAATTCCACCATCCCCAGTATTAGAGAGTGCATGTCGCTAGAGCGCGCTGCCCGAGTTCCAGCACCAGAGGCCACCAAGGATCCATGGAGAGATGGACCCACAGGAGGCTGAGGATTGACTGGAGGATGTGGTGAGAGTCTTCAGGCTTGTAGGGACACCAGTAGACTTCCTGGTGAACCATTCTACAGGCCTCCTTCAGGCAGTAGCAGGAAGATGGAGGATCATGATGCTCCAGGTCCATGATGAAGTGACACTTCTATGGGAAGACATCGAGGGCCTATTCTTGGCAGCGTTTGTACCATCCACCCTTCGAGCGCTGCGGATAATGGAGCTACTTCATCTGCAGTAGGGAAGAATGATTGTAGCTCATTACTTAGTGAGGTCCACCGATCTCTCACGCTACTCCACTAATATGGTATGTGACCCATTATTCAGGGCCCAGACCTTCAAGTAGGGACTCTGGCGAGAGATCAAAGCTTCAATTATCTCACACAATATCCTGACGCAGACAGGGGTGTTGGAGAGAGCCCTCATAGTGGAGAGTTTCCTTACTGAGCAGTCTCCAGCAGTGAGACCCACCACTAGTCAACATGCAACAGAGCCTTCTGCAGCTGGCAGTAGACATATGACGCAGAGGACCAACAGGACCAGACCCAATGGTGTTCGACTGCACGACTCAGGATCGGTTGTGCGGGGCACCCAAAGTGGAGACAAAGCCAGTCATGCCAGGAGCGGACAGTGTTACTTCTGCAGCGGGCTTGGTCACATGGCCATGACTGTCCGACCCACTGCTCTGATGATTAGTAAACAATTGAGGGACCTCCCAGGAAAGGGAATAGATTTGATCGAGGCGGTCCGTGGGGCGCAGTTGGACATGAGAGAGGATCTGGTCGAGTAGATGGTGGTGGATGATGTTTTAAGGTGTTGCCACCACCACCACTCGGAGGTCCACCTAGACCGCAAAGAGCGGGTGGCCAGGGGAGAGCTCATCTCCAGGTAGCTATGGCATATGACCATGGCATTCCAGAGATGATTCGAGGTACGATCTGTGTCTACTACACCTTAGATATAGTTCTTATAGATATAGGTTCCAATCACTCATTCATACCCACTTTCCTCGTTCAGAACTCGGAGATTCCGACAGAGCTATCGGCTCATTCATTACAGCTAGAGACTCCTACAGGAGTAGACTTTACGATTACGAACTTGTTCTGAGAGTGTGATCTTACTATAGGAGGTGAGAGCTTCAACTGAGATCTCCTCGTAGCGGCATCAATGTAATACGAATTCAACTTGAGTATGGACTCGTTATCTACACTCCATGCTCAGATCGACTGTATTAGGCAGAATGTGTACTGTGTCCGCACGAATGGGACCAGGTTCACCATCACCGGTGAGATGGGAACCTTTGCAGCACAGGACTGACTTAATCGAAAGAGTTTTCATCCAATAAATCACTAGTTGTCTTGCCTTACCCACGGAGAAATTGATGTGGAGTGTCCGACTTATCATGTAGTGGTGGACCAATATGCGGTTGTTTTCCCTGACAATGTTCCAGGACTACCTCCACATGGAGAGGTCGAAATATACATTGACATGTACCCTAGGGCGACACCGATATATACTCATGCATATCGGTTGGCTCCCATTGAGCTTCGTGAGCTAAGGGTACTGCCGGAGGACTTACAGGGGAATGGATTCATCCGGCCCAGTGTTTGTCCCTTGGCAGCCCCAATTCTAGTTTCCAAGAAGGCGGATGGGAGCATGAGGATCTATGTCTACTACCATCGCCTAAATCAGGTGGCCGTGAAGAACAAGTGCCCACTTCCAAGTATTAATGACCTCTTTGATCATCTCAATGGAGAACAACGGTTCTCGAACATAGACGTTAGGCCATGCTATCACCAGCTAAGAGTTCCAGACGAGGATGTGAAGAAGACGGACTTCAGGTGATGGTATGGCCACTATGAGTTCTTGGTTATGATTTTTGGCGTAACCAATGCTCCATCAGTGTTCATGTGTCTCATGAATAGGATATCCTAGAATTAACTCGATCACTTTTTCGTGGTATTCATTGATGACATTTTGATCTAATCGACTACTGAGGAGGAGCATGCCTACCAATTACGGGTAGTACTGGACACACTCTGAGAGAACCATCTTTATGGTAAGCTCTCTAAGTGCCAGTTTTGGATTCGAGAGGTTCACTTCTTGGGACAAATCATATTGGAGGATGGAGTTGCAGTGGATCCAATGATAATTGAGGTAGTGCTTTCTTGGGAACCAGCCAAGAGTGTGAAAGAGGTTCTTAGTTTCCTCGGCTTGGCCAGATACTATCTGAGGTTCATCCTATATTTCTATAGAGTTTCAGCACCACTATCATCCTTGAAGAAGAAGGGGTAGTGCTTCGTGTGGTCGTAGATATTCCAGCAGAGCTTTCAAGAGATGAGGCAGAGGCTGACTAGTGAACCCTTCGTGAGGCTTCTAGAGGAAGGCGTAGGGTATGTAGTTTATTGTGATGCATCAGGGACCGTAAATGGGTGTGTCCTAATGAAAGAGGGAACTATGATCACCTATGGTTTTCGGCAGCTAAGATAGCACAAGAAGAACTACACTACCCATGACCCGAAGTTAGCAGAAGTGGTTCTCTCTTAGACGATGTGAAGGCACTATTTGATGGGAAAGCGTTTTACCGTGTACTCTGATCACAAGAGTCTCAGGTATATCATCTTTTAGAATGACAAGAACCTAATATATTAGTGATGGATTGAGGTACTCTAGGAAAATGACTTCGAGATAGTCTATACTCCTTGGAAGGTAACATTGTTGCGGATGTGGTCAGCAGGAGGACTGGAATTCAGCTGCTAGGAGACGTGACAGAGCAGCAGGATGCCTTGCATATATCCTTTGTTGATAGAGATGGGGAAACCTATCTTCAGGCTATTACAGTCACCCCTCCACTTTTTCAATGAGTCAGGGAGGCATAGCGTGGAGATGCTAACTGCGAGACACGACGTGCTTAGATATCCACATGGAATGCAACTGATTGATTTTCTGAAGGTGGAGAGCACACCATCCTCTTCAGAGGACGTACCATGGTACCAGTTTCACTTTAGGAGGATGTGTTGATGGAGTTCCCCAGTTCCACTCTCACAGTATATCTAGGACTGTCAAAGATGTACAAGGACCTCAGACGACAGCACTGGTGGCCAGGTATGTAGAAGGTGGTAGCGGAGTTTGTCTCACGATGCCTCACTTTTCAGCAAGTGAAGGCGAAGCACAAGGTACCAGTAGGCTTGGTACATCGCTTAGAGGTCCCTGAGTGGAAGTGGGATGTGATATCCATGGACATTGTGACGGTTCTTTCACATACATCCAAGAGTCACAACTCAATATGCGTGATCGTCGACCGACTCACCAAGTCAGCCTCTTCCTACCGATCATGGAGAAATGTACAGTAGAGAGATTGGGACGCCTCTATGTTCAGGAGATAGTGTGTTTTCATGGATTTCCTTCTTATATTTTCTCCAACCATGATGCACTATTTAATTCCCGATTATGGAAGAGGTTGTAGGATGCTTTTGGGACACTTCTTCGCATGAGTACCACCTTCCACCCTCAGACTTATGGGCAGAACGAGAGGACCATCCAGACCCTTGAGGACATGCTTCATGCTTGTGTCCACTACTTCGGTCACAACTAGGAGGATCACTCGCCTTTGGTGGAGTTTTCCTACAACAACAGCTATCACTCCACCATCAGTATGGCACCTTTTGAGGCCTTTTACAGACAACCTTGCAGATCGCCATTGTGCTTGACAGACCCAGGGTAGTCAGCACCTATGGGACCAGAGATGGTACGGGCTACCACCGAGAAGGTGCAGATCATCCAGGAGTGGATGAAGACTGAATAGAGTAGGACGAAGTTGTTTTCTGACAGGAGATAGAGACCTCTGGAGTTTGAGGATGGTGACCAAGTATTCATACGGGTCTCACCTTGACGAGTTCGATGAAGATTTTTCTGAAGCGGCAAGATATCTCTGAGGTTAATCAGACCATTATAGGTCCTTAGAAGAGTAGCCGAGGTGGCTTACCGCTTAAATCTTCTAAATCAGTAGCACTGGGTTCACGATGGCTTCCACGTATCTTAGCTGAGGAGATACGTGCACGACTCTTCCAACATCATCGACAATGGAGAACTGGACATCGATGAGGGGGAGACATTCACAGAGGTTCCAGTGGAGATTGAGGCTCGATAGGTGCAGGTCCTACGTGGATGGTCGACACCTCTGGAGCGCGATCGTTGGCAGTACGGGAACCTCCAGGAGAGCACATTGGAGCGGGAGACTCATATGCATGCTCAATACACTCATTTGTTCCCTAAGTGTGAGTTGTATCTTACAGGTATGTAATGACCTGAGGTGGGGAGAATGTAAAGACCCGGAATTTCTGTAGAAATTTATTTCATAAATACATGGGAATTCTATGGGTCCATAGTTTCTAACGACGCTTGATTTTGAGGCCCAGTGTTCCTGGAATCAATTTCTGATGTTTTGATTGGGTACGTTCTGTAAACGTATGTTAGAAATTATATAACATTTGAATCAGTTCTCGGAATTAAATTCCGAGAGCACCGTTGAACTCACAGCTTTGGTGATTTCTTAGTGAGATCTTCACTGTGGTTGAGTTTTATCGAGAGTGGAAGATAGTTTTTGGGGGTTTTAATTAAAATAAATAAAGATATTGTTTAACATTATTTTATTTTTGGTGGTTAAAACATCCAAGGGGAGGTTAGTGGTGGGGGCCACCACACCATAACCTCCCATGAGAGGTTATGGTGGTGGGGACCACCTGCACATAACCTCCCTTGGGAGGATGTTATGGGGGTGGGGCCCACCCGCACATAACCTCCCTTGGGAGGATTATTAGGTGGGGCCCACACAAGATTTAAACCTCCTATAACCCCCCAATTACATTGGTAGAAGTCTTAATGTTCCCCCTTTATTTAATGAGCCAACCCATCCAATTTAATTATGTAAAGTAACTTAATTAATTTTGAATCATTTTGATTTCATGAAATTCATTTTTCCAACATTATAATATGTGATGTATTATTATGGTGGGGGGTTGGCATAGTCATTGTTGGGAGAATTAAGGAGAGGATGAGCCTCTGGGAGAATTGTGAGGACTCCAACCTCTCAACGTAGAACATGAAGAATGCTCCTTCCAGTGAAGAACGAAAAGCACCATCTTCTCCCTCTTAAATCGGAGCAAGTATAGGAAGCACCGCCACCCACGAAGAACGCCGACAACATAATCTCGCCTCGTCCTCCCTGAATCCTTCCTCCTCTACTTCTTCGTGTTCTACCCAACGTCAATGGAACGACGTCTGCTTCCTGCGAATTCGTCAATGAGTGAAAATCAAGGTATAGTATTTAAGTTTGATTCTCGTTTCCGTTCTTCGTCATTAAATCTTGGTTATTAATTTTCCAATTGATATCACAGTAACGTGGAAGGTTCGGGCCGCATGAACATGACCCGAACCTCTCCCATTTTTATTTATGTTTGTTGACGATGGAGGTGAAACAACAATGGCGGCTGGTGTCGGGCCGGCCGCTAAGGAACTGGCAGCACAAGGCCGTCGGGTCTCCATAAAGGTGCGGCATCATCATGCCGCACAGAGGAAACGAGGGTCGCAGCCAGCCAGGCCTTGGCGAAGGAAGAACGACTCTGTCGCGCCGTGCCGGTGGAGAGGAACCATAGCCATGGTGGTCCGCGGCAGAGGGGTATGGGGCCATCATGCAGTGCCGGTGATGCAGAACTACGGCCAGGGTATGCCGCGGTGGAGGGGCGTGGTGACGTTGCACAACGTCGGTGGTGCAGGAACCAGCTGGCCAATCGGCCAGCTGGACAAGGCGGGACCCCTCTGGTCCCATGGGGGAAAACTGAACCGGAGCTTAGCATCGGTTCCGATCGGGAAACAGGTGGCGTGACACCCCACTTCCCATGCGGGGCCATCCGGGCCATGTGACCAGCCGGCAGGGCCACACGGCCAGTCGGCCGGGCCTTATGGCTAGTTGTGTGGGGCCACCATTGGGCCACGCCATGCCCATGGATAGGGGTCATTCCCATGGGTCGTGTCGCGCCTTTACACCATGTCGGACCCTGGTATAGACCAGGGTTAGGTCGGTCCGACTGGTTCGGCCCGAACCCGGACCCGTCAGACCCAAAAACACCTTTTCGCCCATATCTTGTGCTACGGGCGTCCGTTTGACGAACATTTAGTGGAACCATTATTCTTGGAACAAATTATTCCCATTGAAAATACCCAACATGAGTTTTTGGTATTATTTATATATCGTCAGATTGGTTCTTACACAAAACCCACCTGGCCCCTAGGACTAAAAGGCTAATAAATCACAGACCAGGCTTCTGATTGACGCGTTGTCTGTCGTGTTTATACACATATGATGTGGAGGACCTTTGAGATACTTCCACGTGAAACTTAGAGACACTTGGAGTATCAAAAAGTAGCTCGTGGAGCGGATCCTCATGGAGATGAGCATGCAGAGTGTGGAGACCTAGTAGCTGACAGACCTGACGACTGCTTGACCAATTCGACTCGGAGAGATTTGACTAGCCTAGTGGGGGAGCACCTGGTATTTGGCGGCAGACCCAAGGAGGATGGAGCACCTGGTAGTTGGAAGCTGACTCATGGTACTCGACATGAGGAGTACCTCTGTAGGTTATTATGGGGAGCACCCAGTATTAGGTGGAAAACCCATAGTGGATAGAGCGCCTTATAGATGGCAGCAGATCCGAGGTACTAGATTGGAGGAGTACCACAATAGTCCAATTTTAGTGAGAATCACCTCGGTGTTGCGATAGGCCCATTGTACACGACAGCGGAGGAGTTTTCCAATATCCATAGTTTCGATATTGAAAATCCTGGTATGAGCTCAGTCGTTGACCTTTTTGTTTTTCTCATGATTGAGATGGGTTATTTGATAACTTAGGTATATGTATGGGCAAATACCTAAGTAATGGTTATCTGATGAAATCATAATTTTTTGTTCAGCCTTGTTGGTTTTTTTGAGACCATGATTGTCTCAGGGTCCCTAATGAGTGTCATTATACTCACCCCTACACGGGCTATGACCACTTCTCGATGTGTTGGATGCAGACGACGGAAAACGCTGACAGAGGCCGAGAGCACCAGGACTGGACGGTACCCGGAGGAGGACCCTATGACGTATCGGTATGTGGTAGAGTCTGACAGATGTGGAGTGTTTTGGAGGCCATATATACCTACCCATTAGGTAGTAACCCTGGAGGATGATCCTGGAGCTTCTAGACACCTTCCAGCTGTATTTCTATTTAGTTGTACATGTTTGTCCTTTCCTTGTACTTTACTATTGGGCTTGTATTTCTGGCCCCTTTACATTTAGTACACTTATTATACAGCTTTTACATAGTGTTTTCTTCCACTTGAACTCTGGTTGTGTGTGTTTACATTTTATGAAGGCAATACCTTCATAGTTTTAGGGAATTTCATTTTTGGTGCTAGTCTTCAGCCCCTATCCTATTGAAGGCGGGCTTGGGGTAGTCACGAGACGGGCCCCGGGGGATGGGTCGTGACACTCATGGATAATAAAATCAGATTAATTATTTAAATTATTGAGAAAATTTTATAGAATATTGAACCATTTGTATTACTTAGTATCATGTAATAATAATTACTTAATTTTGTAAGTTATAGTCTGGTGTTTTGTTGATATTTTGTACTTGAGTCCAAACAGACTTTGGTTTGATGTCAGCAGTTAAACTGGTCATTATTTAATCATCTCAAAAATAATATTCATGAAATAATAATAACTTTTATACATCAATTATATTTTTAAATCAAACCATTTATGTGTGTTTATGAGAAATGAACAACGTTATAATCATTGTGATGGTAGGTTGTATGAACGGATGAGTTACGTTTTCATTTTCCAATAATAATTATGAAAAGAATGTAATTATTATTTTATAATTACATAAAAATAATTATATCATAGTATCATATTAATAATTTATATATACTTATATATATCATCCATGTGATGAGGTTACTAAAAATGAATAATATTGCTTCCTGGAAGTGATAGTTCACACAAAAGCACGAACGACGTTATTAGTATTATGTGCATGGAAAGGTAAGAATACAAATGATATATTATTATTTAATATTGATAAATATGTCATGAATATTCTATATAAACATTAATTCTATCAATATAACATGTATTTAGAGACGGTTATGGAAAACGAATTATATCATTTCGTGAGTTGGTAGACCAACTTGCACAGGATTGAATAATTCAATTCCCATTGGATGAAATTGGAGATGGATTTAGGAGATGATATTAAAATAATAAAATCTTAATATATTTATGTTATTTTAGTTATTATTTCCTCATGTTTGAAGATTATTTTATTGATATAGATGAAGAAATAAAATAGAAACACTTAATTTTATACGATACCTTTTCCTTAGACCTCTTCCTTTTCTTAACACCATAAGACCAATAAGGTCGGTTTTCTATATAGAATAATAGTTCAATGAATTTGATATGGATTATGAGATATTATATGGGTAGATATTGGTTGAAAAAGATATGTTTTTTAATTTAATTTAATTAGAAGCATGGGTAACCTTTTTTATGAGAGGGGGTCACTCTTAGAATTCTTTGAAATATTAAAATAATAAAAATTATTTTTCTCTTAAAAATTGGTCTAAAGTTATTCATATCAAATATAAAATGATTTGGGGTAGGAATATATTGATATAATAAAAATTATGGAATCTTTTATTATTATTTTTAATCATTATTTTTTTCATTAACAATTTTAACTCTTACCATAATATCAAAAAAATTACACTTTGAGGGTGAGTGTAATTACTAGAAAATTCCAAAATTCCATTAAATGAGTCATTGATGAAATTTTTTGTATTATAAAAATTATATTCTTATGAAATTTGGATTTTTATAAATTTTATATCATTTAATGAAATATTATTTTCATTAAAATATTAATAATGTCAATTTTGACATTATACATTACATTATTTTATAAAATATCAGAAATGAAATATAAATTCAAACCAATATTTATCAAAAAGTCACTAACATGTTAAAATCATTTATTAAAATTGGGATTACATAAATAATACCAACTTATATTCTTTATATGATTTACTAGATATTTTCTTTAATTAATCAATTACTCCATAATTGTGAAAGCTTTTAATTAAATTATTTATTCCCTAAAAAATAAAAATAAATTATCATGATAAATATAAACATTCTCGATTCCAAACTTCTATCTATAGTCTAACACATACCCTATATAAACCAATTTTAAAAATATTTCATTTATCAAAAACAAAAGGGTGAAAAAAATTTCTTTTCTTTTAATATAATATTATAAAAGTCATACTCTCATCCAAGTGGCTTCAAATGGTCAAAATTTTGGACCAATTATGATTTCGTCTAATAAATAATAAAATGTAACTATTACAAGTTTTAGGTTATTTTTAAAATATTTATAATATTCTTTTTACCATAAATTCATTGATTTACATTTAACCGTGTAAATAATAAAAATACTAAAGTTACTATCCATATTGTCTAAATATAAAAGGGGCCTATTTCAAAAATTTATACCTTATGATTCCAAATATTAAATCTATATTTTCAAATTCAAAATACATAATTTATAGGAAATAATAAAAATTAATCTGATGGGTGGGATAAAACAATAGATTTTTAAAGTGAAAATATCTAATGATTGAAAACTTTTTATATCTAAATTCAATGTGAAATTTATTCCAATGATATAAATTTGATTAAATGATAAAATATTTTTTTTATAATTTAAAACTATTAAAATATATAATTTAACACTGATAATAAATTTGATGAAAAATTAGTTTTCAATTAAAATGAATTATTTTTCACTATTTATCAAAACATTAAACATTTAATAAAAGTAAAAAAATCAATAAATATAAATTTTTATATTAATATTTCAATGAATAAGTTTAGTTTTTTCAAATATAATTCATAAATGTTCCAACAACTATATTTTAAAATAGTGCGCTATCAAAAGGCTGCATAACTACCTTTTCTAAAAAATACTTCTTTTAGGTGTATAATTGAATATATTCTTATATCACATCTATAAAACACATAATGTGAATTTTACACATTATATTGAATATATTTCACATATAATTAATTAATATAATCCAAAATATTTCTTTTATTATTTTAAAAACACACTTTTGTATATTTAAATAGTTATTTAGAAAAGGATTCAATTTTATTTTCAAAAGGGTTTTATTATTATTTATAATTAACTTGTCACCAAAGAAATAATTATATATACAATTCTAAAACCTATTTTCCTAATTAAGTTAATATTTTTCATTTTCTCCATTATAACAGACATGTAATTATATTAGCATTTAAATAATAGTATTTAGTAGTTTGTTTAAATTCGATGTGGCGTATCATGTACACTATCAATAATATGGTATCCTTTTAAAAACGTGGGATGTTACATTATCCCACCCTTTAAAAAATTACATCCTCAAAATTTATAATCAGACATGCTAAATAAGTTTCTACTATTTATATTACCTTTATTGAAATTTCACATCAGAACAAGGGTCAAAAAAACATATGCTTTAAAAGAAAGAAAAGGAAATATGAAGGTCACAATACCTAACATATACAATGGTTACATATAAGAAAACATTAAAATGGAATTAAAAACAAATTATTAATTTATTATCGATAGTGACACATAACTTAGTCATGAGAATCTTAACAATCACAAAACCATAAATATTTGATGGGTTAAAAGGTTATTGATTTCATAGTAAGAAAAGTAAACGAATAACATCTTTCTTTAAAGATTATTTTCATATAGTTGTGGAATTGATGTAATTTCTAGATTAAGAAAATATGAAAATATACTTACTATACATGTAGAGTTTCATCCTATAATCAATTTCTATTATAAACTCATATTTTTTTCCAAATGATGAGTATTTAAGATGAGTTTTTTACATCTAAATCATTAGAATCTACTTCTAGAGATTCACATAATACACAAAATATTTTCTATCTATTTATCTTGTACTTATACATTAACCAAAACTGAAATTGTTTATTCAAGATAAATTAATTCTCCAAAAATAATCTCCCAAATTCAACAGTAATACCCAACATTTAATATGGACCATTCAATAAATAAAATATCCCTAAAATTACTCAAAAATATTATAAATTAATATTTAAACCAAAAATGTTTACATATTTGATCTCATAGTATTTCATGATTAGTTTTAACATTTATCTTCATGTAATGAAACTTACACCTGAATTATTTTACCAAAAAGTAATTTTCCAATTAATATTTAAGATACTCAAACCATTTATTAAAAAACTAAATCACCATAAGTGCACAATAAAATCATATATTCTTACAAAATATAATTAAACCTTTACTCCTCAAAAAAATTCCATATTATTATATTTAACTTATTTTTATAGGATTATCAAAATAGAGAACACTGTTTGAAACAAAATTAATCACTTAATCATCAAATCATTTCAAAATACCAAGGTTATCTATTAAAAAAAACATATGTTCAAAAAATAAACTTATTCTTATTCCAATAACTCAGTTTAGTTAATATAAAAATTTATACTAACTAGGTACTTCATGTAGGCTAGTAGTATGTTATTCACCCATGTCTCCCTTCGTTTGTGGGTTTGATTATTATTGTCATTCTGAACGTGATGGGTTGTCACCCATCATATGGGTTAGTACTTTTCAAAAAAATATATAAATCTTATAAAATTCCCAAAATATGATAAATTCCCCAAAAATAACTAATACATTTTTATCATCAAAATTTATCCCATGCCTTGCATTTTTCACCCCAAAAATTAATAACCATTATTTACATTAAAATTGAATTTATCCAAACATATAGTTATTCACCTAAAAATATCATAACATAAATCATATAAATGGGATTCTATGAAAAATAACATATAATAAAACTAAAAATTTATAATCCCATCATGATAACTATAAATCTTTAGAAAACATCATAATCTCCCAAAATTTCTAAACCCAACTTTGATACCAACTATAAGTAATTGGCCTTAAGCATTACATATTCTAGTGTTTTTGAACTAAAATTCAAATTAAATGGTATTTTAATTTTAGAGTCTTAGATAATTACTAAAAACTCTTACAAATTATATCCATACATTATAAGGGGACACTTATTCTCAATATACATTTTTCCACAATATAAAGCACTTTAATATAAAACATGATTTCTCTTTATGGAAAATAATTATTATTATTCCCGTACTCTCATCATTATCCCTTACCATTTGTAAATTCTGTGAATTTTTTTTAAAAAAACTAGTATAATTACAATAATATATGTACGTGACATAAAGAAATTAAATCTTTAGAATAGTGAAAACATGAAAACCCATTAAAACCATCTTATTAAAAACTAATTAGAAATCATTGAAAATCACATAGGATCCTTGAGAAATAATTACCATATCACTCGTATATTAACTGTTAAAAATTGAATAACCATATGGTGGACTTCTATATCTATATTACCCAATTCATTGGAGAGCTATAATGGATATTACCCTTCGTATAAGTTATATAGGGATAAATGGATTTACATGAGCTATAATAGGGATCAACCCTTAGAATAAGCTATATAGGGATCACCCATGAGCAATAATGTGGCTCAACCCTTCATATATAATTTCAAATGAATAAATATTTAATAAAACTATTGGAAAATATTTTTAACCCATGTTTAAACCATATTATTATTTCAAATAATCCTTTTCAGGAAAAATTCACTTTCAAAATCTAAAAACCATGCAAATAATAAAGAATGCACTTTCATGGGAAAGAAATATGAAAACATATAAATAAAAATTTATAGAATTAAAACATTATAAAATAGATAAATTCTATTCAATCCATATATGTTAAAAAACATTTTTCTCTTCTGTAAAAAATATTAAAGTGTAACATTAAAAGATGGTTTTTAAAAGAAAGTCATTTACCCAAAGTCTGACCCTTCAGAAGAAATTTTTATCTATATAGGTAATAAAAATAGTTTAATTATATAATTTATTGAGAAATTTTCAAATTTTATTATTCCAATTATATATCTTATTTTTATTTTAAAACAATTACTTAATTATTTAAGTTAAAGTCAGACGTTTTGTGGATAATTGGTACTTGAGTCCAAAATGACTTTAGTATAATTTCAATAGTCAAAGTGGTAATTAATTTATAACATCTGGAATAATATGATGACATAATAATAACATATATTTATAAATTATACCTTTATGTCAAACCATTTATGTATGGTTATGAAAAATGGATAATGTTATAATCATGGAGACGGCAGGTTGTATGTACGAATGGGTCACATTTCCATTTTTCAATAATCGTTTATGAAATAAGATAATTATCAATTTATATTTTTATTATTATAAAAATATAATTATTTTAATATTAATAATTTTAATATACATATATATATAATCTATTTTATTTGTTGATTAAAAATGAATAACATCACGTTGTGGAGATTATAGTTCACACGTACAATGGAACGATGTTATCATTTTTATACACATGGAAAGTTAAGATTTTAAATGATATATTATTAATTACAAATGATAAATATTTGATTAATATATTATATAAAAATTAATTCCATCACTATAACCATTATTGAGAGTCGGTGATGGAAAATGAATTATATCGACTTGCGAGGTGGTAGTTTGTCGTACACAAAAATGAATAATTCATTCCTCATTTGAAGAAATTGGAGCTGAATTAAGCTGGTGATGTTAAAATAATATCATCTCAGAATATTCAAAATAATATATTTATTATTTTACCTTGGTTTATGATGATTTTAAGGATGTGGAAGATGAAATAAAATAGAAACTGTTAATTTAAAATGAAACATCTTCTTTAGATAACTTCGTTTTCTAAACTCCTTAATACCACTAAGTGTGGTGTTCTGAATAAAATAATAGCTTTAAGATGTGTTTAAGGACTTTAGGATGTTATTGGGGTATATAATGAGGGAATAAAGGTTTTTAAGTTTGTTGAAATGAGAAGAATGAGATCCCTTTTATTGTATAGAAGACTGTCACTCTGGGAATTCTTTAAAATATTATATTCATATATTTTTTTCTATTCAAAATGAGTCCAAAGTGATTTATTTAAAATATATGATGACTTTGTGTAAATATATATTCCTAAAGAAAATTTTTAGAAGTTTTGATTATTTTTTTAATCTATATCTTTTTGTTTTAACCCTTTGAACTCTTATATAATATCATGTAATTTAAACTTTGAGGATTAATATAATTATAATAAATTGTCAAATTACTAATAAATGATTCTTTGATAACATTTTATGTATTGTCACAATTATTTTATCGAAATTTATATTTTTATAAATTTTATATCATTTAATAAAATATTATTTATTTTAAAATATCAATTGTGTTAATTTTGATAATATTCATTACTTGACTTTTTTAAAATATCATAATAAAATATAAATTTGAACCAATATTTCTAGAAAAATAAATAAAACATCCAATACATATAAAAAATCCATGGATGAAATTAATAATCTCAAATTATATTTATTGTAGTATTTTTATGAACATTTATTTGATATTTTTGTTAATTAAACAATTACATCACAATCATTGTTCAAACCATTAATTAAATTATTTATTATATAAATTCAAAAATAAATTATCATAATATATATAATCATTTTAGAATATAAAATAATATTTATAATCTAAGATATCCCTTATATGACCCCCTATTAAAAATATTTCATTTGTTAAAAACAAAAGTCTAATAAATTGACTTCTCTATGAATATAATATTATAAATGTCATACACTAAATAATGTAGCATTCAAATTCACAATATAGGAATAATAATTATTTTTGTCTAAAAAGTAATGAAATGAAATTTCAATAGTGTTTGGATAATTTTCTAATATTTATAATAATATTTTTTCCTTTAATTACCCAATTTTACTTTAAATGTGTTAATAAAAAAATTACTAAAGTTACTATTATTATAGTCCTAAAATAAAATGGGACCTATTTACATAATTTTTACTTTATAATTCCAAATATGGAATATATTTTTCCATTTTAAAAATATTTAATTTTATTAAATTAATTAAAAGTTTATATTATGGATGGGATGAAACAATGAGTTTTAAGGTGATAAAATCCAAAATATTAGAATTTTTTTATATCCACATTCAATGTTAAATTGATTTGAATTACCTAAATTGGATTAACTGATAATTATTTTATAATTATAAATAAAAATCATTCAAATATGTAACTTATCTCTATAAATAAATTTTATGAATAAGAAATGTTCAATTAAAATGTTGACTTTTTTCAATATTCACAAAAACATGAAACATATAAGAAAAATAAGTAAATTTTAATCAAATTAAATTTTTATAATACATATTAATTGAATAAGTTTATTTTTAAAATATATTTTATTAATGTTTCAAAAACCATATTCAAAACAAGTGAGACAGCCAAAGGCAGCAAAACACCCTTTTTGGAAAAATAATTCTTTTATTTGTAAAATTGAATTTATTGTTATATCATATCAATAAAAAAAATATTAATTTTATGCATTTAATTTAATATATTATATATATAATTATTTAATATAATCTAATAAGATTGGTTTTATTATTTCATAGACACACATGTTTGAATTTAAATAGTATTTCAGAAAATGATTTCGTTTTTTTTTCTAAAGGGTTTTATTTTAATTTATTATTAATTAGTCACTAAAGAATAAATTATATATACATTTTAAACCCTATTTTCACAATATATTTAACACTATTAATTCCATAATTCTATCAGCTAGATTATAATGGTAACATTTAAATGATAATATTTAGTTGTTCATTTAACCTTGATGTGGCATATCATGTCTCCATTTAAAAACATGAGCTATTAATAAAACCGTAGAAAAAAAATAAAGGGAAAAATTTATATTACAAATAATTTTGGACTAGATAGAAAAAAATTTGAAAACCTTTTCAGAAAATAATGTTATTAGAAGAAAGCACATTCTCCAACTAAAGAGGGAAATGAAGTCTGATTTTCAAAAAATAATTTTATAAAACAGTTTGAATACAAAAGAATATAAAAATGGTTTAAATAATTAAAAAAGATTATGAATAACTAGAGTAGATTAATATGGATTGTTTTTATTATATTATTATCAAATAATTCTCTCTAGTAGAAATTCATGTGTAAACAATCCAGAATAAAATGATATTGTGAAATAAACCCTTGAAAAGACCATAACATTTATGTGAAAATAAATAAATAAATATATTCTTTGTGTACAATTTAAATACACATTAAATGAGTGGAAATACAATAATAGACAGCTAAAAGGAGATTACCCGCATAATATTAGAATATTTATGATAATGAGGAAGTAATATAACCTAATGAAATGAAATTGGGTTATGAAATTCTTTTCCACTTGGGTTACATTATGTGAAAATCCCCTTAGATGAAATAATTAAAATTAAAACTCAAAATATCATTATTAAAAAATGAGTCATGATATAACATGTCAAAGTGTTAGTATATACACCATATATGTGAATTTTGGGGCACAATAACAAATTATGCCTCAAATAATGGAAATACCACTGAAATATAAATAAAATTATTCTCAAGGAATGTAATCTTTAAATATACCAAGGTGTGACAAAATACATTGAAACATTTGAATCATTTGCCTTGTGAAGGGATAAAATTAATTGAAATATTTAAATACCATTAATATTAAATAATTCATGAAATAATATATTAGAATTGTCAGTAGTTATACCACACAAAACAAGTAAGTGGTAAAAATGGAATATGAATAACAGAAAGAAATGTGAGACTATAATCTATTACCTTGTGTTTCCATTCAAGAAAAATTTCGTTAATATCCTATATAGTGGTTTTAAACATGTAAATAATTTCTACTATATCTATAATCTTATTTATAATATTATATACTATCTTCTTATAATATATTACTACACATTTGTTAACAATCTTTTGTTATTTTTACTATTTTGGGTGTTCATTTCCTAGTTATTTGATTATGTTTTGACTTGTTTTTTTATACTATTACAAAAAATATTATTTCATCATATCAAGAATGTAAACCATGATTTAATTATCATATATATCCAGTATATGTGTATTTATAACAATCCATAATATTTTTAGATAAGAAATAAAATTCACCGTTTATTTCCATGTTTGGTCATACGTACGCATGAAGGATACATTCATTTTCTTGTCATATTAAAATAATTAAAAGATAATGGAGATGATATTTTTGTCGGGTGGTGATGGCGGCGAAGAACCCTAGATGACGATCGCGGATGGATCCCCCCCCCCTTCCTGGAGGTGGGAGGGGGGATGCTTTGTCTTCTTCACCTCCAAATCCACGGGTGGCGTTTGAACCATTCTATAACCCTAGATTTCTCCCTAACATTCCATAGATATATTTATGTATAAAGGTTCTAGATTTTCATCTCAGTGATCCTCAACTCTCGATATCACTATCGGAGTTCTTCGAGGCTTCGAGTTTCCTGAACATGACCCTAGTGGTTCGTTTCAATCATCAAAGGCTTTTAGTTGATGAATTTGATAGATTCTTTTTTAGTAAATGGGACTTATAGGATCGCATGGTGGTGGGTTTGATTGACAAGCATCATATGGTGATATGATTCACCTCATAATATGATTTAGTCTGTGCTTGATCTAAATCTCCTAGCAGATATAGCAGATGCAGGTTCTTTATTCTCTGATAGAAATTAGTCTTTGTATGAATCAAGACTCTTCCTTTGTCACGACCTGGGTAAGCCTTCCTCACCTTACTTTTCCATTTCAGAATCAATCTATTATCTGTATGTTAGGGAATTTGGGGGGGTGATTTCTCTGCCATGATGCACACACTTCGTCAGTTGAGTGTATTTGGATCACGGTTGGTGAAGAATTCCACTGGAGGCATGTAGTTGTCTTTGAATCATTGGTTGATTACTGTCCGTGGTTCCATAATTTGGATTATCAAGCTGATCAATGCCAACGTGGATCCAGTTCAATCTCATTGGAGAGAACTGGTAAGGTCCCTAGTCAGATACAGAAGCTCGCTGATGTTGTTAAGTCTAGCAATGTGTTGGATGACTCGCTAGTGGGATATTCCAACCCGATAGTAGCTGTAGTGTTTGAGATGTTGAAACAAGACCTCACCTCAAGGGCTAGTGTAAAGTGTGCTAATGTGGATGTTGATAATTCTATATGTGGTACTGGTCAAGAAGGAATTTTTGACATGGTAGATCATATAGTGGATTCAATGAAATATGGGGATAGTGGATTTGAGAGACATGTTTCTAGTTATGGATATGTTGATGCTGATATGAAGGAGGGTGGGATGCTTTTGAGTTTAACTGGTGATGGTCAAATCCCAGAGTCAATACATTGTCTCGTGTGTAAGGGGCCGAATGCGCAGCTGCAGCCTTATGGTTCAATGAGTGAAATTGATACTAGAAACCAGTTTCAAGCGCTGGAGCCTGGAGATGTATCTCAAGTGAAGGATAGTTCGTCAATGAAAGATGGAAACAATATGAATATTGTGTTAGCATGTGACGTGAAGGAGGTGCATGTTGTAAAGGAAGTTGTAGAGCAGCCACATTGTTTGCCTATGATGGACTGTAAGAAGAGTAATAAGCAGGTCCCGAATGTGATAAATGGTTCCCTAGATGACCTTGTTTCTAGAAAATATGGAGATGTCTCAGTCAGTGACATGGAAAACCATAGTGGGATGGTTTGGCCTTCCTATAGTGATTTCATCAAGGATGGGAAGAAGAATTATGGAATTGATAATTCTACTACAACAAACAGAACGTCGATGAAGGACTACTCTGATTTTCTAAAGCTGACGTCTACTAGGTCCTCTTTCAAGCAGTCTTCACAGGAGTTGATATCATTGGATAAATTGAACCTCATAAGGAATTATTCCAATATCCTAAAAAAATTGAAGGATAGGAATGGGATTCGGTCACTACGGAGGAAGTTTTCCATGTAGGTAGTGATGGGTATGACTTTTATGATATGTAATCGGTTTTCGGGTTGTCTGTACTTTTCTTTTATTTTAATAAATGGTCAGGGGCCTACCTCTGACTGATATTATGTGTAAAATAATTAAAAGTAAAATTTATATATATATCTATATATATATTAACTATGGTATCTTATTTATGTCATATATTTGACATATTTTTATTAAAACCATCTGTTATTCATTCCGTGTATAGCGTGAATTAATCACATTGCTTTATGGAGTCAGAAGTCCACACATCCACCAATGATGTTATCATATTCATAGAAAATAAAACGAATAATGCTATGTGTTATATAAAAATTAAATCATAATAGAGAAACAATAAATATCATATATGAAAAAAAATTCAATCATAATGATCAACATGAGATGTGGAAAATAAATAATGAACAACATCTTTTCATGAGGTGGTAGTTTTTTTTACAGAATAATGGTATGTTCATTAAACATTATATGGACGAGTGTGTAAGTGTAGGTAAAACCCTAAGAATAATAAAATCCCATAATATTTAGGATTTATTTTATTATATATGAATTTGATAAGAATATTTTTGGGTGTGGATAATGAAAATAAATTAAAAGATCTTGGGGAAGGATGTTACCTCTTTTTTGGGTAACTCCTTTTGGTTTGATCCAAAGTGATTCCATTGATGGATTTATTCCCAAGTTGATGGCTATAATTTGAGTTGAGATATCTTTAGGATCTATTTGGGACGATATTTTTTTATCCAATGTTTCTTGAGAGGATTAAGTAAGTGGGATGGTTGAGTGCCTTTTCGAAGTGGCGTAGGAGTGACACTCTAGTAAATTTTTTGAAAGAGAATTTCACCCACTTTTTATCAATGAAAAGTGTCTCCAATAATGGTCAAAAATATATATAATTAAATATAAGTTCTAAATATGGTTATGAAATGGATTTTGGAAAATTTCTAGCACATTTTGGCCCTTAACATTAATGTTTATTCCATAATTGAGGGAATTTTTCTCTTAAACATTATAATTAATTATAATTACTTTCATTGATATTATTGGTCAAAAACTAAGTTGAAAATATTAGAAATTATAAATTATGATAATTATAAAAATTTAATCATTTTTCACAAATTCATGTCACATATGTGGTTGAAATTAATTAAAATTTAATCTAATATACGGGATGACAATGAGGGTTATTAAAGTAAAAATGTTCAAATAATTGCTATGTTTTTATATCTAATTTCAATGTGAAATTTATTCCAATAACATAAATTTTATTAAAGGATTTAAAATTTATCTGATAAAAATTCATAATATTTAAAAATATAATTTATCCTTATAAATAAATTATATGAAAAAACATTTGTGAATTAAAATTCCCTATTTTTCACTATTCATCAAAAATGAAACTTCATATAAAATACTGAAAATTTATCCTAAGATAATTTTTATGTTCTCTTTTAAAATATTAACTTTATTTTTGTATATAAAATAAAATAAATTTATCAAAAAATTATTTAAATTAAGTTTTCTATTAAAATTATGTAATAGTGCCATTAGAAAAACGTTGATTTTTATGTGAATTGTTGGGTTTGTTCTTATCTTATGCCTATAAAAATATATTTTATAAATGTAAAAAATATTTTATTGAATATATAATGTATATATTATATTATTATCACTCACAAATTATACTTAATTCAATTTATTAGGATAAAACTTCTTTATAAGCATTAAAATTAAAATATTTCATTTATATACAATTGTTTTATATTTTCATTTCTAATTAATTGGAAACCAATGAATTCATATTATATTTTTGTAAAAAATATATTTTCATAAGTTAGTAAGTCATATTAACATCATCTAATTTAACGGGTAGTTATATCTTTTTATATTAAATAATAATAATATAATAATATATTGTTCTTCGGTAAAACTCAGTCTTGCTTGCAACGCAGGCTACCAAAAAAACTCACTTACGTGTGTAACAGAAGATAACATGGTGTTATGTGAATTTAAAGCTATAACCTTTATTTAGTTTATTTAATATTGTAATTATTTTTTAATGTCTTGGGATATAATATTTCATTACGTTCTTAGGGTTGTGTGCCATAAACGCTATAAAATACAATGTTATTACATTAGAATTTTAGGCCATAATAATTATTACAGTTATTATGAAAAATATATTCAATGCTAATGAAAACTGATTCACGTTACATTATGGATGTGGTGTTCCACAAATATGCACAAGCGACGTTATGAATTTCAAATAGATTGAATGGGTAATAATATAAGTAATATTGTACCATTATGGAGTCATAATAATATTATATATGTTGGAGCCATGGTGTTTCTATGCTGGAATTGGAGTATTTTTTGTGTTTATTGTCAATACTTAGTGGAAGTTTAGAATGTGTTCCAGCAATGTAATCATACAGAACAAGCAGATAAACATTTTTGAAGGTGGCACCGTTTTCTAGTGTTTTCCAAATATTTGTGCCAAAAAATCGATAAATGCGGAAAAAGATTTTTTGGAAAAGAGACATGCACGCCATTGACTTGAAGGATAAGAATCTTGCCTGCCTTTTGTTTTTCAACATCATAACATGAAAACAAGGCAATGGGAGAAGGGCACGCAAGTTTTATGTTTGGTCGGGCAAGTGACTTGCGCTGTAGAGACTTGCACGCCAAAATTTGTGTGTCGAGGGAAGAATTGTGTACCGTCGTGCAGGGTATCCAAAAGCCTATAAATAAATGTCGACCCCTCCTCATTCGGTACAATTTTCATACTTAAAGAAAATCCGAGCTCCCGTCGCGTAGGTGTTTTGGTCACGCAAGTGGTGGTGGGCCGCGTAAGTTGAATTTGTGCGGCAGTAGTCCACTGCACATCCAAGGTGTTTTGGGCGAGAAAGGGGTTATATCAACCAAGTTTGGAGTTGGTAAAGGAGGTGTCACAAAGGTGGTTTGGTGACACTTGCTCGCCAGAATTTGATGAAGTGTGACAGTTTATAGCAGTGAGCCAAAGAACGGTTTGGAAATAAAAGGATGTGAGTCGTGCAAGTTTGATGTTGAAGAAGTGAGTGTCGCGCCTGTGGGAGAGGTGAACTTGTGCGTCGTCTTGAAACTTTCACGCCAGGCTTGGAGAAGAACGCCAGGTGTGGTTAATGTATGCCCGTCTTTCTGGGGCTGCACGAAAGTTGTATGTTTTCCCGATACCTTTGGTGAAAAGTTAGATTAGTCTATGGGAAGAAGTTGAACTTCAACAGAGCATCTACATACAATAGAGGATGTATTAATTAGCGATGATAAAGAGACATTCACCTTTATAAATTGAGTAGGAATTCACCAAAGGTAGTGAGCCAGGGGAAGTCAATGGGAGTGACCCAAAGGACGCAGGGATCTATCCTCGAACAGTTGTAAAGTCAGTGAACCTAGGACATAGTTACTGTTCCCAAATCATTGTAATCCACAATGAGTGAAGAATAGTGGAATTTGGTATGACCGAAAACCTTTCGGCATATTCTCCTTGGATGTATCATTTAGTGGTGAACCATGTAATAAGTTTTGTGTCATATATTTGCATGTGAATGTTTAATTTATTCTCATATCCATCATACATGTAAAACTATTTTCTATCAACTTTGGAACAAGATCCGTCAGTTTAAAAGAAAAATTTGACACCCTGATTCACTCCTCCCCTCTCAGGGTGTCCCGGGGTCCTTCAAGTCGTATTAGAGGGAGGATACTGGTGTTTAATCTGTTTTATACCACCATGGGAAAATCATCCTGTGTTAAGGGAGTTCCCCTCTTTGGGGGAAGTATTTTTCAGATTTGGAAGAATAGAATGAGATCTCTTCTAATATCTCGCGGAATGGATGTTCTGTTTTACACTATGCAAGTTATACATGTTACTGATCCCACAGGGCTGGCTATGACTGATGCAGATAATAAAATTCTTGATACAGTTTCCAAAGCATAGAATGCTCTCACTACAACACTTTCTGATCGGATCTATCTAAACGTGATGAGTTTCACATTAGTAAAGTCCATGTGGGACTAAATTGAAAATATTTATGAAGTAGATAGCAAAGTGAAAGAGGTGAATCTTCTAGTCTTGCACAATAGGTTCAATGATCATAAGATGCATCCTGATGAGAATGCATATTCCTTCTTCAATCTAATTACCAAAGTGGTTGGAGTAATTCGGGGTCTAGGTGAAGAAATCAAAGAAGTATACATTGTGTAGAAAATCTTAAGAATACTTCCACTGCCTTACAATGCAATGGTTTCAACCCTTGAGGATAGAGATCTTTTCAATCATTCTCTGGATGATCTACTGAGCATCCTGTTGGCATATGAAATGAGGGTCAAACCAGAAGATTCTACGACACGAGTGAGCAAGGAAATGGCCTTCAAGGACATTGAGAAACTGAAAATATGAAAAGATGGTAGTGGTGAAGATGATGAGGAAAAATAAATTATTTCCCTCATTTCAAAGAATTTCTAGATGGGAAATGGGATATTTAAAGGGAAGTTTCCTCTAGCTTGCTTTCATTGTGGAAAAGTTTGTCACATTGTCTCTCAGGGTTCAAGAAAGATCGATGATGAGAATAGCGATTCTAAAAACATTGAGAATCCATAGAAAATGTTTTTCAAAAGGGGAGACTTCAAATCAAGAATGAATGTAACAAAGAAGAGATTTGTCTGAGAAGAGGAAGAAGATGATAATGAATTCTATGATGATGATGAACCAGAATTTAAAACTGGGAACCATGTTTCCATGATGGCCACTGTGGAAAAATCAGAAGATACTGGTGGAGAATATTAATTGAAAACTGGTGCAGATCCCGAGTTGCTACTTCTGAATACTTTTAGTAAGCATTAGATTAAATATAAGAGTTTCAATAAGTGGAAATCAGTTTTAGAAGAATCAACTGAATATGTTGATCAACTTGAAGCTGAAATTGAATGACTGGTAGAATTGGTGAAAGTACAATCTAAAATAATTGAATGAAATAATGATGTAGTGAATCTGAAGATTAGAATTGAAGAGCAGACAAAAGTCATCAATGTACTCAATTCCAGACTAGAGGAAAATTCCAAGACTGCTAAGAATCTTGAAGAATAAGTTGTTACATTTTATGAGTAATCTTGAAAAAGATTCAATTTCAAAAAAATCAGGGATGAAAATAAAGTTTGGAAGGTTCTCAGATGTTGAGCTATTGGAGAGCGCAAAACGTGGCTCTAATAAATTTGAATAGATTTTAAATGATCAAAGACCTACCTACATGAGAAATAGTGGAATTGGTTGGGAGGCAGAGCCGGTATATGCTGCAAATAAAGGTAGCCAACATAAAGTCAAGATGATGGTGGGTGATGTGGAAAAGTCATCTGAAGTGCTGAAATTGAAACTCCCAATTCAATATGAAATAAGAAAAGAATATTATCCTCTCGTCACCTTGAAAATGGTTCCCTCAAACACTTATCCCACCAAAGAAGGGTTGAGGGTAAACAGAAGTGACAAGAAATTTATTCTCATGAAGTGTCAGTTTTGTGGATATTTAGGCCATACCATGTCTTATTGTAAAGAAGAAAGAAGTTATCTTAATGGTGAAGATATGGGTGTTCAACGAAGGATAAAAAATTCATATCCTAATTCTTTTATAAGTAATAATTTCTATGGATATTTTTTTCGTTGTTATAACATTGGTCATAATGCTTTTTATTTTAGGCAGATAAGGGACATGGACACCTCATACTAGAGTTCGAGACAAGTCAAATCTCATCAACATGATAGTTTTTCTCTTTCAAACAGGATTTCTCCCCTCGAACAGTACTTCGACATTGATGAACCAATGTACACACATGAGACAATTGAAAGTCCATCAATGATCTATACTCAATCCAATGTCTCATGAAATGAAAGGAAGAAAATTTGGAAATCCAACCTTGTAGTGGTGGCCCTCAAATTTAAAAAAAGCAACAGTACCTAGAGTCTGGATAGCAGTTTTTCATCTCATATTATAGGTAATGCAGGCCTATTAACATATATCAAAAGGATGGTTGATGGTACAATGCATTTTGGTAATGATGGAGCGCTAAATATCCAAGGAAGAGTAAATACTGAAATAGCTAATGGAGATCTAAAGAAGACTGAAGTCCTTTATGTAGATGGCCTACATCAATATACTTTGCGTGAGTCAACTCTGTGACTCAGGACTTATTGTTACATTTAATCATAAAGGTTGGACTATCATGGTAATGACATGCAATTAACTTATGAAGGGATGCAGAACATAAGGCAACTCATATCAGGTTGATAGTTAAAAAAATGTTTGTTACATGACTGTTGAAGAAGAAAACAATTTGTTGCATCAGATACTGGGGCACATCAATCAAAAAGACATGGAGAAAATATCAAAATTGAAGATTTTCATAGACATTTCGAACCTGATTCATGAGTGTGAAAAGTCTTGTGATGCTTGCATTCATGGGAACCAGGTCTACAGTTCATATCATCCAAAGAAGAAAAGTGAATCCCATTATCTTGATCTAGTTCATACAGATGTATGCGGGTTGATAAAAGTTGCTGGAACTCATGAAGAAAGGTAATTTTTCCATTTCATAGATTATTACAGTATAATGACGTGTGTAATGGTCATTCACAGAAAAGGACATGTGCTTGACTGCATGAAAACATATTGGTGAATCGTCGAGAATGATACTGGACGAACTATCAATGTGTTGCAATCTGACAATGGAAGGGAATACACATCCATTGAATTTGAAAACTATCAAGAGAAACATGGGATATAACATGAGGGATTAGCAGTGAGAACTCCACAAAAAAAATGGAGTTGTTGAATGCATGAATCAACAAGTGAACAACATGGCTTGAACTATGCTGATTGAGAGTCGTATTCCACAACTTTACGAGAAAGCGGTTGTTCAAGATGCAATTTATATTAAAAATTGAACATGACTATATATGGGTGAGACCAAGACACCATATGAATTGTGGCATGGAAGGAAACCCTCTTTAAAATATTTTCGTGTTTTTGGATGTAATTGATTCATCAGGAAAAATGAAGGAAATCAATTGAAGTATGCTGACAATGCAGATGAAGGAATTTTCCATGGATACTCAATGAACAGCAAACCCTACAAGTGTTTCAACAAACGATTAAGATGGATTGTGGAAAGTAGTGATGTTAAGATCATTGAAAATAAAACGACAAATGCTTCAAGGATTTAATATTCTAATGTGATAGAAATTGAGGAAGAAAGAGAATGTTTAGAAAATACAAATATAGAAATAGAGGAAGCTGTTCAAATCACTCAGCAGTCACATCATGATGTTGACTTAGAAGGAGAATCTGAAGAATTAACCGTGGCTGGAGAGAATAAAACTGAACCACACAGGAGAAATTGAAGAGCTACGATTGATCCATATAACATAATTGGGGACAAAAGTGCACCAAAAAATCACGGAGTATGAGTAATAACACCAAATCTGCATTTCTGTTACTTGTGGGGCCATCCTCATTTGAATAAGAAGCAAAGGATGAATAATGGGTGAAATCCATGAATGGAGAGTTGGGTCAGATTGAAAAGAATCAGTTATGGGATCTTTTCCAGAGACCCAAAGTTCACAATGTGATTGGTACAAAATGTATCTTCAAGAATATGTTTGATGAGCATGGAATTTTTATTAGAAATAAGGCACGACTGGTATGTAAAGGATACTCCCAGATTGAAGGCATTGATGTTGAAGAAACCTTTGCACCAGTGTCTAGACTGGAGTCAATCAGGCTTTCCCTTGCCATGGAACTCCAATGGGGATTTAAAGTATATCAAATGGATGTAAAGACAACATTATTGAATGGTTTACTCAAATAAGAAGTCTACATTGAACAACCAGTGGGTTTTTTCCTTGGTTCTGATGAAACAACGGTATGAAAGCTGAAGAAAGCTCTATATGGTTTGAAGTTGGCACCACGAGCATAGTATTCTCAGCTAGACTCTTATACCAAGAAGCTGGAATTCAAAAGAGGAGTAGATTAAAATTTATATGTGAATAATTATCCAAATATCAGTTCATGGTTCTAGTCTACGTTGATGACATTATATTTGGTGGCACCAGGCACAAATTAGGGGATCAATTTACCAATCACATGAAATCAGAATTTGAAAGGTCTATGATTGGGGAGCTCACATATTTTTTGGGGCTGAAGGTGATTCAAAAGAAGGATCACACATTCATTTCTCAGGAAAATTATTCGAGAGAGGTGCTGAAAAAGTTTAATATGCAAGACTCCAAACCAATGTCAACTCCAATTTCAGTTTGAACCAAACATGGAAAGCATGAGGATGGGACCTCTGTAGATCCCACAATGTACAAGAGAATTATTGGAAGCTTACTGTACCTGACAACGACATATCCAGATATTGTATTTGAAACATGTCTAGTGGCCCGCTTTCAGAGTAATCCAATGGAGGGACATATGGAGGCAGTAAAAAGAATCATGATTTATATTCAATGTACTCATAAATTTGGGTAATACATTTCTGCCTGTAGAGATAGTGAATTATCAGCATTTTCTGATGCTGACTGGGCTAGAGATGTAGTTGACAGAATGTCCACCATTGGTGGAGCATTCTATATTGGATATAAATGTGTTGGCTGGTTGAGAAAGAAACAAGAAAGTACATCTCTTAGTACTGCAGAAGCCAAGTATATCTCCACCACAAAGGCATGCACTGAACTGTTATTGATAAATCAATAAATAACATATATTGGTGTTGAGGTGGAGAAACCAATGGTAATTTACTGTGATAACAAGAGTGCAATTGATCTTACGAAGAATCATGTACAGTATTCTCATACAAAACATATTGAAATCAGGTATCACTTTATCAAAGAAAAAGTTGAGCAAGGAATGATTAGAATGGATCACATGGGAACTGATTACCAAGTCGTTGATATCCTAACCAAGCCAATGTCAGCGGCTCTGTTTGAGAAGCATCAGTTGAACCTCGATGTTCAGCCACCTCCTAGTGCATAAGGTGGTTACGAAATTCCCCTCTCCCTAGTTATGTGAATTGTTTTTAATCTATTTATGGATGCAATGCAGGTTTGTGGGGGATATACATTATAGGGGGAGTGTTTTTTTGAGATGAAAAATGAATAATTACCAGTCCTTGGGTGTATTATCAATGGAGGAGAATGGAATAAATTCAGGCATGTAATGCTTCTGTGACACATTGAGAATTCAGTGTTCATGATAGGATGGGAAGTAATAATTTGGATGGAAACCCAATTCAAGCTTCTTCTCTTGTTTTCTACATCGAGAATTGCTCACATAGACTTAAAGTGTTCGCTGATTTGATTCTTGCATCTTTGGTTTTCCTATGGTTGGTGTTGTATTTAATTTATTTACTGATTTCCAGAAAAACCAAAGGGGGAGATTGTTGGAACCATGGTCATTCTATACATGAATTGGACTATGGGTTGTGTTTGCTTTAAATCCTCAGTGGATGTTTAGAATGTGTTCCAGCAATGTAATCATATATAACAAGTTGATAAATAGCTTTGAAGGTGGCACCATTTTCCATTGTTTGCCAATTTTTTTGTCCTGAAAATCCTCAAATGGAGAAAAGTGGTTTTTTGCAAAGATACTTGTGCACCATTTACTTTAAGGATAGGAAACTTGCACGCCATTTGTTTTTCAGGATTTGAATGTGAAAATATACCAAAGGGAGAAGGGGGCCCACGTTTTATGTTTGGTCGTGCAAGTGACTTGCGTGGCAGAGACTTGTGCGCCGAAACATGTGCACCAAGGGAAGACTTACACACCATTGCGCAAGGTATCCAAATGCCTATAAATAACGGTCGACCACTCCTCATTTGGTATGAAGTTCAGACTTAAAGAAAATCTGAGCTCCCGTCGCGCAGGTGTTGTGGTCGCGCAAGTGGTGGTGGGTCACGCATGTTAAAGTTGTGCGGTAGTTGTTCGCTGCACGTACAAGGTGTTTTGGGTGATAAAGGGGTTAAGTCACCCAAGTTTGGAGTTGTTAAAGGTGGTGTTGCGCAGGTGGTTTGGTGACACTTGCACGCAAGAATTTAAAGAAGCGTGACAATTCATAGTTGCATGCCAAAATTGGTATGGGAATAAAAGGATGTGAGTCACGCCAGTTTGAAGTTGAAGAAGTCAGTTTCACGCAAGTGGGAGAGGTGAAATTGCACGTAGTCTTGAAACTTGCGCTCTAGGCTTGGAGGAGAATTCTAGGTGTGGTTGAAGTAGGCCAGTCTTTCTGGGGATGTGCCAAAGCTGTAATTTTTCCCGATACCTTTGGTGAAAAGTGAGATTAGTCAACGGGTGGAAGTTGGACATCAACATAGAATCTACATACAACAGAGGATGTATTCATTAGTGATGATAAAGAGACCTTCATGTCTATAAACTAAGTGGGACTTCACCAAAGGCAGTGAGCCAGGGGAGTCAACAGGAGTGACTCGAGGGATGCGGTGAGCTATCCCTGATAGATGTAAAGGCAGCGAGCCTGGGATAGAGTGACTGTTCCCAAAACATTGTAATCTAAAATGAGTGAAGAATAAGGGAATTTGGTATGACCTAAAACCTACCAGTGTATGATCCTTGGACATAGAACTTAGTGGAGAACCAAGTAAAATGTGTTGTGTCATCTCCTTGCATGTGAATTTTTTATTTATTCTCATATCTATCAAACAGGGTAAACTAGTTTCTACCATCGTGGGAACAAGATCTGTCAGTTGAACAGAAAAATTTGACACCCTGATCCAACCCTCCCCTCTCATGGTGTCATGGTGCCCTTCAACATAATTTTTATATATTCATTAATTTCATATTTATAGACATCAATGTGTGATAGTAATTAGAAATGACAGGCATCACTTCATGGAGGTGGTACCCACATGTATGCAAGTTCAATTTTTTCTTTTCCCAAAGGATGGAATAGGTTGAAAAAAGTTTTACCATAACATAAAAAAATTTATTAGAAATAATATTCATATTTATTTATTTTTTAGATATTATATTATAATTTAAGGATTTATCAGAAGTAATAATGTTGAAATTTATTGGTTATAACTTATACATCATCTTAATAAATTTCCCACTAACATACAGATTATGTATTACAAGATTGGTCTTTTGAGAGGATCATAACTACATAGACATGGGGAAGGATGTTGGGAAGGTATTTGGGAAGGAATTTATCATGCTTAATGTATCCATTGGTTATTAGTAGAGAGGGGATTTGACAAAATTTATAAGTTTGGGTATTGAAACTCTTGTAATTATTAAATTTTCTTACATAAAATATTGTTATATTCATATATTTGGAATATAAATTGATAAGGGTCAAATTCACCTCACCTAATAATATTTATAAGGTTATTAAGGGATTTTATCCCATAATTTTACCCTTATTTAACCCATTTTACCCTTCTAGTATATCATTTTCATTTTTAACAATATGAAAATTCATAATGACAAATAATGAATTTAAAATAATTACTAATTTTGATCCTCCTGATATAAAATATCAAATATATATTAAAATATAAAAATTTTATAATTGGAGTAAATTGAATTTAATATATCAACACAAAATCTAATAAAAAAGAGTTTTTCCTCAAAAATGTTACTTATTCCAAATAATGAACTCATTCGAAAATAAGAAATCATATTGATTCTGATGGAATTATTTAGATTATGTCAATGTAAATGGATATTATGTAAAATTAATATAAAATTGAAAATATACTAAAAATTTTAAATTATTTTATTTATTGAAAAAATTGAAAAAATCATCATGTATCCCCTTTCATTAAAAATTCAATCTTTTCCAAAAAATTACAAAAATTTCATACGCAGATAATTTTAATGTGATGAATCAAATATTGATGTTCTTTTTTTCAATTAAAAACTTTCAAATTTTCATTAAAAATATATATTTCATGAAAAATATTTTTTTGGGTAACATAATTTCATCTCAATATAGATATCATATAAAATTTTCATATTAAATATACATCCAAAACGTATATATTTGTCTACATTAATAGGACATTAAATTGAATAATCATTATATATACATGGGTTTTAAATATTTATCATGAATCATTACCCATTTTACCCCTCCAATAAATATATTATACATGTCGTATCCCTTGAGTATGTGATGTTTCCCTAATTCATCCATATATTTGAGGTCATTGAAGATAAAACAAAAGCTATCGGTTTGAGTATTATCTAATCATTAATATTTTCTTTGTACCATTCACATCCAATATCAACCAAACCTATTTTAAACTAACAAATATAATTTCATAATTATTATTTATATAATAATTTTTCATTATATTTATATTATAGAGATTTTAAAAAAAATCCTATTTACTAGAAAAATGAAAACATCACACATGTTAGGATTACTACTTCAATGAATAATGTGTGTCGTTTTTCATCAATAACATTCTTGGATTATTTTATGATTTTGTTAAACTAGAAAATATAATATTAATGAAATTTTTTAGGATCTATTATGGTATATAAGGGAATCTATTATGAATCACATTCATTATAAAATAAAATTGTTGCACTTTCATATGTGCAGACTCCTGACGTATTGAATGGAATGTTTCATTTTCATCCCTGACATACAGGGTGTAACGTCCCGGTTCTGGAAGCCACCCAGAGGTGCCCCGTACCCGGTTGGTCACATGGCCTCAAGCACATTTCCCCAAATTCCAGAGGCTACAGACTAGAAGCGAGGGCCTTGGGTGTGATAGTGGGGAAACTATGCCCTCATTGGAAAAGTACACATCGAAAGAGGAAAACAAATAACAACAATAGTGGATGTAGTAGACATCCATACAAGAGTAAACACCGGAAGACTAGAAAATAAACAACTGGAGGAGAAAAATATGTAAATGATGCATGATACATATATGTCTAAGAAAATAGCCAAACAAGTCACAATGCTGAATACAGTATTAAGACAATGTACAAAAGAAAAACAGATGAGCAACTCCTCAGCATTGCAAGCCTCGGCTTGGTCCCTTGCCTCCAGCTCTAGTGCAATCGAGAACCTGAAGTAGAAGGGGGCTTCCCCTTATCTATACCTGCAACAATATAATCTGTTTGGGCCCAAAAGCATGACCCAAACAGGGTGTGATACAAAGTCCAAATAGGAAACAAGACAAATATTTGTGCCTAACAGACAGTGAATACATTGTAGCTAATGTACAGTAAGTATTAAACAGTAAGCAGTAAAAAGGATAATACATAGTAGTAGAAATCCACAGTTTCTAGCATATAATTCTACACACAAGAAATAGGCACTCGAGAAAGTAAAACAAAAAGGTAACCTCCGGGTAGTTTTCATATTCTAACCCCTAAGGTTCAACCTACAGGTACTAGAAACCCTCTTGGAGGCACACAGAGTCTAACCCATCTAGTTTAGCCAAAGAATATATTCTCTGAGGAAGCACTCACCTTCAATTCCCCCTATAGTATCGTATCATAATAAAGGCTCTCTGGGGAAGCACTCAACATCTATTCCCCTTATGGCCCACGTTGAGGAACTACAGACTCTATGAGGATGAACTCAATGTCAATTCCTCCTGTGGTCTCACATCATATATTAAGGACACTCTGGAGAAGCCCTTGCGTCCATTCTCCCTATGGTACACTACACTAGGTTCTCATAGCCATGTGTATAACAACATGCATAGTGCTCGTATTGGCCCAATAATCCTCAAGAACTACTTGGATATCTATAAGGACCCAGCCATAAACATTACTTATTATTGAATTAAATTAATAATTCACATTGAGGATCTTTTCAGGTTTAGAGTTTTATAGAATTCGGACATAACTATTACATCTCAATGATTATAAAGTAGACACATCTACTCAGCTTCCATTTTTATTCAAAAAATAAAAACTCTTCAACACAAGAGTCATGTCTAGTTCCTTGATTTAGACAGCCTGACATTTCCTTGATCCCATCCTTGACCGTATTCATCTTTATGTCCTGTGAAAAACATTTCAAAGAAACTTGGGATGAGCATAAAAATCTCAGTAAGGGTTTTAAAAATACGAAAAGAATATAGTAGTCTATGTATACATAAGAATCAATGAAATCATACATTACTCATAAAACATAAGCGAGTTAACATACCTCATGAAATCATAAGATTTACAAATAACTCATAGAAATCAAAAGACATAAAGGTAAGTTGAGGTATTCATAAAATTCTTACGCAAGGATTAACCCTCATGGTTATGTTTGGAATATCCATCATAGTATATTCCTTAAATCTCTTCAGAGAAACCTTAACGTTTAACTCCTTCGTGTTACCCAATGCATTGGAGAGCTATCACGGGCTCACCCACCCTTAGGTTATCACGGAACCACCCATCTTCATAAACAATTCCCAAGAACCATTACACAATCATAGCACATAACTTAAGCATAAAGTAAAGATAACATTACCACATTGCAATAACAACATAAAATTTTAAGATATTGAAATAATGAATCCATTCTAAAAACCATTTTCAAAACCATTTAAAACATATAATAAAGAGATTTTTGAATCAAATTTTCCCATAACACTTTGAATATTTTAACATTTTAAACTCTTAATATCCATATAAATAAATCCTTAAAACCATTCTGAAAACATGGATATTAATGAGAAATATTTATAATAATAAATCATTAAAACATTTAAAATGATATTTTAGTTAGAGGGTTTTTAACAAAATGAGAGACACTTGAATACAACAATTGAGGAATAACATTTAATCAGAACTTTATAATATCATCATAATAAAGGGATTCATGATATAATATTCAAAAGTACAGTATATAGACCATATAAGAGTGAATTTGTGCATAACAAAAATGAAGTCTCAATAGAAATGTAAAATGAGATGAAATCCTTTATAAAGAAGGTATCCTTAAATTAAGGATAAATCAATCTCATAATTATGTATGAAAAATATAAATACACCCAATATAAGTGTATATTAAGTGTAAAACAATCATAGGTCGTTCAAACATATTCAAAGTATGACATATTCAATAACTACTTGTTGAACCCAAAAAAAATCGAAATTTGGTTAAGAAGTTCCCTTAGTAAAATTCGACAGCCTAACAGCATCACTTTAAAATTAATAAAATTAGTTGAGGAGAGATAAAATGGTATCTCATCACTTGGATGTAAAATTTACATCATTAAGGATATATAATAACATATCCCAACATAAAAACATGTAAATTAAAAGACATAACAAAATAAGTCATTTAAAAAGAGGAGTGTGAAAGGTTCCCTTAACGATTTGGGAAAATTTCTAAACGTACACCCCATGAAAGAAGTGTTATACAATGAAGATGTAAATAACTATAAATGAGAGTATATTATACAAATAGTAAAATATTGGGCTGTACATACACCACACAAAATTGAATAGTGTCAAATGTAGCATGAATCTCACGGTAATGAAAAGTGAGATGAAAATCCCCTTATGAAAATTCGGCAGCCTATCGGCGCCACATAAAACATCCAAAAAATGGATTTATGAGATCAAATAGGGTCTCTCATCATATTAACATTAAATTTACAGCAATATTAATATAAAATAACATCCCCCAACATAAGAAAGATGAGCTTAATGTAAGTTACAAAAAAAGAGTACTTAAAAAGAAAGAGAGAGGTAGGATCCCTTACCTCAAGTCCGACTTGTCTTGTTAGTTTCCTTATATTACTGAATAATAAACATTGGTCAATTTATAATTGCTTAAGGTACTCCTTTAAAGATTATTATTCAGTTCATATCACATATTATAATGTTATACTAATTGGTTAATAATGTGAGTTCATATCTGATGTTTTTGTCGATGTTTGGTACATGAGTCAAAAATGAACTTGTTTGAAAATGATTGTCCATGTAGTTATAAGTAAATAATCTCCAGAATAGTATTAATGATATAAATATAATTTATATCTAGTACATATTTATTTTATACTATTCCATAACATTTGGAGATAAAATTAAATGAAACGCACCGTTCATGGATACAGTAGGCCGTACATACGCATGAACGCTACTTTAATTTCTTTGTCATATTAATGGAATTAAAAATAATTGAGAGATATATATATTAAAATTACAGTATAATATACATGTTATATAGGTCACATAAGTTCATTAATTTCATTCTTTGTACATTCCATGTATTGCATTAACGAGTCACATCACTTGATGGGGCGGTAGTCCACACTTCCTCGTATGGAATTATCCAATTTGCACACCATACAAAGGATAATGGTATGTTTTAAATATAAAATACAGAAGAATATGAAAAACATAAATACCATATACATCATATATTAAATACAGTGACATCATAATGGCCACATTGAAAGGTGTTAAGAGAAGATTGAACAATCATCGTTTCATGAGGCAGTAATTCGCCACACATAGAAACTGTATGTTCTTTATCCATTAGATGAAGGTGTGTGTAAGATTAGATCGAATAATTCACATAACATAATCCTAGTATATTTAAGATATTGGTGTTGTTTCAAAATAAAGGAATAAAAAGAGTTTATGGGTTGGTAGAAGCAAAATAAAACAAAAGAACACAAGTGAAGACATTACCATTAAATCGGGTAACTCCTCTTGGATTGAACCAAAAGGGTTTCTTGAAGAGAATTCTGCCAAAGGAGAGGATTCAATGATAAATAGAGGGATGTGGAGAGATAAAATGGTCAGGTTCTGGCCGAGACAAAGGCTTGATAGTTGTGGGTAAGGTGGTATAGGTGGGGGCCTTTTATAAGAGAATAGGAGGGGCACTCTTGGAAAGTTATAAAATATTACTTTATTATAAAATGCTTTTCAGATTTTAAATGTCCCAAAAGGATATATTTCGAGGATAAGGTGGTAAGGTTTATAAATCCACCCATCCAATAGGTTTTTGACAAGTTTAAGACTTATATTTAACCCTATCTTCTCATTTTATTTAAATTGTTCATTAATGAAGTAATCACTTCATCATCACGGTGTCATAAATAAATAAATTTATTTAATTTCTAAAAATTATAAAAAAATATCATGATGTAGGAAATCTATTTATATTTCTAATTAATATTTATAGTCAAAAATATGACTTGTATAACCCCATGTAAAACTTGTTTTAGTAAAACAATACATGTTAGTGACATTTTAATTTTAACTTTAAATAAAAAGTTATTAATGTCATTTTCTAACCAAAGTGGCTCTATGGGGACCCCAAGTTTACCCATGGATTGTCTTGGTCTTCCATGACTCATAAAATAAGGGTATGACATGTGTCAAGGTCATTTCATATTATTATAACATTATCTTTACCTTAAATTACACTAATTACCTTTAATCGCGATTAATAAAACTTAAAAGTTACTATTCACCAAAAAATCATTTTAATCTCGTTGAACCACATTTTACTTCCTAATGAAAACCATGTATGTAGGATTTTTGAAAATAAAATCACAGAAGTGGTAATGTTTCATTTAAACAAAAAATCAGTTTCTTTAAATACCACATAGTGGTTTCACTATTCATCAAAAATTGATGTTTTACAGAAAAATACAAAACATTTTCCCTAAGATATATATGATATTCCGAATTCAAAAATGATTTCTATTTTAAAAAATTTAAAACATATAAGTTTCATTAATTAATTTAATAATTAATTCCCGCTGTCAAAACAAATAGCGTGTTTTTAAGAAACAATATCTATTAAAAGATTGATACTAGTTTAAGTCCAATTTCAAAGTGAAATTAATTCCAATGACCACCATTGGATTAAATGGTAAAAATATATTATAAATACACTTTAAACTCAATTGAAAATATAATGTATCCATATAAATAAATCATATTAAAAGATGGTTTTGAATTAAAATGCAACATTTTCACTAAAAATGATCTTTATCAGAAAAATAACATCAATTTACACAAAGTAAATTTTGATGTCCAGATTTTAAAGAAGTATTTTATTTTGTCAAATAAAACATATAAAATTGTCAAAAGTATATTTAAAAAGGGCTCTCCATCAAAAGGAGGTTAATCGACCTTTTAGAGAATATTAGAATATTTATGCTTAAAATTGGATTCATTTGCATTTTAAGCCTATAACATTTACTGGATAAAAGTAAAAATATTTTACAAACATATATAATAATTTATTAGTTAGTTCTGCTCATTCCCTCCATTACAATGGCTAGGCGTTAACTACCGTTTAAAATAATATTATTTTATTATTAGAGTGCAACGTAATATTTCAAAGAAACTCGTTGTTGTGTATTGGGTATGCCATCGAGTATAGCGTTCCCTTTAAAATAATATTAATATTTTTTTCACAAATATGGATAAATATGAAAATGTCATATTCTTTATTTACCTGGGGTGTTACATCCTTCCCCCCTTTTGGAAATTGCATCCTCGCAATTTTAAAATTGGGCTTGGAAACATCATTGAAAATCCCACATCAGATCAAGAGTTGGTAAAACTATCACTTTAAAATAAAGAAAGATAAGTACAAAGGTCACCCAAGTTAAACCATACTAGGATTCCATGTAGGAAATCATGGAAATGGAGGAGAAAACAAAGGGTAATGTTCTGATGGAGAGTGATAGAAAACATGTTTAGGAGAAAGTTAACCACATGAAAATCACAAACTTGTGATGGGTTAAACGGTATTCGATTCCCCAGTAGGAAAAGTTAACAGAAAACATTTTTGTTTTAAGTTACTTTTCATTGAGGAATTTATTTATGAGATTAACTAAAACATAAGGAAACATACTTACATGCCATGTTGACTTTAAACATTTACTAGATTTCTTACACGAACTCATGTTTTCTCCAAAAGATGAGTATTTAGGATGATTTGTTCACGTTAAGAGAGCAATAATAAACATCTAGAGAATCACCTAATCCACAAAAGAGAAATATATACATCACATGTCTTTAGACCTTAACCAAAACTAAAACCAAAAAGGTTAGTATGAGATCAGATAATACCCAAAAAGGATAATCCTTTATAAAAAAAATCTACTCATAATCTCCAAAATTTGTCAAAAAATAACCAAAGTTCAACAAAGACCATTCAATAAACATTTATCCATAAAATTATTCAAATTAATCAAAACTAAGACTGAAACCGAAATATATGAAGGATTTAATCACATTGTCTTCCAAGATAAACCTTAACATTTATCTCCAAATAACATCAGTTACTCTTAATGTCTCATACTGAAAAGTAATTAACCTAATCACATATCCTCCCTGATAGGTTAATAATATCTATAGATAACCCAAAATCAACTTATTCTAGATTCATAAGATCGTCTAACTAAAAAGAATTAGTCAAACGACCAGAGACTTCACATAGTCCAGTGGTAGGTGATAAATACCAGTCGCACTTTGGTTGTGGGTTCGATTCTCGTAGCTTTGTCAGACGTGATAGGTTGTCACACGGTTTACTTGTTGTCCTTTTTGAAAAACTATATAATTCTTATAACATTCCCCAAAAAGCGATAAAATCTTCAAAAATAACCATAACATAATTAAACCTCATGTTTATCTCATGTCGTAAATATTCCATCATAACATATAGTAACCCATAATTACCTAAAAAGTAAGGATCATTTAATCACTGATGGTTACCTTTATAATTATTACCTGAACATCCACGTCAAGTTGGTTCTCTCGTACATGATGTGTTAGATAACTCACCAAGGTTCAAGTGGTTGATCATGACTCCTGATAGTTGGTTTAGAATAACCATGAGATTTCTCATTGAATCCCCCTTTTCATCCCTTCTATTAATCAAAGAACCACCACAGTTTCCTTGAAACCCACTGTCACATTGGTGCTTTCTAGATCCATCCATTTACTAAAACCAAAAATGTCAGTGTGAGTATATCAAAAAAATCATCATGTAATAATGAGGAAGATAAACACTAAGATATACTTACTCATTCACTTTATCTAAAAACTATGACTATTTCTGAAATCCTAGCCATTATGGTAATGCCACTTATGCTTAAAGAATACACTAACCTCTAAATTTATCTAAACCGACCTTTGATACCAACTATTAGGACCCGGCCTTAAACATTACTTATTATTAAATTAAATGAATAATTAACATTGAGGATCTTTTCAGGTTTAGAGTTTTTGTGAATTTGGACATAACTATTACATTTCAAAGATTACAAATTAGACACACCTACTTAGCTTCCATTTCTTCAAAAAATAAAAATTCTTGAACATAAGAGTCATATCATGTTCCTTGATTTAGACAGCCTAACATTTCCTTGATCCCATCCTTGACCCTATTCATCTTTATGTCCTGTGAAAAACATTTCAAATATACATGGGATGAGCATAAAAATATCAGTAAGGGTTATAAAAATACGGAAAGAAAAAAATTAGTCTATGTATACATATGAATCAATGATATCATACATTACTCATAAAACAAAAGAAAGATAACATACCTCATGAAATAATAAGATTTATGAATAACTCATAGAAATCATAAGACATAATGGTAATTTGAGGTATTCATAACATTCTTTCATAGGGAGTAACCCTCGTGGTTATGTTTGGAATACCCATCACAGTATATTCCCTAAATCTCTTCGGAGAAACCTTAATGTTTAACTCCTTCGCGTTACCCAATGCATTGAAGAGCTATCAGGGGCTCACCCACCCTTAGTTTATCACGGAACCACCCATCTTCATAAACAATACCCAAGAACCATAACATAATCATATCACATAACATAATAATAAAGGAAAGATAACATTACCACATTGCAATAACAATATAAAATTTTAATTTATTGAAATAATGAATCCATTCTAAAAACCATTTTCAAAACCATTTAAAACATTTAATAATGAGATTTTTGAATAAAAGTGTCCCATAACACATTGAAGAATTTAACATTTTAAATCATTAATATCCATATAAATAAGTCCCTAAAAACATTTTGAAAACATGGATATTAATGAGAAATATTTATAAGAATAAATCATTAAAACATTTAATACGATATTTTAGTTAAAGGGCTTTTAACAAAATGAGAGACACTTGAATACAATAATTGAGGAATAACATTTAATTAGAAAATTATAATATCATTATAATAATGGGATTCATGATATAATATTCCAAAGGACAATATATAGACTATATAAGAGTGAATTGGTGCATAAAAACAATGAAGTCTCAATAGAAATGTAAAATGAGATGAAATCCTTTATAAAGAAGGTATCCTTAAATTAAGGATAAATCAATCTCATAATTATGTGTGACAAATATAAATACACCCAATATAAGTGGATATTAAGTGTAAAACAATCAAAGATCATTAAAATATATTCAAAGTATGACATATTCAATAACTTCTTGTTGAACCCAAATAAATCGAAATTGGGTTAAGATGTTCCCATGGTAAAATTCGACAGCCTAACGACGTCACATTAAAATTGATAAAATTAGTTGAGGAGAGATAAAATGGTATCCCATCACTTGGACATAAAATTTACATCATTATGGATATAGAATAACATATCCCAACATAAAAAGATGTAAATTAAAAGAAATAAAAAAATAAGTCATTTAAAAAGAGGAGTGTGAAAGGTTCCCTTACCGATTTGGGCAACTTTCAAAACGTACACCCCATGAGAGAAGGGTCATAAAATGAAGATGTAAATACCCATAAATGAGAGTATATTATAAAAATATTAAAATATTTGGCAGTACATATACCACACAAAATGTAATAGAGTAAAATGTAGCATGAATCTCACGGGAATGAAAAAAGAGATGAAAATCCCCTTATGAAAATTCGGCAGCCTAACAGCGCCACATAAACCTTCCAAAAATGCATTGATGAGATAAAATAGGGTCTCTCATCCTATTAACATAAAATTTTCAGCAACAGGAATATAAAATAACATCCCCCAACATAAGAAATAGGATCTTAAAGTAAGTTACCTAAAAAAGAGTACTTAAAAAGAAAGAGAGAGGCAGGATCCCTTACCTCAAGTCCGACTTGTCTTGTACGTTTCATTATATTCCTGAATAATAAACTTTGGTCAATTTATAATTTATTAAGTTCCTACATTAAAGATTATTATTCAGTTCATATCACATATTATAATGTTATACTAATTGGTTAATAATGTGAGTTCATATCCGACGTTTTTGTCGATGTTTGGTACATGAGTCAAAAATGAACTTGTTTGAAAATGATTGCCCATGTAGTTATAATTAAATCATCTCTAGTATTGTATTAATGATTTAAATATCATATATATCCATTAAATATTAATTTTATACTATTCCATAACATTTGGAGATAAAAAGAAATGAAATTCACCGTTTATGGAGACGGTAGGCCGTACGTACGCATAAATGCTACTTTCATTTCTTTGTCATATTAATGGAATTAAAAATAATTGAGATATATATATATATATATATATATATATTAAAATTCCAGTATAATATATATGTTTTATATGTCACATAAGTTCATTAATTTCATTCTTTATACATTCCATGTATTTCATGAATGAGTCACATCACTTGAGGGGGCGGTAGTCCACACTTCCTCGTATGAAATTATCGCATTTTCACAACATACAAAGGATAAATGTATGTTTAAATATAAAATTCAGAACCATATGGAAAACATAAATAGAATATATATCATATATTAAATATAGTGACATCATAATGGCCACAATGAAATGTGTTAAGAGAATATTAAACAATCATCATTTCGTGACGTAGTAATTCGCCATCCACAGAAACAGTATGTTCTTTAACCATTAGACAGAGGTGTGTGTAAGTGTAGCTAGAATAATTCACATAACAAAATCCTAGTATATTTAAGATACTGTTGCTGTTTCAAAATAAAGGAATAAAAAGAGTTTTTTCATTTGGAGAAGAATGATAAAACCAAAGAACACAAGTGAAGACATTACCATTAAATCAAGTAACTCTTCTTGGTTTGAACCAAAAGGGTTTTTTGAAGAGAATTATTCTAATGGTGAGGCTTCAATGATGAATAGAGGGATTTTTTGAGATTAAATGGGCTGGGGTTGGCTGAGCCAAAGGCCTGATAGGTGTGGGTAAGGTGGTAGAGGTGGGGGCCTTTTATAAGAGAAGAGGAGGGGCACTCTTGGAATGTTATAAAATATTACTTCCTTATAAAATGATTTTCGCATTTTAAAGGTCCCAAAGGAAAATATTTCGTGGCTAAGGTGATAAGGTTTTTAAATCCACCCATCCAATATGTTTGTGAAAAGTTTAAGACTTAGATTGTACCCTATATTCTGATTTTATTTAAATCGTTCATTTATGAGGTAATCACTGCATCATGAAGGTGTCATAAATAAATTAAATTATTTAATGGTTAAAAATTATAATAAAAATATCATGATGTAGGAAATATTTTTATATTTCTAATTAATATTTATAGTAAAAAATATTACTAGTATTACCCCATGTAAATTTTTTTTAATAAAACAGTACATGTTTGTGACATTTTAATTTTATCTTTAAATAAAAAGTTATTAATGACATTTTCCAACCAAAGTGGCTCTATGGGGTCCCCAAGTTGTTCCATGGATTTCCTCGGTCATCCATGACTCATAAAATAAGGGTAAGACATGTGTCAAGGTCATTTCATATTATTATAACATTATCTTTACCTTAAATTACACTAATTACCTTTAATCGCAATTAATAAAAATTAAAAGTTACTATTTACCAAAAAATTATTTTAATCTCATTGAACCATTTTATACATCCTAATGATAACCATGGATGTCAGATTTTTGAAAATAAAATCACAGAAGTGGTAAAGTTTCATTTAAAAGAAATATCAGTTTCTTTAACTACCACTTAGTGTTTTCACTATTCATCAAAAATTGATGTTTTTCTGAAAAATACCAAAAATTCACCCAAAGATATATTTGATATACGAATTCAAAAATGATGAATATTTTAAAAAATTTAAAACATATAAGTTGCATTAATTAATTTAATAATTAATTCCTGCTGTCAAAACAAATAGCGTGTTTTTAAGAAATAATATCTATTAAAAGATTGATACTAGTTTAAGTCCAATTTTAATGTTAAATTAATTCTAATGGCCACCATTGGATTAAATGGTAAAAATATATTCTAAATACACTTTAATCTCAATTAAAAATATAATATATCCATATAAATAAATCATATTAAAAGAAGGTTTTGAATTAAAAAGAAACATTTTCACTAAAAATGATCTTTATCAGAAAAATAACAAAAATTTACAGAAAGTAAATTTTGATGTCCAGATTCCAAAGAAGGATTTTATTTTGTAAAATACAACATATTAAATTGTCAAAAGTATATTTAAAAAGGGTCCTCCATCAAAAGGTGGTTAATCGACCTTTTAATGAATATTAGAAGATTTATGATTCAAATTGGATTCATTTTCATTTTAAGCCTCTAACATTTATTGGATAAAAGTAAAAATATTTTAAAAACATATATAATCATTTTGTAGTTAGTTCCATTCATTCTCACCATTACAATGGCTATGCATTAACTACCATTTAAAATAATATTATTTTATTATTAGAGTGCAACGAAATATTTCAAAGAAACTCGTTGTTGCATATTGGGTATGCCATAGAGCATAGCGTTCCCTTTAAAATAATATTAATATTTTTTTCACAAATATTGATAAATATGAAAATTTCATATTCTTTATTTACCTGGTGTGTTACACTATCATTCTAAGGCACAACCTAAATACAGTACAACAGTTCCACTCTCCTATAACTAGGCTTGGCAACTAGAAAAACGCCAAACAAGGAAAACAAGCATGGAAAAACAACTAGAGTACAGTAAAAACTATTCTATTCACAATCATTACCTCTACTCAAGAAATAAAGAAAAGCATGCAACAACAAGGGGAAAATAGGAAACACGCAGTACCACGCTCAAGGGTATTGGTGGAAATTGCACATAATATTCAACGACTTCTTACAGAAAGGCACAAACCACCTACCTCGATGCTAGGAGAATGATATACGTGAACCACAATGATTGATTCTCCTTTAAACATTGTGGATCTGAGAAAACGTCAAAATTCCCAACACATGATATCTTGAGAAAGTGTAGGAATTGGAAAACAAGGCTATAAGAGAAGGAAGAACTCACTGTTGCGATTCCAACGCAATCGATGGCAGCTGAAACAGAGATCAGATGGAGGCACGAGGGATCGTAGAAGAATCGCGATCGTACAGGTCTCTCACGGACGAAGAACTTGGAGAAGGAGTGTGTTCTGTCCGTTAGGTGCGACTCTGATGCGTTTAATGAAAAAAATACATGGCGTGTACTTATGGGGTACACGGCGTGTACTCTGTTTTTCCATACTCCGCTTTAAACGACCGCCACATTGCCTCTACACACTGTGTGTGTGTCCCGGACATGTCCAGCACACGGCCTGGCGCGGCAAGGGAGTACACGGCTTGTACTAAGAAATCACATGGCGTGTACATCAAAATTTTCAAGAAACCCCATTTTCCTCAAAAACTCCAGGAAACGATAAACATACCTGAATACAAAGACCCGGGTTCATACAAACTTTCCCCCTTAAAAAAATTCATCCATGAATTTCCCTATCGAGGTGGAGAAGAAGACCCCTGAACAGCTCCGGCCACTGCGATCGTACATCGGCCTCCCTCTTCCAGGTCTCATCTTGTACGCGCTCGTGCTGCCATAGCACCCGTACTAGAGGAACAGACTTCCCACAGAGAACCTTCGCACTGCCATCGAAAATCCGGATAGGATTATTCTCAAATGATGCATCCGCTTCGAGCTCAACCTCCTTGTGCTGAAAGACATGAGACGATTCTGAAATGTAACTTTGGAGCTGAAAGACGTGGAAGACATCGGGCAATTCCCAGTACCGCTAAGTTAACTGCAACCGATAGGCAACCATCCCAACTCTCTCCAATACATCAAACGGCCCGACATACCATGGAGAAATCTTACAATGTCTCTGAATCCCCTTTTGTCCCAATCTAGGTGCGACACGTAGTAAAACCCGTTCCCTGACCTCGAACTCCATAGGTCGTCTCCGTTGATCAATATAAGACATTTTTCGAGACTGTGATGTAGCCATCCTCTTCTGAATCAACTCTATCTGCTCTGAGGTCTCCTGAACAAGACGAGTTCCCAGCAAAGATGCCTCTACTGCCTCCATCCAACATTAAGGTGATCAGCAAGGCCTACCGTAAAAATCCTCGTAATGTGCCATTTGAATACTCTCCTGAAAACTGTTGTAGTAGGCGAACTCCACCAGAGGGATATGCATCTCCCATGAACCGAAAAAGTCTAGAATGCAAGCTCGGAGCATATCCTCAAGCACCTGGATCATACACTCGGATAGGCCATCTATCTGGGGATGTTATGCCATACTCAAAATTACCTGTATACCCAAAGCCTTCTGAATTCCCTACCAGAACCAAGAATTAAACCGTGCATCCCTTTCTGAAACAATGGAGTGTGGAAATCCATGCAAACGCACAATCTCTCGGATGTAATGTCATCCCAGATCATCGACACTGAAGGTCTCCTTGATCGGTAAGAAGTGATAAACCATCGTAAGCATGTCGACGACAACCCAAACAACATCGTTACCTGAAGGCGACCTCAAAAATCCGGTCACGAAGTCCATCGCGACATCGTTCCACTTACACTCTGGAATGGGTAACTGCTGTAAAAGGCATGCTGGTCATTGATGCTCTACCTTCACCTACTGACAAGTAGAACACCTCAAGACGAAACCAGAAACATCCCTTTTCATACCTGGACACCTGTACTGGTGATGAAGATCCTGATACATCTTGGTGACGTCAGGATGAACTGCCCAAACTGGGGAATGAAAATCCCATATCAGCTCCTCGCATATGTCTACTGGCACACATATGCATCCCTGGAAAGGCAAGATATCATCCTCGCACACTGTCCATCCAGGACGAGGGTCCTCTCCTAACACACTCTCCCACATGACTAATCCTTCTGAGTCTGATAGCTGGATAATCCGTACCCAATCATGTTGTGTAGAGGTAACAGCTACATAATATAGGAATGTTTGTCCCTGTCTATTGTGCACCTCCAAATGCATCGCAGAGAGCAGAGCCATAAGCTGCCACTCACTGTTGGCCTCCTGAACTTCTTGAATCTGAGTTCTCCTCCTTAATGCATCTTCCATTGCATTGCCCATTCCCGGCATAGAGGCGAGTTCGAAATCAAAAGACTATAGATACTCGACTCACCTGCATTGTCTCAGATTCAGATCATGTTGTGTGAAGATGTACATGAGACTCTTGTGGTTGGTGAACCACAAAGTTCTCTCCCAAAATATAGTTTCCCCAAAAGTGCAAGGCATGAACAACAACTGCAAACTCCATATCGTGAGTTGGGTAGTTCCTCTCATGTGGCCTCAACTGCTGAGACCCGTACGCAACGACTCATCTCCCTGCATAAGAACAGCTCCCAGTCCGATACATGAAGCATCACAATAAAAAATGTAGCTCTTTCCTGGATCTATAAATACTAGTATCGGTGATGACATCATTCTTCCCTTCAGCTCCTGAAAGGCTAACTCACAAGAATCTAACCATAAAAACTTCACCCCCTTCTTGGTCAGACCTATTAAAGGTGCTGCTAGGCCTGAAAAGTCCTGAATGAAGTGTCTTTAGTATCCAGCCAGCCCTAGGAAACTTTGTACCTCAAAAATAATCTTTGGATGCTCCCAGGAATCTACAGCTCTCAATTTATCTGGTTCCACGGATACTCCTACCTCTGAGATGACGTGGCCCAAGAAGTGAATCTGGTCCATCCAAAAGTGGCACTTCGAGAGTTTATCATAAAGTCGATATTCTTTCAGTGTACCGAGAACGATCTTAAGATGAGTAGAATGGTCATCTCGAGTGTGATAGTACACCAAGATATCTTCCATGAAGACCATGACGAAGGAATCCAAGTAAGAATGGAACACTCATATCATCAGTTCCATGAAAACTGTTGGTGAGTTTGTGGGACCGAACGGCATGACCGTATACTCGTAGAGACCATACCGGCTCTTGAAGGATGTCAGAGGTATATCTGATGGTCTAACACACAACTGATGATAATAGGACCACAAATCAATCTTTGAGAACACTCGGGCTCCTTGAAGCTGATCAAAGAGGTCATCAATCCTCGGTAAGGGATATCGGTTCTTGACCGTCAATTGGTTCAGATTTCGATAATCCATACAGAGTCTAAGGGTACCGTCTTCATTATTCGCAAACAGAATGGGTGAACCCCAAAGAGATGTACTAGGTCAGATGTAACCATTTTCATATAACTCCTCTAACAGCTTCTTGATCTCCTGCAACTCATGTGTAGCCATCTTATAGGGAGGAATGGACACCGGCGCCACTCTTGGAATGAGATCAATAAGGAATTACACCTCACGCTCCGGAGGAAATCCTTAAAAGTCCCCTGGAAAGACATCCCTGAAACGATCAACTATAGGAGGAATGACTCACTGTAAAGTCCCCTGGTCATCCAGATTAAAACTAGCAATCTTGGCTGTCACCCCTCCTAGCCCATGATACTCGAGTTCTGATCAACACGCCTGAACATCCAATTCGCCTCTATGAAGAAAAGATTCACCCTCTAGTGAAATGAAACTCACCCTGTGGGGATAACAGTCGACAAATTCTTGGAAGGGAAACAACCAGTCCATCCTGAGAATGACATCATAACCTGTCATCTATAAGACATTGAGATCCCATAAGAAACGATACCCTGCAAACTGGAGAGGGAAGTCTCTACACTGACATACAATAGATGTCGTTTTCCCCAAAGGTGTGTCTAGTGTCAACAAGTCGGCAGAAGAAAGGATACATAGACCAAGGCTCTCCACAATAGCCACAGAGAAAAATATATGCATATCACCAGTATCGAAAAGAGACGAACATAAAACTATGGGTACTAAAATTGTACCTCGAACTATAGAAGGTCCAAGATGCTGCTCCTGATTGGTCTGCTCAACTGCAAAAGTCTGGCCTACCCCGCGGCCCTGTAACCCAGCCTGAAAACTCTTAGCTGAACCTCCCTACGGGCGCTGAAAGACTAATGACTGACTACCACGGCCTCAACCTCTAACTCGGCCCGAACGGCCAGAAGAACTCCAGTTCCCCGACTGGTGAGAAACTGTTGATGCTGCTCTTAAACGAGGAGTCATGGGAGAACCCCCGTCACCAGCTACTAGTGAGAAAACCTGGCAGAAATGCTGAAGGTAACCCATCTTGCCGCAAGATCGGCACTCTACTCGGTCTCTCTGGAACTGCGGCCTCATGTGCCCTACCCTTCCACACTGGTACCATTCTACCTCGCTACCTGAAGCTGTATCTCACCTCCTCGGATCTCCACGTGTAGACTCCCTACGACGCTTCATGTTGTCAATTGGAAGAACACTAGTTCTGGAAGTAGAACCACCCTGGCCCGGAGCTCTGGAGTCTCTCACGTTGCATTCTACAATCAGCGCCTGGTTGACAATAGAAGTGATGGAAGTCAACTGAATGATATTTACCTGCGATCGGATCTCCCTCATGAGACCATCCTCAAACATCCTTACTAAGAACACCCCACTTACATCCCAAAAGGGTGTGAAGCACTACAGCTCGGTGAAAAGAGAGTAATACTCCATAACTGATAGAGTACACTGCTCAAGAATCATGAACTCCCGGGCGCGATTGGACCTCAGGGTCTCCGGGTAGAATTTGTCATATAACTCGCACTGGAACTCCTCCCAAGCGATAACCTGGTGATGACCCACCTGTGAGATCACATCCCACCACCTCTTGGCGGAGTATCATATCATATAGGTAGTGAGATTGACTCGCCTCTCTGGAGGTGTTTCTAGTTACTCATAAGTCGTCTGCATCGCTTCTAGCCATGACTCGGTAGCTTGTGGTCCTCCTTCCCCCAAGAAAGTAGGAGGATGATGCTGCTGGAAAACCCGCGTCAAGTCCGCCATAGTCATGGTAGGATGTGGTGCTCCCAAGAAGGTCTTCATAATCCTCATAAAGCCTTCCCTAAATTGCGCATCAGCACCCACAACTAGTATAACAGTCGGTGCCAAGGCTGGCCCAACTAGAGGATCGGAAGGAGGTCCCTGATCAGCCATATTTGGCATCTGATTACTGCCAGACAACTGACGTACGACCAGAGTATGTCTCAGAGGCATAGCTCTGAAAGAGAAAAAGAACGCCTTATATCAGAATTAACAAGGACATAAAATAAAAGAGTATAAAACAAAACAGGGAAGGGAAAAACACAAGTTTACAAAACACGGCTACACGATGTGTATAAAAACTACACGACGTGTTTTCTTAAACCACTTAAATGGGCGTGTACCCCCACCCTACTGGTCGTGTAACACCTCAAACTACACAGCATGTTCTCCCCACACACGATGTGTACTTGAACTCAAAACCCCTGCCCGAGTCTCTTTTACCCGACTAACCTACATGGTCCAACTAACCCAAGACTACACGACGTGTTCCGAACAAACACGGCGTGTACTAGACAGGGCTTCGGCGGCCCGTGTTGTTAGTTACACGACCGTCTACATGGAACAACCATACATTGCGTGTTCAGAACAAACACACCATGTATAAGTGAAGGTGATACCAAACCGTTTTGTCCATGACATGGCCGGGTACCTGAACAGGACAACACGACGTGTTCTTTACCAACACATCATGTATAAGAGAAGGTTACACCGACCCGTGTTGTTCGTGACATGACCGGGTACCTGGACAAGACTACACGGCGTGTTCCTTTACAACACGGTGTGTTCTACTAGAGGTTCCCCGCCCCATGTTATTAGTGACATGGCTGGGTACACGAATCTAAACTACACAGCGTGTTCCTATTGTACACGGCGTGTTCTTAAAGACATTTCTACAGCACCGTGTTCCTCCACACACAGTCAAAGACACTGTCTGAAACTACACGGCTTGTAGTCAAAAGTACACGCCTTGTATTCTAGGTTTTTCTGGGCAGTAGCTCAGAAACTGCACCAAAGCCCAGAAAGCACAGAAAACATGGTAAAGAGGTGAAAAATTCAGATCTGTGAGGGCTCATACTCCCCGCGAATCAAAGATTGGCATCAAATACAATCATATACAAAGAAAAACAAGTCAATGATTCACCAATTTCTGATTCAAGGGGGACCATAACACCTCCAGGACCAAAATTTGGTGTCTATCCAAGCAAGGAACAATCTAAACAGTCCTCTATCAAACAGAATAGATTCTATCAAAGTATCTATCACAATAGAATACATAATATACACCGAGTCTATCACAAAAACATGCAATCGCTAATGTACCCTAGATGGCATATAAAGAATGTATGGCATGTGATTATAAAAAGTGCCAATATGATGCATGAGATGGCATACCCTCATCTCATCGGGTTGCGACAAAAATAGAACCACAATATCGATAAAAATAACAACACAAGGCATGTGAATCACTCTAGGTGAAATCATATCAACCGTCAATCTCAAAAAATAGTAACTGCAATTAACAAGGTAGTATGGATTTTCCCTGTACACGGGTTAGCCACTCCGAGGCATAGCTTAATACCAAGTACCGAATCCGTCATATCCCTGGATTACGGCTCCGAAAAGTAAATCAAGACAAAAAAACACCTCTGATACCACATTGTAACATCTTGGTTCCAAAAGCCACCCAGAGGCACCCCGTACACGGTTGGTCACATGGCCTCATGCACATTTCCCCGAATGCCAGAGGCTGCCGACTAGCAGTGAGGGCCTTGGGTGTGATACTGGGGAAACTATTACCTCATTGGTAGAGTAGAAAACAGAAGAGGAAAACAAATAACAACAATAGAGGAAGTAGTAGACATCCATACAAGACTAAACAATAGAATACTAGTAAAAAAACAACTGGAGTAGAAAAATAACTAAATGATGCATGATACAAATATGTTTAGGAAAACATCCAAACAAGTCACAATGCTAAATATAGTACTAAGTCAATGTATGAAAGAATAACAGATGAGAAACTCCTTAGAATCGAAAGCCTCAACTTGGTCCCATGCTCTCCGACTCTAGTGCAATCAAGAACCTGAAGTAGAGGGGAGCGTGCCCTTATCTATATGGGCAACAATATAATCTGTTTGGGCCCAAAAGCATGACCCTAACAGGGTGTGAGAAAATTTCAAAATAAGAAACCACCCAAAGATCTATGCCTAAAAGTCAATGAATACATGGAAGGTAAAGTAAAATAAGTAGTAAACAGTAAGCAGTAAACAGGATAATACACAGCAGTAGTAATCCATTGTTTCTAGCATATAATTCGGCACACAAGAAACAGCCACTCAAGAAAGTGAAACCAAAAGGTAACCTCTGGGTAGTTCTCACGGTCTAATTCCTATGGTTCAACCTACAAGTACTAAAAACCCTCTGGGAGGCACACACAGTCTCACCCCTCTAGTTATGTTAATGAATAGACTCTCTATAGAAGCACTCACCATCAATTCCCTCTATAGTCTTGTATCATACTAAAGGCTCTCTGGGGAAGTACTCAATGTCTCTCCCCCCTATAGCCCATGTCTAGGAAATACAGAATCTCTGAGGAATCACTCAATTTCAATTCCACATGTGGTCTCACATCGTAAATTAAGGACACTCTGGAGAAGCCCTAGCATCCATTCTCCCTATGGTCCACTACACTAGGTTCTCACATCCCTATGTATAACAACATGCATAGTGCACGTATCAGTCCATGTAAACCTCAAGAAGAACTTGGATATCATTCTAAGGCACAAAAATAAAACAGTACAACAGTTCCACTATCCTACAACTAGGCATGGCAACTTGAAATACGCCAATCAAGCAAAAAACCCATGGAAAAACTTCCTGAGTACAGTAAAAACTACTCTATACACAAGAAATTACCTCTACTCAAGCAATCAAGAATAGCAGGAAACAAAAAGGGAAATATAAGAAACACACAATACCCCGTTCAAGGGTATTGGTGGGAATTAACCATAATATTCAACAAATTCCTACAGAAAAGCACAAACCACCTACCACGATGCTAGGAGAATGATATACATGAACCACGATGATTTATTCTCCATAGAATGTTAAGGATCTGAGAAAATGTAAAAATTCTCAACCCATGATATCTTGATAAAGATTAAGAATTTGAAAACAAGGCTCTAGGAGAAGGTAGAACTCACCGCTGCGATTCCAACGCAATCGACGGCGGAAAAAATGGAGATCAGACGGAGGCACGTGGGCTCGGTGAAGAATCATGGTCATACAGGTCACTCTCGAATGACGAACCTCGAGAAGGAGTGTGTTATGTCCGTTAGGCGCGACCCCGGTGCATTTAATGAAAAAAATACACAGCGTGTACTTCTGGGGTACACGATGTGTAATCTGTTTTTTCATACTCCATTTTAAGCGGCCGCCACATCGCCTCTACACACCGTGTCTGTGGCCCGGACACGGCCAGCACACGTCCAAGCGTGGCAAGGGAGTACACAACGTGTACTCAAGAAGTACACGACATGTACTTCATAATTTTCCAGAAACCCCATTTTCCTCAAAAACTCCAGAAAAAAAAACATACATGAAAACGAAGACCCAGGTTTTTTCACATGGATGGTTATGAAACATATATGATGAATTTATAATATTAAAAGGAGTAATATTTGATATTAATATTGTTTTTAATTTATTATAAAAAAGTACTATTCAATTAAAAGTTATTGGTTAATATAGGAATACTACACAAAAGATATTAAAAATGTATCTTGTTCTTATAAACCATGGACATAGATTCAGTCACATAAAAATGTGGATTAATAAAACATTGGATCAATATTATTTAAATACATTTTCTAATATTGGAATGTTGAACTCAATAAAAATTTATAATGTTTAATGTCTCTATTATGAAACATGTGTAAACCAATCTAAATTATAATCCTTCAATAACTATAAAATTATATATTACAAAATAATATAAGTATTGTAAATGATTATAATGGAATCATATAAATGGTAATATATCTAATTATAGATCTACACGAAGTTATGTGGTTATGTTTATTATAGATGTGGATAAGCAGTTTTTGTGGATGTTAAGAGTGAGTTTAAGGGTATTTTATCTCAAATATCCTTCATTGAGACATGTTTTGTATTGTTATTTTTTTAATCTATTGTTAATATACTAACTATGTTGAATATTTTATCATTAATTTTATTTATTCGTGTTAATTAATTTATTATTTTTTGTTTTATCAAGAAATTATTTATGATTCAGAGGTTACCAAATTTGTAAGGGTATTCTCATCTAAATTATTATCCCTTCAACCAACTGTCACATTCACTTCTTCTTTTATATTATGTCATGTTTATACTAAATGTTGGAATCCTTTTATCAATAGTTTTTAAAATTAAATGGATTTAAAAATACTCCCAAATTTAAATTATTCAATGATATCCAATTCAAGTGATAGAAAATACATTAAGGTTTTTCTTAGATCAATATGATTTCATAATGTTATAATTTTTCTTCTCGGAATCCTCTATCATTAGTTGGGTACATTATACCCTATGGTTTTATTGTTTTGTTTTCCATCTTTATTTTTTAGTGTATTTACATTTCCATCTCATGTTCTGAAATCTTAGTTATTAGAGAGTGAAAAAAATATTTTATGGGCCTCTATCTTGTATCTGATGATAGCCTTGATAGTGAACATTGAAAAAGGAAGTGATCTTTGATACTTTTTTGTGCCATATTATTATTTTTATACAATATTCACAAGTAATGATGAATAAAGTATTAGATTAAAATAAGATAATTCTGCATTGATTTATTATTTATGATCAATGTATAATAGGTAATGATTTGGTAATAATATGTTCATGGACCTTGACTATGCTCTCATACACACATTCTTATATTATTATCATATAAGATCGTTGATTTTTTCACATATTATTACCCTTATTGAATATTTGAGCTCAACCTTTATTATATTTCCATTCTATAAGTTATGATGATGAGTATAACATATTCTATGTCTATACGGATATAATTTTGGAAGATTGTTCACAACTATTGTAAAATAAGTTCTTTATATATCTAGTATTTAAAGACACTAAACCTAAAATCTCTTTGGATTGTGAATGATTTTTTTGAGACTTCTTATTAAGGGAGAATATAAGAAATTTTAGCATTTATATCTCACTATGTGTAACAACCCAGAAATTGTAAACATATTTTAATTAAACATATATTTTATTAAATGTATTTATTTATAATTAAAACCAAATAATAATATTTTTGAGAAATTTTATTAGAAAATAATATTTTAAATTATATAATTTAATTAATTTGATTATTATTTTATCATAATACATAAATTTTTTTATAATTATTATTTATTGATTTCCAATATATATTGTCATGTTAAATGGAATATTTGAAAATATCTATATTAATTATTTTTTCCCAAATTTTAATTAATATTTTAAATGAAAAAAATTGTATATACTGACTATATTAAATTATGTTATAAATATATCCACTATTTTAACATATTATTTAATTATTTAATTTTATATAATGAATAATATAAAAATTTGAATAATTCTGTTTTATAAATTTATATTTTCAAAATGTTATATATATATATATAGTTATAATTAATTTCGAATTAAGAATAATGAGTAAATTATTCTTATAAACTTCGATTAATTAAAAAATATTTAAAAATAGATATATTATAATTATATGTTATGAATTATAAAATAATATCAGATTATTAATTTTTTTTATAAATAAAAATTTACATTTGTTTTCGTAAAGTTTAACTAATAATGTAATACATATTATGAGAATATATATATATAAATAAAAATATTAAAGAAATTAGATTAATAATATAATAATAATAATATAGAAAGAAAATTCAGATTAAGGGGGTCACATTTTAGGGCATTGGGGTTTAAGAGTTTGCTCGGATGGTGTCCTCAGCTTCGGTGTTGTCATGTCGGCTGAGTGGAAAGGAAAATGTTCAAGGATCAGTAGGGAGTAACGATCAATCTTCGACTATGGTGAAGGTTTGAATCATGATAAGGGAGTTCAATTTTTGTTAGATTAGTTTCTGTGAGCATCACCATAGAGTTCCAGTATGGTCTAGGGTTCCGTCACGAAGGGGGATAATGAACTGGATCTTGGTCGCTTCATGTGTGGGTTATTCTTCATCAATGTCTACTAGTTCTCTTTTGTAAAAATCAAAAGTAGGAGTTGTATTTTAAATTTTAGGTGAATGAAACTCATTGTAGTGTTTATATGTGACAACCAAGAAGCATGTCTTCGTTTCTTTATATATCTTCGTTTCATTGTCAACTCTCTGTAGTTCATTTTTTATTGTCTTTCTTTTAGAACAAGAACTTCACATATTCTGTTTTGATCTGTCTATATAGGTTCAGAAATCCTTATCCTAGTTTTATTATATTGTTTATATAATTTGTAATGGGTTTTCCCCATAATTTATTTAAGGTGTGTGTTGGCTATCAGTGACTATTCGTTGATCATGAACCTTAATCTTGAAAATCTGTCAACATTTTTTTTCATGTTTTCTAAATATTTTATTGGGGTTGTTTTCAACCCCCATGACTTCTAGAAGAAAAAATTAATATAGAAATTTTTACATCTGAATTATCTATAAATGCATTAAATTTGTATGTAAATAAACAATATACATTCAATAGAGTGTGTCTGAAACAACAGGAGATCTTATACACTTCATCTTATACATTTTACGTAAGGGTGAAAATGATACTTTAAAATTATGATTTTAGTTTTTATGTTCAAGATTGTTTTTAAGGGAACACTATTTAATTACAAAATTTTTTTATTTGAAAATTTAATTTTTTTAAGGGTTTGGTAAAAAAATTATTCATTGGTTCTTGGTTTTTTTAATTTATTTATGGGATATGTTTAAATTAATTATATTTAATTTATAATTTATGATTCTCAAAATTAGTGTATTAATTCTCATTTATTGTTGTGAAACTTGTTTTTTAATGGGATTATTATTTTTAATCAAACATATTTAGAAAGGTGTCACATAGATTAATTAATTAATTTTCATTAGGGGGTTTATGAATTTTTATCAAAGTATATCAGAACTATTATTTTGATTGCATGAGCATGATGTATTTATATTAGGATCAAATATTTCTATTCTAAGGTAAATTTTTATATATATGTATTAAAAACTTTTGGTAGTTGTTATGGGTTCCTCTTTTCCCCAGTCTTCGAAAGGAGATTTTTTTTTTCTGTTTTACATAAGGGGTTATACCCCTCAACTTTAAAAAAATATATGTATTACAAACTCAATGATTTATACAAATATGAATCTCCAAATTATATTTTAATTTGTGATTTATATATACATGTATTCTCGATATAAATATACTTTAGTAATAATTTTTCATACTCATATGCATTATTTTTAATTATAGTTTTAATTTAGTTATGTATATATATATATAGACTTTTAATAATAAAATTAATGATTAAACATCAAATATTATTTCCTTAATTTAATCATTTTATTTTAAGATTTATTCTCAATGTTTATAACTATTAATAAATTATTTATTTAGGTTTAACCAAATATTATTCAAAGTATAAATTAAAAATTAATTATATCATTACACTATCATGTCATATATATTTCATTCGCATATCAATATTATGGACATGCATCAGTGATGCCTTATGAAATTTCATACATTAATGTATGATGACATATAAATATGTGTTTATAAATTTTTAAACATTAAATGAATTCTACATTTATCAAAACAACATTTTAAATGGATATTTATGTGTTTATTGGAGAAATGTTTAAGTGCATGGGTGACAATTAATCTTTCATGTAACTGCAAAGTGTATTTATCCTTATATTGTGTCATGTCATGTCTAAAAAGAGAATTTCGATGAAGGATTATATTTATAGGTAAGTGAATGTTCAAATTAATGTTTGTTCATGCTTTAAAAATTAAAAACTCCACTGAAAGTATATATATACGAAATGAAATATTAATATGATTTCAGAAAATCAGGCACTTGAACATTGTAAATATAGAATGTTATTGGGGAATAATCACATCCTTTACTGAGTAGGTAGGCCCAATACAACCTTCAATAGTTCAAGAAGACTAATAATAGTGATTTTTTCTAAATGCTTTCATATTTTTTTAGAAGAACATCGGAATATATTTAATGAAATTTTTAACAGATGTATTTTCTAAAGTGATATAGTATTATTTTAAAACGTATGTAAATTAAAATAATTTTTTGAATTGAGTATTTTGAAAAGTATTATCGAATGAATATTTTTAAAATTATTTTTCTAGGATTCTGAAACCCCTTACTAGGAATATTGAATGCCCACCCCTTGATTTAAATTAATTTTTTATAGGTTTAGTAGAGTTTCTAGTGGAATTCGCATTAATTAAGGGGTTCAACATGTGAGGTCTTTTCTTTTAACTCGTTTTTGTACTATTTTTTCATGTTTTAAGGTTGTTCTAATTCTCCAAATCCTAAACCGCTAAGAGTTCCTAAAATTTAATAAATGGTGTGAAAAAACACTTCTTTTATAAGGGATGAATCTGAAAACTCAGGCTTGCGTATTTGCAAATTGTATGAGATCTATAATATAGATAACCTTGGATATTATATTTTGTTGAGCCTAGAAATTTAACGGTCCTAGTGTTTCTAAATTCGGAATGTGTAAATTTTGAATTAATTTTTGTCTCAGAAAACAAATTGTAAGGATGAAATTTTATTAAGATATGTATAATGTAATAACTCGGAAATTATAAATGTATTTTTATTAAAGAATTATTTTATAAAATGGATTAATTTATAATAAAAATTGATTAATAATATTTTTGAGAAATTTACAGGGAAAATAATTTTTGAAATTAAGTGTTTTATTTAATTTGACAATAAGTTAATTATAATACTTTCAATTATTTATAATTATTATTTACGGTTTTCAAATTCATATTTTATATTTAAAATTAATATTTAAAAATAACTATATTAAATATATTTTTTAAAATATTATTTAATATTTTAAATGAAAAATAATATATTGACTATACTAAATTAAGTTATAAATATATTAACTATTTTAACATATTCTTATAATTATTTAATTTTACATAATGAACAATATTAACATACGATTAATTTGGTTTTATTAATTTTGAAATTCATATTTTCAAATACATATATATAAATATATATGTTTATTAAGTTATAATAAATTTTTAATTAGGAATTATGATAAAATTATTTTTATAAATTTCTATGTATTAAAAATTATTTTAAATAAATATATTATAATTATTAGTTTCAATTTATAATATAATACAAGATTATAATATTATTTTGTTTTACTAATGAAAAATTATAATATATATTGTTAAAGTAAAATTAATAATGTCATACATATTATGAGAATGTTTATATAAATAATTTTATTTAAAAAATTTGATTAATAATAATATAATAATAAAAATAGAAAAAAAATTGAGATTAAGGGGGGTTTCATTTTAGGGATTTGCGGTTTTGGAGTCTTTGCTGAAGATGTCCCCATATTTGGTGTAGTCAAGCTGATCGAGTAGTAGAGATACATTTTGATCACTGATGAGGAGGCCCAATAAATCTTTGGTCATGGTGAAGGTTTGAATCTAGACAAAAGGGTATGTTTTTTTTTGGAGTTGTTCGTGCGAGCATCACCATACGTTTTAGGTAAGGTATAGGGTTCAGTCACAAAGGGGGAAATAGAACTAGATTTATGTTACTTCATATGTGGAGTTTTTTTATTAATGTCTACTGATTCACTCTTTTTCAAAACTAAGGTAGGATTTTTATTTCATTTTTTAGGTTTCATAATGTTGTTGCATTATAAATTATGGTTAACTAGGAAGATTGTCTTCTTGTCTCCATATATCTTCTATTCATTATTGACTCTCTACCATTTTCCTGTTACTATATTTGTTTTGTAAAATGAACATCACATATTCTATTTATCTCAAACTATATAGGTTTTAATTTCCCTATTCTGGATTTATTATAATGTTTATATCTAGTATTATGGTTTTTTCTCCGATTGATTGAATGTGTGTGTTGGCTGTCTGTGGTTGTTCGTTGAGATTACACTACAAGCATGAAAATATGTCAATATCATTAAATTTTTTACTGTATATTTTAGTTTGGCGGTTTCCCACCTCCTTAGCTTATAGAAGAATCCATCAATATAGACATAGTTATGCCTAAATTAGCTATAAATACATTAAATTAGCATGTAAATAAACAATCTGCAGTCAAGATAGGGTGTCTGAATCAACATGAGATCCTCTGTACTTCTTCTACTACATTTCTTGCTAGGTTGAAAATGTAATTTGAAAATAATGATTTTATTTTTATGTTCAAACTTTTTTTGTAATGTAAAACAATTTAATTAAAAACATTTATTGATCTAAATTTTTTTGTATGGGTGTAATAAATAATATTTTTAGATTTTGGTTATTGGTTTTTATTAAATTATGTAAGGGATATGTTATAATTAATAATTTTTAGTTGATCATTTATGATTCTCAAAATTAGTGTTTTAAATTTCATATAGTCCTTTAAAACATAATTGTGTGAGGGGTTATTATTTATGATCAAACAAATTTCAAAAGGTGTCACCTTGATTAATTAATTATTTTTATTAGGGGGTTTATGCATTTTTATCAATTTATTTCAGAACTATTTTTTATTACATGGGCATGATTTAATTATTTTATGGTCAAATCTATTTATTCCAAGGTCAATTTATTATATAATGGAATTAAAAAATCAATTATTTATATAAATATGAATCCCAAAATTTTATTTTAATTTATGATATATATATATATATATGTATGCTTGATATAAATATAATTTAGTATGAATTTACATACTCATAAGCATTATTTTTTTATATTTTTAAATTAGTATTGTATTTATATATATTATTATATTTATTTATATATATATGTACGTCTAATACTAAAAGTGAAGATTATGAATTAATGGTTATATCCATGTTTCAAGTGTTTTGATTTAAAATTTATTCTCAAGGATTATTACAATTATTAAGTTATTTTTTTATGATTAACAATATATAATTCTGATAGAAATTAAAAATTACAAAAATAAAAACTCTATAATTTCATATACATGTCATTGACATATAAATATTATGGCGATACATCTATGATTCCGTAAAAGTCTTCATACATTAATATATGCATACGTATAAATATGTGTGTTCATAAATGTTTAAGCACTTTATAAATTGTTTATTTATCAAAACTACATTTTAAATTGATATTTATGGGTTAATGGGAGAAGTTTTAAGTACATGGGTGATAATTAATATTCTATGTAACTGAAATGTTTATGTATCAATAAATTTGGTCGTGTCAATCCTAAAAAGTGAATTTCCTTGATGGTTTATATTTATACATATCTCCTTGTCAAATTAATGTTTTTTCATGTTGTAAAAATTAAAAACTATATAAAAGGTATATATATATATAAAATAAAACAAAAAATAGAAAATCATAAACATGAACATTATAAATATGAAGGTTATTTGGGAATGAACTCATCCTTCACTAATTGGTTAGGCCCAAGACAACCTTCAATATTTCATATAGCCTTAGAATAGTGTTTTGTTTTTATAAGATTTTTTATTTTTTTCATAATAACACTAGAATATGTTTAACATTATTTTAAATTTATATTTTTTCTAAAGTGATGTATTATTTTTTAAATCATATTTAATTTCAAATAATATTTTCTAAATGGTATTTTCGAATGTATTTTCAAAAAAATATTTTTAAAATGGATTATCAAAGAATTTAAAACCCCTTACCGGGCCTATTTAATGTCCACCCTTCATTTTAAATTATTATTCTACAGATTTAGTTGGGGTTCCAATGTTTTTCTCTTCTATTAAGGAGGTTCACATGTGATGTCTTTTATTTTATATTTTTTTGTATCATTTTTTAAATTTGAAAGGTTTTTATAATTCTACCAAACCTAAACTAGTAAATGTTCTTGGAATCTATTAAATGTACTTTATTATTTCAGTTTATTTTTAATAAAAAAGTAAATAGCTTTTAAAAAGGATGAGTTTTGTAACTCAAGATCAGGTCTGTACACTTTTTATTAAAGATTATTTTAAAGGCTACTTTTTTCTTACTAGACTAGCGGTGAATGTCTAGGTAGCCTCTTCATATATCCATACCATGTCCACATATAGATTTTATAACATAATATACCAACATATTATAAACTAATTAGAATCAAAATCCATATCCATATCTAACATAAATTATAGTTATCATGATGATCAAACAACCGAAGTCCATACCCAACCACATTACGAACACCAATCTCATCCATACCATTCTAGAGGGAAATTATCCTCTTATGCCTTCAACTACCATGTATTTACATAAGGAATCCAAAAAAATCATATTTCCAGTCATTGAAATTTATTTAGTATCCAACAGAACCAATAAGTGCCTCACTAGATATATGGGTTCTCTTATAATACATACAATTTCAATAAACCGACACATGCAATAATAAATATCTACCACAAATACCCCCATAGGCATAACTATTCATATGTTGTCCAATACTTATAAGGTACCATACTTGTGGCTAATAATCATATCCCCGTCCATTATTTTTATATAGTACCTCCATATCCAAGGGAGACAATGCTCCCACTAAGATGATCAAGACACATACTCCCAATCCAAGAGCTAAATTTTTTTTATTTAAACATTGGATTTGATTCAAAGTGATATGAACCATTATATGAATAAATATATTTCATATTATTCTCATAACACAATTATTAAATCCCTCTATTGAACACACAATTCCAAATAAAGTGTTTTATGGTCTTTTACGATCATCAACATATGAAACTTCTTTAAGGACTCATGTGTACATTTCTTCCTAATGGTGCAATAGAAAAACATATTTAACCTTATCATGTGTTGTAATCATCTTCATATACTGGAGAATGAAATCATGAAAAAAATGTGTTATAAAATTCACTGTAATGGAAAAAAAATTAATATGTAAAAATGGTTAGATCATATTCATATGAAAAAACATGAGTATTAGAGAAATATATTATCAAAATGAAAATGGAAAAATAATACTCTTATATAATTCATGGAAGTAGAGCATGAAATAAATAATAAAAAATCATATAAAATAGAATAAGAGTGTTATATTAGCATGGAGTCATGGAATAACGGAATGATATTATTTATTCATGGAATAAAAAATATGTTGAAATATTATCAAGACTTACATCATAAGAAAATTGAAAAATACCTACCAAGACAAAAAAAATATTGTGATTAGGATAACATTCAAAAAACCAGATTCAAGGATCACCATCAATAAAATATAAAATATTTTTCTAATGCTAACCACTCATGAGACGGTGTCAAGGATCATATCCCATATAATAACACATTGGGTGCTTTGGATAACCTCTTATGAACCAAGCAGGGTAACTGATTAGGTGAAATCATTACCCAATAGAATGTATTTCTATTATGTTTCACCATTAATATTCATTACATGTGTATTCATATGATTTTAAAAATATGAAAAAAATTATACATAAATCATAAGAACGATAAAATCCTTGAGTAATAAGTGGGTTTCATAATCATGTTTCTAATACGATAAAAATGATATAGTGTAATGATTCCATAGGGATGAATTAATTACATAATTTTGGACTTTCATATTCAAAAAATTAGTCACTGACTATAACTTTATGTTCTATTGTAGAAAAATTAGTTGGAAATATGGGAGAAGTAAGAATAAAAAGAATCCAATTGGGTGATCTTTAGGAAGTGAGTCATGGATATCTTAATGAAGAAATGATATTACTATTTTCATTTTAACCAAAACTAGACTAGATGATTTTATAAAAAATATATTTATAATGAAAAAATTTTATATATTTATTATATGAAAATAAATAATAATTTTGGATGTTACCTAGAATCTGGTTTACATAATAGTTTGAATCCCAAATGAACATTAAATTTTATAGTAACCCCCAAAAGGAATAATAATGTAAAATATAAATATATATTGTATATATATTAAATATATTTGAAATTAAAGAGAAGAATGTAGTGTAAAATTGGGGAAAATAAAGAGAATGAATAACCCAAAATTAACATAGTGATTCAGAAGATACCTTTTTTTGTTTTAAAATACCATTGTTAAAAATAATATCATAAAAATAATAATAAAAATTCTATTGAAAAGGGGTAATGAGAAATATGAGTCTCATAGGTGCTAAAAATATTTAGGTCCCCAAATAATATATGATAACATTGTTGGAATGGAAATATGGACATGGAGGTGAAAAATCCATTACAAAGGACATGTATTAATTACAATAGTGTGGTGTATTTTAGAAATAAATAGAACAAAGAGAAGTTTTTGTTTAAAAAAATAAGAAACAGAATGAAAACTTTTTATACCATATTTTATAAAAAAATATAGAATAAGTGATCATTGAATAGAATTATAAAAAAATATAGATCAATGCCCAAATGGAATGAAAATTTAGTCAACAAAAAACATAGAACAATATTATATTTCTAATCGAAAACCCATACAGCTAGGAAATGATATAAATATAAAAATCCTTTATATTTTATGAATATTATGGAAAAATAAATCCAATAGAAATATATATAACACAATAATGGAACATGTGTGTAATAAGAATTATATTTCAAGGAATAAAAATTGAGATTTCAAAATACTTACATTGGGTCCAGATGAATTATGTTTATATGACTAACATTAAAAAAATAAAATTATTATTATAAAAAATAAGAACTTCTTTAATAAATTTTTAATTTTATACACTCTATATATTTTCATTTTTTATTCAATTATTAAACAGATTTCACATATGTTTTCTACTTGTGGTGGTGTGGAATATTTTCCCATACACCCTCGGTATATTTCAATGATCAAATTTAGAGTAAAATATATTCATAATAGCTAAAATATTATATTATTAAGTATTATATTATTTCATTTACATAAAATTAATAAAAATTATTTTTTATTAAAAAATGAACTCAAATTAAGGAAGGTTCCTTATTATCTTCATTTATATAGGTTAAGTTTACTATAGATGTTTATTGTTAACATCACATAAATAATGGACAACATTTTCATTTTATAATATTATGGAATTATAAATAACATTATTATATGCTAAATAAATTTTTAATATCACTTATGTTAGATGGTAATGGAAATGAAAATACATAATTTACGTGGAGGTTGTAGTTTTTATGAACACATCGACAACACTTTCAATTTTTGTAGATCAGGAAATTTATAGAAACTGAAGTAATTTATCATTTCAGTATCATAATAATCTTATAAATATCTTATTTTTAATTGAATTTTTCCTTTGAACCATAACATTAATGTTCTAATGATAAATAATATATTTTGGGAGGTAGTCTGTAGGTACACGATGGTGGCATCATCATTTTTTGAATATTTTTGTATAATGATAAAAAATATATATTCAAATTGTCATGAACCATACCTTACTATCCATATTTGGGTCTCCTAAAATTCCCCAAAATATACCTGAGAAGGTTTCATAAACCCCTTCCCAGGATGATGAAAATATTAAATGGATCTAATGCAATTATTGGGTACAGTTTCTCCCTTAAAATTAATTAAACATGTATTATAAATTAAAATCGAATTTCTTCTTGAAACATCTTTTAATAAAATACATATTAAATAACAGATTGGTAGATAAAATAAATATTATATAAGATAAATAATTTAAACAATTAAATACCTTTCTCATCCCATTTTTACTTATCTTGGATCAGATGTATATTATGGACAATTTTTGAGGGATTTCTCGTAGAAATCTAATTTAATAACCTAGTTGACTCAGAAGGAATCCAAATCCCTTTAAATTGATGAATGTTAAGATAATTTCATGTATTTCAATAGAATGATGTTCAGTGCACGTATTATTTCACTTCCTTGTATAATAGAAGGGTTTGTGATCTATATTTATTCATAAAATTAATTACTTGGATATATCCCCTTTTAGAATGACATTGGGATAGCTTACACATCACACTATTTGAATATTAACTAGAAAAACTACATATCTTGTAATTTTGGGATGGTAGTGGTATTTTATAAAATAAATATATGGAGGCCATATCTTTATAGTAAATTTTGTAATATAACCAAATCCTAAAATCTTGAACCATATATTCAAATAAAAATAATTGAATATGTCCTAATAAAGTTGGTTGAATTCTTTTTAGGATTATCAGTCCATAATACATTACCACCCCAATAAGATGAAAATTTGGTGGATAATTTGATTCTAAAATTCCATGATACATTTTCCATGGTGGGGACAAAAAGAGGTACAATAAGTATGGATTTTAATAAGATGGAAAAATGAAATCATATGAAAAATGAATAGATATATCTATCTTAGAAGCATGTTAGACCACCCAACCATGAGAGTAAGGAGAAGTTGAAGAAGAATGATATGGAACTAAAAAAGAAGGTAATGAATGTTCCTATGTTCCCTCATATATGTACATGAATGACAGTGTCTAGAAACAGATTTTAAATAAAATAAATACTAGAACTCAAGATGGATCTTTTAGATGTGGCTCATAGTTCGTTATTATATATGAATCTTGGATTTATAAAGATTTATGAATATATAAAAGATTATTTTTTATTACAGAACAATAAAAGTAATTTAAAATAGAAAATAACATGATGCCTCATATGTAATAATGTTATGTATGAGAGAAAAAATTCATCAAACTCCCTAAAATAATAAACATCACATTACTATTTGGGTTTTATCTGATTGGTATATTATGATATATATTATGTATGTGGTAATTGTTTATAAAATAACGCATTCTATTATATCTGATTGATATCTTATAATTTCATCGATTTTATGGATAAGTAAATGATAAGCATTGAACATGATATTAATCATTATCACATAATATAATCCTTAGATAGATAGTCAATATAATGGGATCAATCAACCAAAAATATATTTTGAGAGTAAGTTACATGGATTTCAAAAAAAATAGGATCATCACATTACTATGGTCGAGTTTTTAAAATATAATAGTATTCAATCGAAAATTATGATTTCTCCTTAATAATCCTGCTATGAAAGTAATTTCAGAATTCCAATGTGATGGGATGATATAGAAGAATGAAATTTATTGAGAGATGAGATAGATGAAGAAATGGAATTAGATATTAAATACATTCAGTTGAACATCAAGCTATTCAAAATTTATAGAAATGTTATCCTTGAAATCATTGCTAGTATATAGAGTTCAAAGTTACCCCCATGGTATTATTATGAATTTCATTTTGGAATAATGATATGAGATTTAGAAATAAGGTTATGTTAAAAAATATATATACTGATCCCATCAATATTATTAATCTTATTGGGATGGTTTCTCTTGTCTTAGTTCTTACACTAATTCTCATTCAAGTTCATGATGTGTTCGGAGTACCTCTCCGGATGAAGTACATTCCAAATACTACACATAAAATATAAATTAAACGGTAGAAAACTAGATAATGATCTAAATTATGAGGAGAAACAAGAGTAAATTATTGATTTAAGATAAAAAATTTATATAGAATAATACCACTAAGTTGATAAATGTTTTGTTGAAAAATGATAAAATTGAGATGTTGCGTCGGGAAAAAAAGATTTGATAAGGTAAAATAATACTAACTTGTTTGTACTGGAGTGATGGAATTGGGATGGAAATTATTATTTTAGGGGAAGACTGTAACATGATCATATTTTATAAAATATTTCTCTTTAAATAAATATTATGCCTTTGATATCTTTCATTACATGGAACTCTTAGTTTAAACAAATTACAATATATTATTGAAATATTATTATTTAATATCTCTATTATTACCTAGTTATTGGATTGATGGCTATTAATATGATTAAACACAATATGAAATATATGTTGAATTTTTTATATAACTAAAATTATTTTATTAATTCCTATGAAATATCATTAATTTAAAATAAATTCAATTCATTATTGAAGTTCTTAAATTTTCTAAAGAAATTTATTTTTCTAGGGGTTATGTATTTTTTTAAAAAAATATTTACCACTATAAATAAGTTATTTTAATGTAATTATTGATAATTTTTGTATAATTATTCATACATTGGTTTTCAATTGATTTTAAATAAAAATAAAATCCACTGTAAATATAGAATAGATTTTTTTCCAAAAAAATATCTTTTATGTTTACAATGTGTTTTTATCATTATAAATTAAATTAATCACTATTAATGAATTATTTTATGAAATTTATGGAATATATATTCAAAAAAAATTATAATACATCTAATGGTTTTTATTAGGTAATGAAAACATATTTATCAGATTCTATGCATAAAATGAGTTTTTATAAAAATGTTTTTTATTGATTTTTTTATGCTTATTTAAAAATGAATTTCCTTCACTCAAAGGAATTTAAATTGATCAAATAGAGTCCATATATAAATTTATAATTATCAAAAAAAAATTAATTATTCCTCTCTAATTTTTTATTATAATGATTAATAAAAATATTAAATATTTTTTAGCATGGTTATGGTTAAAACAGGTTTACCAGAGGCGTCAAACGAAGTGATAAGGATAAAAATTCCAGATAACATGTATAAATGTTATTTTTTGATTATAAATTTATATTATCTTATCATACCTTGTTATTTACATCTATGTGACTATTTAAATATTTTATTTAATTTTAAGGGTATCCCTCTACATAAATTTTAATGGAACTTCATATCCACCATTATTCACAAAATTTGAGCCAACTAGAATGTATATTCCCTACCCAAAATCTTTCATAGATTCCTTATTTCAATAATTTGATTCTATTCTTACCCTAACAACATCTAATGAAGGCCTAACATTTAAGCTAAATGAGGTTGGTCAATGAAGAGGTAATCATCTTACATTACTCTTCCAAATGCATCATCATCTTCTACTTATCATAAATCCATTATATACATCCTGAAATGATGAATCTAGTATAATTTATTTAAAATTGTTTTATTTTGATTATGTTTCAACAATTTTCTTCCTCCTTTCCCAAAAAAGGGAAATGAAAGTATCAGTCATGCATACTACCACCTTCACATAAGAATATTATTCATTTTCCATCACCATGATTCAGGTATGGTGATTGAGAAGATATTAATGATTATATACGATATTTATGATGTATTTTATTTTTTTATAATTATTATATCTTATAATCTTAATTACATTCTCATCCATTGGAAAATGATAACATCACTTGGGTGTACATGTGGACTACAACCACTATGAAGCGATGTGACTAAATTTTCATTTCCGAATTACTTAGATGGTTATATAGTTCTATATAATGAATATATTAGATATTTATTATATGATAATGACTCTTGAAGGGTAAATTATTAATCCCAATTCTTTTATTCAATCCATCAAAATGTAAAAACATGACTCTTCCATGAATACAGACTACGGTCTCCATAAAGTGATATAATTAATTTTTCATCACATATTTATATGAATGGTTATAAATGTTTATAAAAGGAATAAATTTCATAATAATTTCATTATAAATATTTTGAAATGATGATCCAAAAACCATGTAGAAAGTATTAGAACTAATAAACAAAAACATGTATGGAAAACAACCACATTTTTACTCGGATGATTATTTTAATGAAGAAATGTTAACAAAAAGATAATTTCAAATTATAATGGAAGGATTCATATTATGTTATGTATGAATATGGTATTTGAATATAAGTATAATAATTATATATTTATTATATAGGGGTATTTATTTGTATAATTAAATTTGGGACTTGATGTTTGATTTTATATTACAATCTCATTTTATTCAAGGATTCTCTATACTAAAATTTAGTATAGGTATATTATATGGTTATTATCTTTTAAATGTTATTTATTCTCATATAATCCAATTATTCATTGAATTGTTAAGTAAAATTACTATTTTATTTTCTATGGAATTAAAATATTAGTGAAAAAAAATTAAGAAAAAAATTTCTTTATTTCCTCTTTGGAAAACAGTATTTTTCTTACATTTCCATGTTCATTAAAATTATTTCATGAATTTTATTTTAAATTATAAAATGATTTTTTAAATTATTTTTATTCCACATTTTAATTTGTTTTTATAAATATAATATTTATTTTTATAAATTTTTCATTGTAAATTCTACCACAAAACCCCAGATGGAATTAATGTTATAACTTTTAAGGCATGAACTGAATTCCACATTGTAATATATATTACATTCATTAAAAATTAATTTAAATTTTTCTATCTTATGATTCACTAAAAATATTATTCTTAATATTTAAGTAATTATTATTTTTAATGATACATAATGAAAACAATATTTTATCTTTTTTTAAATAAATGTTAAAATTATATTCTAAAGTATTTCAATCTTTGTAAAAACTCTTTAAATACTCTCATGATTCACAATGGATATAATATTATGATTCCATCTACATTTAATATTAAGGTGTTTTATGTTGATGGTGACTAATTGATGATTTTTTTAACACTCACTTCATTCAAATGTGTTAATTATTTTATAATTAAATATTTTGTAAAGCCTTGTTCTTTTATGAGGGATATTCTAGGATTAAATAATTGATTTTTTTAGGAAACCCATTTTTTTTTCATGATTTATTATATAACTAATTTATCAATGTTTTATGCCCCTATGGCACATATATGTATGGTTTTCATTATATGTTGATAGGGCATAGAATTATAAATCCCTAGAATTCATTGGGTATAGAATGTTATCTAATGAGATAAAATGGATTATAAATTGATTGACAATAGTACACAAGGGACTCTATATTATATGATACTCTGGGAGTGAACACTAGCTAAAGAAATTATTGAATATTTTAAAACATGTGACCCTACTATAGTGGGTAAGAACAATATCCAGAACAATCACGAAATTCACTCTTTTTAGAGTATTTTTCAGGAATCAATTTCATAGATAAATTAAATAATTTTTAAATGACCAAATAAACATCATTTTTAAATTTATCATATCAAAATTTTATTAGTATGATCTTGTGATTTTTTTCAAAAGTAAAAAATATGATTTTCAGGAAACTTGTAATTTGTATGACTTTTACATTACTTAAGAATTTCCTATAAGTTTATAAAACCTATTCAGTAACAAAATAATAATTTAATGAATAATAATGTGAATTTTGAAGTAATAATCAAATATATAAATCATATTTTCAATGTTTTTAGAAATAATTAAAATGCTAATTTAATAAAAATATACTTTCAGTATTTTTATAAATAATGTATTTACAATATATATTTTGTGTTGGATTAATATTAAAAACTCATAACTATTAATTTTATATGATAGAAAATTTAGGATATTAATATCAGTATAAATTATAATTTTATTTATATATAAATATAATTCTTAGAAACATTATATATCTAAAAACTATTTTTATATGATTAAGTGTATTTATTTAAAATTTAGCATTTAAATCCTATATAAACATTTAAAAAAATAATTTAATTATAATATTATAAATAATAAATAATAAAAAATTTGAATATTAATAATTGTCATTATAATATATTACTAAGGTTATAAAGTATTTATTGTAGTAAAAAAAGGATTAATTGAGTTTATCCTTGTGTAAAGATATATAAAATTCTAATATTATTATCTGAATTTTTTTTTGGATTTATAAAAATTAATAAATTTTCTCCACTTTTACAAAATGGTACATGGAAAATAACATTACATTATGTACACTACTGAAAAAATTACCTGTACCCACGGTTCCAAACTGTGGGTATAGCCACTAAAACCGTGGGCTGGAACCGTGGGCTAGAATGGCGTCGATATAGGGGTCTCAACCTATACCCATGGTTAAAAACTGTGGGTATATAGGAGTCAAAGTGTGCACCATGGCTGTTCCAGCGTGGCACACAACAGACCCCATGGTTTTAAAACCGTAGGGTATTAAAATTCAAAATATTCACAGCATCCGGGATTCAAACCCGCACTACCGCTGCGACTCACGGATGTGCATCACCAATGGACCAACAAACCTGCGAATTGTTTTTGTTATATAATCATACATCAGCGTATACATATTCATTTTATCCTCGTGGGGTACTAAAAAATCCGAAATCGCAGACAAGGAGTTTTGAACCCACGTCTCACGATGGGACTCATGGTCGCGCACCACCAACTGACCAAACGATCTACGATTTTCTATTGATATTTATATATACATATATATATATATTAATATAATCCACATCGGTTATTTTGAATAAAAAACTGTAGAATGGGGGATTCGAACCATAGTCTCACGGCCGCGCCTCCACTAGTGACCAACCAAGCTACCGAAATTCTGAGTACATAAATTTATATTTATATAAATATATTAAACTAAACCGTGAAAAAAATATCTCCCCGCAAATTTTTTTCGTGTCCCACGTAATTTTAATCCCCGCCATAAGCTATACCCACGGTTCTCCAGAACCGTGGGTATGGGTCTTCAAAAAAACCCAATACCCACAGTTATCCAAAATCGTGGGTTTAGGTCTTCGGAAAATACCGTATACCAACGGTTCTCTAAAACCGTGGGTATGGGTTCACGTACTATCCCAATACCCATGATTTTTTGCAAAACCATGGGTATAGACCTATTTTCCCATAGTGTTAGAAATATAAAGGTATTTCCTATTTTCCTCTTACATTCACATATAAAAACGTACCACTTCCCCCAATCAAAGATACATTAAACCATAGAATTACACCATGAACATCATTTATTTCACTCTCCATATAACCCTATTAAATTAATATAATACATTGGAAACTAATTTTTCACTGAATTCATTTAAATTCACAGAGTCTTCCAAAGAAAATTCATTCCTCGCCATGAGTATTATCAATGACATAGTTTTCATCTAAATTACCTTACATAAAATTTATTCTAGTGAAACTAATATATTGATATTTTTATTGTTAATATTTTTAAATTTTTAAATTTTAGTGGTATTGTAATTATTTATTAATATTCCATATCCATTAATAAGAAATGTTATTCATTCATTATACGAACTACTTCCTCCATTATGTAACATGTTTTTTTTCCTTCACCACATTTCTAAGATGTATCTAATGATGGAATAACATGATAAATTTTATATTTATGATATCATCAAGGTTATGTTAAGTAAATTGTGATAATATATGAATTATATGATCAAGAAAGTATCATCAATAATTTATTCGTTTAAAATAGGAGCACTAAAAGTATTATCTTTTTAAAAAATTATTTGATATTTTTCTATCAATTAGTTTTAATTTACATTATAAAAATAATAATATATAAAACTAATAAAAAAAATAAAAGGATCATTATTTTTCTAGTGTAGTTATATTATAAAAAAACTATCCCATAATCAATCATTATGTCTAGGTATGTTCATATTTGGGTTTTTTAACCACATACTTGAACAAAAAAATACTTGTATATCATAGAAAACTGTGAAAACACTTTTACTTTTATGATATTATATAACTGTGAAAATAATAATATATTTTTGTTTTTTGTGAATTTATAATAATATCTAATTCACCAATTAAGGAAACACCATATGATCATCAAAATCACAATAACATTATTATTATCAACTTCATTTTCAATGATATGGTCTAAAACACTCATGAAATAAATTTGAAACATCATGAATTGCTATAAATAAACCACAATAAAAACATTATTGACTTAATAATACTTTACAATAGAATAATTAATAATACAAAAACATCTATAAGGAAACTAGTTCAAAATATCAAAATTATAAATACAGAAGTAGATAATCAGAAGAATTGATGTTGATAATTAATTATTTTGAGGAGTATAAATTAAAATGGATATGGTTATGGTTTATAATTAAGTGATTAATATATATATTTTTATTATAAAAGATATTAATGTACATTCATGGATGATAGGACAAGATATAAGGGTTATCCATCTAAAATTCCTCTCACTAACACATCTTTTTTATTTTCACCTAATTTCATTATTTTGGCTCTGTATTTACATATTTTTTGAGATGCTATATCATTAAATTAAATTATTCATAGTATTTTGATGTCATTTTAAATCCATATTTTTCAATTATTTATTTATTTTATTTCTATCAAACCCATTGGTGTGGTTTGTTCATCCCAAATTTCATTATTTTGGACACAAGGTACACTCGCCCCTATCTTTTATTCATGGTTCATATATTTACATAGAATACATTTTCCATGGTAGACAAGAAATTTTTTGAGATTTACAACTCTATATTATTTCCCCCACTAATATTCTTCAAATTCAAGAGTTACCTATTCCAGGGTGGAAACCCCATAATATGTTTCGTAATGTAAATATATGTGTGACATCCAAGAAAATGCATCCATTTATTGACAATGGAAAGTGGATTATATTGTGGAATATACCCACCAAGGGGTAAAATACCGAAAAAGGGTAGGTTGTTCATTCACATAAACCTCAACACAATGTCTGATAATTGGTTCTAAGACTCCACACTTGGTGAGACACTCCACGGGGATGTGATTTGCAATATTCACATGCTTTTAATGAAACATGATGATATATATTTCTTACAATTGTCTTTGTCTCCTACAGATGAAATCTATTAAATACAATTTATTTAACATATTTATAACCCAAAAAATTTATGTAACTATTCAACTTATATTTCATTTATAAAGGTACATTATATTACACTGATGATACCCCATGACATCTATAATGATTAATTGATATTATACAATACATCAACATTATTATATTGAAAAAGGAATTATTTAATTTCTATTTTTCATAATTATAATTTATATAAAAGTCATATTAATTAAAAATTTCCCTAGGTAATGGTATAATAGGACTCTATGACTCTTATGGTGAATATATTGGACATAATCTAGGGATGGGTGGGGCCATAGTTATATAGCCCCCTGATGTATCAACAGGTCTCAAGATACAAACCAATGTGGGATTTGGTGTATATTTATTAATATGATATAAGATATTCATTACCCTAGGAATTTATATAATGTTTTTGATGTTCAAATTATTTATTCAATCTATATAAGAATAATTATGGTTTTTATCCCCTTTTTCTTTTATTTACCTGGATATATCATACCCTTAGTTTCAATTGATTTTTGATTAATGATGTTCATTTATTAGTTCCATATTACTTATTAATTTATTATACTATTACCCTTCCAATGTATGTTCCTCCTTACTAAGCATATGATCTTTCCATTATTTTTCTATTCCCATGGAAACCTAGAGGAGGATTATGTGAAAATTTTAAGGATATTATGGAATGGGTAATAGTGTTCTCATAATAAGCTCATGTAAAATATTATGTTATGAATGTAATGTATGTGTCTATATTATCTTCCAAAACTTCTAAAATATTTAATCTATTAGGAACACTGGTACATTATACAACTAATATAATATAACTATAATATTTTTTATTCTATTATTCAGGATGTTATGGTTGTTATCAAATGAATATTGACAGAAACCCGTGGGATTGGAATTAAATGCACCATGTAAAATAGCACAAGTAAAATTAAATAACCTTATAGTTTATAGGAAAAAATCAAGATAGAATAATAGTAATTGTATTTTATAATTTAATTTTATGAGGTAGTTATTTGTATTAAGGTTTATAAAGATGGTGACCTACTCAGGGAATTAGAACTATATCAATACCCATAGTCAATTCAGGGGTATTCCCAAAAAAAGTTAATTATTATAATGTTGATGATAATTAGTTCATAACCATATTAGGAAAGTTCACCAAGGATATGAAAAATAATAGTGGCCTTGTAGAGATTCCTACATATCTACTATAGGTTATAACAAAGTTCAACCAAAATATGTGACAAAGACATTTAGCATTCAGTAGAACGACTAATCCATTGGTAGATGAAAAATGGATAAAGTCTATAGAGAAGTTCCATACCATGTTATAATGTAGTGAAAATTAAAAACTCATCCTAGTGGACTATTGTGTGATGGGAGATACCAACCAATGGTGTTGTCGAATTAAAAACATAGAAAATGAATATAAAAACAAGTGTATGGAATAGGGATCATTGAAGGGGGTATTATATGAAAAAGACTTCCCTCAATAAAATAAATCTGAAAAGGTAATTCATCTCCCCAATATTAGATAAAGTGTGTAGGAAAATATTTTTGAATATAACGATAACATCAAAGAGTTTTATAACCTTTCTATGAATAATATACACACACCAAAAAATAAGATTGATTGTTTTTTTTTTATGGGTTAAAATAGTTCCATTAGAGGGCATTGGTATCTCAAACCATTTCATAATATAATTATATGTTCTCAAGAATCATTAAGACAAAAAACTAGTTCTATTGTATACATGTATTCAAGGTAAATCAGGAGAATAGTTGGCCAATTGAGCATCATGAAAAGAGAAATTCAGCTAAGGGGAAGAATGGAATCATGGGATTTCACAAATTTAACTGCTATGCAAAGAAAACCTATGGAGATTATAAGAATAAAATAAGGGTTTATTACATGTGAATATAAAAAGGAAGTCAATCTAACCAATTAAAGGGAAATGAAAAAAATATTTTTTTTTCAATTATTTAACTATAGGGAGATGGAAAATTATGTAAACCAACTCCCCAAATCTCCATGAAATTATCCTCAGAAAACAAAAAGACTATGAGTCCATTCCTATTCATTTACAATAGATTAATTATATGTTATAAATATAATGGTGATATGTATTTTTATAATTTCTAATAATTCTGCTAAAGTTCTATTAATTTCATGATCTTCATACTATTTTATATTTCCCATGTTTTTCAAAAATATATGATACGTTCTTAGCACCCTTGTATGACAGTTATTAAGTCTATCACCATGTGGGAGACTTATTGAAACAAATACATTTCATTCAGTTAAAATTATGATGCATTGGCATACCCTATTTTCAAAATGGCTATTATACCTAGGATAAATTGGATATGATATTCTCTTCGGATTTTCTTTCAATGTATAACAGAAATATTTATTTTCAAAATAAGGGGATCATGATTCATGAAGGTGAGGTGGAATATCATGTCTTTAGAGTGGAAATATTATATTCTGTAGACAAGGAATATATCCTATGAATATAGAATGTATATGTGGTACAATTATTAAATAATTTTTTATGAAGTATTAGTTATTCAAACACTTGAGTGTGATGCTGAGTTCTCCAATGAACTCCTTCAGAATTCATGGCATATATTGAACAATCTATACAGATTGAAACTAGTGGGTCATTGGAGTTTGAAAAAATGTTTTTAGAGTTGAGTGATAATGGATTTATATTATCTAGTTCTTTATCATGGGGATCCCCTAATATATTCATGAAAAATAAATATTTGTCTATGGGATTATGAATTGATTATATGTAGATCTATTTCATTAATATAAAGAATAATTATACTTTTTCACAAATTGGAGAATTATATCAACATCATTATTGGTTCCAATACTTTTAAAAGATCAATTTTCACCCTTTTTATCATCAAAAAAGTGTAAATAAGGATGATATATAGGTGAAAACATATGGGACAAGTTATCAACATTATGATTTTATGGTAATTCCTTTTTGTATTGACTAATGAAACTTCAGTCCTTATAGATCTCTTGACTAGAGTATTCAAGGAAATTATTGATAACTTTTTTTAGGTATTAATTGATGATATATTGATATAGAATATGATTTATGAAGAGAATGATATTCATATGAAAATAATTATAATGACCCTATAAAAATAATTATATGGGATGTATAGTAACTATGAAATTTGGATAAAATATTTTCTTATTTTCAATATTTTCTCCATGAATTGATTATATGATGACAAATAAAATACAAATATTGTTAAACGATAACTTATGTCAATGAATAATACTGTTATTTAATGTTTCATGGGTTTATTAAGTTATTATCAGAGGTTCATCAAATATTTATCCTTGTTAGAGTATCTATTAAATATGTAAACATATAAATTGGATAAATTTAAATTATAAAAATAATTTGAGTAATTTTCTAAATATATGAAGATGAAAATGATTAAGGTACTAGTATTGAATATGTTACATAATAAGGATGGATTTATAATTTATTATGATACATCAATGAAAATAATTTGTTGGGTACTTATGAAAAATGATAGTGTGATTTCATATTCATTAAGAAAATTGAAAATACATGATCAAAACTATCCAACTCATGAGCTTGAGATGGAAGTTATAATATTTTCATTGAAAATATGCAGAAACTATCTATATAATAGAATATGTGATATATATATAGACAAGAAGAGTTTGGAGTATATCATCTCTCATATGGGGGTCAACGTGAGGATAAGAAGTCTATTGAAACTAATCAAGGTGGATGATTGAACAATACACTACCACCCATACAAGGAAAACATTGTTGATGAAGAATTTATTAGTATGGACCATAGAGTGACAACCAATGTGATTATTAACAATTAACTTATTTAAAATAAACTATTAATGATGTATATGTTCATTTTTAGTGAAGGGGATTTATCATTCATTTTCAAGGAAATTTCTAAGCCATCATCACTAGAATGGATAGAGAAGTCCCAATAGGTTGATGAGATGTTATAAAGGATTATTTATGTGATAAATAATGGAAAATTTACATAGTTAATCTATGGCGATGTATTGTTGAATTTTAAGAAGTAGTTTTTTATTCCATGAACTACAGAGTTGAAAATAGAACTTCTATATATAGGATATTACTCAAATTTTTCTATAAAACCTAATTGAACAAATATGTAATTGGATTTAAAATAAAAAATATAATGGGATGGTATGAAGCATGATATTGCAGATTATATGTCTAGATGCTTAGTATTATAGTAGGAAATGGCAGAATGAAACCATCTTAAGCATGCCAGGCATCTTCTTCCTATAACGATATGGTAGAGGGATAATGATACCATGGGAATTTTTATTGGACACAAAAAAATCTAATTAAATAAATAATATACTAGAAATATTTGATCATATATCTATGTCATCTAATTTTATAGAAATAGTTTCTCATATACACCATTAGACCCTTTCATGGATATATACCAATGTTATTATAAATAATCAGTAGAAACCCATATCAATTATATCTGATCATTACCCACAATTCAAATTGAAATTATAGAGGTTTCTTCAACGTATATCTGACATTAAGATAAATTTAAGCACTGTTGATCATCCCTGAAATAATGGTAAATCAGAAAGGACTATCCAGACATTGTAAGACATGAGGAGCACATCTTAACTTAACATAAAAGGTATATTGTAACAATATATACCTTTTGTGAAATTATCCTACAATAATGGAATCCTTTTTAGAATCTATATTGATCCATATAGAGAATTTTATGAGAATAGTTTTCATACTCCAACCATTGGATAATACATTAGAGAAAAAAAATCAGTTGACCGTGAGATTATATTAAATAAAACTATTAATTTGTGTACTATTTAGAATCACATTAAAATATCTCCAATAAAACAAAACAATTATTCTAATAATTGAATGAAATACATATAATTTAATGTAGGTTTCTATTTATTTGTGAATCTTTTTATACTGAATGATGTTTTAGGTTTTGTTAAAAAATGATATATATTATCTAGGTACATTTGGTATTTTGAAATTAAAGAATGAAATGGGATTCAATATTACCATTTTATTATGTTACAAATCCTTTCTAATGTATATGAGGTAATCAATGTTTTATTACTAAGGAAATACATTCAAGATCCAACCTATGTTCTCAAATCAATGTGAATAGATATGGAGCTTGATATGACTAATAATGAGGATCCTATATATATTCTTGACACAAAAGTCAATTTATTGTGGAATTGAATTTTTTTTGTTAATGTGATTTTTTAAATCACATACTATATTGGGAAACTTAGGAGCCTAAAGAAGCTACAATGAAATATTATGCACATTTTTTTAATAATTGGTATATACTAAAATTTTAATAACAAAAATATTCAATGGGAGAGAATGTAACACTAGATGCACTAATATATCATGTAAGAACCATATCCTGAAAAAACAATTCCCCCTTTAATGATCCTTTATTCATAAGTTGTCGAAAAATATTATTTTAATAATATACAATTTACCAAACTAACTTCATTTTTTAATTCATCATTGTATCGTTCTGAGATTTTAAAAGTGGATAATCATATATGGTAGAATATAAGACACGAAACACCAATCATAGAAGATGATTAAACACCCAAAGTCATTACAATACATTTCTTCTAAAATAAATTCAATCTCTTCGATAGCTGGCAATGAACACAACACTAGGTTTAAATGAATAGGGATACTCTATTAACGTATATTTATATTTTCAACATGTCCTTTATAAACTTACCATTATCTGGGATGTTATAAATATTACTAACTAAATTTTTAAATTTATAGGGTATAAAATAAATTCAAATTCTTTCTATTTATTTAAAACAAATATAAATATTTCAGATGAAAAATAAATGTTTTCCAAAAAACTGTATTTTTCTTTGTATGTTGTTTAGTAACATGTATCACACATAATTTAAAATTAATTAATACCAGTTTTAGAAATTTTCTTTATAAAATAAACATAATTTTTTATATCTATATGTCAAAATTATTTTTGGGTGAATTATTTGGGGACTTTTTGAAGAAGATAAATGTTTTGATGAATAGTGGAAAATAATTATTCTTATTGAAAACTGTCATTTCATTTAAAATTTTAACCAGTTTTTAATAAGTTAATATATGATATATTTATGTTCAAAGTTTAATTATTGAAGGAAAATATCACATCTACCTTATGGCCTTTCATTTTGTTGGAAAATAATAACATTCCCAGTTTGTATTTGTGGATTACAACCTCTATGCATTGATATAATATGTCTTTCATTTCATTTTCATATCGATGGTAATATGAATATATTTAATAAATATAAATTCTATATGTGATATTATAATTATTATGGAATGGTGAATTAATATTTACTTTCCATTCATTCCATCATTATATAAAAAAATTAAAACAACATTCATGCGCACATTGAGCGCTACTGTCTCAATAAACAGTGTAGTTTATTTTTTATATCTAAATTTTATAGGTTATTATAAATAAATATATTATAAATATATAGTATATTTATACTATTCATTAAATTATTTAAATTTTGGAACTATGAGCTATGTAAAAGTGATGAAATTACCAAACCAAAACATAAATGAAAATCCTTGAAATTATATCCTAAAACAGTAATTATAACAAACAAATGTTAATAAACTAGAGATAAAAGACTATTAGTAAATCATAGAGTTTTGAAAGATAGAATAATTTTTGTTTGACATATTTATAATTGAGATATTTTTATTATACATGGTTTCCAATCATGAATGTTGGAAGTGGTACATAATATAAGGTATTTTTGTCTAAATTTTCATTCTTTGAGACGTATGTCATTTTATGCACCTATATTCAATTATGAGGTGTATTTACAGCCCATTTGACATGTAATATATTGAATTAATTTATTCTAATGATATTTTATGTTTCATTTAATTTTATTCAGTCTTATTGCATACAGCTCAATGGTTCCAAAGTGATAATTTCTTTATGAACCAATCTCATCATTTATCAGTATTGTTTTAGTTTATTCTTTTACTACTAAAATATTATGATCTTCATATCAAGAAACCCATGAATTTTATTCTCATTTGGTTATGTCATTATAATAAATTTTTCCTCTTCACTTTCCTCTCTTTATGTAATAAATTTTATAAAGGAATGTTTTTAATAATAATTTTTTTCTCTTTGCTCGAACACCAATTTTTCATAAAAATCAATGTTTTAAAAACTGTCAATAATATTATTTTTAACATTATTCAAATTATTTATTAAGGATTGTTTTACCGATTTTTTTACATTTTACAAATTGTTTTGAAATAAATGATTATTTAATTTTACAAAAAAGTTATATTTGGATTATAAAGAAAATTTGAAATGAATCTTTTTTAACTTATATGGTATACGCATAATTTCCCAAAATCATAACCAATTGATGTTTTAATAATTCCTTTATATTATTGTAATGTTATTTTCTATGAAAATTATTTTCGAAGTATTTTGTAATCTTTTAGTTTTATAATTATTTTCAATGTAACAAAGTTATTTTACTCAATAATGTATTTAATGAATTTTTTATCTTATTTATTTTCACCATCGACACCAACCATTTATTATACTAATTCTAGATTACAAATCTATTATAGTGATATCATCCTTATTATTTATGTAGATTTTTTAATATTATTATTTCTATGATTGTACCATTTATAACTATTCATGTTACTCTAGATGTTTTATGATTACGTTTATATATTAGGTTAATTGTTAACATTTTTTATTCTAGTTTTTCAATATGAATGTTTAATGTTATTGTGTATCACCCATTTTACATTATGAATTAATTATACATAATATGTTACTATAGGTCCTGACTATATCCCCTCGATGCATCTGTAGGTTTCATGAGGTGAACTATCTTATGTATATATAAATTTATTTACGATGTATTTTCATGAGGCCTTGAATTTGTTGTTGTGATGTAAGACATTATGCATTCTCATATTATGGGATTTGTTATTGATGTTCCATGTGATTATTTTATTAGTTCTAATATGCAATTTATGTTTCAAGATCATTTGATTATTTATATTTCATTATTCGAACATCATCTATTACTTAAATATTATTCATAATTTCCAAATTATTTATTAAATTCCATGTCATTCAGTTATTAACCATTCCATTTTTATTATATATTAATCATGAAATCTTCTTAAATAATTATACCCATACTGAGTATTTGACCTCACGTATTTCTTATGTTTCTTTCCCCTAATTTACATGTTCTTTATTATGACTAATAGGAATGGTTATTCTAGTTGAAATAAAGATAAACATGAATAAAATATTGTGTTTTATTTTATTTTTTCATTTATATTATGAGATTATAGTATGTATCTATATTTTCAAAACTAAAAAACTATACGTTCTATTAGTATGTTATATTATTGTGTCTTATTCAAATTAATGAAATTGAACGGGCTCTTGGATAATTGGTTTGGGGTCTTTATCGTTTTCTTCATATGAAATTTATTAGAAACATTGGAATGTAGATTAAGAAAATAATAAATTATATAACATTACCTTGTAAAAAATTTGATTATAATTAAAGAATAACATCCTAATGTTTTGGTAAATGTAATGACCCAGAAATTTCAATGAATTTTTTTTCTTAATGTCTTTGGAATTTAACGAGTCTGTGGATCCTAACAGTACTTGATTTCGAGACCCAGTGTGCCCGGAATCAATATCCGAAGTTTAGATCGGTTATGTTCAGTAAACATACGAGTGGGTTTTTTTTATCTTCTGAACCAGTGCTCAGAACAGAAATCTCAGAGCACCGATGAACTCGTAGTGCCAGTAATTGCATAAGGGGACCTTTACCGTAGTTTGGTTTTTAATCGGGTTGTAAATTATTAATTGGGGATTTAGTTTAAAATAAATAAAATTGTTTGAAAAATATTATTTATATCTACGGTGGTTATATCTACAAAGGAGAGTTAATGGTGCGACCCACAACCACCTAACTACCCATGTGTGGATATTTGTGATGTGGGCCCCACCCGAGCCACAACCTTTCACCTCCCCTAAAATCCTTAAACTCCCCTTACATTTATTTTATTTCCAACTCTTCCATTAATTATGTGAACCCTTCCACCTTCCTCTCTCTCATTTATTATGCCAACACAATAAAATAATTAATCACCCACAATTAATTAATTACTTGTGTGTCATGAATTCATTTCATTTTTTTTATTGCATTTCACTTTTTTAAATGGGAGAAGTCTTTTGTAATATTTGCGATAGAAAATATTTTGTTGGAGAACCTCTGGAGGATTAGAAAGAGAGGTGTCATTCCTCTGACAAAGAACATGAAGTCACCGACGACATGCCTTCTCTTCTTCTTCCTCCGCATCATCGGAGGAGACAATGCTGCGGTGAACGTCGGCAACGACAACGAATATTCCTCCAACATCAATGGAATCGACACCGTTCATCTGTGACATCCAACCACCGCGACGTTCATCTTCCATGGTTTGACGACATGAGACGTCTTCGCGAGGTAAGGGAATATTGAATATTTCCCATTTTAGTGGTTTATACTCTCGAGCATGAGAGTTTATTTATAGGATGTTTGTATAATTTATTCGTGAATAAATTATACCCTTGTCATAGTTGTAATCAAGTGTTTGATCATTTCAAATTGATAACGGCTAACAGGGAGGGTGCAGGCCGAACAAACATGGCCCGACGACCCTCTTCTGGTTGTTAGTTTGTGTGTGGGATGATAGGAGACGATGAAACGGCGCCCCAAAGGCATTTTAAAGCCCTCGCGGTGAAGAGAAGTTCATGGGGAGCCTCGGGCGTAAACGGTTGGGGAAGCGGACCACCCGAGCGCGTCCGGTGGTCGTCGGAAGATGCTGCCGGCGCGCCACCGGAGCAGTCCGCCTCGGTTGAGCCGTGGTGGCGGTTGAAGACTGGAACAGATTTTCTGTTCCGGAGATGGAGGGGCGAGGCATTAAGCCACGCCAGCTAAGGGAGGCCATGCCTCCGCTCGGCCAGCTGGCCGAGCCAGCCTCCCTTGGTCAGGCCAGGCCGCGCCTCCGCTCGGCCAGCTGGCCGAGCCAGCCTCCCCTGGTCGGTCCAGGTAGCGCCCAACCGAGCTGGACCAGGACCCGAGTCGGGTCGACCCGGTTCGGGTTGTCCCAGGGCGGGTTGGGTTGGGTCGGACCGGGCCCAGACCCCCTTTTTTCAGACCAGATTCGTTTAAACCAACATAAATTGAGCTACGAACCTCTAATCGACATACCGTCAGTTGTGTAGGATTAAATGGATTGGGAAGGTCGTTTTGGAATATTAAAATCAAGGTTTCAATGAATTTTGGGTATGGAAGAGTTGGTTCGAACCTAGAACCAATCGGGCCCTCGGAGTGGAAACACTTATAACTTAAGGACCGAAAGTCCGATTGACGTGCCTTCAATTAAGTTTATTTCCTTTTATTGAGATTGATCTTTTGGCATAGTCCACTCGTGGTTCAGATTTAGTTTGAGTATGATCGGGTTGGTTTTAGCATAAAAACCAAGCTGGCCGCTAGAACGTAAAATCCAATAACTCACAGACCGGGTGTCCGATTGACACGCCGTCTGTTGCGTTGAAATCCTTATGACATGAAAGATCTTTGTGATACTTCTTCATGGTAATTTGTGACATGTGGAGTGTCATCCAGTAGCTCATGGAGCAGATCCTCTGAGAGAAGAGCATACGGAGTGCGGAGACCTTGTAGCTGGCTGAGACCTGATGACTGCTTGTCCGATTCGATTCGGAGTGACTTGACTAGCCTAGTGGGGAGCCCTACTATGTTGGGGTGGCAGACCCATGGTGGGGGAGCGCTACTATGTTGGGGTTGCAGACTCGAAATACTCGACAGAAGGAGTACCTCTCTAGGAGATGAGGGGGTGCGCTTGGTTGCAATGGCAGACCCATGGCGGGGAGTCGCTACTATGTTGGGGTGACATACCAGCAGTTCTCGACAGAGGAGGAGTACCTCAGTAGTCTATGGATAGTGAGAAGCACCTGAGAGTCGTGATAGGATCACTGTACTCTATAGAATAGGATCTCTCTAGTAATTGTGGTTTTGATAATAAAAATCCTTGTTTGAGATGTGTCAATGACCATTGTGTTTTCCTCATGATTGAGATGGGTTACTTGATAACTTAAGTATATGTATGGGAATACACCTATATAGAGGATATCTGTAGAGATATTTCTTTTTGGTTTATCCTTGATGGATTTAGTGAGACCTTGAGGGTCTCAGGGTCCCTACTGTGTATTTTTATACTCACCCCTGCATGGGCTATGCCAACACCTCATTCTGTTTGATGCAGACAACAGAAAATGCTGAACGAGGCAGAGTGTACGAGGACTGGACGGTACCCGGCGGTGGATCTCATGACTAGTCGGTACCTGGAGGAGACAGACGAATGGATGGACATGGAGTGATGAGGAGAACATCTGTTCCAACCCTTCAGGTAGGATCCGTGGTGGATGATCCAAGAGCTTCTTGTGTGAGTTTTCATTTTATAATGGGAATGTATTCCCAGTTATAGGGATTTATTCCTTTAATGCTAGTCACCAGCCCCTGGCCTATGGAAGGTGGGCTTGGGGTAGTTACGACACGGGCCCCGGGGGATAGGTCATGAAAAATTGGTATCCGAGGAGTTGGTTCTACCGCTGAACTGAGGACTCTGATATTTCTTTACTGTGAAGCATTAGTGTTACGGGTACTAAGTGTGGATTTTAGTTCAGGGAGTCCAGTTTTGGTGCGGGCAGCCGACGTATCCATACCCCAGGACCCTGACTTCTAATTTCCGACCCAGTGCATAAAAAGACTGATTTCGTGTGTGTTTTCAAAAGTTTCTTCTTTTCATCTCAAACAGGGTCATCTCACCAGGTATAGTCTTTGACCGTGTCTCATCTGATTCTTTCTGGAGGCCTCCCCACGGATGACCATCTAGGGCCCCGATTGTTGTACTTACTGACAGCCCACCGAGTGACGATGCCTCAGTACAAGGCCCTCTTCCTGTTGAGGCACCAGTGGTACTGTCACCCATTGGGACACCGATGCCACCAGCCTCAGCAGTAGAGAGTGCATGCCTCTTCAGTGTGCTTCATGAGTTCCAGCTCCAGAGGCCACCCAGGTTCAGGGGAGAGAAGGACCCGCAAGCTGTTGGGGATTGGCAGGTGGCTGTGGTGAGAGTCTTCAGACTGGTAGGGACACCAGCCGACGTTATGGTGATCCTTTCTTCTAGCCTCCTTCAAGAAGCAGCATGAATATGGTGGAGCCTGATGATCTAGATGCATGATGAGGCGACAATTTTATGGGCAAACTTCGAGAGTGTGTTCCTGGTGGAGTTTATACCATCCACCCATCGAGCGGGGCGTATACAGGAGTTACTGCATCATCAGAAGGGTAGCATGATGGTGGAACGGTACTCAGCAAGGTTCACCTACATCTCGTGCTACTCCACTGATATGGTACGGGACTCATTCATTAAGTCCCGAACCTTTGAGCAGGGACTTAGGTGAGAGATTAGAGCTTTAGTTTTCTCCCACAGTAACCCGACGCAGACAGGGGTGTTAGAGTGAGCCCTCTGAGTTGAGAGTTTCATTGCTGAGCAGTCTCCAGCAGCGGGACCAACAACAAGACGGCATGCAGTAGATTCTTCTGTAGCTGGTAGTAGACAGATGCTGCAGAGGTCCAAGAGGAACAGACCTACAGATGGATGATCGCACGACTCAGGGTTTGTAGTGCAGGGCACCCAGGTTGGAGACAGATCCAGACCTGCCAGGTTCTGTTACTCATGCAGCGGACAGGGTCTCATGGCTCGTGACTGTCTAACCCACCTTGCAGACAATCAATAGATAGAATAAGGACTTCCCAGGCAGAGGCAGAGGTACGATCGAGGCAAACCGCAAGGAGCAGGAGATCGAGGAAGAAGAGCTTTCCATGCAGCTGGTGGTGGACGACGCTTCGAGGTGTTTCCACCACCACCACCACCAAGAGGTCCACCCTAACTGCAGAGAATAGGTGGACATGGGAGAGCACAGTTTCTGGAAGCTGAATCATATGACCATGGAGCTCCGGAAGGAGGTGGATAGGAGCAAGACTAGTTTCAGGCATGGATGCCTTTGTTCTTGGTACTTCTAGTTTCCGTGTTATAGTTGTTGTTTTGATTTGTGGCATTATACTTTGAGTTGCTGTAATAAAAGACACTTATATTTGTGACGTTTACATCCCTGTACTTTTTTTATGGTTGATACTAAGAGGTTCTGGTTTAAACTTTTGACCTCACCCTCACTTGCGAGATTCCTGCACTACTGGAAATTTGGGCAATAGCCACAGTTCTAAACCGTGGCTATAGGCCCCAAAACCGTGCCTATAGGTTATAGCCACGGTTTCATGAACCCTGGATGGTATTGGTGTGGCTATAGGTCTGACCCTATAGCCACAGTTCAAAACTCTGGCTATAGGTTCATCCCTATAGATGCCAGTAAAAGCCACGGTTCCAAACTGTGGCTATAGGGCTTTCGACTGCATAAAAAAAATCCAGCATGGTTGTGCTGGCTGTTGGGAGGACTTCCCCAACACCCTCCCACCCCCTGCTCCTACACACCTCCATGCCCCCTCCCCTTCCCTCCCACCTGCACACCCCCTCCCCCTACCCCCCCCCCCCCCACCTCCACACACCCCTCCCCCTGCCCCAACACACCCCCCTGCCCCCCACCTGCACACCCCCTTCCCCCTCTCCCTGCCCCCTTCCCCAACACACCCCCCTACCCCCCTCCCCCCCCCACCTGAACACCCCCCTGCCCCCTCTCCATGCCCCTTTCCCCCCACCTGCACACCCTTCCCCTGCCCCCCCCCCCCACCTGCACACCCCCTTCCCCCTCTCCCTGCCCCCTCCCCAGCACACCCCCTTCCCCCCCACATGCACACCCCCTGCCCCCTCTCCCTTCCCCCTGCCCCCCACCTGCACACCCCTCCCCCTGCCCCAGCACACCCCCCTAGTACATCTATAAAAAAATTAGATGAGGTTAATAAATTCCTGTTAGATTTAGACAATATTAATGTTTATGTAGATGATGAGGATCCAAAAATGATCATATTAATCACTCTTGATAATAGATATAGAACTCTTGTTATGACCATAATGTATGGTTTAGTCTATTTAACATTAGAGGATATCAAATACGCCCATCTGTCTAAGGAATTGCATTATAGAACAAAAATAAAAGGTGATGATAAGAGTTTTTCACAAGGGGTAGACCTTAAACAAAAGGTAAGAAAAAACAATTCAGTATGGAAAAAATAAGATTAATAAATAACCCAAATCTAGGACAAGCTCTATGGATAGAAAAGTAATATGTTTTCACTATGGTAAGCCTGGGCATATTAAGCCCAAGCGTAGGAAACTCATGCGTGAGTTAGAATCCAAACAACCCACTAACCTGTGTTTTCTGGTTGATTTAGGCTATGAAATTTCTTTAAATCTTGGATGTGTCCATTTATACACACAATCAAGAGTGGGTCCTATACTCTAGTTGTTCTTTTCATATTTTCCAACAAAGAGAGTCATTTTTAGAGCTATTCAAAAAGATAGAAGTAGATGTATTCTTAGGAAAAAATAATAGGTGCAAGGTTGAGGGAATATGATCCATTATTATAGAGTTAGATAATCATTCCATCATCACCTTACATAATTTATGGTGGTTCCACATACTTTAATCAAACATATTCTCCTTAGCTGTCCCCACTCCCCTTGCGTCCCCCCTCCACCCTGCAGCCCCCACCCCCTATAGACCCCCTAGAAAGCCCCCCCCCCCACTGCCATTGCAGTAGACAACCCCCCCCCCTTGTAAATCCCCCCTGGACATCCCCCTCCCCCTATAAAGCCCTTCCTAGACACCCCCCTTCCTGGACAGCCCCACCCCTCCCCCCCAAAAAAATAGCCCCCACCCTCTCCCCTGCACAACCCACCCCCCTGCAGCCCCCTCCCCCTGCAAAGCCCCCCATGGATAGCACCCCTCCCCCCTGTTGGGTTGAGAGGGAACTAGATGTTTGTTGTTGGTTTTTGGGTGAGGGTTATGGTTGTTGGGCATGAGGGTTTTTTTGAGGTTATGTTGGATGGGGTTGGGATAATCTTGTTAGTGTATGGTTTGGATGTGTGTACATGGAGTGTCTTAGATCTGGTGAAGTTTGATGTTGTGCCTTCCATTTTTATGTCTTTGGTTTCTGGACTCGTGAGGTCGTTGGCTATTGTTTCATGTGGTTGGATTTGGTTGCGGGTGGCTTTGCGGTACATGCATGTGTGGTTTCATGTGTTGTGGGACTCTCTTCTTATCATGCCTTCAGCCAGCTATAGGTAGCCTTGATTTTGTGGTGTTGGGGTCTCTGGACGGAGATACTGGTGCTGCTAGCAATGGGTCTTTTGCAGTGTAGGGGGGATGTGTTGGCGGTGCAGCACTTGAGATGCTTGGACTGGTTGCTGGCTGCCGTTGTTACTGGTTGTCTTTCCTTCCACTGATTTCTCATCGAGGCATAGAGCATGCTAGTTTTAGAGCAGCTTGAATTAGATTTGATGATTTTTTGTGGGTTTTTGTGTTTTTTATTTCTGGTTTTGGTCTTGGATATCTTTGGTTGGGTTCTCATTATAGGTTGTGTCTGGTGCATCTTAGTGTGGCTGACCCATAGAGGTGTGTTCTTCTAGTTTGGCAGGGTCTATTGTGGATGAATTCTTCCTCCTTGGTTGTTGTTTTCTTCTTTCAGGTCTTATGGCTGCCCTTGTGCTGGATGTAGGCTCGGTTGGAGTGGGATTCCCTTGAATGGTATTTGGTTTAGGCAGCTTGTTGGGAGGCTTGGTCTTTTTTCATGGTTGTTCATTGGGTTGTCTATAGTATTATGCAATTTTTCTTGTCTGGATATTTTTTCGATGGTTTTTGAGTTGATGGTTTGGATGGGTTTCTCGGTGCAGGTGGTTTCTTGATGGTGAATGTGAATGGTGTGTGTCTCATGGTTACTGAGGATTCATGTTTTCTTTTTTAGAGTTCGTTTCTAGGAGAATTTGGGTTGTGGCTTGCTTCTAGTGTGCTCGTGGATTGGTGGGGTGAAGGGAATATCATGCCTACTCTCCTAGGTTTTCTATAGGTTCATGGGGATTCCATGGTCATTGATTGGTGGTCGTGCTAGGGCTGGTGTGGGATAAGTTTTCTAGTGGTGCTTGGGTGTTGATAGATGGAGGAGTAGAGTTGATTGGTTTGAGGTGTAGATTAGGACAGTTTGGGAGTAGTTTGGTTAGAAGATTATTGGGTGGGCGTCAGCTGGTTTGTAGGTTTCTTTGCATGGGGCTGGTCTTTGCTGGGTTCGGTGGGAAGGTGTCATTAGTGTGCTAGATTTGTTCTTTTTTTCACATGGTGAAAGTTTTTGTCAGTTATTTTTTTGTTTGGTGCGGTGTAGGCTCATATGGACTTGTTTGTGGGAGTGGTTTCATATAGGAGGTTAGGGGTTGGTCGTTGATTGGGGGGATTCAAGTTTTTTTTCTTGTTTCTACATTATTGGGATTTGAGTGGGGCTTTCTTGGGTGATGTTTCATGAGTGATTGTCTGCGTCTTTGTGTGTGTGAGTGAGTGGATTGGGCAGTGTCAGTGGTTGGTGGTGTGTTAGAGTGTGCGTTTATCAGTTTGGTTGATATAGATTCTGAGTTTGGCTTGCATTTTGGTTGGCCTGTTCATTTTGGGAATCTTCTTTTCACTTGTAGGTCTTTCTTGCTGGGTTCATGGGTTTTTCTGTCGCTAATTTCTATGATTTCATAGGTGATGTCTCTACAGTTCTCGAGTGCCACTGGATGGGAGGGGGATCCACCCTATCTCTTGCTAGTTTTGTGTGTTCCCATATCCTACTGGATGCAATTAATGGTGATGCGAGTTGCCTCTCTTGAAGTATGGAAGGGCTTGGGGCGGCTTATAGATGTTCCCTAATTCTCTAGTTTCTGTTAATGTTGCTTGCAGTCTATGACTTCTTGGTTATTTCTTCATGATTTCATGGTTTTGTTACTATTTTTGTTTTGCTGCATTCGTGGATGTTGCTTTTCTAGTTTGGAAGCGAACCTCACCATCCGGTTTCTATTTGGTTGGACATCGTAGGGTATCGTGTTCGCTTATTTTCATTGTTTGTTGGTGTTTAATTGGAACTTTTCTTGGTTCCCATGTAATGATATGATTGAGCTATGAATTTGGGTTCTTGGGTCAACTGACATTTCACCTTTGAGTGATCTGTTGCAATTCATCTTTTCATTGATATTTATATTACTATTTTTGCCTTGCAAAAAAGAACATAAAACTTATAAAAACCCTAAAAGAAATCTAAAAACCCATAAAACACATTAACAATGAAGGTGGAAGGGGGATGGTGTGGGATGGATGTGGCTGGAGCAGGGCCAAATCACGGCGTGACCGCGGCGTGATCACGACGTGACCGCTGCGTGTTGGCCCGGTCCAACGACATCCGTGGGGTAGCATCTTCTGGCCAGGAGTGAAGGGAGTGGGAGGAGGCTGGAATGGTGGTGGATGGGAGCTAGTTGCAGGGCTGAATTTTGGTGGCAGCATGCTTAAATAAAGATCGAAGGGGGGTGGTGTGGGATGGATGTGGATGGAGCAGGGCCAAATCATGACATTACCACTGCGTGACTGCGACGTGACCCCAGCGTGACCGCAGCATGACCACGCCGTGACCACGGTGTGACCTCGGCGTGACTGCGGCGTGACCGCGGCGTGACCGCGGTGTGACCACGGCGTGACCGCGGCATGACTGCAGCGTGTTGGCCCGGTCCAGCGACATCCGCGGGGCAGCGTATTACACTTAGATTCAAATAGGATGATATGGATGGCATGAGAGGATGTTTTCTCAGAATATTTAAATAAATGAATGCTAATCTACGATAACTATAGGATTGGATGACCCCTGGTATACATAATTTGGTGAGGGCTCGAATGCTGGTGGAAGGGGGATGGTTGTAGGTGTTGGGGGGATGGTGTGGGCTGATTTGAAGGTGGCAGGGGGGCTGTTGCGGGCTGGAATGATGGTGGTAGCAGGATGAAATGAAGGTGGAAGGGGGTTGGTGTGGGATGGATGTGGCTGGCTCAGGGTGAAACCATGACGTGACCATGGCGTGACCGTGTCGTGACCGCGGCGTGAACGCGGTGTGATCGCATCGTGTTGGCCCGGTCCAGCGACATCGGCGGGGCAGCATCATCCACTTAGTTTCGAATAGGATGGTATTAATGGCATGAGAGGATGATTTCCTAGAATATTTAATGAAATTAATGCTAATCTTTGATGACTATAGGATTGGATGACCCATGATATACCTAATTCGGTGAGGGCTCGAATGCAGGTCGAAGAGGGCTAGTTGCAGGTGGTTCGGGGATGGTGCGGGCTGATTCGAAGGTGGAAGGAGGGCTGTTGTGGGATTGAATGCTGGTGGTAGCGGGCTGAAATGAAGGTGGAAGGGGGTTGTTGTGGTCCGGATGTGGCTGGAGCAGGGTCAAACCACGGCGTGACCGCAGCGTGACCGCAGTGTGTTGGCCTGGTCCGACAACATCCATGGGGCAGCATCTTCCACTTAGTTTCAAATAGGATGATATGGATGGCACAAGATGATGTTTTATTAGAATATTAAAAGAAATAAATGCTCATATATGATGACTAGAGGACTGGATGACCCCTCATATACCTAATTTGGTGAGGGCTCGAATGCAGGTGGAAGGGGGCTGGTTACAGGTGCTGGGGGGATGGTGCGGGATAATTCGAAGGTGGCAGGCGGCCTATTGTGGGCTGTAATGCTGGTGGAAGTGGGTTGAAATGAAGGTGGAAGGGGTTTGGTGTGGGCTGGATGTGGCTGGAGCAGGGCCAAATCGCTTCGTGACCGCGGAGTGACTGTGGCTTGACCGCGGCGTAACTGCGGCGTGACCGCGGCGTGACCGCGGCGTGAACGCGGCGTGACCGTGGCGTGACCGCGGCATGATCGTGACGTGACCGCAGCATGACCGCTGCGTGACCACTGCATGACCGCAGCGTGTTGTCCTGGTCCAACGACATCCGTGAGGTAGTATCCTTCGGCCAGGAGCGAAGGGAGAGGGAGGAGACTGGAATGTTGGTGGAAGGGGGCTAGTTGCAGGGCTGGAATGTTGGTGGCAGCGAGCTGAAATGAAGGTCGAAGGGGGGTGGTGTGGGCTAGATGTGGCTAGATCAGGTCCAAATCACGACATTACCGCGGCGTGACCACGGCGTGACCACGGCATGACCGCGGCGTGACCGCGGCGTGATCGCGGCGTGACAGCGGCGTGACCGCGGCGTGACCGCGGCGTGGCAGCGGCATGACCGTGGCATGACCGCTGCGTGTTTGCCTTGTCCAGTGACATTCGCGAGGCAACATCATCCACTTAGTTTCAAATAGGATGATATGGATGGCATGAGAGGATGTTTTCTCAGAATATTTAAAAAAATGAATGCAAATCTGTGATGACTAGAGGATTGGATGACCCCTGATATACCTAATTAGGTGAGGGCTCGAATGCACGTGGAAGGGGGCTGGTTTCAGGTGCTGGGGGGATGGTGCAGGCTGATTCGAAGGTGGCAGGGGGCTGTTGTGGGCTGGAATGCTGGTGGCAGTGGGCTCAAATGAAGGTGGAAGGGAGCTGGTGTGGGATGGATCTGTCTGGAGCAGGGTCAAACCGATGCGTGCCCACAACATATTGGCCCGATCCTGCGATATCTGTGAGGCATCATCTTCCACTTAATTTCAAATAGGATGATATGGATGGCATGATAAGTTGTTTTCTCAGAATATTTAAAGAAGTGAGTGCTAATTTATGATGACTAGAGTATTGGATGACCCATGATATACCTAATTCGGTGAGGGCTCGAATGCAGGTGCAAGGGGCTGGTTGCAGGTGCTGGTTGGATTAAAATATCACATGCCATGTGACATGGTCACACAACATGGGACCCATCTTAAAAGTATAACGGCACTTAAAGAGTGTCTTGGTTCAAACAACTGTTTTATTAAAAAGAGGGAAACCCCCTATAAGGATATAAAAAGGGCCAAGTACGATATGTGCTTTCTGACTAACAACGACATCAAGTATAAGGAAAACATCAATGAAATAATGTTAAGCAAGGTATACCACTGTGAGTTTTCGTAGACAATGCACCTCCATTGGAGGGGTTTTATTACAATACCATGACTTATTTATCAAACGAAACAATTATATTAACTATCACTTATTCAAGAATTGCAATTTAATATAAACATGCAAAATTAAGGAACACAAAAATCAAAAAATCCCTAATTAAAATGGGGCCAAAGAATAAAAATGGAATAAACCTTACCCAAATCATGATCTCATTGTCTTCGATGGTGGTGGATAGAACCGATCTTATCAAAAGAAATCACCTATAAGAAAATAGTGGGAAAAGAAATGAGATATAACAACTTCTTATATATATGTGATCAGTCTGTCAACTGTAGACTGAAAAAAGGACACATTTTACACGCTTTAGGTAATTATACAGATTTTCCAAAGATTAAATCATCTTAAAAAATGAAGAAAAATGGATTCTTGAAGCTACTAGATTGAACAACCTTCAATTATAGGACATACCTGACTATAGAGACTTTGAGAGAGCTTCCCAAGCAGGATTTTCTGCATGAATAAATAATAGTGACCATCCTCAATAAGGAACATTCCTAAAACCGATGAAGAGTGTATCCCTTAACTTCAACAATACCATAAAATACTTAATAACTAGACAATTCATAACTAAATATTAGAATAATACATGATTGATTGAAGAAAGGGACATAAAAAAGAGGCATAAACACTTACATAGCACTGTTTGGTTCCAATGTAGAAGTAAAGATAATAAGTGACATGAGAACTCATCCAGCCATTCAGAAAATTGGATCATTGGCATGAATGATAATCCATCATTATCATCTTCCAGGGAAGCTATCTATAACAACGCTCAAATGAAACAGAAGTTTTCGTCTCCATGTAAAAGCACATATAACATGTTTTTTTATGAAATCTAGTTCTTACATTAGAAAATATGGAACCAATAAATTTCATGGTTTCCAATGTTTTAGGAGGATCATTGGCATCCATACCAAGCAAGGAATTGAATAACAAAATTGTCAAGAGACCAATTTATGAATCAACAACAACAAAATCATTTAACTTTCCATAAGAATTAGACAAGGAAGTGAAGAAATATGATCTCACATAAAAGGCCACTGATGTTACATGAGATTTCAACTAGTTAGTGGTTGTAATATGTGAGAAGATACAAGGCTACGATTTCCAAAGTATGGTTTTAAAATAACATGCAAAATTCATTTAACTCTATAATAATTGAACATGGAAGAAGTATTAGTTGGTGCTTATACATGAAAGTGAAGGATTATTTATATACTAAATCTGGATGTGAAAATATATTATAGAGGAGATCTATGCATAGAAATATTGATTTAAATATTGACATCTCCATAGATTTTGACACTCTTAGATAGGATTTAACTTTTTAAGTACTTGAATGTTTTGGTTTCTCAACCATATTTATTAAGCTTATTCAAGACCTTATCTATAGATCAAGACTCCCTTTCATTATTAGTGGGTCTCAAAAAAGATACATCGGTCATACCAAATGGATGAGATAGGGGGATCCTCCCTTAACTTTTTTATTTGGAATTATCAGGGATTAACATATAAAATGCCTCCTAAAAGCTACAGATTAGGGGGAATTATCACCAGTTAATGCCACTAGAAAGATAAGATCACCCACCCACTTGTTTTATGTTGATGAAATTTTCATTTTTTGTCAAAATGATGACCGATCACTTTCTTTCATCAAGGTTATTTTCGAGAATTATGAATCTTTCTCAACACAAGCCATTAGTTAGAGGAAATCTAAGCATTATTGTAGCAAGGACATGCATGTTTCCAGCCCCCTGCCCCCCTGCCCCCCTCCACCCTGCCCCCTCCGCCCTGCCCCCTCCGCCCTGCCCCCTCCACCCTGCCCCCCTCCGCCCTCCCCCTCCGCCCTGCCCCCTCCGCCCTGCCCCCGGTCCCCTGCCCCCTACCCCCTCCCCCCCCCCCCACCCCCTGCACCCTGCCCCCTGCCCCTGCCCCCTGCCCCCTGCCCCCCTTCCCCCCTACACCCCTTCACCTACCCCTTGCCCCCTGCCCCCTACCCCCTGCCCAGCAGACCAGCAGACCTTCCCCCTGCCCCCTACCCCCTTCCCCCTACTCGAGGATTTGGCAGTTTTCCATGAATTACCTTATTCCTCCCTAGAATCAACAACAAGAGGCATTCTCAAGTCCTTCCCACCATGTTTCTACTTATCTTAAGGATTTGTATCCTTCTCATCCCATTCTTGTACAACAGGAATAGATAATTTATCAGCTGGTGTTAAAATGATTCTGACCATGCCCTTCTCCTTTTGATCCTCCTTGAGAATTTTATCGGGGATACTCAGTGAGTCTACCCCTGGTACCAAGTCCTGACTCCCCACATTATTAGTAGTGTTTAAACTCACTGTTTCCTTTACATCATGTTTTGAAGAAACAGATGCATCGGTGCCTAGCACAACTTTCTCATGTATAGCAATACGAACGATATATTTAGCATCCAACTTGAAGTTACTTATAACCTTCTCTTCAGTGTCAAGTTCCTCATTTTCAATCATCTCCATCAAATGACTACTCTTGTGTTTGTTATTTATTTTTTGAACTGAAAAAGAATAGCCCCATAACCCCCCTGCACCACCACCACCCCTTCCCATGTACTAGCCTCCCCCACCAAACCAGTCCCCTACCCCCAAAACAAGTCCCCTCCCCCCAAACCACCCCCGCCCCTAGAATCCACCAGCCCCCCCCCCCAACCCCCCACCCCTGCACGCCCCCCCCCCCCCTACACCACCCCCATCCCCTAGCCTACACCAGTCCCCCAACCCCCCTGGCCTACACCAACCCCCAACCCCCTGCCCCACCCCCACCCATGTACTACCCCCCCCCCCAAACCAGCCCTCCCTAATTAAAAGTAGTTATAATATTCATCTCTTTTTATCATTATTTCTATATTAGTGTATCAATAATATATAATTAACATCCCCATCCATAAATAGTCTATAACTTATAAAGTGTCCAATTTATATAATGTAATCAATAACTAGAGGATATGTGTGTCCTTTATTTTTCTTCTTTAATGTTCAAAAAAACAATTCAACATAGGTATTATTTTATAAATAGAAGATAGAATAATGAATACTTGAATAATACCAATCTTGAAATGTATTACAGTAAAATGAAAGAGGATATAAACATGACATATAATAAAACCTCACATAATGAGGAAAATGAGTCACCTTTTGAGGCAAATAGTGCATCAAAACTCTATATAGAAAATCTAACTGCAGCATCAACTTTTTCTGCTATTTCCTATTTAGAAGTGATTCACTTAATCAACAAAAATTATTTATATTCCTCTTGGACCAACCTGACAATCAAGTAAATAAGCATTGTTCAGCCCTCTATCCAAGTTAATCAAATGTGGATTCAACTGAGCATTATTATATGAAACAGAAATCTAAATCATTCTATCAGACAGGCATTAACATATAGTCTTCATTAAGAATTTCCTTAAACAAAAGAAAGATTTCCAAAGGATGATAAAAGTGCAGCATGAAAAACACCAGTGATTTCTAATTCAATAGGTAGATCTGATGAAGGCCTCAAAACATGATTGAAACTAATTTAAAACTCTAATATGGAAATTTAATACAATAGAAAATTAAAAATACTACATTTTATGGTAAAAAGAGATAGGGAACCAATGGTGCATGGAAGGATATAATCATTCATTCTCCTCACACCTACACTAATATAACAATATTAATTTTAAAATAATGAAATAATGAAGGAGTGGAACCACATGTGAATAGAAGAAATAAAATAAAAGTGAAAATTGATTAATATAATGAAGGGTTCCCTTATATAATTCTCTCATAAATTATATAATAATATCTTACAAAATAAATTCAACCCCCTAAATAATACCCTGGAATGACACAAGATCGCAATCCATTCACTCTCTCTTTAGTGTGTTAGGTTATGTAGTGAAAAAAATAATTTTTCATACACTACATTCACCTACCCATGGTAATTCAGAATGCTTAATCACACTTTAATCACTCTACGCTCCCCTGCATCATATTAGAAATGAATGAAAATTGTGGTAGAATTATGTGTAAACCAAATTAATTGAGAAAATCATGATAAAATTTTGAGGCACATGGATAGTAATCTACTACTCATATGGAAATAAACTGATTTCATGAAAATTACACTAGAGAGATGAAAATACAAATTCATTTAAATCAAAGGATTTTGATGGGGGAATGTCTCTCCTTTTAAAGTAAATAATTTTAAGCTGTATTTTATTATTATTTTTAGTTGTATTACATATTAACATAAACTTGGTTCACATATATCAAGAAAATAAAATTTTACAAAAATCCAGTCATATAACTCTCGATTTAAACTGCAGCCATACCTAACTCTTGAAGAAGATTCTTTCCACAGCTGCATTCAACACCTAATGCTTACAAATAAAATATGACCACTGTGAGAAAATATCATCTTTAACGGAATCCCTGTTATTCCCATTCAACTTGAAAATGGTTGCCCCTAGATGCCTCCTTAATTCTACAACTCTAGCAATATCATTGCCTCTTTTAGATATTGGGATAGAAAACAGTACTAGGATATCTGAATTAAGAACACTTGAAACTTCTGGAAATAAATGATAATTGCATATCTCTATTTTACCAACTTCATTGATGATGAAGAGATCAGTAGTCTAAACACCATCACCAAATAAAATAATTAACTAATAAAAAACCATTATGATATATTATAATTTCATTCAAGGTCAATCTATTTATAAGTGGGTATGTGGTTATTTATCTAATGGCCACATCAAGGTCATCTTCCACTAATTATTTTAGCATCGATAAGAAAGATCAATCTCTTTATTCATTGGATGGGTTACATGTGTCTATCTATAAGGGTTGTTATGTCTTTATCTAAACTCTTCAATCTCTTATATTTTCTTGACAATCTATAATAAATAATACAATAATATTTAGTAAAATCATTCCAAGATGTCAAATTTATCTTGTTTTAATATAGAAAATCGGTTTTCTCCATATTTTAACACCCATAAACAATTTTCACATGTTCTTCTGGTTGAATTTCAACATTCCCTAACCGATTCACTCATTATCCAGCTTTGATTTTTCAGGTTCTAATGTTGGTTATTCAGTTTTTTCCTATGATTTTTAAGACTCTAATTCTTTAGGAATCAATTTTTTAGGTTTTAAAATAGTATTCCCACTATTGGGAATAGTAACTACATTGAGTTATTCATGAGAGGTTTATGTCTGACAAGATTCTTCTAAGATATTGAGGAAGGGTATACCTGAGTGGGAATAACTTCCATAACCATTTAAATGTTTTAAATATTTAATCTTAATGATGAAAATTGATAATTTATTTTCAATATATTGTTAAAAATTATTCTAATAACTTATATGGAAACGATTGGATTCGATGTTGAGATGGTTGGGATTAAAATTGGCCATGGGTTCTAAAATTTACCAGATGGATAGGATTTAGACCATGTATTTGATTGGGTAATTGATTATCCAACCAATTGAATTTAGTATTTTCATTGTACAAGTGATGTAAATAGTTTTATTCATAAATATCTTGATTATTTAGATCATTCTCCTCCCTTAATGTTATCCCTAGAAGAACTTCCTGGTTTGATGTAATAGTTGGGATATTATTGATCACTCAAGAAGAACCTTTTATAGGAAAATAATTCTCTTTGGGAGTCTAAAGTGGTTAATAATGATTGTTTCACCACTAAAAATAATTTCATAGTATTGTGGAAGATCCCCTAAAAAGAATCTCATAAGGTATCTCTTTACTGGATACATTTTATGCAGAAAAGTTCCCCCCCCCCCTAAGTATGAATGATATTTGTACCTTGATTGATGGGAGAACTAAAATTCCTAATATTATAAACTGAATACCAAATAGCACTTGAATCATCATGTAGGAGTCTTGAAAGAATCTTGGAGTTCTACTCAACCATAAAAATATTGAGGTTATCTATCATCCAAATTTAAAGGACGTTGAGTAAAGATCTTTTCTCCACCCAGATAGAATTACCTATACCATAAAAGAAACTATATTCGATAACCATAGATCCCCTAGAATAATGCTTTATCCCTCCTTATAACTCCCTCTTTACATGACCCATTCACATTATTTTTTAGTCCAACATTAGGGGGTATCCACTTGATCGACAATCCTAGAGGAGCTCTATCATTTGTAATCACATCCCTAGGGAGGATCCAATTACTAGTTTCCATTCTCTTTTCAATAGGAAAAAGGGAATCTAGTTTGTCAATGAGAGAGAGCACATGAACATGAATGAATATATGGAGCTATTCTTTCCTTCACGAACCTTGTTCCTTGCCTTTTAAACCACCCAAAACACCACTGAAAAACACTATTACATGAGGGTAAACCATATATGAATGTTTCTCAACACATTGAAATAATGTACCCAAAAAGTCATAGATGTATCCCCCCCCCTAAAATTGAAATCCCATAAGTTTCCCAACAAGGTCCCAAGCAAAGAGGGCCCATTCTACATCAAAAAATAAGTTCTATACTAACACAGATTTTAGCCTCTCAAAATACAGATATGGTGAGGGTATCTAAATTAATTTTCTATGGATATTAATTTCGGTTGGTATGGCCTTACTAAAAAACCTCCAAAAATGTATTTTCAACTTAATGTGGATTCATTTAGACAAGACTTTTCTCACCCACTCGTCATGCTCCTAGTTGGATCTTAAAAACAAGATAAACTCCAAAGAATTTAATTATCCTAAGGTAAAATTTGAGAATGTGGACATATCTGGTTCATCAATCATATAAATCCTATCATAAAAAATCTTATGATCCTCATCGAGGGATGCTGATATAAACCCAAGGTTTATTCTCACATTCCTAGAGTAAATGTGAGGGATTGGGAATCTAGGGATAAAGTGAAAATGAACTAACATGTTTTCTTTCTTGTAATTGATGTCACCCCACCTGCAAACCAACAAACCAATTTCAGGATCCTCTAAGTGTTTTTTTGAATAGAAGGAATGGGAATTGATTTTAAGATGTCTATTTCAATTTTTGGGTATTCCAGATTTTAATCCCCACTGTCAACCATACCTAGAATCTTTTCTAATTGTGGGATCATACCTAGATATGGTACCAATGAAATCAACAATAAATAAATGTACCTTATTCAAGGATCAATCACATGTATGATCAGGGCCAGCCCTAGGTCAAGCCCTGAAAGCTCCCGGTTTAGGGAAATAAGTAGGGTGGGGGAAACCAGCCACTCCTTTTCTTCGCCTGCTTCATCTCCATTTTGGCGCGCCACCCATCCTCCTTGGGATCCCGACAACCCTGACCTCACTGCCATAGACATTTTCAATTCCAGGATTTCATCTGAGAGTAACATGATGTTCATCAAGGTCACTGCCTGCAACATGTTTGGCCCCGGCCACACCTTTGCCTTACTAATCGCTCTTACTGTGGTTCTCATATACATCACGTCCATTTTCACTACAACCACTTCCACCTTGCGCAATTCTTCACTAGTTTCACCTGTCCCGGTTTCTTTATTTATTTATTTAGATTTTTTGGCTGAAGAACCTAATTATAGAGGTTGGAACATGCAATATTATATGGGGATAACCAGAAATGAAGGGGATGATAGATGTTTCCAGTCTAGGATATTACTACTATTTAAGGGGATCATCACCTGGTCTTGATTGTCAAGACGCACATGTAAAACCCATTTGATTCATTTGAAATCCAGATTATTCGTGCTTATTTTCTAACAAAATGAAAGGGAAACAATTTCAGGACCTACCTTGGGAAATGGAGTTTCTTGGGTTGTCCTTATGTATGATGAGGATCCTGGGAGTTGGGGTGGTCATGTCGAAGGAGGAGGATCCCAGGAGGTGAGGTTATCGCGTCGGAACCGTGATGGAGCCTCATCGTAAAAGGAGGGTCGCGGGGAGGTGGGGTGGCCATGGAGACGTTAGGAGAGGAGGAGGATCACGGGGGGGGGTGGAGGTGGTCGCGTCAGAACCGTGTCGGAGTCACGTCGGAGAAGGAGGGTCGTGGGCAGGTGGGGTGTCCTTGTCAAAGACGTCGGGAGAGGAGGTGGATAGGGAGTAGGATCACGGGGCAATGGGGATCGGAAACTCGTGAGGATGGGGGGAGTAAAGGGCTCACGTAGGGAGTTAATTCTACAGAGAGAAAAATAGCCGTGGGTATAAGTGATATATAGCCACGGTTTGTATTTTCTGTGGCTATAGATCCATGGACGTAGGTCTAAATTCTAGTAGTGCTGCTGGAGGAGACCCAGTAACCATGAACTAGTTCCGACAGTGTAACTTAACCCTTGGAGGCAAGAGTAACGATTGAATCTCTTGGTATTATCGTCGAGGCCTTATGGCGTCATCTATGACATGAAAAAGTACCGTTCATGTCAGGATTGACTGTATTAGAAAAATAAGGTGGTTTATCTAGGGGATGATACCAGATTTCTCTTTTCGGTAGGGAAGAAATCTCAGCAACTCTTGTGGAACATAGATGAAGAAGTGTGGAGATGAGTTCTTTCAATTGGCTAGTCTCACCCATTGTTCATTGAGAGAATGGTTAACGATTCTCTAAAACTCAATATTTGCAGGTGTATCTCTTCTCAGAAGGAAATAAACCTGAGACAACGGTGATGGCTTGAATTCCTCTAGTACTATGACTTCAAGATAGTTTATACTCCTGGGAAGGGGAATGTTGTAGCAGATTCTCTTAGTAGGAGATCGGGCATTTTCCTTTTAGGATTGGCGAGATAGCAGCTACACACATTTCAGATATCCTTTTTGGATATTGTTGGGTCATCATTTGTAGAACTAGAGATGGTTCAGTCTACGACGGAGAAGGTGCATATCATCCAAGAGCGGATGAAGACTGCATAAAGCAGACATAAGTCCTATGATAGTAGGAGACGAAGACTACTAGAGTTCAATAATGGCGGCCACTTTTTCTTAAGGTTCTCACCTTGACGTGGACTATAAAGATTTGGACGGGGCGGCAAGTTATCTTCGCGCTTCATTGAATCGTTCCAGGTCCTCACTAGAGTAGGCGAGGTCATGTACCGCCTGGCCCTTCCACCTCAATTGCACTTGGTGCATGACATCTTCCACGTATCTCAGCTGAAGAGATTCCTTCATGACCCGACCCACATCATTGATCATGGGGTGCTGGACATCGATGACGGGGCAGCATTCATGGAGTGCCCGGTGGAGATTGAGGATCAACAGGTGCGGGACCTATGTGGACGGTCGATTCCTATGGTATGTATTCGTTGGAAACATGGGAACCTCCATGAGAGCACATTGGAGCGGGAGGTTAATATGGGTGCTCAGTACCCTGTTTTGTTTTCCTAGTTTATGTTGTAGCTTTACGGGGATGTAAATCCCTGAGGTGGGAGTAATGTAAAGTCCCAAAAATTTGAAGGAATTTTTTTTTATTGTAATTGGAAATTTACGAGTCTACGGCTTCCGACGAAACTTGATTCCGAGGCCTGGTGTGCCTAGATTCAATTTCCGAAGTTTATCTCAGGTACGTTCAGTAAAAGAATGAGTGGGGTTTTTTTATCTTATGAATTGGTGCTCAAAATTGAAATATGAGGGCACCGATGAACTCGCAGCGCTGGTAATTTCTTAAGTGGACCTTTACGGTAGTTGCGTTTTATGCGGGTTGTAAATTATTAATTGGGGATTTAGTTTAAAATAAATAAAATTGTTAGAACTATTTTATTTATATCTAAGGTTTTTATATTCTACAAAGGGGAGTTAATGGTGGGACCTAATACCCCCTAACTACCCATGTGTGGATATTTTTGATGTGGGTCCCACCCAACACCCAACCATTCACCTCCCCCTAAAATCCTTAAAATCCCCTTACATTTATTTCATTTCCAACTCTTCCATTAATTATGTGAACCCTTCCACCTTCCTCTCTCTCATTTAATATGCCAACACAACAAGTTAATTAATCCCCCACAATTAATTAATTACTTGTGTGTCAGGAATTCATTTGAATTTTTTTTTTGTGTTGCATGTCACTTCTTTAAATGGGAGAAGTATTTTGTAATATCTGAGATAGCAAATATTTTGGTGGAGAACCTCTGGAGGATTAGAAAGGGAGGTGTTCTTCCTCTGACAAAGAACGCGAAGTTACCAACGACGTGCCTTCTCATCTTCTTCCTCCGCGTCATGGGAGGATACATTGCTACATGGAACGTTGACAAAGGCGATGGCCCTTCCTCTAAAGTCAACGAAATCGACACCATTCTTCCACGACGTCTGACCACCGCGACATTCGTCTTCTGCAGGTTGACGACGTGCGACGTCTTTGCGATGAAGGGGGATATTGTATATTTTTCATTTAAGTGGTTTATACTCTCGAGCATGAGCATTTATTTATAGGATGTTTCTATAATTTATTCTTGAATAAATTATACCCTTTTCATAGTTTAAAGCATGTGTTTGATTATTTCCAATTGATAACGCCTAACGTGGAGGGCGCAAGCCGAACAAACATGGCCCGATGTCCCTCTGTTGGTTATTCATTTGTGCGTAGGATGACCGAAAATGATGAAACGGGGCTGAAACGGCAATTTGAAGTCATCGCAGTGAAGAGCAGGTCCCGGGAGAGCTGAGGGCGTAGAGGGTGGGCGAATCGAACCACCGTAGAGTGTCTGGTGGTCCATGGAAGACGCTGCAGGCGCGCCAAGCCGGCACGGTGGCAGCAGCGCCTGGAAACGGCATTTGAAGACCGAATTGGCTTTTCCATTCTAGAGATGGAGGGGCACGACATTAAGCAATGGCAGCTAAGGGAGGTCACTCCTCCTTTCGGCCAGCTGGCCGAGCCACCCTCCCCCGGCCGGGCCGAGTCGGGCCATGCGGACCGGGCCGCACTTGCAGGGATGGGCCGCGCCAGCCGTTCCTGTCCACGCCCAACTGGGGAGGACCTTAACCCGAGTCAGGTCGACCTAGTGCGGGCCGACCCAGGGTGGGTTGGGCCAGGTCGGACCGGGCCCAGACCCCCCTTTTACGAACCAGATTCGTTTAAACACCCATAACATGATATACAGACCTCTGATCAACACAACATCAGTCGCGTAGGATTCTTTGGATCGAGATGGCCATTTTGGTATATTAAACTGATGGTTTGGGCGAATTATGAGTACGGACGGGTTGGTTCGAACCCGAAACCAACCGGGCCCTCAAAGAGGAAAAACTTATAACTTAAGGACCGAACGTCCGATTGGCGTGCCATCAATTATGATGGTTTTATTTTTTTGAGCCGGATCTTTTGGAATACTCCACTCGAGGTGTAGACACAGTTGGACTATGGTCGGGTTGGTTTTAACTGAAAAATCAACCAGGCCCCGAGAACAGAAAAGCCAATAACTCACAGCCCGGGCATCCGATTGACGCATCGTCTGTTGTGTTGAGATCCCTATGACATGACAGATCTTAGTGATACTTTTTTGTGGGACTTAGTGACACTTGTAGTGTCGACTAGTAGCTCATGGAGCGGATCCTTCTGGAGACGAGCATACGGAGTGCAAAGACCTTGTGGCTGGCTGATACCGGATGACTACTTGTCTGATTCAAATCAGAGTGACTCGACTAGCCTAGTGGGGAGAACAACTATGTTGGGGTGGAAGAACCATGGTGAAGGAGGGATACTGTGTTGGGGCGGCAGACCCGCGGTACTCAACAGAAGGAGTACCTTTGTAAACTATGAGGTGGTGCGCTTGGTTGCAGCCGCAGACCCATGGTGGGGAATCGCTACTGTGTTGGGCTGACAGACCCACGATACTCGACAGAGGAGGAGTACCTCAGCAGTATAAGGCTACTGATCAGTGCCTCAGAGTCGTAACAGGATCACTGTACTCGACGGAAGAGGAGCTCTCCAGCATTTGTGGTTTTGATAATGAAAATCCTGGTAAGAGCTGAGTCAATGAACTTTGTGATTTCCTCATGATTGAGATGGGTTTCATGATAACGTAGGTATATGTATGGGCATATACCTAAGTAGAGGATATATGTTGAGATGTTTATTTGTTGATTATATTTGTTTTATTTAGTGAGTCTGTCACGACCCGCCTTCACCAAAAGGAGGGAAGAGTCAGCGGATTGCCAGGCCCTTCCTTCTTTAAGTTGAAGGAGAGATAATGACCCCCGAAACCCGCCTTCAATAGGTCCCGGAGTGGCGACTAGCACCAAGGGTATAGAAAATTCTCGCAAATGGAAGGCATTACCCTTTTTATTATTTAGGATCGGGAAAAAGGACAAGTCGACCTCCCAAAAAGGAAAAGAAACAAGTTTATATAAATGAACCCAAATAAAGACCCCATGCATGTTTAAACAGTTTACAAAAAGGTACAAGCACAAAAGAAAAAGAGAGCTCTCAAGTACAATACCAAAAGAAAACAAAGATACGACAACAGCGACAACTCCAACTGTCCGACTAATAGGGTCCCGCGCAGCCCTGGTAGTCCTCCTGGAAACCTGAAAGTAAACGTAGGGTGAGCATACAAGTACACTCAGTAGGGAAAACCAAGACTCTCGTGCACAAGTGGGGGAACGTACTAAAGTCCCGTGAGAAAAGAGTGAACCAAACAACTAACAAGGAAAACTATCCATCCCAGGCCTCACCAAGGCTCACTCCCCAAATAACGCAAGTCAAGTAATATATATAATAAGAGCACATCGATGTTTGGGTACCCCGCGCCACTTCCCCACTGGTTATTGAGACATCCTACGCATCGGACCAATCCCGCCATTCTCACCGCAGTCCCACTACCACACCCGCCCGCACACACCTGGGCCACAACCACATGTAGTCCCACTGCCAAATCCCGCCCGAACACACCTGGGCCACAACCACACGCAGTCCCACTGCCAAATCCCGCCCGCACACACCTGGGCCTCGACTGTCACAAGTAACCATGCCTGCAAACACCTAGGCCAGAACAACCACCGCTACGCCTGAAGACACCTGGGCTAAAGGATCCACTGCCACGCCCGAAAACACCTGGGCCTCATCCCGAAGACACTTGGGAAACCACCTGCCGCACACACCTGGCCAACCACCACAACACCCTGCCCGATGGTTCTTGGGCTAATAATGGACTTCAGGCCATCACAGCCTGCCCGAAGGTACTTGGGCTATCCGGGAAAGGGAGCAGAAAAGGAGCTAATAACCAGCCACTAAGTATAGTGTTGGGAAAAACACCCTTCCCCCATAAATGGGGGTGTTCGGCACTAAGTGCTCAACTTGGGTGGGGCGCGAATAAGAAACACAAAGCTACAAGTATAGATATAGGTAACAAACACTCACCCAAAACTTAGGTTTTCCTAGCCAACCTACAGAACACAATACCACAGCGTCCGAGTCACAATTCACGACCCTTGCCCACAAAACCATTTGTCCCATTCTTGTTTCACGTTCAGTCAAAATGTTCAATTAATTTTAAGCACTACTGGGCAACTACCATAAGCATAACCAAGGAAAACGTCAAAGCATAGATCAACCAAAACACTCACACCCAGTCCTGCCAACAGAGGATCTCTCCCCAATTTTTGATAAAAACTCACAACCACTGAAACCATGCCAACAGGAGATCCCATCCCCCAAATTCACACAGCCACCGAGAGTATAAAAAGAACAGGGGATCCCATCCCCTCCTACATTTCCAGCAAACGGCCCGAAGGGAAAACAACCACTAACCACTACCAACACAAGTCAGGGATTTTCAGATTTAAACGATTTAACACACTTCATGATTTCAAATTCCGTGTGTTCTAACCGGGAGTTATCACAGAAGGGCCGATCCTGGTGCTTTCAATTATTCAGCCGGATATACGTGGTTAACCAATTTCACAGCAGGAGTTCACAATCTCAGCAACCCATTTAAAACATCACGAGGGGATTCAAGTGCACACACACGACCACCAACGGCCTCAATTTTCAGAAATCATAAACCAGTACAACAAAAGGGATGATCACAAGATAAAGCATAACAACGATCACAACCCCTTCCCCTTCTTCCTTTAGAACTTCGTTTATTATCTTCATTAGGGTTTGGTTCAACCAATTCGATAGGAACAAAAGTAACGCCCACCCCGCATGATACACAAAAGTGAGAGACGAGAGAAATTCCCTACCTGTTGATAGATGATCGACGTTTAGGCCGGGGGAGCGGAACTTTACGGATAACGACGCGGCGGTCCCGATGTACCAGAAGAGCCACGATCGAAGAAGGGGGGAAACCACGGCCTAACCCTTAATTATAAGAGCTGGGGACGGTTGAGATGAAACACAAAACCACGGAAGACGAGGGAGTCGTGGGTTGACCACGTGGCTTGACTCATCATTAATGGCACTGGGTGGTTCTAACCGACCCATGAATTAATGAAGCATTTAATTAAAACCTTTGTGCGCGTTTCGGATTCCCAAGACATTTTTAACAAGGCATAATAGGGTTTAAAACCCTATTTGCGAAAAAGGAACGTTACTGGAACAACTTGGCAAGGCCGGCCGACGTCGGCCGGTCTCACCGATCGGTACCCCGCAAGGAAACCGGATTTTTGGCAAAGGAAGGGACCAAGGGGGGTCTGGTTCATCACATCAGATACCTCTTAAACGATTCTCGTCCCCGAGAATCAAAACAAACCAGAAGGAAAGAGAGGATCCGAACAACCATCTTCGAAGATACCTCTTAGGAGTGGACCCCCGCTAATTGAAAACACTCCCTGTCAAGAACCAAGCAACATACCACGCCAAACCGCCCGGTCATGTGGGTTTGGGGAGTTCCCCTCCCCCATGTCAATATATTATCCGCTTTGGGCGGCACTGACTCGCCCGCACAGGTTTAATCGCATCCACCTTAATGCGTCCTGATTAGGGGTCGGGTTTCCCCTTCCCTTTAGCCGGGGCTTTCCACACATAACAGAGGAAAGGAACTAGCACATTTCATAGACAAAAAGGTCAAACGTTCTGTCACAACAGGTACCAAGGTTCAAAGCTCAGAAAAACTCGGGGTATTGGGCACGCATTTGTGCTTCCCTCTCCCACGTACTCTCTTCGAGGCCGCCATGTCTCCACAACACACGAACCAGGCCGACGGTTCGTCCACGGAGCACTTTCTCCTTGCGATCCTCGATTCTGACTGGCCGTTCCTCGAAGGTCGCGTCTCCTCCCACATCTAGCTCTCCCCAGTTGATGACATGAGAGTCATCATGTAAGTACTGACGAAGCTGGGAGACATGGAAGACGTCATGGACCCTCTCCAACTGAGGTGGTAGGGCCAGCTGATATGCTACCTCGCCAACTCGCCTCAGCACCTCGAAAGGTCCGATGAACCTAGGGGAGAGCTTACTCCCATTCCCGAACCTCCGCTTCCCCCGTCGAGGGGAAACCTTCAAAAACACATGATCTCCCACCTCGAACTTCAGGGGCCTCCTCCGACGATCAGCATAAGATTTTTGCCGATCCTGAGCTGCTTTCATCCTCTCCCGCACTAGCTGGACTTTCTCCGTGGTGCTCTGCACTACTTCTGGTCCAAGAGTACCAGTCTCACCAACCTCTGCCCAGCATAAGGGTGAACGACATGGTCTTCCATACAAAGCCTCAAAAGGAGCCATGCCGATAGTAGAGTGAAAACTGTTGTTGTAGGCAAACTCTACTAAAGGCAAGTGTCGTACCCATGATCCTCCGAAATCCAGAACACATGCTCGCAGCATGTCCTCCAAGGTCTGGATAGTCCGCTCTGTCTGCCCATCAGTCTGAGGGTGAAAAGAAGTGCTAAGGCGTAGTTGGGTGCCAAAAGCATGTTGTAACCCCTTCCAGACTCGTGAGGTGAATCGAGTGTCCCGATCTGAGACGATCGTTTTCGGAACTCCATGAAAACGCACCACCTCATCCACGTACCTCTGTGCTAAGGTACTCACGGGTCCTGACTCCTTGATAGCCAAGAAGTGAGCAGATTTTGTCAATCGATCCACCACTACCCAGATAGCATCATGCCCGCCCTGAGCTCTGGGTAGTCCCGTGACGAAGTCCATCGAGACGTCGTCCCACTTCCACTCGGGAACATCTAGAGGATGCAACAGACCACCAGGAACACGAACACGGTGTTCATCCTTCACCTGCTAACACACCAGGCATTTAGCCACGAACTCTTCCACTGCCCGTTTCACCCCGGGCCACCAAAACTGTCCCCTCAGGCCTTGGTACATTTTCGAAACACCCGGATGTACTGCCAAGGCTGAGCTATGGAACTCACGAAGGACTTCATCACGAATCACATCTGGAACAAACAACCTCTGATGAAAGAGCATTCGATGTCGGCTGTCCTCCGACCATCCTTCCGGGGCGTTCCCCTGATCGATACGATCCCGCAACACTTCCACCTCAGGATCTCCCCACTGAGACTCTTCCACTTGCTGCAACAAAGAGGACTGTACCGTCATCTGAAACAAACAGCCTCTAGTACCTTCCACCCTTGCATCCAAGTGCAAGGCAGCCAACTCCCCCATCGCCTTCCAAGCATCAGCAGATTCCCAAACCACCTCCTGATGCGGCTTCCTGCTCAGGGCATCAGACACAACGTTTCCCTTACCTTAAGTGTATGAGATCTCAAAGTCGTAGTCCTGGAGAAACTCGACCCACCTCCGCTGTCGCAAGTTCAAGTCACGCTGGGAGAAGATATAGCGCAAGCTTTTGTGATCGGTGAAGACCACAAAGCGCTCCCCAAAGAGGTAATGTCGCCACAGCTTTAATGCGAACACTACCGCTGCAAGCTCCAGGTCATGGGTGGCATAGTTCCGCTCATGGGGGCGTAGCTGCCTGGACCCGTAAGAGATCACCCCTTGTCGCTGCATCAATACGCACCCCAGGCCCTGTCCTGAAGCATCACAGAATACCTCATAGGCCATCCCTTCTTCTGGCAATCTCAACACTGGGGCACTAACCAGTTTTTCTTTTAGGTAGCTGAAGGACGACTCACACTGCTCGCTCCACATGAAAACCTGGTCCTTCTTGGTCAAAGCCGTCAAAGGGGCTGCTACCCGGGAGAAGTTGGGTACGAATCTCCGGTAGTAGCCTGCCAGTCCGAGGAAACTCCGAACTTCCGCCACATTCTTGGGTGCTGCCCAAGAAACAGTTGCCTCAACCTTTGATGGGTCGACTGCTACTCCCTGCTCAGACACTACATGTCCGAGGAAGTGCACTTCTCGTGCCCAGAACTTGCACTTTGACAACTTCCCATAGAGCTGGTGCTGTCGGAGGACCTCCAAAACCGTCCTCAGGTGCTCTGCATGGTCCTCTTCTGACTTTGAATAGATCAGGATATCGTCGATGAACACCACCACAAACCGATCCAGGTACTCCCGAAAGATGGAGTTCATAAGCCCCATGAACACGGCCGGGGCGTTCGTAACACCAAAGGGCATGACCACGAACTCGAAGTGCCCATACCTGCACCTGAACGCCGTCTTTGGGACGTCGCTATCCTTCACCCTCAGCTGGTGGTACCCGGATCGCAGGTCGATCTTCGAGAACCATCCTGCCCCCTTCAGCTGGTCGAAAAGATCATCTATCCTCGGAAGAGGGTAGCGGTTCTTGATCGTTACCTGATTCAGCCTCCTGTAATCGATGCACAACCTGAGGCCACCATCTGCCTTCTTTGCGAACAAGACTGGGGCACCCCACGGTGATGCACTTGGACGAACATAACCCCTCTTCATCAGATCGTCAATCTGTATCCGCAAATCCCGTAGCTCCGAAGGTGCCATCCGGTAAGGAGCCATCGAGATTGGTCGAGAGTCGGGCTGCAGGTCTATCCCGAACTCGATGTCACGTCGAGGGGGTAGAGTCGTCACCTCCTCAGGAAAGACGTCCATAAATTCACGAACGATCTCTGGTACTTCCACCATTTCCTCATCTGTTGATTCTATCGTCAGTTCGGTCAACAAGGAGAGGAGAGGTTCCTCCCTCCTGTTTCCCTTCGGACAGCTCCGCTCGCCGGTGAAAGTAACACGCTGGCCGTCCAAACCGGAGAACACCACCCTCCCTTGGAAACAGTCGATGACGGCGCACACAGAAAATAGCCAGTCGATGCCTAGGATGACATCGTACGGCCGAATCTGTAGTAGAAGGAGATCCTTAACCGACTGATGTGGCCCCAACATCAGTCTACATCCCCGACAAACGAACAGCAAGTCGGTCTGACCTCCAACTGGTGTGCTCAACACCAGGGGCACTGGAAGTCTCTTGGCATCTAGACCCAAGGCGCGGGCTAGACTGGGTGCAACAAAGGAGTGCGAAGCTCCGGTATCGAACAAAGCATAAGCAAGAGTGCTAAACACACTGATCGTACCTCGAACAACCTCTGGCCCTGCTGGAATTGTTGCTTCTGCGGCGTGTAACTTTTCACGCCCAGCTCCCCTGCCCCTCGGCTGTCGGCCACCTCCCCGACCACGCCCTGGTCGAGGTCCCTGGGGAGCGCCCTGAGGTCGGCCTCCCCCTCCTATGTCTGTCTGCGGAGGAGCGGGAGCTCGCTGTCCCTGCTGCTGCTGCTGGAAGGGTCTGGCTGGGAACTGCTGCTGCGGCGGACGCTGGGGATGACTGCCACTGCTGTACTGCACCCGATCGGGGCACTGACTCCGAAGATGTCCAGGGCTCCCGCAGATGAAGCACCGTGGTCCCGAGCCTGAAGGAAAAGAACGTGGGCCAGGGGATCGAAACTGAAACTGTTGCGGCCTGCTCCCTGCGGGTCGGAACCTGGAGGGTCCCGATGCCGGAGGCCTGGTGCTGACGGCCTTCCCCTTCGATGGTCCCAGCTGGATCCCTTATCGTGACAGTCCGCCTAGAGCGTGCATCCTTTCCACCACTTCGGCCTTCTTCTGAACCTCTAAGTATGTCGGAAGGGTAAAGGGGGTAACAGCATACTGGAGGGAGGGTCGGAGCGCCTCCTCCAAACGTCTTGCCCGAGACTCCTCAACGGGAAAGAGGTCCGGAGCAAAACGCAGGAGGTCCTTGAACTTGATTCCAAGTTCCCTCACGGACATGCTCCCCTGCTGGAGGGAGAGTAGCTCCTGCCTCTTCTCCGCCTTCATTGTCGAGGAGAGAAACTCCGCCCTGAACTCCTTCTCGAAGTCCGACCAAGCAACCTCAGACTCTTTCCTACCCCCCAGGTGAAGCATCCACCACTGACGTGCCGCTCCTCGCATCTGGCTAACAGCCAGAGGAACCCAGTACTCCTTTGGGGCCCGAATCAGGCCGAAGGCTATGACTAGCTCCTCCATCCAGCCTTCCGTCTTCATGTCGGAGGTGCTGCCCTCATATTTCTCGAGGGCCTGTCACTGAAAGGCTCGAAGAGTCTTCTGCCACTGGTCGTCCTCTTCCTCCCGACCAACTCTCTGCCGATTGGCCAAAGTAGTCTCAGGAGTCTCGATCTCCTGTACCACACGTGGTCGCCTTCCAGGTGCCATAACTGCAAGGTAAACAAGGAATGCCTAAGCCCAGTAGTGCAAAGAAAACCGTTCTCAAAACTTATTAAGATTTAATTTATTCTTAATTTCCCAAGACATCCCAGAAATACAAAAACAAAAGTCATTTATGATGCATGTACCTTTCCTAGGGTCTCTACCCTGCAATCAGTGTGGCCTCACTTGGTCGTTCGGTAGGTCCAGAGTCCTTGCATCGGATCACGGGGGGCCCTAAAATCCCGTGTCCTAGCCGGTCCTCCCTGGCCTAATTCACGCACCAAGGTCACCCAATGCTGTTGCCTTACCATCCCATGCAATCCTTACTGTGCCTAACTCCAGACTCCGTCCTATCTCTCAACCTCACCTTTGATACCATTCTGTCACGACCCGCCTTCACCAAAAGGAGGGAAGAGTCAGCGGATTGCCAGGCCCTTCCTTCTTTAAGTTGAAGGAGAGATAATGACCCCCGAAACCCGCCTTCAATAGGTCCCGGAGTGGCGACTAGCACCAAGGGTATAGAAAATTCTCGCAAATGGAAGGCATTACCCTTTTTATTATTTAGGATCGGGAAAAAGGACAAGTCGACCTCCCAAAAAGGAAAAGAAACAAGTTTATATAAATGAACCCAAATAAAGACCCCATGCATGTTTAAACAGTTTACAACAAGGTACAAGCACAAAAGAAAAAGAGAGCTCTCAAGTACAATACCAAAAGAAAACAAAGATACGACAACAGCGACAACTCCAACTGTCCGACTAATAGGGTCCCGCGCAGCCCTGGTAGTCCTCCTGGAAACCTGAAAGTAAACGTAGGGTGAGCATACAAGTACACTCAGTAGGGAAAACCAAGACTCTCGTGCACAAGTGGGGGAACGTACTAAAGTCCCGTGAGAAAAGAGTGAACCAAACAACTAACAAGGAAAACTATCCATCCCAGGCCTCACCAAGGCTCACTCCCCAAATAACGCAAGTCAAGTAATATATATAATAAGAGCACATCGATGTTTGGGTACCCCGCGCCACTTCCCCACTGGTTATTGAGACATCCTACGCATCGGACCAATCCCTCCATTCTCACCACAGTCCCACTGCCACACCCGCCCGCACACACCTGGGCCACAACCACACGCAGTCCCACTGCCAAATCCCGTCCGCACACACCTGGGCCACAACCACACGCAGTCCCACTGCCAAATCCCGCCTGCACACACCTGGGCCACAACCACACGCAGTCCCACTGCCAAATCCCGCCCGCACACACCTGGGCCTCGACTGTCACAAGTAACCATGCCTGCAAACACCTAGGCCAGAACAACCACCGCTACGCCCGAAGACACCTGGGCTAAAGGATCCACCGCCACGCCCGAAAACACCTGGGCCTCATCCCGAAGACACTTGGGAAACCACCTGCCGCACACACCTGGCCAACCACCACAACACCCTGCCCGATGGTTCTTGGGATAATAATGGACTTCAGGCCATCACAGCCTGCCCGAAGGTACTTGGGCTATTCGGGAAAGGGAGCAGAAAATGAGCTAATAACCAGCCACTAAGTATAGTGTTGGGAAAAACACCCTTCCCCCATAAATGGGGGTGTTCGGCACTAAGTGCTCAACTTGGGTGGGGCGCGAATAAGAAACACAAAGCTACAAGTATAGATATAGGTAACAAACACTCACCCAAAACTTAGGTTTTCTTAGCCAACCTACAGAACACAATACCACAGCGTCCGAGTCACAATTCACGACCCTTGCCCACAAAACCATTTGTCCCATTCTTGTTTCACGTTCAGTCAAAATGTTCAATTAATTTTAAGCACTACTGGGCAACTACCATAAGCATAACCAAGGAAAACGTCAAAGCATAGATCAACCAAAACACTCACACCCGGTCCTGCCAACAGAGGATCTCTCCCCAATTTGTGATAAAAACTCACAACCACTAAAACCATGCCAACAGGAGATCCCATCCCCCAAATTCACACAGCCACCGAGAGTATAAAAAGAACAGGGGATCCCATCCCCTCCCACATTTCCAGCAAACGGCCCGAAGGGAAAACAACCACTAACCACTACCAACACAAGTCAGGGATTTTCAGATTTAAACGATTTAACACACTTCATGATTTCAAATTCCGTGTGTTCTAACCGGGAGTTATCACAAAAGGGCCGATCCTGGTGCTTTCAATTATTCAGCCGGATATACGTGGTTAACCAATTTCACAGCAGGAGTTCACAATCTCAGCAACCCATTTAAAACATCACGAGGGGATTCAAGTGCACACACACGACCACCAACGGCCTCAATTTTCAGAAATCATAAACCAGTACAACAAAAGGGATGATCACAAGATAAAGCATAACAACGATCACAACCCCTTCCCCTTCTTCCTTTAGAACTTCGTTTATTATCTTCATTAGGGTTTGGTTCAACCAATTCGATAGGAACAAAAGTAACGCCCACCCCGCATGATACACAAAAGTGAGAGATGAGAGAAATTCCCTACCTGTTGATAGATGATCGACGTTTAGGCCGGGGGCACGGAACTTTACGGATAACGACGCGGCGGTCCCGATGTACCAGAAGAGCCACGATCGAAGAAGGGGGGAAACCACGGCCTAACCCTTAATTATAAGAGCTGGGGACGGTTGAGATGAAACACAAAACCACGGAAGACGAGGGAGTCGTGGGTTGACCACATGGCTTGACTCATCATTAATGGCACTGGGTGGTTCTAACCGACCCATGAATTAATGAAGCATTTAATTAAAACCTTTGTGCGCGTTTCGGATTCCCAAGACATTTTTAACAAGGCAGAATAGGGTTTAAAACCCTATTTGCGAAAAAGGAACGTTACGGGAACAACTTGGCAAGGCCGGCCGACGTCGGCCGGTCTCACCGATCAGTCTCACCGATCGGTCGCACCGATCGGTCTCACCGATCGGTCGCACCGATCGGTCTCACCGATCGGTCTCACCGATCGGTGTCACCGATCGGTCTCACAGATCGGTCTCACCGATCGGTCTCACCGATCGGTCTCACCGATCGGTCTCACCGATCGGTCTCACCGATCGGTCTCACCGCTCGGTCTCACCGATCGGTACCCCGCAAGGAAACCGGATTTTTGGCAAAGGAAGGGACCAAGGGGGGTCTGGGTCATCACAGAGTCCTTCAGGGTCTTGGGGTCCCTACTGAGTATCCTTATACTCGCCCCTGCATGGGCTATGCCCGCATCTCGTTGTGTTAGATGCAGAAAACAGAAAACGATGAACGAGGCATAGTGTATGAGGACTGGACGATACCCGGAGGTGGATCTCATGACGAGTCAGTAACCGGAGTAGACGGATGGACGGACGGACATGGAGTGCTGAGGAGGACATCTGTACCTACCCTTCAGGTAGGATCCGTGGTGGATGATCTATGAGCTGCTTGTCACCTTCCAGCTGTTTTGTCTTTTTCCTTGTACTTTATAGTTGGGATTGAATTTCCCTCCCCCTTTACTTCGAACACTACTTTTGTATTCAGTTTTACTTAGTGTTTTGCTTCTTCATGTTCACTGGTTGTGTTATTTTTCTTTTTATAAAGGCAATGCCTTCCCAGTTATATGGATTTATGCCTTTGGTGCTAGTCTCCAGCCCCTGGCCTATGGAAGGTGGGCTTGGGGTAGTTATGACATGGGCCCCAGGGGACGGTTCATGATAGTAAAGAATATATTATTTCATTTTTCCTTTCCATATATCCATATAATGATTATATAAGTGGATGTGGTTCTGGAAAAGATATACACATGGGTAATGACTCCGAAAAAGGTATTTCAGTATTGAATCGAGCATTAACTATATTGAATAAAATGTTATTTACTATGAACCTAGTGTGGCACTTCCTGGTGATATTATTTAGTTATATCTCATTTTAATTAAAACCATTATGAGATTATCCCTGCATAAAATTTCCAATTTATTCTAATTGTCCCAATAGTTTTGAAATTATACATTATGATTCAAAATATTATGATATAATCTAGTTTATAAAACTATTTAGAAATGGTACCTAGATTAAGTAATGGGAACCATATAAGTTATTATACCCCATGTAAGGATTCCCTATATAGAAAAGTTAAGGATGTTGGGGTTGGGGTTGTAGCTAGAACTGATAACAATATAACCCTTTTAGAGAAACCGACATAGGTTATGAGAAATTTATTTTCCTATATGAAGTAGATTACCAATCCAATTATTGTTGTAACAATTATAGACTTATTCATGTGTCAGTATCATCCATCATTCAGCGGGACACTAAATATATTTCTAACTAAGAAATGGAAACATTCCATAGAGATGATATTTCTAGATCTGGGAAGTAATGAAAATGATAATGTTGTTAAATAAATTTATTGTCTATTAGGGTATTCATACCAAAAGAATACATTTATTGAAAACACTAAGAATGATTTGAAAATAGAGAACATTTAGTGTAATAATTTTAAGGAATTTTTCTTCGATAAATATTTTCTTTGCAAGCAATGAGTGGATTGGGAGAAAAATTATGTATGTCTAAGATAAAAGGATGATGTAAATTCTTCTTAGTATCAATACAAAATTATAATGTTTTAAAGGAATTAAATAGACTACATACAAAATCTGAAGATAAATAATAACATTTTTTATTTTATTAAGATAATACTTCTAAGGAAAATAGTATCTGAAACCTTCATATTATATGAGAACACAATATCACATACTATGAATATAAATAATTAATTATAAAATTCATATGGATTTGAAGGGAAAAAATAGAATAAGAGAAAGATAATGAAAAATATATATAATATGAACTAAGAAAATAACCATTTTCCCCATGAGATAAAAGAGGAATAAAATACCGTAAAACACAATTGAAGGGAATGTGAGATAGCAAAATGTGTTTAGAGAAAGGCATCCATTCTCAAAAAAGTAATGGAATGAATGAATATTCCATTTTTTAGTTATTCAACTATATGGTGGGGTACTATGAAAATTAATTCCCCTAGTACAAATGGAATAATCCAAAAAAAAAGCTAATGTGTTAAGTTCATGTTTATGTTATTATTGCAGACAGAGTGGAATAATTAAAGTGATTGTGTATTTGGAGTCAAGAATATTATTGAAGAAGTATTTTATCAATGATATTCTCATTATAAGAATAATAAAATGTGTTAGGATTATAATTTAGTGGTTTTCTATAATGATTTTAAGTCTTGTGTAGAATGGTAAAAATAAAATTGATTTACTATCTAGATGATCATTTGGGGAAACACGTGATTAGGGATAGATAATCCATAATATATTAATGATGTTGAGATAATAATGATGATGATAAGTTTATGGGTTAATATTGGTGGCCTTGAAATTTTTTAGTTATTAGTGGTTAATGTTATATTTCTTGGAGTTTACAATAAGATCAGATTTACGGAATATAGTCAATTACTTGAGATTAAATTGTTGGAAGCATGCAGGGTTTTATTATGTTTTTTATAGTGATAATGGTATTTAAATATTTGGTATTGGAAATTAAAATATACATTATTTTTTTGGTAAATATAATGTTAAGATGATTTCAGAAAATATTTGACCTTACTTATAAATGTTTTGCACATTGAATTTGGTCAGCAAGATATTGGACGAGTTATTATTAATTAAAGGGATCAATTTGAACTTTGGGTGTTACTATTGATCTCTAGATATTAATGTATTATATTATATGACTCTTTCAAATCATTTTATATTTGTTAAATATTTAGACACATCTGGATGGAATGTCAATAATTTATGGATATTAGGATCTATTAATAGTTAATTTTAGTGCAACATGCATAAAAATACATTTTGGATATTACTTTCATGGGGTAGTGGATGAAGTGTAAATGAAAAAGAATAGTGAAATTATAAAAAAAAAATCTAATGAAATATATATATATATATCATGTATGTATATTTCCTTATATTCAAAATTTAATATATAATTATTCAAAATTATGAGAAAATATTTTGAAAAATTTTAACCTAATACCATCATATATGAAAAATCATACTCTCTTTTAAATCATCATATTTTTATGTTTTTTAGGACATTTTATTTTATTGGATCATTCAACTTCTTGTGATCAGTGATCTCTATCAATATCTATAATTATTTAATATTTTCTTACATGTGTATATCTTCACCTCCTACCAATGTTATCCTACATGGAATCCTAGTTATGTGTTATTCCATAGGACTCTTGTGAATCCCCTTCTCTCTTATCAATAGGATATGTTACTAAACCTTTTTACAATGTGGTTTTTCAAAAATTTATTATATGATTTCAAATTCTAAATTTCAAAGATTAAGATTAAATTTCATGGTTATAACTTATTAAAAGGGGTGTAAACTAATGCCTATAGAATTAAAAGGAGGAACATCAACATTGAAAGCTTATATGACATGAATTAAAAATAATATAACAGAATTAAAAACCCTGATACATGATGATATATTTCATTTTAAATAACATAATTCTCATTGATAGATTTTCAAGCAGACAACACCGAATTTAAATAAAGTTCAATAATTTATTAAAATATACTTATTATTTAGACATGACCATTATAACATATCCATTATGTGTGAGTGTATGAATATAAATAAATAAATTATATTCCATATAATTACATTAATGGTTATAAAATTATTTGGAACAAAATAAAAAACTTGTTAAATGAAAATAACATTTTTCGAAAGAACTTTACTTTTTAAAGGGTGCTTTAGTCACTCTTTCTATAAATATTTTAAAATTATTAATTTCCACATTTAAAAAAATTATTGTAAATAATTAGCTTCATTTTCTTAAATGTACATGTCATAATTATCTTCAGGTTAATTATTGTTATTTTTTCTTAAAATATTTTTTATTAATTGTGAAATATACAGTTCATTATTAAAATCTAACTTTTCATTTAAATTATTTATGAGGTTAAAATTAAAATATATATTTTATATTTATCACCATAAACTACTTCTATAAATATAATATCACATATAACTTCTTACCTTAAAATCATCTAGAAAAAAAATAATGTTGCTCATGCGTACATGTGGATTACTATATCCACATAATAATGTGAATTTTTTTCATTTTATTTTAATATGGATTTTAATAAGGATATATTTGATTAATATAATATTTTTGAATAAAATAATTATTTTTTTTGAATGGTTAATTAAATTTATTTTCATTTCATTCCATTGATTGAAAAAAATAGAAACAACTTTCTTGCGTAAATTCGACCTATAGTCTCCATGAATGGTGTAATCCATTTTTTATCTATAACTTTTATAGATTAAATTAAATAAAAATATAAATAATATCTATGGTATTTATAAAAATTTATATATTATGTAACCATGATCAAAATAAAAGGCCCAAAATTAATAAAGAAAGACACACATGAAAAACTAAGCAATTATCACCTAAAATATTTATATTAACAATGAAATATTTGTAAACAGGTGATAGAATAATATGAGTAAATCATATATGATATAAAATATATGGGTATAGTTCTATAATATATTTATAATAAACCAATATTTATTACACTACAGGATTAAACATGTACTAAGTCATACCTATGGTAAATGTTTTTTATCTTAATTTCCCATCATTGAGAAATATGTCATTTAACACACCTATATTATAATATGTGGTGTATTTATATCCCCATTGACATATAATATCATTAATTTAATTTTTTATCATTTTTATACCTTTATTTATTATTATTCATTCTCAATTGTTACAATTCTATGTACCAAAGTGGTAATGGTTTTAGGATTCAATCTCATGATTTATCAGGTTTTATTATTTTTATACTTTATATGATAGAATTTTATGATATATATCTCAATAAACTAAATTTTTTTATCATTTTCTAGTTATTTCATGTGAATAAAATTTTTATTTCATTTTTTCTCTCTCTAGGTACTTAAGGGTTCAAATGAATATTTTTAATAGAAATCTTCTATAATTTTCACTTCAGTCAAGAACCCATTTTTTTAAAAATTATTGTTTTCTAAAAATGTATTGTATAATTATATTAACAATTATAATATTATTTATTAAATATATTTTAACCTGTTTTTGACCTTTTATAGAATTAATTTTATGTAAAAATCATTTCTTCTTCCAAACAACCATTGTTTATCTAATAATATAAATGTGAAATGAATATTTTTTTATGATATACGACATGTATAGAGTTAACCTCCATCATAATCACTCTTTTATATAAATATTCCTTTATAATAATCAAATATTATTTTAAAATAAAATTATTTTCATAATATTTAGTGAAATTTCAGTTTTAAAAGGATTTATTAATGTAACAAATGAATATTTCACAGAATAATGTGCTTTAATGACAATTTTTTGGTATTTATTTTCATCAGTGAGATCAAAAATTTAATTTACATATTATCTACTAGGTATATATTGTAATGATACAATACTTATTATTTCTCAAAATGATTTATGATTAGTTCGACTATGGATGAACCAGTTTGATACCATTCGTATTACTCTAAATGGTTTATGATTATTCTTATTTATTGGGGTAATTATTTGAATTTCCTATGATAGTTGCTTTAATATGATTTTTTGTTGAATATGTTTCTCCAAATTAATTTGACTAATTCATTGGGCTTAATAATTGATGTTCATGTCTCTTTATAACCCCATGAAGGATCGGTAGGTCTCATGAGGCAATCTATCATGGGTATTTACCCACATATATAATATTTCTTATTATGAATACTTGACTATATTTTATTTATGTTTATCATAATTAGTTAAATCTTTATTATATTATTAATTAATGTTCCATGAGACAATATGATTAGTTATAGTATCCTTCGTTATTTTACAATATCATGTGATTATTCAAATAGAATTTTTAAATAATAATATATTCCTTTATAATGATACTCAATGTTGATGTTATTGAATAAATGGAATTTGTTGCATCTATTTAACTAAACATATTGATTAATCCTTAATCATGATACATTCCACAATACCCATACCGTTAATTAGAATTTGAGCTCACACATTTCTTATGTTTCTTTCTACATGATTCGATTATTTTTATTGTGAATGATATGTATGGTTATACAAGAGGAAATAATCATGAACATTAAGAAAATACTATTTTTTAGTTTATGTTTTTAATAGTAATTTGAGATTAAAGTATATATATCTTTTGGAGAGAATAATAAACTATATGGTCCATTTGGACGTGATTACTTATATCTTCTTCCAAATAATTAATGTACCCATAGACTCTAGGATACTAGGGTTGGGATCTTTAAAATCATATCAAAATAACTAGGAATTTTTTGAGATTTTTCTTGAAAGGTAGGGTTTTGTAAAAAAATACAATTTTCTTGATACATGTAATTTTTATGACAGTATAAATGTATGAAAATGAACTATATGTTTATTAAATATATTATATAAATAATATAAATTTAATTAATAATAATATTCTATTTAAAATATTTATAAAATTTATAAATCCTATATCCAACATTTTGTTAACTAATTTTAATCCTACTTTTATAAACAATTTATATTCAATTTTTTATTGAAATTTGTTATATTGTATGTATATTAGGTTTTTTCCTAATATGAAATCCTCATTACATTTATTTATTTATAATATATCAATTAATCTCATTAAAATATATATCTAATATTGTCTTCTCTTATATATAAACTTAATTCATAAAAATGTTATTTATCAAAAACAATTTTAACATGATTAAGTGTATTTATTTAAAATATAATATTTCAAAACAAAATGAATGTTATTTTTTATATTTATATATAAAAATAAATTTTAATTATACAATTATTTAAAAGGGAAAAACTTAAAAAAATCAAAATTTAATTACTATGGATAAAAAATAATTATCACGGTGAAAGTAATAGATGTAAATTGATTTTAACCAACAAGAAATACATAAAAAATTTAAAAATATAAAATTAATGTAATGGATGATATTTATATTGATCAATACATTTTTTCCAAAAAATATCTATTATGAAGAATTAAAACCTTGAAAAATGCATCACAATTTTGAAAGATGATTAGGTGTTTCGAAAAGATCATTTACTTTAATATATTAAAACATATAACTTAAACCCTTAAAATATACCATTCACTTAGAACTAATCCTTTAAATCAAAAAATTTATACTCCATATAACCTAATCTAATAAAAATAATCCCTTCTTCACTCATGGTTAGCCTAATCCCTTTCAATTCACAGAGACATTCAAATAAATTTGACTCCCCTATTGGAGTGTTATCCAATACTTTCTTTTATTCATAATTATCTTCATTAATATTTATTCAATCCAAAATAATATAATAATATTTATAATATTTATATAATTTATTTATTATTATTATTTTTCTTATTTATAAATATACTCCATCAATTAGGAATTACAGAATAGTTGTTCATGCATTGTGTTGACTGATGCCTCCAAAATATTACTTGTATTATATTTCCATGTTGCCTAATTTGTATGGTTCTATGTATGGTATTAAAATATAAATATGACATTAATTATATCACTAATTCTCTTTTATGTAAAATTTTATAACCAAATAATGATATGATTAATAAAAAATCATTGTCAATTTAATCTTTTAAAACAATGGTACTTAAAGGATAATCCATTAATAAAATTGTTTAATATTTTCATGTACATTACCTATTCATATACCACCATGAAATTATGATATATAAAAATCATAAAAACTAAATAATATCATTATTCTTCTGATATAATTATAATACAAAAAAAACACCTCATAATAATTCATTACGCCATGGTACATTCATGTTTTGGTCTGTTTAACCACCTACATGAACTGTACATTGCATTTATATCACTGAAGAACATGAAAAATTATTTATCATCATAATTTTAAGTAAATATGTAAATAACTATTTTTTAGTTCAAGAGTCAATATACTAGTATCTAATTAATCAATTATGGAAACAACATTTTTTCATCAAAAATCACTAAAACAAGTTTATAGTTCACTACATCTTCATGGATAATTTTTAAAATAGGCCTGAATGGAATTTTTAAAATCATAAATCATTATAAATAATATACCAAATTAAATTGAATTACCTTTTAATAATTTTCATTGTAATAAGAAAGAATAAATACACCACAAATAAGAAACTATTAAAAATGATAACAACAATAAACACTGATGTACAAAATTTTAATTATTTGTGTAGATAAGGAATATACATGAAAAATATGAATGAACATATATATGAGTAAGGTTTTGAATTAAATGATTAAGATATATATTTTTATGATTCATGTTATAAATGTATTTCTGTATAATTTTGGACTAAAGTAAAGGATTCTCCATCTGAATTTATTCTCTTTGTGACATATTTTCATTATGAAAGTAATTTATAATATGTGGTGTATATTCATCCTATTTGATATGTTATATAATGAAATTAAACTATTCATCATATTTCATGGTTATTTTTAATGAATATATTTCATGATATTGTGATATTATTTCTACCCAATCCTTGGGTGGGCTTTCCCCATCTCAATTTTCATTCTTTGGGACTCATGTTATAATCACAACCTATTTTGATTTGTTTGTAACAAAGATTTCCCTGGAAGAATTTTTCAATGTATCCCATGAAATTGGGGTATTAAAAGATTTATATTATTATTGTTATATAAAATTATTTTGGTTCAGGATTTACATTTTCTATGGAGTAAAACCCATATTTTGTTTTTGTAAAGTAAGATTTTCTTTAATATCCTAGGACATACATCCCTATCAATATATTGTTATTTGGATGCGTCCATCGATCATATGCACTTAGGGATAATCATCCTGAAATGGAATGATATATAATTTACTCAATCATTATATTGATACTTGATGATTGGGCCTTAGAATACTCACCTAAAAATACAATCCCATTGGAGTTTATTTGGAATATTCACACACACTAAATAAACCATGATTCATCTTACCATTTCATTTGTATCATACCAATTTAATCTATTGAATCCAATTACTATCTTCTATATATTACCCAGTACATTCTAAGTACCCCCAAAACTATTTTTTTTGTTATGTGTACTTCATGTTACAATTATAATACCCTATAGATTCCAAGGTGATTAAGATACTTATCTAAGACATCCAAATTGTTCTATAAATTGTGGAAGTATTTTATTTATGTATTTCATTAATATATGGATATTTTAGTTTTATTTAGTAAGAGGTTCCGTATAGAATCATATGAATGTTCTTGATAATAATATTGGTAAATGAATTAGACATAATAAAGTAATGGGTGAGCCCAAAATTATATAGTCTCTTAATTCATCGATAGGTATCATGTAATAGACTAATAAGGGGTTTGGTGTGTACCTCTTCCCATGATAGTGATGTTTCCCAGAACAAGGCATTGAAAACATTTCTTTTTTGTTCAGCATCTATTTTTCCACTATAATGATATAAATGATTAAGGTAATATATGTTTTCATTTATTATCTTGTATATAGAAGGACATAAGTTTTAGCTAATTATGTATTCATGTTTTTTATTTATTTCCGGTATATAACTAATTCGTTTTTTATGTTATATAATCTTCCGATATATGTTTCTCCATGTTGAGAATCTGAACTCAGCCTTAATTTTTCCATTCTTCACATTGGATAGTGGAAAAGTCACAATAACATCATTATATTTTTTTCATGGATATAGAACCCATATAATTCTAAATTCTATAACCCTAAACTAGGGCATCACATTGATATATATTAATAACTATAATCAGAAAATAATAAAATACAACCTCATTGTAAATTCAAAAACTGTATAGAATAAATGAATTATCAATAGAATTTTGAAGCCACACACCAAATCTCTTAAAGAAAGATCTAAAGGACTATCTATTGAAAATAAAAACTATAGTTGAAACATTTTTTTGAACGATGAAAAATGAGATATATATTTTATTTTAAAAATAAACATAAAAACACATTTAAATCGATTTATGAATAAGAAATTTTAATACGCAATGCTTCCATAATCCATTAAACATGTATATATTTAGGCACACTCACATATTTATATTACACTCATTGAATAAATTCACATATCATCTTTTGAATAGGTATATATATATAACCATGTATATATGTATAATAATCATTATTATTTAAAACCAATTCTGATGATTTTATCACTACTTGGAATTTCAATTTAAACATAAAATGATAGAAAAACTGTTGAACCCTCTATGAATCTAGTTGTTGTATTATATTCTGATAATCCCAATTATGTTTTTTTTATTATGATTATTTATAGTTTGATAATTCCTATTGTTAATAATGGTTCAATACTTTTTATTTGTGTACTTCAGGCATATATTCATTTGTTATACTATTCATATTATGATCAATGAATTTGGTTAAGATATGATCCATTATTTTATGTTTAATATAAGTCTTTCGTTATTGGATATATATATATATATATATATTATGACATAACCCATTCTACCAAAAGAATTCTTAACCAGGCAAGTGGTCACCATTACAGAACAAGTCTACCGATACATGAAGGTCACCGTTACAGAACAAGCCTACCGATATATGAAGGTCACCGTTACAAATCAAGAATACCGATAAATGAAGGTCACCATTATAGACCAAGCCTACAGATACATGAAGGTCACCGTTACATCAAGTCTACCAATATGTTAAGGTCACCGTTATAAAAAGTCTACTGATACGGGAAGGCTACCGATACAAGTCACCATTATGCATGTCTACCGATACAGAGTTACCACTACCGTTACACGGAAGATCACTGGTACATCAAGCCTACCACTACCGATGCAATAAATCTTACCGCTACCAAAGTCTACTGACAGACATGAAGTCTACTGATATAAGGGTTACCGGTGGAAAGGCTATCATTACACAAAAAGCTACCGATACTCAGACCTACCGATACACAAGGCTATCGATATCCAAAGCTACAGTTCCAGGGACAGAACCCGACGCTGCTTTAATTTTCTTATCATTATTTAATCTAACCAACGGTCATATCAGGTATATTTTAATGCACTGACATTTATTTAATTTGTGTTGTTAGATGTCAGGGAACCATACCTCATACCTGCAAAAAGGAAATCATTTCTATTTCCAGAGCTCGTGCTTTAAATAAGAGATGCTCCTGCTGCTAAAAATGGGTGAAAAAGAAATAAGAGCATGTGACAAAAATAAGAAGGTGCTGAAACGTGTGCATGCAAAGAGAAGACTGGACACACCAGTATACATACATACATTCTTGCATACCTGTGAAGATCCAAAAAAAATAGAACATCAACACGAGAACTTCATCGACTACATTTTTCTCTATCTGTGAACATGGATGTCAAGCAGACGATACTCTGTTTTTCAAAAAAAAATTAAGAGGACTCATAACCATTTATGATCAAATTTGAAGGAGTCCATAGCTACACTGCAATCACTAGAGCCATTCTTAACTCTATATCTTGCTCAGTGATTTACTATTTACATTTTGAGCAGTGTGTGTCATCAACTATATTTTATACACACATTGTCTTCTGTACTTTAACTGGAGGATCTTTAAATCCTCATCCAACTCTTTACATCTTTTATTTTCCACTGTGGATAGTGGTAGAGGTCGTGGGTTACCTGGAAAGCTGGATTCGCTGTTGTTTTGTTTCCCATGTTGAACTGTGTTAGAGGTCATTGACAGAGACAGTTGTAAACTGTTATGAACCCCAATCCAGGGTGTGGATACAATTTATATAAATTGTTGAGAGGACTAAGTCTCAGCTTGAGACTGAACCTATTGGTCATATCTTCTGTGCTTTATTTAGTATTATCTAAATCCTTTTATTCCATTTCCAAGTTCTTTAAAACTTAAACTGTTTTTCAATGTTACTCTGATAATTGAATTAGCAAGTGTCTGCATTATTTGTAAATCATTAGGTTAGTTTCAAAAGCTAATCTGATCTTTTGATTAGAATAACTGGGAATTAATCAATCCCTTGAGAACCTAATTGAAAGTTTTCATTAATTCAAATTCACTACAATTCAATTAGTTTTTTAAATTGGGGGATTTTGGTAGAAGATTTTAAACAGAAATTTTAATTGGAACTCAATTCACCCCCCCTCTTGAGTATCCACTCTGACCAACATTTGGTATCATAGGTGCTTAAAATATTTTCTGAAGTACTCTGTTTTTCAACTGTGATTTTAGTTGTATTTTAATGTTCTTAAAATTTCTTTTATTTCTAAATTTTTATCTCTTAAAAATTTCTACATTAACCTAGTTATCATGGATAACAGACTTGAAGGTGTTGCTACTAATAGACCACCATTTTTCAATGGAAAAAACTATGCTTAGTGGAAGATTAAAATGAAAATTCATTTAGAAAGCATGGGTTTTGATATTTGGACTGCCATTGAATCAGAATATAAAATTCCTACTACTGTTAGATCTAATTGGAATGAAGCTACTAAGACAGCCTACAATAATAATTGAAAAGCTATGAATGCTCTGTATTGTGCTTTAGGAGATGAGGAATTTAATAGAATATCTGCTTGTAAGACTACACATGAAATTTGGGATACCATGTGTGTTTCTCATGAAGGAACAACTAACGTTAAGGAAATGAGATCGAACACCTATACTGTTTAATATGATAATTATAAGATTAATTGTGATGAACCCATTTCTGATATGTTTCTCAGGTTTAACGAAATTTTCAACACAATGATCTCACTGGGAAAGGATGTTCCATCAATGGAGTAGATCATGAGAATTTTGATATGCCTACCTGAAAGATGGTGGGTCGCATCTATTTCAATTAGAGAATCTTGTGATATTGGTGAACTTCCAGTTAAGGAACTTATTGGTAAGTTGATGATGTATGAAGAAGATATTAAGGAAAACAAAGAAGAAGAAGATGAACCAAAAAGGAAGTCAGTTGCCTTCAAGAATTCTACTTCAAAGAACAAGGATAATGAGAAATGTCAAGCTGTAAGTGATAGCTCAAGCTGTGAAGAATGTGAAAGTGCATCTAATAGTGTTGCAGAAATGGCTCACATATCCAAAATATTTAAGAAGTTTTATCGGAAAAAGATGTTTTTCAGAAAATCAAATTATAAAGGTAAGTATGACAACAAGGGACACTGTAAATAGGACTGGAAGAAATCTGACAAGTCTGATGAAGTTGTCTACAATTAATGAAAAAGAAAAGGACATATAAAAGCAGACTGTCCAAAACTGAAATACAAGAAGAAGTATGAGTATAAGGACAATATGTATAGGAAATCCATGAAGGCTACTTGGAGTGCTTCTGAGGATAGCTCCAGTGAATATGAAGCTTCTGAAACTGAAATCAGAAATAAGGAAAACATGTGTTTTATGACAAACAACTCTGAGGTAACATCTGAAAGTCCTGCATTAAATTCTTATTATTCTGAAGATGATTCTGATTCTGAAAATATGTCAAAATCTGAACTATTTGAATACTGTGATATGTTGGTGGAAACCTATAATGATCTGAAAGAAAAATAAAATGGTTTAAAGAAATGGTATTCTTTAACTATTAAACATAAATCTGATCTTGACATAGAAATGGAAAATAATTCTCAGTTACTTAAAGAAAACACTGAACTGAAATTGTCAAATGAGAAGCTTAGGAAGGATTTAGAAAAGTTCACAAATGGAAAAGATAATCTTACTCAAATTCTAGGTAAGAAGATTGCACCTAGATATACTACTGGTATAGGATACCAACGTGGACAAAGAACAATTACCAAAACTTGATTTGTTCCTAAATCTGGACAGAATGTAGATAGTTATACTTCTGGAAGTTCATATGTTTCAACTAGTTATATTCATAGTTATGGATCTAATAAGGTTTATCTGTCTAAATCTATTGATTCTGCAAACATTATGAGACCCATATGAAAAATTTGGGTACCTAAAGTTTTATTGGCCAACCTGTCTGGACCCATGAAAATCTGGGTACCAAAATCATTTCCTATCTAAATCTATTTTGTAGGGAACCTGCTTAAAGAGCTCCTGTAGAAAGACCTGGTACATGGACAGTGGATTTTCAAGACATATGTCAGGAGACTTCTCGTGCTTTAAAATCTTAGTCAGAGTTGATGGAGGGTTTTTCACCTTTGGTGATAATTCAAAAGGGAAAATCATCAACTTAGGCGAGATTGGTAACACTGACTCAGTATTAATTTCTAATGTTCTATTTGTTGATGGACTTAAATATAATTTACTAAGTATTTCTCAATTATCTGATGATGGTTTTAATGTTAAATTTGAAAATTATTCTTGCAATGTTTTTTTCTAAAAATTATTTAGTATTTTCTGCCTTGCGAAATGAAAATGTCTATGTTGTTGATTTAAATTCATTAGCTATGAAAAATATTACTTGTTTAAATTCTTTTCATAATGATTCTTGGATTTGGAATAGATGATTAGGACACTGCAATGTACATTCACTTAGAAAACTTACTAGGAAGAACTTAGTTAGAGACCTACCAAAACGTGAATTCCCAGGAGATAAAGTTTGTAATCCCAGTACAAAGGGAAAGCAACATAAAGTTTCTTTCAAATCAATGAAATAAGTGTCAACTTCTCAACCTCTCGATTTGGTTCACATGGATTTGTTTGGACCTTCTAGAGTTTATAGTTTAAATGGGAAGCACTATGTCTATGTTCTAGTAGATGACTATTCTAGGTATACTTGGGTATATTTTTTAGCTCACAAAAGTGACGCATGTTCTTACTTTGTTAAATACTCCATGTCTTTAGAGAACCTTAGTGGACTTAAGATAAAAACCATGAGAAGTGATCATGGTCGTGAGTTTTAAAATCATGAGTTTGAATCCTACTGCTCACCCAATGGCTATAGTCACAATTTCTCTGCCCCTAGGACACCTCAACAAAATGGTGTAGTAGAAAGAAGGAATATAAACCTTCAGGAAATTTCCAGAACCATGCTCAATGAGTATGACCTACCTGTTTATTTTTGGGTTGAAGTTGTCAATACAGCTTGTTATATTTTCAATAGAGTCTTAATCAGACCTGTTCTTAAGAAGATCCCTTATGAGTTGTGGAACCACAAGAAACCTAAGGTTAACTACTTCAGAGTTTTTGGTTGAAAAGTCTTTATTCATAATACTAAAGATAATCTTGACAAGTTTACATCCAAGAGTGATGAAGGAATTTTCCTAGGTTACTCTATTTCTAGTAAAGTCTATAGAGTTTTCAATAAGAGAACAAAATGTGTGGAGGAATCTGTTAACATTAAATTTTATGAAACTGATCCACATGAACCTAAGACCTCTCTTGAAAATCATGAAGATAATCTCTCTGTTTTGAACCTTAATGATAGAGACAGTGGACCTATAGTTAAAAAATCCAGTTCTGGAAATTTTCCCAAGCATGCTTCTGTTGACTCACATCCTGTTGATGAGCCTGAAATCTCTAGCCCCACCTTTTTGAGACCAACTAGGATTCTGAAGAACCATCGCTTAGATGTTTTTGTAGGTAATATGGATAGAGGAACACGACTAGAGATTCTCTAAGAAATCAGGTTGAACATCAAGCTTTTCTTTCACAGTTAGAACCTAAAAATATCAATGATGCTATCAATGATGAATTTTGGGTAATAGTTATGCAAGAAGAACTAAATCAATTCGAAAGAAATAAAGTCTTGAAATTAGTAGAAAGACCTAAGGACACTTTAAACATAGGCACAACGTGGGTGTTTAGAAACAAAGTTGATGAATCTAGAAATATCATTAGAAACAAAGCTAGACTAGTTGCACAAGGTTACAATCAAGAAGAAGGAAATGACTATGAGGAAACCTTTTCACCTGTAGCTAGATTAGAGGAAATTTTGATCTTACTTGCCTTTGCATCACATCTGAATTTCAAGTTATATCAAATGGATGTAAAAAGTGCTTTTCTAAATGGTTTTATTGTTGAAGATGTTTTTGTGGAACAGCCACCCTGTTTTTCAAATCCTCACCTTCAAAATCATGTTTTTAAACTTTCTAAAGCTTTATATGGTTTAAAACAAGCTCCAAGAGCTTGGTATGAAAGAATTACAAATTTTCTTATTTCAAAAGGATTTACAAAAGGAATTTCTGATCCCACACTTTTTATAAAAATAATTTCAAAAGATGTTTTAATAGTAAAAATCTATGTTGATGATATTATTTTTGGATCTTCGAAAAATTCTTTATGTACTGTTTTCTCTAAGGTTATGCAAAATGAGTTTGAAATGAGCTTAATGGGAGAGATTAAGTACTTTCTTGGATTTCAAATATTTCAAACTAATCATGGTATTATTTTGAATCAAAGTAAATATACTAAGGATTTATTAAAACATTTTGGTTCGGATATTATTAAGGGGAGTGATACACCTATGAGTACCACCTATAAATTGGATATTGATGAAACTGGTAAATCAGTAGATCAAACTAAGTATAGAGGTATGATTGGGAGATTACTTTATCTTACTACTAGTCAACCTGATATTATATTTAGTGTTTGTATGTGTGCTAGATTTCAAGATGACCCTAAAGAGTCACACTTATTTGCTGTTAAAAGGATTTTCAAATATCTTAAATACAATGCCAATTTGGGGCTGTTTTACCCAAAAGAACAATCATTTGATTTAATAAGTTATTCAGGTGCTGACTTTGCTGGATGCAAGTTAGATAGAAAGAGCACATCTGGAACATGTCATTTACTAGGAAAGTCCCTAGTATCATGGTGTAGTAAGAAACATAACTGAGTTTCATTATCTACTGTTGAAGCAGAGTATATAGCTGCTGGTAGTTGCTGTGCATAGATTATGTGGATGAAACACACATTATTGGACTATGGATTTGAGTTTAAACATGTTTCAATTAACTATAATAACACTAGTGCGATCAACATCTCAAAGAACCCTGTGTCTCACTCTAGAACCAAACACATTTATGTTAGACACCACTTTATAAGATATCATTATCAAAGAGGTGATATAAATCTTGAATTTATAGGCACTGAACTCCAATTAGCTGATATTTTCACTAATCCATTAAAATTAGAAAGATTATGTTTCATTAGACACGAATTGGGAATGATAACTTACTCTTAAACCATTAGGATAAACCTCGCCGTTAGGATAAACCTCACTATTAGTATAAACCTCGCCGTTAGGATAAACCTCACCTTTAGGATAAACCTCACCATTAGGGTAAACCTCACCATTAGGATAAACCTCACCGTTAGGATAAACCTCTCCGTTATGATAAACCTCACCATTAAGATAAACCTCACCGTTAGGATAAACCTCATTGTTAGGATAAACCTCACCGTTAGGATAAACCTCACTGTTAGGATAAACCTCACTGTCAGACCTCATCATTTAAGGACACCTCACCGGTACATCTCTCGCGCCGTTTTAAATTTTCGTATTAAGGCCGAGACCCTGAATTTTTTTAATATAAGATTTATTTTATATGTGAATCCTAAATGATATTAAACCTGACTCTAGACATTACTCAATCACCGTGAACCCGTTTGTTCGAATACCTCCTACCTAAACCTCTCAAGCTTGCAAAACCCTATGCCTCAGAATCTGAAATGGCCCATGTGAAGCGACCCTCAATGGATGAAGGGAGTGATGCACCGCAAGCTAAGAAGCATAAAGTAACCAATGCTAGTTCCAGTAGAAGAAGTAGAGATGTTTTTCGAAGGAATCTCGTGAATCCACATTTATTGAAGCGAGAAATTGTATTGGAAAAGGAATTATGTGCAGCATGGCTGCTCAAAAGCAAGTCCTTGATTCTAAAGGTTTTACAAGAACACAGATGGCTCGAATGCTTCATGAACAATAATGAACTGTATCATCCAACACTGGTAAAAGAGTTTTATGATTTTGTTTGTTTTGAGACATCAGAGGAGGCAAATATGATGATTTCCTTTGTGAATAGTCAAACATTATTGTTTTCATCAGTTCAATGGGATGATAACCTTAAGGTTCCTCATAGTGGTGATTATGGATTTTATTCAAAATCCATACCTACTGCTAGGGACTTTTTCAAATAAGAGTATGCCTTTTTAGAATTGACAATAAATGGAACTCCTAGAAAGGACTTTTCTATAGAGATAACATGATAGGATAAAATAATTTTCAAGTTCATCCAGCATGTTATTAGTCCAAGGAGAGGAGATTTTTCTACCCTCAGATTTCAGGATGTTTATTTTTTGTATCTGTTAATGCATGGAGTAAAGGTGAATTTATGCATACTGCTAATGATTTAGATTGAGGATATGACTAGACCAAATTCTATGTCCAATGCACTTTTCTTTTCAAAATTGATTTCTATTGTGTTAATGGAAAAGGAGGAAGCAGGACCTCAAGATGGAACTGTTGTAGTTAAGGACAACTTTTTCCTCACCAAGACTGTCTGTAAGTTTATGAAAGTCAGCTGGAACCCTTGGATGAAATCATGGGTTAATGATGATGGAAAAATCTATGATAAGTACACTCTTATGGATCATCCTTCTAGACCAAAGGATGTGAGGGATCCAGGTCTTGGACCAGATGAGCCAGATCCGGTCTATAGTGAAAATGAAGCTGAAGCTGAGGAAGAAGAGACACCAGTTGAGGAAGGAGGAAACCCAGATTTACCTCCTAGTCCTATTCCCCAAAACATTTCCTATGGAGCATCTAGCCCTCCAAAAGAACTACCAAGTGGAGAAACTATTCTAAAGGACAATGAAACTGAGACCAAAAAAGAAGAAGAAGCATATCAGTTTGTTGTCCAAGACACCTCTGAAGAGGATGAGGCAACCCATTCAAATCATATTGCTCATGTAGAGAAGAAGGCTTCTAGTGAAGCAGATGATGAGGAAAATGAAGAAGAAGAGCTCAGTTTGAGCTCTCTGATAGATAGTACAGTCAAGAAAGTTCTTGACCAGGAAGCAAAAGTAGCATCTGTTGATGAGAGAGTCCTTGAGCCATCAGAACAAATGGCTATTGAATCTACTGTAGTTACAGAGGAAATTATAAAATTACCTCAAGCAGAACAGTTGGAAGAGGTTCCTCAGGTGAATGCTCTAAAATAGGGGGGCATCTTGGTTCAGTATCAGTGTTGTATGACATTGAAGGTTGGACATCAGATCCATGATACATGGTTCTTGGAATTAATTAAGAAGACTCTGATGAGGAATACCATCCCCAAAAAGAATCGGTTATCCTACCTTTTGTGGCTGAGAATTTGGAAACCAAGGAGGACCGTGAGTCCTTAAAGGCTGAAATGAAAGAAACACTGAGCAAATCAGTGGCAGATTTGAAGAAGAGCCTGGTTGATTAAATGAGAAGTGTGGAGCAATCCCTGGAGCTATCTATGGGATGTGTTGTTTCTCGTCCATTGAAAGGAATGATGGATGATGTTAAAGTATGCCATACTCAAATTGAGAGTTGGACAGGAGCTGTGGTGGCTCTAAGACAATTGATTGCTTCATTAACTCCCATGAACAGCTCTCAAACCCAGGTGCATACTGATATAAAATATATCAAAGAAGTAGTCAAGCAGTTTGTGGAAGTTTTTTAGGCTTTTAAGACATCAGTCAAAGAACACTTGAATAGTCAAGATGAACTTGTTCAGAAGGTGGTTAGTAATCTTACACAATCATTCAAGGAGACAGTAGCTTTCTCAGTTAAACCCCTTCCCTCATCTAGCTCCACTGTGAACCTTGACTAGTTCAGAACTGTTATCCAGGAAGAGTTGGATAAGGCCAATACCAGTGGCTTTTCAGATACTCAGATCCTTTCTACCACTAGGGAAGTTATTATTTTTGTTTGTGATCACCTACGGGCAGCTACTGCTTCTCAAGAGGCAATCAAAAATAAAGTGGATGCTTATTTTGAGAAGGTCTATACCAAGCATCAAATGAACAACCATTTCAAGCTCTTGCAGGAAAATATAAAGTTGCCTCCAGTGACTCAGGCTTTCAGAGATTAGGTTAGTAAGCTCAGAGAGCTTTCTCTTGCCTTGGATAAATTCATTGAAAATAGAGATGATTTTGTGTCTGTAATGGAGAGAAGAGGGAGCATTGTTATGGATTTCAGGAACATGTTGCTACCCTTCTTGCATGTGGATGCCAGACCTGTGATTATACAACCTGCACTTCCTGCCTCTGCCTCTGGGAGTACACCTCAGTTGACTCCAGTTCAGGCTATTCGCAGCTTGATACCTATGATCCAACAGAAGAGCACAGATTTCAGATCTGGTACAGTTTTAGTGGAAGACCCTCCAGTTGTTCATTCAGCTATTCCTAAGCCATCTACTCAATCTGAACCTACACCCTCTTCTGATCCTAAGGGAAAGACTCCTGTTCAAGAGGATGATTGAGTGGTTCTGAATGTATTTAATTGGATTCACTTGTATTTTTTTTTTGTAATCCTGACTTTCTCAGTTTGTACCGCTTGTACCTAAATGGAAATTTACTCTTTCATTGTATACTTTACTGTGTTTATGTTTCCTTACAATCTCTTCACTTTTAGACTATCTTTTCTCGGATCCTATCCTTCTTTTTATTAATCACAAAGGGGGGGAAAATAGGAGACAAACACGAGACATAAGAACTGGAATTTTTTATGGGGGGAGAAAAATGAGAATTTTGGTTTAAAGTTTTTCTTAGGAAATTTTTTGTCCTCTGGTATTATTTTAATATTCTTAATACTTTGGCATATGTTGTGATTATCAAAAAGGGGGAGATTTTTTAACCTTCTGGGAATCTAGTTGTTGTATTATATTTTGATAATCCCAATTATGTTTTTTTATTATTATTATTTATAGTTTGATAATTCCTATTGTGAATAATGGTTCAATACTTATTATTTGTGTATTTCAGGCATATATTTATATGTTATACTATTCATATTATGATCAAATAATTTGGTTAAGAGATGCTCTATTATTTTATGTTTAAATAATTCTTTCATTACTGGATGTATATATATATATATTATGACTTAACCCATTCTGCCAAAAGAATGATTAACCAGGAAAGTGGTCATCATTACATAACAAGTCTACCGATACATGAAGGTCACCATTATAGAACAAGCCTACCTATACATGAAGGTCACCGTTACAGAACAAGCCTACCGATAGATGAAGGTCACCGTTACAGAACAAGCCTACCGATACATGAAGGTCACCATTACATCAAGTCTACCGATAGGTGAAGGTCACCGTTATAACAAGTCTACCGATACAGGAAGGCTACCGATACAAGTCACTGTTATGCAAGTCTACTGATACAGAGTTACTGCTACCGTTACACGGATGATCACCCGTACATCAAGCCTACCGCTTCCGATGCAATAAAGCTTACTGCTACCAAAGTCTACCGACAGACATGAAGTCTACCGATAGAAGGGTTACCGATGGAAAGGCTACCGTTACACAGGAAGCTACCGATACTCAGACCTACCGATACACAAGGATACTGATATCCAAAGCTACCATTCTAGGGACATAACCCAATGCTACTTTAATTTCTTTATCTTTATTTAATATAACCAACGGTCATATCGGGTATATTTTAATGAACTGACATTTATTTAATGTGTGTTTTTGGATGTTAGGGAACCGTACCTTGTACCTTCAAAAAGGAAATCATTTCTGTTGTCAGAGCTTGTGCTTTAAATAAGAGATGCTCCTGCTACTAAAAATGGGTGAAAAAGAAATAAGAGCATGTGAAAAAATAAGAAGGTGCTGAAATGTGTGCATGAAAAGAGATGACTGGACACACCAGTATACATACATACATTCCTGCATACCTGTGAAGATCCAAGAATGAAAAAGAGAACATCAACATGAGAACTTCATCGACTACATTTTTCTCTATCTGTGAACCTGGATGTCAAGCAGATGATACTCTATTTTTCAAACAAAAATCAGAAGAGGACTCAGAACCGTTTCTGATCAAATTCGAAGGAGTCCAGAGCTACACTGGAATCATTAGATCCATTCTTAACTCTACATCTTGCTCAATGATTTACTATTTACATTTTGAGCAGTGTGTGTCATCAGCTGTATTTTACACACACACAGTCTCCTGTACTTTAACTGGAGGATCTGTAAATCCTCATCCAACTCTTTACATCTTTTATTTCCCACTGTGGATAGTGGTAGAGGTCGTGTGTGACCTGGACAACTATATTTTCTGTTTTTTTGTTTCCCACGTAGAACTGTGGTAGAGGTCATTGACCTGGACAGTTCTAAACTGTTATGAACCCCAATCCAGGGTGTGGATCCAATTTATATAAATTATTGACAGGACTAAGTCTTGGCTTGAGACTGAAACTCTTAGTCATATCTGTTGCGCATTATTTAGCCTTATCTAAAACCATTTATTCCGTTTCCAAGTGCTTTAAAACATAAACTATTTTTCAAAGTTACTTTGATAATTGAATTAGCAAGTGTTTGAATTATTTGTAAATCATTAGGTTAGTTTTAAAAGCTAATCTGATCTTTTGATTAGATTAACTGGGAATTAATCAATCCATTGAGAACCTAATTGAAAGTTTTCTTTAATTCAAATTCACTACAATTCAATTAGTTTTTTAAATTGGGGGATTTTGGTAGAATATTTAAAACAGAAATTTTAATTGGAACTCAATTCACCCCCCCCCCTCTTCAGTATCCACTCCGACCAACAAAAACATAATGGTAAATTGAGTATTTCCATTCCAAACTACAATACACTCAAATATTTATAAAAACCACTTTAGTAAAATTATTTGGAAATTTAACCAAACACATAGTGTTCATGAATATTTAATGTATATTTTTCTTCTATTTTCTATTCGATAAATCTATTCCATTGAAATTAAAATCATGTAAATCAAGATTTTCTTTTCACATAATCCATGGTTATATTTAATATTATCATTTATATCCAAAAAAATAAGAAATTAAAAGCATATAAATTCATTTTTCTAGAATATAAAGGCCAAATGAAAAGTAAATACTTACTCAAATAGATTTTACATGGTCTCTAAACTTAATTGAGGTGTTAATATACTATGAATAGGACAAAGAAACCTCTATGTCTAAGTATATAAATTAAATCCAGATCTATAATAAATAAAAACCAAAAATCACACCTAGTGATTGGCTATGATAACGAATATATTAGTATGTAGTAGAGAACAAAATATAAAGGAGGAAGGATAGAAGAAGAACATTAACATTGGAGTATCTAGTGAATCTTCTAAAAACATGATTAATTTTCAAGAGTGGCAATGTAGTGGAGAGGGATAGTGGTGATAGGTGTGATAAGTATTCAAGAAAAAATATGGGGAGGGATAGGGGAAGGGGGTTAGATTTTAAGTTAAAATAGAAAAGGGTACTTTTGAATATTTCATTTTAGGTTTATTTTGATAATTACATAGTCTATACATGGATTACCAAAATGCATGCCCCCATCGTGAGTCCCAAACAGGACACACTAGGAATACAACATGGGCCAGTAATGTTGTCATAAAAACCATTTTACAATCCTAAAAACCTTTTTTTTTTAAATTTCATATTCATAAACCTGACTTGTGTACAATTATTACAAACCGTGCGGTATACATAATAAATGGACATTTTTTCTGTTCTTCAAAAAATATAATGGCCCTGAAACATATGTTTAAAAAAACGTTCCAATAAAAAAATAAATTGATATCTAAATTATAGGTTGGATTCAAATCTAAATAGTATAATAACATTTAATTATATTAATATAATTTATTTAATCATTATTTCATTGATAGAATGGATTGTAGAAGGTATAAGAAGATTAGAATTAAGATATCTCTGTTGAGAACATTACTTATCTATTGGGATGTCTACCTTTTGGTCACACATTATGTCTTCATATCATTGTCTTTTGGAATGACCAAGGATTATAGGACATGTGTAGAGATAAAGATAGACTATTGTGGTTTTTTTCTAGAGGTAGAGAAAGAAGATGATTTGCAAAGTAGGCTTGTGATAAGTTGTATTTATAATTGTGGGGAGTGACATTTTTGATATAAAATAATGGGAATTCCACTATTATATGGTTAAAAGTGTATATCCAAGATCATGGATGTTTACTGATAGGGAGAAGTGATTTTTTTATCCTTTTTCATAATATTATTTCTTTCATTTTAATCATACTATGTTTGTAGTTTAATACAGATCATCTCTTCATGCTTCCTATCATCATTTATCAAACATGAAAAATGAAATAGGAACATGAAACAATGATATACATGGTTTAGCCTTGAATGGATTCCCGTTTTCAGGTTTGTTGGATTCTCGGAGATATGGATTTTCAAATATTAATCCCATGAATAAAATGAATATATATATCTCAAAAGATTGATTAAAAATATCCTAAAATTTTTAGATGATAATGTCTTAGAATATGAGGTCATCAATTATTCACAAATGTTATCTCATAAAGGGTTATTCATACTGAAATCTTTATTTCTGAATCCATATCCAAAAAATATTTGGGACACCTCCTTATTGGTTATTTATACATCTTCCACCCCCCCCCCCCCCCGATAGTTCCTTGAGTGTCCTCCTAACTCCTCCTTGAAGAGTTCTGTGAATCTATAATCTCTTGATGTAGAGGATTTATCTTATTATACTTGATGTATAAATATCCTATATCTATTTTATGATTGTTTTCAATCATAACATGCAATAATATAATGAATGAAAAGGAATTATATCACATTTCAATACCCAAGAACCATAAATAAAATTGGATTTTTCATTATCACCAAAAAAAATAATTTCTAGGGTTTTAGTATTGAGATGTTAGAATTGTTCTCACATTTTTATGTGTGTATTTTCTCATTTTTTCTAAACACATATCTTCAATAACTATAGATTATAGTTCAATTCACATAATGATGTGAATTGAATATTAGGTTTGCATTATAACTTAAAAACGATTCAATTATTATTTGGAATTACTCTTTATTAATCGTATTCTAAAATCATTTTAATATCATATAAATTCCCAGTAAATAATCATTGTTTGGACTCAATGAGAATTGTAACTTTTATTTATTCAATCATATTAAATATAATTATCTCATAATCTCCCCAAATATCACTACATTTAAATACCACAAGGGCTTGCATTATTTTATTCTGAATACCTCACATTCATATGGACATGAATCTTACTCAATTAATTTAAATTATTCCAGTATCTATTATATTATCATGCAACATTTTAGGAAAAAATATTAATTATATTCTCCATTATATAAGTTGTATCTAATCATGTGGCATAACCCTTAGTTTATATAGCATACATGAAATGCATTCTTTGTGTGCATTGAACATGATATGTTCCCAATATTTCAATATTGTGTGATGCATGATTATCAAGTGCTTATTATTATCATGATACATTCCTACACATGGTTTAAGTTAAAATAATGGTTTTATTAATTTCAAAAACAACAATAAAACTATTTGTGGACCTATATTTCAGGAAAAAAGCATAATAAATTCATGCATTAACATTTTGTGATATCTGTCTCTCACGTGATGGTATTTGAGAAATTATTCATGTAATATTGATTATCATCTTCTTCCACAAATAATCCATCTTTTCTCATGTGGTCACAAAACTAAAATAAAAGAACACGTGGTCAATATTCATTTATATAGTCAATCGAAAGCTAAATGTAGGATAATCTACAATAATTTATAGCATGAGTTCAATTATGAAATTTCCAGGTGGTATATTCCTTCACTAATGGTATCTCTACATTTAATCATAGTGTCGATCATAATATCTCATTATTGGTTCTTGTGATAGTTGGAAACCCCATTCGGTAGTTCCAATGATATTGAAGAAGCTCACCTGTTATTCAATAGCTTCATTTTTATTTATGAGAATCATAACTTTCTATATATGGTAGCTCGAGGATTATATGTGAGGTAGATAAATTACTTATTGCCAATTTACAGTTTTATATGGATGGATCATCATATCATGTGGTATGTCCTCCAAGGAACATGGTAGGTCAAGATACTATTAAGGTGACCTTTAAAGGTTCATCATTCACTTATGGTTATCCTAAAACTCATCTTTCAGTTGATTTAGATGTGTATATACAGTTTATGATATGATGGTTTTGTGGTCAACACACAATGAAACCATGGAATTACAAAGTCTCACAGTCACTAGGTTTTCCAGAGGTTGATGAAAGACACACAGTGCCCTGACATTCATTCTAGCATTTAAATTGTTGATGAATGGTTATAGGTTTAACCATAAGTCCCACATCGAAGTTCCATTCATCTGGGAATCATATAATTACACTTGACCCCACATTATCCTTTTATAATTTACACCATGTTCGACTCCTAAATACACTCTCACACACTCACATCACATTTTAAGTGCATATGAACTGGATCTGGATTATTGCTCTATCAATTAGTTGTGGCATGATAATTTTTTACTTAGTCATATAAATATTCCTTTTATAAATATCCTTATCAAAATGTGAATCATCATAATATTCACCCATATCAGCAATGATTATCATATATTTTTAAAACAACATTATTTATGTAAATAGTGTTCATTCATCAAACAAAATTGAAACGTGTATAAAATCCTCGAGAGAAGTTGAATAATCACCACATGTATAAGGGGTCATATATATAAATTATCTATCAAGAATCATCATGTATAATCAAATATTCTTCATTCACTAACACATACTGACAATATAAAATATCTTAATAACCTAGAAAATAAATGAAACAAAAATATAGGCTATTTAATATCCTCCTTTTTATTTTTTGTAAATACCATAAAAGTCTAATTTCATTATATGTGTTCTTGGTCATTTATTTTCAATCTATTATTGTCAAATAAGTGAAGATAAAATATAAAAGATAAAACTTATTTAGTGAATCTGTATCTTTATAGAGAAAATAGATCTAAACCACAACATATTCATCCTCTTAAATTCTGAATTATAGCTTGATTACCTTGTTTTAAAGGTTGTATTTTCCAAGTATCTTGGAATATAGCTCCTAGTTTATCTACTCTATGTCTACAAGGGATATTACATTGTATAAAATAAGATACACTTCACTAAGAAGTCAATGTTTCACATAAATAATATTAAAGTGATACCTCTATAAAACCTCTCAATATTAGGGGTTGATTAAAGATTATATATTAAAAAAATATTATTCACTCATATCAAAGAATTCATATGTAAATTTCACTAGAAAAAATTACTCCCAAATTTAATTTCAAAACACATTTACTAACACTCTCGCATTGAAGATATATTATTCAAAATTAAAATATTGATGATAAGTATGATTAGGATTACCTAAATATTTCCAATTTTAGGGTTATATATAAATTTTAGATTCTATAATCTTATAATTAAATATAATATGGAAGCCTCCTCTTTAATTGATTTCCGTCAAGGAGTGAACTTGGCATCTCCTTGTCATGGTTAGTCGTGTTATGTATTACACTAGGATGAAAAATTACATCACTACTATTTAGAAATTATAGTATCTTTTAACTGCCCCAATTTTTTTTATTCAATACCCTAAATGATAATACACATAAAAATAAATGTTATTATGATGATATAACATAATATTTATAAAGAGTATGAAGGTTGAGAGGCAGTTCTAAACTTGGGTCATCTATTCTCAATATAATTCTATTGTACCTCTGGGATTTATAGAGTACCAAAGGCACATCTATTCTCTTATGTTATCGTCTTTTCCTTTATAATTTCTTTTTTTAGGAATGAACTCTAAAAAAGTAACTGTGAAATGACCATTGGCCTTGAATGTCCCTCAAAGATTCTATTTACCTTCATGTATCGCTTGTTTTATTTTCTCATAAGCATCATTATGTTCATACAATATCTTTTGAAATTGTTTGACATCATTATTACCAGAATTTGGGATTCTTCCACGATTCATCGCAACCTTAGAATTCCATGAGATTTTATAGATTTTACATTGACCTCAAATTTTACATTCTCAAAGTATTTTTTCTAATAATATATCTCATTATTTTATTCTCATGTATTCCCCCATTGATTTATACCAATTTTGTACCACTGAATTGTTTACTAAGAGACATATGAATTGTAACTATAATATACACAAAACTATTAATGTCTCATCAAGAATACTACTTTAATATGATGTTTTTGTTCTTATCTTCGTGTTTTCTAGCCATTATTAATCCACATTATTGTGGTTTTATATTTCCACTTCTCAAACCCAAAATCCCTAGTTGTTTGAGTAAATATTTTGAACCTCTAGTGAATTTTCAAAATCATCTCACATCTTCGTCATGGAATTTTAATAAGAATGTATTCAATAATGATAGTTATTTATATCATCCATCATTATATCGACTTTAAATTTGTGATCTTCCAATATTTATTTGTATTATAGAACCTTTTCCTTGGATTATAAAATATTTTATGAGATCATTGTTCTCCACATCATCACATCATATCTCCTTATCAAGTAGTTTTACATTCCTCTTATGCTTAAAATTATTCTCATGATATCCTTCTAATTATAATAGTAGATTATATTCAATATATATTTATTCTAATTCACTATCACTAATTAACATATCTATTGAAATCTTAACCGATGTAATGAATGTTATATGTTGTTAGAAGATATCTTCATCCTCTGACTCACATAATGAATTTGATCCTTGACTCTTTTCCTTACACACAAAATTTATTATATTCATTCAATATGATATCATTTTTTAGATCATATTTTAAATAATTAAACATATTTATTACAACTCTTTGTTTCAACATATTTCTTTTGTGGAAAATCCATTGAAAAATACATGATTCTCCCACAACTGAAATATTAAAGAGGTAGGTTTACATTGTATTTTCATCTTTATTTATTAAAATTTCAATATATAAAATATCTGATCATAATATTTTTTCATCTTCATCTTAATTGGAATCTGACACTTTTCATTCCCTCATATCATATAGGTTCAGTATCTACATTAATTTAAATTCAATTTCTTCTTTCATCTTCTTCTTGAATATCATAATTTTTATTATATATTAATTTAGATGAGTTTTATGATTCTAATCAAGAAATAGATTTTCACCCTATTCTATTACTGATATCATTGGATATATGTTTTTAAGTCAGTCCCTCATTATAATCCTAAAAATATCTCATTATTCCAATGTATCGCCAAAATTTATGATATTTATTACTATCCTAGTGACATGGGTGATGTAATAATCTATTCTCACATCATATTCTATTTGAATTTATTCAAAAAAACATTATATAAATCTGAATCCTATATTACATTATCACCCAATTGACTTCATACATGTTTTCAAACATTTTGCATACCTACGAGATAGTTTTTAGTCACATCACCACGGTGTAATAATTTTATGATAGGGATAAAAAATTGGATTCTATGATTTCTCATATAGTTAATTATTTCACTTTTCTACCTAAGTAATGAATTAACTCTTACTAATTGAGTAAACCCATTATAAAAGTATCACATACCTCACATCCAAAATAATTGATATTTTGAAGAATTTAATTCATCCATAATTAAAACTATGTCCAATTAAATAATTAAATCCATCTACAATTGACTAAATTCTCCATCACTTGTCTTTATCATGGGTCATATATATTTAGAGTTAACCTATGGATCTGTATCCAAAATAGTTCCTAGATCAAGGATGATAACTATGAGGGGTAGGGGTAAATAATTGAACATTTTTCTTTTAATGGGTTTTTTAATCATCCTATATGTCCATTAAAAGTTATATAATATTTTCATGTTCTCTATCAACATTTATATATTATTTGAAATAAAAAAATGCATAATACACATTTATTTAAAAGGATCCTCTTTGTAATACTATATCATTTCCAGTTTAGGTGATGTATTAAGGCATGCATTCTCTACTACGAATCACATTATTTCAATTCAAAATCTATCTCCACGTAATTTTGACATGTAATTTCAAAAAATAAACCATAGACAATCACCTAAAATATATAAATCTGTGGTTTTCACATGTGATTCTTCTTGATAGGTTAATTATATTAGAATCTCACCAATTAAATAAATCACATGAAAAAATTTGTTCCACTTCTTGTTTGGATCTTTATACTACCTCATGATATTTTATCTAGGGTTATCCTAACTCTAAATCAAACAATTATTTGAGTATAGAATGTATTCTGGAATAAAATTACCATTATTCTTCGTCAATTTGGCATGTCCTCTATCTTATTATTGAAATTTTCACCTTTCTCACACTCACTATAACAGTTAATCATAGTGAATTCCCTTTTCCCCCAATGTACATGTCCTTTGAAATTTTATTTTATTAATCATTGATAAAAATAATAGTATATTGGGAATTAGTATTAGGATATCATAATTTTTCATACACTGACGTGTGTGAAATATCTCATGTTTTCATAACACATATCATCATTTTATATAGGATATACTTATTTTCACACAGCATCAAGAAATGAATATTAAGATACCATTATAACTTTTAATATCCTAAATTATTAGTAAGATTATTTCAATTTTGAATCAATTCAAAACTATCTCACTCTCATATAAAGTCATTGTAAATCATTTATCAAAAAAGTCAATGAGGATAAGGATTCTATATCCTTCCATGTTATTAAATATCATGATCTTAGAAAATAAAAAAATCAATCTGATTTTAAATTCCCAAAGGGGTTACATAATTTTATTTTTAATACCTCATGTGTTTTAAAATATGCACCTTACTCGATTAATTTCAAACACACTAGAATGAATGATATTTTCTTGATGCATTTATGAATTCATCTTGTTCTATGTATCCTTAAAAATTATTCTCTATCAACTCATGAGGCTTATTCATTAATATATGAATCATACACAGCGTGGATGTTTTCTGAATTTCATAAATTGATTGATCTCCATAATTCATGAATGTGAGATATATGAATATCTCAAATATATTATGAAATCTAAAAAATAATATACATAGCTTAAAATCCTCAAACAGTATCAATGATTAACAATTTCATCAACCCATTGTGTGGCAGCATATTTCTTGAATATAGATTGATTAATATGTGTAAATATGTTTTGAGAAAAATCATTCTATCACATGGATGCATTAGAATAGTAATTTGTGCACTACTTCTTCATGGATAAAATATAGAAAATTCAACTTTCATCATGATGTATATCAAATTATAGTGAATAAGACACGGTCAATTTTAAATCATACATTCAATCATCCTCTCATGGTATGATGAGAAATAATAAATGGTATCTTGAGGTTTTTCATAAAAGGATTATCTGTTTGCTTCCGTCACTCATGGTAGGTCCTCATTTTCTATGGTTGATGATCAAAATATCTCATTGTTAGTTATCATGATAGTTTGAATCATCATTCTATTGGTTAGATGATCCAGAATTATCTCACTCATCGTGAATTTTTTTTTGTTATTCATTATGTGGAAGCTCAAAAATATCTTCAAATTGATCAAGGATTATACATATAGAAGATTCATCATTCATGATCACATGAAATTTTTAATGAATTCCGTTAATCAAATGATATAGTGTAATGTATCAGACCTCTCTATTCGATCGCATTGTGAAAATATATTGTTTTAGGTGTTTTGAAGGTCCCAGTAGCTCATTCCATGTGTTTTTATAAAAATCTAGTTTTACAACAATAGTTTGTTTGATGGTGAGTCGTCCTCCGGTAGGTGGAGATGGTAGTTCATTACAATGGCGAGTCTTATTGGTGACTCACTATCGATAACTCACTTTTTGTGACTCGATTTGGTGACTCTTAATAGTGACTCTATAACGGTGAGTTAGAAATTGTAGGTTTCTGAAAGTGAGTCAGGATCAATGACTCGCGACGTTGAGTCGTAATGATAAAACACCAAATAGTGACTCGACATTGATATCTCATCGCCAATATCTCGAATTAGTAAATCATTCAAAACTTATTCATCCACTGGTGAATCACCAACTAGTGACATGTGATGGTGACTCACCTAAAGTTGAGTCATTTTAACAGTTTTTCAAAATTTCCAACTTTTACCAGTTTGTCTAGTTCCTCACTATAAACATTTTATTTGACATAAAATGAGTTTAAAAGCATTATTAAGTGTTTTTTAAGGCATTAAAAATGATATAAATTATATATTTAATTTCCTAATGCTCCAGAGGATTTAATTTTGTGAAAACACTTAGTCATGATCCACTTCTAATGGGGCGTTCAAAGAGTTCCATATCCCTTGAGTCTCAGATCTAGTCATTTAAAGCTGGAAACATTTCCTTCAATCATTCTTTATCTTTTCCATTGATACCCGAGCATCAATAACCATTCATACCTATAAATTCATGAATCTATGTTTCAACCATGGATTGTGTTTCGTAGGATCCTTGTGAACCAACTATTCGGAACAAGGGGTAGGTGTATATCATCTATTTCTGGAAGTGTAGATCACTTTGTCCCACTTATTTGTGTATCATGTGGGGTAGGTGTATGAATGTTTCCCATGTGATGGAAGATGAATCCATGTTTAATAAAGATAATTGAATCCACTTTTATCCAGTCAACAAGGGCATGGAAAAAGTGACACCTGCTTCTGTTTTTTTTATTGTGATATATATGATCTATATAAATACTGAAAATCATGGTCGTTGGTGGTCTTTGTTTTTTCACTCTAGATGACTTTTGATGGCATGTTGTCGGTTATGTTTTGAATGAACATATATGTATGAAATTTATTAACCATGTATATTCGGTTAAATAAATATATGCCTTGGGAGGGAACTTGCTCTACGATAACCCCTGAATTATCAAAGTGGAATTAATCAACAAGTCTTTTCTAAATATAAATACTCCCTAAATTATTTGGTGTGGTTTTATGATTTTGGAGATTTTTTTCTATCTTGTGCCTTGTGTTTTTATGTGGTTCTAGTGTTGAGATCATGGCTATAATATGGGATGTTATCTATAGCGTAATGGAATCTCAACTTAAATGATTGACTGATTGTGGAATGGATGGGCAGTGTTTAAACACCGGGGCTACATGTTTGGGTTGTGCTATGATTATGGTGTAGGTACGATGGGTGTGGTGTTATTATAAAGTGGAATTGTCTGGTTTTTTTGTGCTGAGATATGTCTTAGTTTTTTGATATGTTTTTCAGGTTTTCATGTTGAGAGGATGGATTTAGAGGAATAACCTAAAATAATATTATTGCATTGGTTGGTATGGGTGTTAAATGGATAGGAAATGTGAATTGGTATGAATTACTATGGTTATCATTCTCTTCATAGTATATAATGTGTTTCTTGTTGCGTGTTTTGATATAGTAGACTCTAGTGTAGGGATTGAATGAAATTTTTTCTGTTATTAATGAATGATAATTGGTTAAATGAGTTTGTTGGGGAACATTTGAGTTGTGACTTTTTGTTGATCGATTTAATTTTTCAACTTATTAAGTGACTATTTCTAGTGTTAATGACTGCATTTAGGGGTAGAAGTAGAGTTTGAAGTATTATTGAGTGGTTGATTGTATAATTCAAAACCCATAGGATGGGTTTGACTATTTTATACTATATATATATATATGTACTTGTATGCTTCATTTTGATTTCTACATGTACCCAACCCTAGTTTATCACTATGTGTCAAACACCCCTATTTTCCAAAGGGACGGTGTATTTACCAAACATACCATTTGGAGGAAGGATGTCTATCCACCAACTCTTCCATGCTCCCTCATCTAGGAAGTGTTATCCCATGATCCTTTGGGAAAGTTATGGTTTTTATGCCTAAGTATCTGGGGGAGATTTGTGCTTCCAAAGTTTCTTTGGGATGAGATGTGTTGTGCTTTCATAGGTGTCTTTAAGATGAGGTGTAGTTTTTGGATCATGTGTTTACGGGAGGGATGTGATGTGGTATGTGGCCCATGTGTCAGCGGGAAGGATTTGTTCTATTTGTGAGGCCTAAGTGTGTGTGGGAGGTATCTGGTATGATTTTTTCATAAGAGGTGTGATCTCCAGTATGTTTTCTATTAGGGTGTGAGAGCAGATAATCAGTGGGAATATAGTGTGGGGTGCCCAATTATTGATGTGATCTATATAAATTTACTTGAATTTCATTATTTGTGGAGTGTAACTTCGGTGAGGATGGGGTGGATAGTATACATTGTTATGTACTACTGGTTTCTACCGTATTCTATTGGTGGAATTATTATGCTTATCTACTTGTGCGTGAGAACATTGGTTTTTCCCAATGATATATAATTTAATGCTCAACATACATATATAAACCTACCATAATGTATCCATGGGTCCTATGTGGACTGTGTTTTCCATTACAGTCATGGAATTTGGGGATAGTAATTGTGTCGCTGCTTCGCCTTTCTTTTTCTATTTACGTTGGATACTCTTTCTTTTGTATCAATTAAATTTTAAAAAATGCATGTGGGGCGGATTTTGGTTTTTAGAAACCTATATAAACAGTGTCTTGGTGTTTTTCTAAGGTTGATAAATATTATCTTCTAATCTTGGTAACTATAAAAGGGTAATTCCTCCCTTTTTGAGATATTTGTATACCATTAGTGTTGGTTGCAACCCTGACGCATATTGGAGGTAAAACTCGAGGGTCATTATCTATATTTATCTAATTACAGCTTTAGAGGGTTGTCCTTAGAGGTAGCGGGTCATGACATATACCCACTTTCTAATAAACACATTATGTTAATCTTCAAAGAACTTTCTCATGATATAAATATATTTCACTTATAGTCAATCTAAAACTCATCATCTGGTTGATCATGGAATGTATGGGTGGTTGATCATAAGATTTTTGTATAGTTTTTCTATTGATATATAATGAAATTTAAAACTATCGGCATCACAGGGGTTTCTAGAGGTGGAATATGGACAAGAAGTGCCCAAATTTATTTATGTTTTTTTAATAGCTAATGAATAATTCTCATTTTAATCAATATTTCTACCTAATTGTTCATTTCTTCTTGGAATCACTTAATTACCCTTGATCATACATTATCCTCTCAACCATGGTACTAGGGTTATCGAATTGATAAAGTGACATAGAATCCCTACATGGGTTACACTGCAACATGCTTACTCACTTCCACTTTTCATGCATTATGATCACTCTTTGTGTGCTCCATATATGCACAGATGTATGTATGTTTCTAAGGTTATCCCTCTATTCATCTTCATAGAAGAAAGGCTTTCTAGTTGTGTTTTTACTAGATCCTTATTATAGTGAGTTGTTTGCCATGGGTGGTATATGGACAAAAATTAATTTGACTAATTATATAAATATGTCTTTCTCTAAATCACTCATCTTAAAAAGTAACCACATCAAATTTTTTCTTCTCAAAAATTATTCTCCTTTTTTAATCCATCTTCATTCTTATAACAAATTACCATTTTTACACAATATTATCACATGTATTAAATATTTATGAGAAACAAAAAAATCATCCCTTGTATAATGGATGATAAATTGAAGTTGGATAACCAAGAGCTTTATGAAAAAGTATCTCATCTTTATTATTCCACACATATTGAAGATATATAATTATCACAACATCCTAGGAAAATAATGAAACAAACCCCTATGATCTTCAATAAGTATCCAACACATCAAAATAGTGGAGTGGGGAATGGTTAGGCTTGGGATATATATTATCAACTCATTTAAAGACACGTTTTAAAGATGTTTTTTAATTTTTATCCCCGATTAAACCCATTTTAACTTAATTTACCTTTACAGAAATCAATTTTTTAACTAAGTAAAAAAAATTCATGAATAAAAATAAAATGGTCAATAATATATAATATATACCAAATGACTCCAATATATGTAATCCATTTTTACAAATAAAAATTTAACATGAGAAAAATTAATTTTAATATAATCTCACTCAACACATAATAACAATTTATTAAAAAATTATACATTTATGAATAAAAAAAATTAGGATAAAATTATAATTTTTATTGTTTTCTATAAAATTTATATGATTTTTATTAAAAATGGAAGAGTTATGTGGATTAAGAAACAAGTAAAATATAATTCCATCTTATGATATCACAATTAATGAAAAAAGTTGAAAAATAATTTTTTTAATAGCATAAAAGATTAATTATGTTTCAAAATATTAAACATGAATTTTATATATTAAAAATATATTTTTTTAGATGACACATTTTACTCCTTAAATACATTATTATTATGATAAAATTTTTTATAATGGCTTCATGTAATACTATTATCTTGATATAGAAAAAATGATTTGATATTCATAAAAACAGTATTTCTGACTATTAAACTAAAAATAAATTTCTTTAAAAAATCTAAAAAATTAAACATATTATAATATATAAATTATATATAAAGAATTTTTTTTTCAAAATAATGTTCTAAAATTTAGTGATTTTATTATTATATAAAAACAAAAAAATATAGTGACAATAATTTTCATATGATATTACCTTGTAAATATTTTAACTATTGTATGTTTTATTTCCAATAAATTAAAAATTATATAACATTTAATATATTTTTAGTATAAGAATTATGTGTTATGGACATTAAAATATTGAAAATTATGTTTTTAAAAATAAAAAAAAACACACCACCAAAAAGGGTATTTTTTTGGAAAAATATTTTTATTAAAAAATGATCTTATTGCATATTTAGCTACATATATACCGAGGCATATTCCATTGAATATATCTAGGTAATATAGATATACTCATCTCAGCCACAATGAAACATAGGGCCCCAACCTCAATCCATTTCCATAATTTCCCAAGAAGGCTCAAAGCATATATCGAGGATCAGAAGTAAACGCTTTATGTACTTACCATCCCTGATGGCACCCGTCTAAGAGATGTACTAAATTAGGTACAAGCCAACCAATCATAATGGAACATTCGAAAGGACATACTCTAACGTGAACATTCAATTATAACTGCCCCTAGTACCCGGCACGAGAGGTATCGCTGTCACAGTCATTTTCCTGAGGCTTGACCAAGGGAAACCAACTGAAGAGGAAAACTCCTCAACTCTCTATTATGTTGGGGGAGTACTACTCCATTCTAACACATGATATCTTCATCTCCCCAGTATCAATTGTCCTGTAACTCAGTCCGTTGAGGGAGTTCTAACTTCTACCCCAGGTATCGATTACATCATGTGGAGGGGCCCGCTCCTTGTAATAGTGTCTGCCAGTTGAGGGAGATCTAACTCCACTGAAGGACCTGCTCCCTGTTTCTACTCAGAAATAGGGTAGTACTACTCTATATGTGAGGATCTGCACCCTTCTCGGTAGGGGAGTACAACTCTGGTAGTTTGTTCACTGTGGGGGACCCTCACCCTAGTCTGACAGGGGAGTACTGACCATAGGCTAGAGGACCCACACCCTAGCATGGAAAGGGAGTACTGACTCTTTTTTACCACTACATAAAGAGGATCCACATCATTGGTTGATAGGGGAGTACCTAATCCTATAATAGAGAACCCGCACCCTACCTGGTAGGGGAGTACCTGAATCTATGTGAGATAAGTATAGAGGACCCGCACCCTGGTCTAACAGGGGCGTACTAAATCCAATGATAGAATAACCATCTTAGAGGAAAATTAACCCACACTCTTGATGTAGGGAGTCTCGTCTCTACTAGAGTATATGAGTAAGGAATACTCGTGCCTTGAGTCAAACAGGTAGTAGTCATCCTAACTCTCACTACAACAAACACTATAGTTCTAAACCCTAGGAGATTGTTCATAAATCAACCACAATAAAGTTCTATAAGGAATTAACCTGAGGATTTTCCATGTCATAAGGGTTCCAACGCAAAAGTCGACACATCAATCGGACACCCTATCTGAAAGTCATAGGAATTTTTGGTGTCGAGGGCCTGGTTGGATTCAGGTATGATCCAACCCGGCAAACACCAACATTCTCCAAAAATGACTTGGAGAATCTCAAAATGACTGACTCTTCATATGGGTTCCAGTTCCACATACAGTTCGTTAAACGAACGTCTGGTTTAGAAGATACTATCGTTTAAGTGAACTGTGTCGTTAGTGGGTTCGAGTCCGGTCTGACAATGTCCGACTGACTGGAATAGGCTCAAAGGGGTTGGTCTTATCTCGATTTTGATAGGAATAGTCTGGCATGGTGGGCTATAGGCTCTGCCTGCTAGGCTTCTCATTCGGTCTGGCCTCCCTGGCTGGGCATGGCCCGTCGGGCTGCGGAATTGCTCGGCCCAGTGGCTGAGCGCGGGGGACCACTCCACTACTAGATGGTTGAAGCCATTCAAGCCTTCAATCCCACAACAGCATATGGAACCACATATCTGGGCTGGTCCACATGGACCAGAATTCTACAGACACACAGGTGTGAGTCTTCTCTCCGTCACGGCTCAATGTCGTAGTCTCCCCCCCCCCACCCAACACACTGCCCAACACAGCCGTGGTGCCAGATGGCGCCGCACCTTCAGGCCGGTGCTCGTTGATAGGCCCACTACAGACCCTCTACGGAGGTCCGCCCTCCTCTACGGCTCAATGTTGTGACCTTCCACTATAGTTCACCTTCATCCCGCTTCAATGTGGACAGTTTTGGTTGGGCGCCCCTTGTCTGCCATGACACATTCAGGTTTCATCGTTCCTTTGCTGTTGGATGGTGCTGATCGCCACCTCCCTCATTAATTGGTCCCACCATGTGTCGTCATCATGCCGCAGCTTCTTCCAGTGGCCTATAAGGAACAAAACTGTAACATGTTCGGCTGAGGGTCTGGGCCTTGTTTTTTGACCCGTGCCCTCTGCATTAGAATTATAACATGGGAATGTTTATTAAATTATAAAAACTCTCATAATGAAACCGTGCATTATCCTCCCATGTTAAAGAGAAAAATGTGGGTCAAACTTTTGCATGGTTGACCCATTTTCATCATAATATTCATGATTAGGGTAAAATGGTAGAGGAATCAAATATATAACCCCTACCATGAGTTCTTTGGAAGCCTCTTTGGATAAGGAACAAGTGTCCACTTCCGTAGGTGTTCATAAGCACTAGTCATCGGCTGTCGATTCCTCCAGCGTCCATCGCTCGATGCTTTGATCTAGGTTTGTTGATGTCATCACAACACTCTGTCAGAGGTCCCTCTATTGAGTCGAAAAATAAAAGTTTTCGTACCTCACTTGTGGGAAAAAGTTAAACATCCCTTAATCATATCTCGGCACAACAGATTCAACAGTGACCTCAGATTTTTAATATGAGAACCTGTTCAAAAGATAGAATTCTCCACCTGTACATTTACTGAGCGTACATTAAAAATGTTCAAAATTTTTTAATAGTCACCCATGACCTATGCCAGTCAAGGTTTGGATCATTCATATGGTAACATGACCTCATGAGATCAACAGTCCTCTCAGATGTTCAATTCGAGATTCTATATAGAAGTTATGGATTTTACAATAAAATAATTGTTACATAATTATTTTATTTACGGCCAAAAACTATGTTCCATTAGAGGCTCGAACTGGCCAATTTTAGTATCTAGAAAAAAACATACACTCATGAGTCCATTGGTGGTCTCAGATTTCTTATCTGTGTCACTATCTGTGAGTTATACGCATTCGATTAATAAAATAATTTTATTTATGGTTATGCCATTTTTGGGTTTTCTCACTGGGGGAATGTGCAGACTAAATTTAAGTCGTACCTAAGGTAAACTCATCATACATAATGCAACAATGCCCCCAGATTTCTGATCTGGGCACCAGTTTAAGAGTTATTCCACTTTTTCATAAAAACTACTCATGAGAGCTATTTAATGATTTAAATTTTTTTGATGGATCATTTCGGGCACTCCGGGCATCGGAATCACGCACCGTAAAATTTTATGGTCTCAAAATAATTTCATAAAAATAAAATAATACACCAAAATTTTGATATTTTATATTCTCTCCACCTTTATACTTTTCATCCCCAAAAATCCAAGGTCCAAACTCACTGGATGAAACTGGGTCCAATAATGATTCTTGCGATGCTTCCAAGCACACACCACGAGGGAATATCGAGATCTTCCACCATTATGTCTAGCTCTTCCTATGTGAACATCATGCCACAACAGGCACATGTTTCACTAGCTATGACAAGTGGAGAAAGCACTAATCAGTGCAATACATCTGAGATCGTGGGGTCTAATGGTCCACTACCTAGAACCTTTAGTGGCCTCAACAAAAGCCGGAACAAGACACGACCACTTCCACTTGTATAATCCCCACATGGTATGGATGGATAATAACCATAAAGCATTGTGAAAACATCTTATGAACTAACTCTTACACCACAGAACAACTCAATACAGACTCTATATAAGAGTCCAGATTGTGCCTCTTGGGTACCCCCCCCCCTTTTTGCAATGTAATGCCCTTATCCACGATGTGGATATACCACATTGCTTGCCTAATATAGTATTTCCGGGAATGAAAAATAGTTTTTCGTACCTATATTGACATCTTAAGGTCTTGATTCCATGACTAAGATATCCAAGAACCATCTCTCGCTTCCAATATCAATGTCACACAACCATTCGGTCTCCTCCATTAGGAGTCTCTAAGCATGGGGGTCCAGTCCACGGTCCAACCGGAACTTCAATGTCTCAAAGAGTACTCATAGAAAAATAACGTCTATAAATTGTGTCTATTTTGGAAGGAAGTAAAAGAAAAGACACAGTTCGTACCTCACACGTCTCATGTAGTTTCTTGGTCATGAGCCATGACTTCATGCAGCTTCTCTCACCCAAGTCCTCAAACTCTTTGAGCATAGTGGGTACCACCCCCTACTGCTCGTCCATCTCCTCTACCCTGCCTGCCAACTGGCGGAACTCCATGCACCATGAACTGTCTATGTCAAGGATGTTCTTTTGTAAGATCCCTCTAAGCAGTATGGTGGTTTGGGTAATTTCTATAGAGATTCCCCCAGCAAGTGTTCATGTAGCATCTGATATATTCATACACCTGGACTCTGGACACCTGAAAGCCGAACTCGAAACACTTAACATTGTTTCTCAAAAAAAAAACAGACCATTGGTCATTGAGGCAGAACTGACCGCCTCTGATGCCACATTTTCATGACCTTTCCCATGGGGCCTATGTCATCAGTTACCCCAAGCATGCCTTCTGAAGGATAGGGTTTGGCGACTAACACCTAAGGCATCAACGTCAAAGTGGGAGGCACTTACCATGATTCTGGTACACACATGCACTCAAAAAAACACAAAGTGGAAAGGTGAACATTATGTAATCAGAAACCATACTAGAACATAATGTAATGCACTATGTGGTTTAATCAAGCTACTATACATGCCCAACAAAAGAATTGAAAACCGCAAGGCATAATGGAAACACAGATGACTATCTGTGGATGATCCTGCCTGATTGCTATAGTAGTGAATCTACTTGAAGCTGATGTAGTATGTCACATATTCGTGGTCCTACTAGACCCCCCGTGGTCCTAGTCCACCAATTCTACCATCGTAACATCAGTCGTTCCTATCATCATGAATGCCCCTATCAAAACGTCAAACGTCTCCACCAAAAACAACATGTACAGTCGAAACCCCTGCATGGGAGAGTAATTTAGAACATATTAAGGGATCCCAAGACCCTCAATGGTCTCTCAAAAAACCAAAAGGGTAAAATACCACAAAACAACAATGCTATCTACTGAAAAGATTATTCATAGTCATATCTACTCAAGCATGTGCAATTGCATATACCTAGGTCATCCAGATATACTCGACTTAGCCACAATGAATCATAAGGCCCTGACCTCCTTCCATTTTCCGGATTTCCAAGGAAGTCTAAAAGCGTAACTCAAGGATTAAGAGTACACGCTCAATGTACTAGCCATAACTAATGGTAACCGTTTGAGAGATGTACTTTATCATGTACAAATCCACCATTCCTAAAGAAACATTTCAAAGGATGTGCTCCATCAGGAATGTTTTGTTATAACTACGTCTAGTTCCGGGCACTAGAGGTCTCACAGTCACCGTTATGCACCCGGGGCTAGACCAAGGGAATAAAATGGAAGAGGCCCACTCCATGACACTATATTTAGTTGGGGGAGCATAACACCATTCTGACCCACGATATCTCATTCTCCCTATAAGAAAAGGCTTTCACCCATGTCCGTCAAGGGGGTACTATCTTATACCCTAGGTATCAATTACATCACGTGGAGGGGCCTGATACTCATAATTGTGTCTTGATGTCGAGGGATCTCCAGCTACCCTGAAAGATCGGCTCATCGTCACTACATAGAAACGAGGGTGTACTACTCCATATTTGAGCAACCACACACTACCAATTAGGGGACTACAACTCTGGTAGTTTGTTCACTTTGGGGGAATCGCACCCTTGTACGCAGGGGAGTACCAACCCCTGGCTAGGGAACCTGAACCCTAATATGTCAGGGGAGTACCGACTCTGCTGTAGAACTACATATGGGGGACTCGAACCCTGGGTTGATAGGGGTGTACCAAATCCTAACATAGAGGAACTGCACCCTACACATTATGGGAGAACCTGACTCAATGTGAGTTAAGTGTTGAGGACCCGCCCCCTAGTCTAATAAGGGAGTACTGACTCCAATGATATTAAAACCATCTCAGAGGAAAACAGACTCGCACTCCGGATGTAGGGATTCCCATCTCTACCGGAGTAGAGTAGTATGTAATTCACGCACCTTGAGTCCTCAAGGGAGTATCCATTCTGACACACACTAAAAAAAACGACCTTGTTATACTAATTAGGTTATCAGTCCTACCTAATCCACCAAGAAGTTACACAATGAAGTAACATGATGATACATCATGTCATAAGGGTTCCAACGCAACAGACGACACATCACATGGACATCTGGTCTGAATGTTATAGGCATGTTAGGGAAGAGTGCCTGGTTGGATTCGGGTACAATCCATCCTGGACAAACTCCAACATTCTTTGAAAGACAAGTGGAGTATTTCAAAAGCAACACCTTATCCTAATGTTCCTAGATTAGCTAATGGTTTGTCAAACAGACATCTGATTTATGAGATATGCTCTATTATGCGAACTAGGTCGTAAGTGGGTCTTGGTCCAGTCCGACATGGTCAGACTAACCCGACCCCACCCGAAGGGGCTGGGCATGGACCGATATGGTAGGGCCTAGTCCTACACACTGGTCCGCGGGTGTTCCCTGACCCACCCGGCTGGGCGTGGCCCGCTGGGTCGCTGAATAATTTGGACTGCTGACCGAGAATGGGGGACCACTCCCCTCCCGAACTGCCACAACCTATTGATTCTTCAATGACGTGGCGTTAGGTGGAGCCCCATCTAATGGGCGGTCTGCGTCGAATGGCCCGCTATGGACCCCTAGGCGTAGTTCCCCTCTCCGTTTCCAGCATGATTTCACGGACTTACTCTTCGACACGCCACTATAGCGTGCCACCCAACTTAGTAGTGGCACCAGATGGTGCTACACCTCTTAGTCGGTCTGTGTGGACCGGCCCGCTGTGGAACTGTGGGTAAAAGTCTGCCCAGTGTCGTGGCTTAATGCCGCAGCCTTCCACTATAGCATGTCACCATCTCGCTTCATCCATATCGGTGTTGGTCGACCACCCCTTGTCCTCTATGGTGCCTTAGAGTTCCGCCATTCATTTGATACCAGATGGTGCCAGTCATTGCCTCCCTCGGTCGTCGGTCCCACCGGGTGCTGTCGTCACGTCGCTGCTTCTCTCGATCTCCCATGTAGAAAGAAACCATAGTGGGTGCGACAGAGGGTACGAGCCTTGTTTGTTCGGCTGACATCCTCCTCATTAGCATTATAACATGGGAAGGATTATTAGATTATAAAAGCACATATAGTGAAATGTCAAATTATCCTCGCATGTTAAATATTGAAACTCTAGTCAACCTAGTGGATGGTGTACCCATGTTCATCATAATATTCATGAACTGGGTAAAAAGGGGAGGAATCAAACATATAACCCTCTACCCTGAGTTCGTTGGATGCCGCTGCGAATAAGGAAGAAGTGTCCACGTTTGAAGTTTTTCATTACTCATGTCGTCGTTAGTCGATTCCTCCAATGTCCATCGCTTCATGGTTCGTTCTAGGTTGGTGGATGTCTTCGCAACACTCCATCAGAGGTTCCTCTATTGACTAAAAAAATTAACATTTTTGTCTGGCCCTTCCAAGTCGATGTTAAGCTTCCCTTAATCAAATAACAGCACTGCAGATTCTATGGTGCCCTGAGATGTTTTATAAGAGGACTAGTTCAAAAGATAGAATTCTCCACCCGCACATTTATTGAACATACCCTAAAAAATTAATAATTATTTACTGTCACCCTTGACCCGCACTGGTCAATTTTAGGCTCCATCTAATGGGAAAACAACCTCATGATCTCAATGATAGTCATGGATTTTCAATCCGAGTTTCCATTTAGAAGTTAATGATTATTGTTGCTTAATTATTTTATTTATATCCAAAATCTAACATCCACTGGAGGCCTGTGCTGGCCAATTTTAGTATCTGCCTAAGGAAATCATATAGTCACGATTTCAGTTGTGGTCTCAGATTTCAAATCCTATTCACCGTTAGTGAGTTATAAGCATTTGAAAAATAAAATAATTTTATTTAATTACTTTATTTACAATTATGCCATAATTGGGTTTTCTCACTAGGTACATGCGCTGACTAAATTTTAGTCATGCATAGGGTAAACCCTCCATCCATAATGTAATGGTGCCCTCAGATTTCTGATCTGGGCACCCATTTAATTGTTATTTCAATTTTTCTAGAAAACTGCTTGAGAGCTATTTAAAGCTTGAAAGTTTTTTTTTGAAGAATAATTTTGGGAACTTCGGGAATCAGAATCATGTACCATTTGATTCCACGGTCTCAAAATAATTTCATATAAATGAAAAAATTAATCAGAAATTCTGTGACGTTACACATATAATTTTACTTTATTTATATATTAATTTAAACATTGGGTATTTGAGTGTTTCTATAACTACTTGTATAAGATTATCAGTATATTAAATTTAGGAATTTTTTAAAATTGAATGCTTGATCTAGAAGAAATAAGGGAAATATCAAAAAATATGTTTACCTAAAATTAATATATATATATATATATATGATGTATTTATATGATTAAATTTATCTAAATAATATTCACATCTTACTTATATGTAAAATGAACCAAGACAGACAAGACTAAGTATTATGTAACACCTTGAGAATTTAGTATATTTTATATTAAGTAAATATTTTATTGAATAGGGTGTAATATATGCATCACTATACAAAATTGAAAAATAAATCATTAAAATTAATGTTAAAAATTAATAAATTAGTAATATAGAATTTATAAATAAAAACATTAACACACATTGGTAATTGATTTGAAAAAACACAAACACACTTAATGTTGAAGTTGTTCAACTTTCTATTATTTTGGTTTTTCATTATATTTATTATTTTTATTTTTTTGAAATATAATTTTATGAATTTATTAATTTAAATTTTATGAAATTTACTTCAATTTTAATTCATCATATCAAAAATATATTAGGGTGACTTTTTCTGGACATTCAAGATATATTGATTTTTTGGAAAATAGTAAAAAATTAAATTTTGTAAATTTTGCCATATTTATGGAATTATCATTGTAGAAGAATAAAATGAATGTTTATAAATCATTTTTTCTATAAAAAAAAGATAATTATTGAATAAAATATTTATTTTAATATTATATTATGGTACATTGAAATTTATATTTGACATTTAGGAAAAATATGTAATGGTTTTATACAAATTAGAACTATTTTTGGCATATCTTTTATATCTAATTATAGATTATGTTATGTAACATTGTTATATTGTTATATAGTAAAAAAAATCTCCATTTATTAAAAAAAATCGATATAATTCGAATGAAAACAACATTATGGATTATTTTTGTATAAAATCTTTTATATGATTAAGAAGATATTTTTTAAAAATATTATACTTCATTTTATTATGAGTACTTGATAAAAATTTAATTATCACCACCCCTATAAATTTAACATTATATATGTATTCCATATTTTTTGACATAATTTACTAATTTGATAATTAATTGAATTTAATTTTTAGTCATAATAAATATTTATCATCATAAAATATGCTCACCATGGTAAAAGTGAAAAGTGTAAGTACAGTGGTTAAATTAAGATAAGAGGCTTCAAATATATATAAATCATATCTAAATATGATTATTTGAGTTTATTTTGTACATAAATTATACTATAATAAAAAATATACCAAATTCAGTCAACTTTAAATGAAAATGGTTTTATTATATTTTAATGATCTTAATATTTATAAAGTTTTTTCTCCTCCCCCTTTTATAAGGGAACCTATTCTCTTCATTTCTTCGTAGACATTGAGTACTTTATATCAACCAATTCTATCCAAAATAAATTTACAAAATCAATATACACATCGCAAAAGTATTTATATTCAAAAAATACCAATATTATGAGGCTTTTAGTTTAAGACAAAGAAACATATCTATGGAGGTGGTATAAGTCTAAAACAAATTTCATTTGGTTTATTTATTCTTCTACCTTCTAAAAATATATTATAAACATTATCATATAAAAAAGATATCATTACTATACTTAACATTTATTATTTTGTTTTAAGAACTATTTTTTACATTATTTAAATTTTATGGAAAATGAAAATTTGGCTCATGCATGCATGTGGACTACCACCTTTACTTAGTAATGCTTTTATTTTTCATCACTGCCTCACATCACTAGTTTCATGGATGGATTTAATGGTTAATTTTTATATTTATCATAGTATTATTGTTATTATTTAATTATAATTTATTTTATATCTTCCTTTACTCACATCATTAGAAAATTAAAATCATACACTTGTGTATGTATAAAATATCATCTCCATGAATCGATTTATTTCAATTTCTTTCATTACCAACAGAAATCAATGGTTTTATGAATGTCATAAATAACTCCATTTGTAAATCATACCATGATTATGGTTCTATAGTGATATTTGATTCATTACATAAATAATATTAACAATAAATTATTATCTTACTGTTTAACTATAACTTCCAAATATTTTACATGAATCTCTTTTGAAATAAGCTTATGGTATTCAATATATATATTTAACTGAAATCCTATGTATATATTAATTTTCATTTATTAGTAAAATGTAAGCTATATTTTAAATTGGATTCAATAAATATTAAAAAATCATTATGATAAATATTTATATAGGATTTCATTTTTAAAATGTATTGATTAATGTATAATAAATTACTAATTAATTTTTAGTAAATCCATTTTATGATTAAAAAATAAATTTTCTTCAAAAATGGTTTCTATTTCATTATTCGTGGAGAAATTATAATAAAATTAAAATATTTTTTAAAATTTTATATTAGTGAATGAATAAATTTTTTAAAATATTTATGTGAATACTATATTATGTTTATTTTTTTCGAAAATTATATATTATTCACAGAATAGTGAGAACTATAGATTTTTTATAAAAATATATTATTATTTCATTAAATCAAAAAAATATTATTGAATCATTATTTTTTAATATAAAAATATGGTCATTTAATTATAAATAATATAATTAATTACATAGGAACCAATATTATACTAGATTTTTGTATAATCTTGTTGTTGTTTTAAAAAAAATAAAAATTTTATTAATACGCCCAATTAGTTTTTATTAAATGAAAATAAATTATTCTATATTTATTAAGGTTTATAATGAATCCTATTGGTTATATATTCAATAAAATGTATTTAAATTTATTTTATTGTTTTTACAAGCCACAAAAGGGATGTAAATTTAATTTTATGTTTAATGTATTTTTAAAAAATGGTATCTCATTTCGTATTTCACATTAATTTAAAATTAAATTTCGCCTCATATAAATATTGAATTTATTAAAAAAGATTCCATATTTATAATTACCATATTTAAAATTTTAAAATATTATAAAACTAATTTTTAGTCATAATGAATAGAAAAAATGGAAAATTTTTGTTACCACAGTTATGGTTAACAAGGGTTTACCAGAGGTGTTGAACCTAGTAACAATGATAAGAATGAAACTAAAAAATGATTAATACTTATATTTTGAAGATATTTCAAAAATATATTATAATTGCATATAATATGTTTTCATTATGGGCCACATCCACCTGAAAGTGACCTTATATTATTGAAATATTTTATATAATTCCATGTTCATCCCTCTCCACACTTATCAAAAATAACCACATATCCACCATTATCCAAAAACATTATCCTTATATATTGGAAAATAAATAATAAATATTATTAATATATTAATCATTATTATCCTAGGGGTTATTTTATTCTATTATGACCAATATTTCAATATATAAGTTTCATGACAACTATGTTCTCTCAAATAAGTTGTATAAATCATTACCCAGATCTTCCAGTTTTTTCATCATTAATACCCCTAAACAAATTATATCAATCATAACTAAATTAATATATTATTTTATATATATTAAAAAAAATTTATGATGATTTCAAATCCATTTCCCACTACTTTTCCATCTAGTGGGAAATTAATATATTGTTCATGGGTATGTGTGGACTCCCACATTCACATTGTAATATGATTGATTTTCTTCACAATCATTCTTAGTTTGTTATAATTATGTTTTCAATAAATATATATGATATTTATTATATAATTATTTTTTGGTAAAATTAAATTAATATTTATTTTTGTTTCAATCTTTTCATTATAAAATTAAAATGACACTCAAGTGTACGTACATATTACCATATCTATGAATAATGAAAATAATTTTTCTATATCTACATTTAATAGATAGTTATAAATATTTTTATAATGAATATATGTGATATTATATAAATATTATTATTCATGATATTATATAACAATGGAAAATATTACTGAACCATGACAACTGAATTGAAACATTCATGAAAAATGAAAAAGTTATCACCCGAAACTGTGATTTTAATTAAGAATTATTTATAACTGGGTATTAAAGGTAATAAGTGTATTTTATATCATGTTATAAATATGGAAGTAAAGATGGTATATAATTTAAAAAACTTATATTTATTATAATAGATTTTATATTGATTATGAGGAAATTTGTCATGATGTAAGGGTTTGAGGCTACAATATCACTTTTACCAGGATTAGTTATGCATAAATTTATGATGATTAAATTCTATGATCTATCTCAACAAAATAATATTAATTTTTCATATAATATACATATTTCTAGATATAATACATTTTATAATTCATTTTCTTGTCTTTATTTACCCAAGAGTCTAAAATAATGTTTTTAGAGAAAACTGATTATGATTTTCTCTTTAGTTTTAAAATATTTTCTTACATGTCCATATTTTCATTAAAATGTTCTAAAGAGTATTTTTATAATTATTCAATGAATTTATAAATTCATATTTAACCCTTATTTAATTTCAATAAAATTATTTAAAATAATTCATCTTGTCATTTTCCTAACTAGGTGCTTTGGACATTTTACCAAAAATATGAAAGGGGTTTTTGTTTTAACATACACCACATGAGAAATTTTTTCAACCATCATCGCTAGAAATTTCTTTGAATCATCCTTTACATGTGTCTAAGATTTTTTCCATGATATTTCATTCTACATATTTTATTAATTTTTTTTCATTTTAAATTACTGATTTCATAATGATAATGGTCTTTCCCTTAGAAATGATCCAGTGATGTTTTAAATATATTTTTATTTATAACGACAACATTTGATGATTCTTCTGAGTTTTTGGGGATATAATCAAATGATGTTTACTATCATACATTTTTTTCTGTAGTTTTCATAAAAAATACATAAGTGATCATGTAGTTAATGTAAATATGAATACATTAATAATTAAAAACATAAAATATAATTTATTTTGAAAAATTTTTTGTTGATGTTTTCAAGTAGTTACTTCCATGGAGTTAAAATAGGTAACATGATCTTATTTTGGATGAAGTGGATTCATGTTTATATATTGATGAGCTGGTCTTCTTTACTTTATAAACATGTGTTAATGTGATTCACATTATTTTCAACAACAGAAGTAGTCAATATAAATTATTTATTGACAATTTAATTTAAGTATTGGTTATGTTGAATATTTCAAAAGGAGGAAGATCATGAAAATATTAATTTTCATAATGAATATTATAGTCCATGAGAAAATATAAAATTATTTTAAAATTTTCATGATGAATAATTTGTTTTGAATATGGAATTTTTGATGGCGTGGTAATTTCATACATAGAAATTAATATGTATTTTTATATTTTGGGATTCACAATAAAAAAAATTGGCAAACCATGACTACCCTTGAATGCCATCCCAATATCACCATTTTTGGAGCTTGCCTCAACCATGTGGGATATCCATGATACATGACTAGGAATGTAAGAAATTGGTATCTTTACAGGCATGGTGGTATTGGGTTTGCATATCACCCATAGGGGTGAAAATAGGTTCGTATATGGTGCACATGAGGGTGCCCAATTGACCACACAATGGTGTGGCATAGCCCATGAGGGGAAACTATGTGAATGGTTATCTAGGTACCGACCCTGAAGCTTGATATATATTCATAATAAACTGTTATTTTTATTTAGTAGAAAAAAATGGTATATCTATTTTCAACAATGGAATTCTCTTAATTGTTCAAACGTATTAAAAATAAAATAGATATATGATTAAATATTTGACCAATGTTGATTAATTGAGCCTATAGTTTCCAATTCATCATCTCCCTCCTCTTTTTAATGAGGGCTTCTAAAAATAATTTATTTAGGTGACAATGATCAATGATTGAGCTATGAGACCACTATAGTCATGATAAGTTCAAATGAAGTATTTTATATGATGATATAATATTAAACCCTAATTACTGATATTTTAGACATGCATGTGTTAATTTCGATGAATTTGATACTACAAAATTCAATAAAGCAACAAGAGCTCATTAACATATCTCGATACATACTGGGTTAGAGAAAAAAAAATTAATGCAAACTTCTGAAATACACATGAGTGTTTCATCACAAAAGAAGAATCCAGACATTCATAAGAATTGATTCCATTATTTTCATCATCACGTAAGTCACATCAATATTCACTAAATCCAAAAAAAATATAGATATTTAAAAATATCCTTGACTCTCCACTATTTTAATATGCAACATGAAACACAAAATCTTAGTTGGTCAATACCGTGACCAATGGTAGTGATCATTTTTCTGTAAATACTGTGTCTTGGATGGGGTTTTTATTTTATTTCATTCAAGATTTGAACAGCTCAATTTTTTTAAAATAAAAATAGAGATACTATGATCTTATAATTATGTAAAGAATAAGGTTTTATGATCCCCTCATATAAATAAATATGATGTTATTAGCACTCATTTAAACAAATAATTATCTATTTACTATTTCTTGTTCAATGAATGCTTAAGGGTCGTGACTTGAATAAATATTGGATCAATGTATTTACTTCATTGTGTAAAGATAATGCTATATCAAGGTTCGGTGAAGTACATCCAAAATTCAAGAAGTTATTGACACATCATTTATATTGTAACACAATTCAATGAGATCAAACATGGAGATAAACATGAAAGAAATAGAATAACAATATGAAGTAAATAAATAAATCAAGGATCTACATATAATCTCTTATAAATTCATACATTTGTGTGCATAAATGAAGCTAATGATATTTTATTCCAAGCATTATATACATTGTACAAGAATTATACATTATTCAGATACCATGTATAATACCTAAAAAATATCACAAGATGATTCATTATCATTTTATATTTCACGAAAGATATTTCTAAAAATTTGAATTGATGAAATAAGAAGATATTGAGTACTCAAATTATGCTTGATATTATACAAATAATATGATTAACCATTTTTGTACCACTGATAATTTTATAATTTATTTTGATATCTTGTATAGTTTATCAAAGTTCAAAAGTAGATGAATAATTGGGGACTTAGTTTCCATTTATTAATTATGTTTTGGGTCATAGGATCTTGAGAATACCAGTTTAAAGTAGTTTGATATTATTTTAACCGAAAAAATAAAAATTCATACCACCAGACATTTGTATAATTTATTCCAGTCCATTAATTGATCAATCTGATATAGTGCATAGATTTTAATGAAATAGAGGTACCCTTTTCATTATTGTATTCATAGGGATTTGATCATGATCACTAATATAAATAGATGAATACATGTTATACCTTGTTTATCACTTCAAAATGATATGTCAACATCTGGTATTCTTGTGCTTCAAAGATAAACCATTCTTTTACCCAGTCAGTTCTAGGATAATAGATTCAAGGTCATAGACATGATTGTTCATAAATTGATAAAACAAGAAATCTGTATATGAGTTCCATAATAACTGCAATACACTAGGGACATAGTCATCCACATTTTAGGCTAACCTCATAGAAAAATAATATAATTCCTTTTGATTTGTTATATTATGTGCATGCTTGATAACTACATGTGAAGAATAAATGTGAAATATTAACACAATATTAGATATATGTCACGAATTGGACATAAATTATAATTATTTAAAATGCTATTAAACATTGATTCACTCTCCCCCTATTAATTTGGTCATCCAACTATGATCCTAAATAATTATACCAAAGGGGACATGCCACACCTCTAATTAGATTATATGATTTCATTTTTAGTTAATATTAGATTTCTCTTCTAAATATTGAATGAGGTAAAAACTCGAGGAGTATTATCTACAGAATATCAGAACTATAACTCATCCAATACCAAGATGAACAAAATAATAAAATAAGTGATAATTATGAATAAGGAATAACTCTTATTCAATGATGATAATGAATCATTTACTAAATGAATTATTTCTGAAAACTAATTCATTCATGGGGTTCAATGATCTCGTAGATTATTCTTCTAGCAGTCATGCAAAAAATAGTTCTACCATAGATGAAGATAAAGTAGTATCACATAATTTTTTCCAATATCTTCCAATAAAATAACCATGAAAAAGTGGTGATGAACATTCATTAGAACATAATAATTATAAAATATTTAGGGAATAATGTGAAACATAATATCACATAACATGAATAATAGCCTAACAAGAGATAGTTATCATTAGCCCAAAGGGGATGACATGTGTTGATGTCACATAACAATTTAATATCAAAACTATAAAAATTATAGAGTTTAAAGAATCATGTTCTATGTATTTTAAATATTTTTTATGAAAAAAGAAAAAATTATAGATTCCATAAGAATATTGAAGAAACGATTTACTAATTAGAAGAAAATCATAAGAACATAATTGTTTTCCTAAATTCTCAATATGAGATTAAATAAAATATAATTGAGTATCTTGAATATTTTATACCATAAAATATATAATGCATTATGATGAAATTGAAAATATCAAGAATGAATTTTATAATAGACTCATGTTAGTGTAAGTTTTGAAATTGACCCTAAATACAAAATTCATTGATATTGAAACGAAATTGATAAATTCTATTTATACTCTAGTTGAGTCTTCACAACAAGCTAAAAGTATATTTGTTACTACCAGAGTTATTGTCACTCAAACATCTTTAGATTCTTCATATCCTAAAATTTCTATATATAGGTAAAATATTAGTTAAAATAATCTAATAATCAATAAGTATAAGCCTCAAAATAAAAGTTACAATCTTTCTCTATAAAATAATTGTACTAATTCTATTTCTACTCATAGTCTATGTTAGAAATAAAAACCTATGTGGCCACGGAGGAAGAATGTAAATCATGTTCTCTCCAAAAAATCTATAGTGAAGTAATATAAGTTAAAAATGAATTATTTCCCATAAATAATCCCAGATTATGCGTTAAAAAAACAAAAACTTTAATCATTCAATCAAGTAATAATATTATTCTAATGAAGTGATTATTATTATTTTGATATTTTTTGTTCTATGAATTATTTAGTCACATGGAATCTATTTTTTGGTTTAAAATATTAGTATCCAATAATCAAAGTAAGCGTCTATCAAGGGGATAAATGTAGTGAAGAATAAAAGAATCAATGAGGAGTGGAATAATTAGAATGTGATAAAGATATTTTAATGTTTGAAGAAAGTCATTAGTATTTTTAATATAATTGGTCCTAGAGACGATGTATGAAAGTAAAAATCATTCAAACAGGCCACTAATGAAGTTAATAAGGGATGATAGTAGGAGATAGATAATAGATAAAGTCAACCTTGGGAAATCTCTAAGAAAACAATTCCCCAAAAGTCAATAAATGGAATAGATAAGTCAACATTTGGTAAGAATTTGATGAAGGATGATAAAATCAAACCCAATAAGATCATTATGGGTGCTATGAAAAGATACTATGATTCCCCTTTTGGGAAAGAATACATCACACCAAGAATACCTATTAGAAGACAATGGATATCACAATGATTGGAAGAATTCTTAAGCAATAAAGGGGAAGACCAGTCCATCAAAAAAATAAATGGAATGAAGTGGTAAAAATAATACCATGAAATCTATGTGGATATAACAAGCATGTTATTTATATATTCTAAATGAAGGACTATAATTTCTTTCAACTGATTTAGAAATAAAATAAGAATTAGGAGAACAAAAGATGATGGAATATTATAATGGATAAAAATATTCCCCATAAAGAAATAATATATCATGAGAGGTTTCCATCAGACATTAACCAAATAATATAAAAATTATTTTGTATTGGGAGCAAGGGGTTGAGAATAATTTTAAATTTTATATATAAATCTATCTCAATAAGTGTTGTAGAAAAAAAATCTAAAAATATATTTTCATGAAAGTACCTTAATGGATTTTTGAAGATGAAAATCACATACAAATGTTGTCACAAAAGTGAGTAAAGATACCATGTTTTCCAAAACATATATTAAATATAGAAAATTCAGCATGAACTATTAATGCTCAAATAAAGTAGATAATGAAGGATTCTCATGGTTGAAGGTGACCCACAAACTCAGGGGGCGAACTAAGATGAAGAAATTATATTACTACATTATATTGTTAGGATATTCATTCTATGATTTATAGAAGACATCATTATGGACTGATATATTTGTTGATATCTTGAAGTTTATTTGATGAAATATATCAGAGGTCAAACTGGGTGATGATTATTAAGCTATAATATTACATCAAAAAAATTGAATTTGTTATCATGGATGTCATCAAATGATTTGGGATTCACAAAAATTCGTATTAAGAAGATAAATAAATGAAAATATCCATCTTGTTGTACTGCATCTGGTGATTTTCTATTGCGGGCGAGTTTACCAAGATCTTCTTAGACCATTATATTATTAAAAACCAATTTCTTATGACAGTGAATATTCAAGAACTCATTTATGAGGTATGTTAGATCGCTCTCCTAACCATATTCACACAAATGAAATGAATTTTGATTATAATATGTAGAATATAAATGAATCAATGAGATAAAAATAAACTCTTAAATAAGATTCATGATTAATTTCATGAAAAATACATTCTTATTATAATTTAAAATTTATAATATCTATATTGATATGGCTGTAATAATTTCTGACTGAATTGATCATGAGAATTTTTCATTACATGTTATATCAGGAAAATTCGACTTACATTGTATTAATTGGAATCGGTTAATTACTTTCAACCTAGAAATAGTTAAAAACTATCTATGGATGAAAAAATGTTATGCTACATCAATTTTTATAATATTAAAAATTGAGAATTGAAAATATTGATCTCCAAAGTATACCCTCATGGTTTCAACAATGGGTTATCCCAAATAGAAATAGAGTTGAAAAAATGATGGAACATTTCATATTTATGAAATGATACCATCCTCCATTTTCTAATTTTAAGTAGATATCAACATGGTGGATTGAAAAAAAATATAAAAGAGGACATTAATTAAATTGAATATAATGAAATCCAATTTTATTCATTTTTGTTGACAACAAATAAATTGGTGTTTAACGATCCCACATTGTTTTTTGCTGTATTTTTTCAGTAATTGATAAGTAATGAAGAAATTGATGTCAAAATGAATTTTGTAATTAATAAATACTTTTTAGTTTACTAGTGTTCCTGAAATAATTATTTTTAATTTTTTTAAGATGTTATATCGATGGATGTACAAAGGCCACTTGATCATATTTTAGATGAATAGGATTCAAGTGTATTTGCTGATGAAATTGTCATGAATAAATTAATACCATGTGCTAATGGGTATCAAATTGTATTCTACATCATAATAAGTGTATATGGATCATCTATTTTAGATTTTATAAGATTATTTCTTGTGTTAATAATTTTATATTGGTGGAATATCATAAAAATATATATTTTCAAGAAAATTTTGAAGGCCATGAAAAAATTGAAAAAACATTTAAATATTTAATGATGATTCTTTTAATTTGAAGAAATATTTTGAGTAGGATTGGAATGGTAAAACTTAGAAATTAGTAATTCTTTCTGTGTTGATGAATTAACCCAAAAATTGGAAAACCATAACTACCTATGAAGGATAGCTCAATCTCACACCTATGGGATCATAGATCATCCAAGTGGGAGAGACGACATACATGGTTAGGTACGGAAGGAGTGGGGTTATGCAAGGAAATGGTGGTATTTATAATTCCTAGTACAAAAAGGGGTGTGTATAGGTGTGACGCAGTATATATAATGGTTACAAAGACATATTGAAATTGTGTAACATGGCTCGTGAGGTGTAAGTGTAGGAAATGTGTTTCGGGTGTCAACCCCGATGTTCGCTCGAGATGTGGAAGGAATATATATATGGTTATTATATGAAGGAAAAAATAATTTTAGTTTGATGTGGGACTTCTACATATACTTTAATATTCATCTATATAAAAACATAGGGAAATTTTATCAAACATTTGATCAGACTGACTGAATGTTAAATTTTTATAATAATGAATGTTTATGGAAAAAGTGTGAAACCATTATGTTAAATAAAAAATTTTAAACAATATTGCAGATGAATGATTTTTCAATGGACAACTTAATCCTTTTAGATTCATCCCCCGTATATATCTTCGAAGAAATTTTTGTAACATTTTCATATTTATCGTCTTTCATAATATCTTCAAATTGGTTGGCCACATTTTCCCAATCTTGCAAGAACTCTTACACTATTATCTTCTTAGAGATGAAGTATCTAGTGAGGATTAATGTTGTTTGTCCATACAATCACCCTGTACTTTGTTTGTTTGAACTTGAATCGGTCTACCATCCATCATTTTTTCATCCTAATTAGAAGAATGAATAATAAAGACCTTCTCTAGAATATCATTCTCTAAGTGCATAAGATGGTTCCATGGTATTTCCATGGTATATTCATCTCCTGCGCATTACGAGCCAACCATGTATTCCAATAGAACTTCTACATCATCAACCATCATTCCTAATATCCCTTGAGGAGAAGTTTTTGGATCATAAAAAAACCCGGATTTTTTTTTGTATTTGAGTCCATTCTTCAACCGTGTAATTTTTCTTCTCTAGAACATTATCCTTAGAGTAAAAACCATCGATTGTTTTACTTCCAATCACCAAATTCAACCTGACCTCCTTATCATGGTTATTTTTTTTACTCTCTATCCATTACCTTGGTCTCTCCTTTTTTAGATGATATTTTCTCTATAGGTCTTGGAAGTTATGAGTAGTCATTGTGGACATCAGATTTAATAATCTTTCTCACAATAAAACTACATTCCTCCATGTTATTTTTCTTTCCCTTCATCATCCTAAGACTACAAATCCCACTAATAGATCCTGACTTTGCAATGTCTTCCAAGAGTTGTCCAACACCCTCCCCCCTCCAGACTCTGGCCCTGAGAAACATCCTGAACCACTTGGCTGATGATCAGGAGTATCATATCCCAAACTATCAAAAAAATTAAAAATGTAAACCAAAGATATAATTGATCTCCAGTTTTCTCTTCCCCAAACTTTCTCCAAATTATCCAAATCTTCTGGTAATTCCTACATCGGATATTTTTTATGCTTTTTTTCTACAACCACAAGTCCATCTCCAATCCGGGAAATCTATGTAAGATGTAATCATAGAATATGAGGCCTTATATTGCAAAGGATCATCTACACCAGTTACCCCAAACCACAGAAAAAAATTATCATATGGATTATGCTCAGAAAAGTCATTCATCATCATATTGAATATGTCATCCACTATCAGATTTGGATTGATCGTTCTTTCTCTTGTAAGATATCAATAAAACCTGAAATCATGTTTTTCACATGGCACATAAGGGGAACCAAAGGGGTTTGGTACAAGAGACTATATAGAATAAATCACTCTTTTTCGGTCCCTGAGTCCCCAATAACCGGAGTAGATAAAATGCCCCAAGAGATTTCAGACTGAGAAAAACTCAGTCCGAGATTCCAAAATGACCTCCTATTTACCTATGACTTATTCCCCAGTAGTAATCCAAATCTACTCCACTGGTGGTATTGACACATCAACTTCAAGGCAAATTTGTGGTTAAATTGGTTGACATACAACATATGTCCTACAATCAGAACACAAATAACATCCTTCCATGTTCCCAATCATGTAAAAAATGGACATATTTTGAAAGGGCTGCATAAGATTTAGGAAACTTACCCAAAGTGTCTTCATAGGTCTATCACGATTCATGTTCAAGTCCTTAGAAAAATGAAATATATTTAACGGACGCCAATTCTAATCTCTCAAGGCTCCGTACCAGGAAAGAATCATGTTTTCATCGAAGTCGATATGAACTATCACATGAATTTTTTTCTAGAAGTCCCATGATCTCACAATCCTGAAGACCCCATGATCAAAATATGAAACTATCAAAGGATTCAACTTAGGTCCTACGTCTTTGGAATCGATCCACCAAGGTATGATTAAGGAGAACTGGATAATATGAAAAACACCAAAATCAAGAGCACAAGTGGCGGTGAGCCGTTCTATATATCTAGAACCATCATGATGAGGGTTATAGAGGGGAAAGTTATATAGAAATCCGAGATAGATAAGGGGAGGAATGGACGACGTCAGGAGGGGATTGAGGGATAAATAAGATTATCCCCCCATTCTAGAGAAGGAGGGGGGATAGTGGAGAATCCACCATCTGCCTATGGAATCATGTAAAGGAAGATAATCATGGATGAATTCCCCCCTAAACTATTTGATCAATATTGATCAAACAATCAACTAGTCTTCATAAAAGTTTCATCATCCTCAATTTAATGATGGTTTATTCTCATGACTTATTTAGGCAGTAGAAACACTAATCACACTATGAGACCACCATTGTATTGAAGACCACAAGAGACTATGTTCATATAATAATAACATATTAAAAATATTGATCATGAGAAATTATGAATTCATATTATAATTTCAAATATTATGATATGTTCGAATACAAACAATGTTCTAGGATGTAATTAACACAACATGATACATACTAATTTCCATCCAAGTAGTTTCATGTGATATTATTATATAAAAGTGAGTGATTAATAATGAAATAAGAATATTAGCTCGAACAGAATGAATGTAACAACATTAAGTAGAAAATAGATCAGGTAAATATTCCATAGATGAATAAAGTGTCAGCGATTTTTAAAAATGTCTTCTTTAAGAAAAAATTAATAGACATGGCATGAAGCATTGAATCCAAGTAATTGGATGTATTTACCAAATTAAATGATAATTTATATATAAATATCAAGTAATTTATGATGTTTTTGTTTGATACCATTCATGTAAAATAGATAATCACTATGATTCTATTTATTTTATGAAGCAGGCACAATGTGCCCCTATAATATGTGATGAATAGTATTTTCAAACTCAAATTCTTAATTAAAGAGTTGTGTGCACATTATCATTCAATTAAAATATTAGGGTTACATGAAGAATTAATTTTTCCACAGTGTATACATATTGTTACAAGTAAATTGGGTTATATTAGAGTTTCATAAATTCCTTTAGTCTTTCAAGACGATATTTAGATAGTTCATGTATGGTCATTATATGAAGTGTGAAAAAAGAAATAGAGCATCTAGAATAAACTGGATGAATATGATGGAATTAATAAAGTAACTCATGTATACCATGTATATACTTTGATAATTTTTAAAAATATTGTGCATAAATAAGGCTAAGGTTGAGTTATTTCTTACACTATCCACATCATACATGCTTGAATCATTATTTATGTTCCATTCCTAATACAATGACATGACCATACAAAGATAAAATGATATTGAAAATTTAATTCACAATACGTCTACTAATTTTCATGGATGATATATATTGGTATTGTGCACTCAAATTAATATTTCAATTACATAAAGAATAAGTTGCACCATTTTTGTATCATTGAAAATCTAAATATATGTTTTGGTATATTGTATTTTCTGTCAATGATCGAAAGTAAAAGAATAATCAGTGTCCTAGTTGTTATTTTTTATTTATTTTTTTGTCTCATAAGATCTTGGGAATTCCTCCTTATAAAATCATTATATTTTATTCACCTATGAAGAAGAAGAGGAAACCCTATAGATTATTATATAATTTGTATCAAATCCTTGATTTTTTAATCTAATATAGCCTTTTGATTATTAATAAATAGATGAATCCATTTTTTCATAATTTGTATAATTTTAATTAGAATCGTTGGTATATATTTAAGAATACTTCTTAAAAAATTCGGATAACTTCTGAAGGGATAGATTAACATCATATTTTTTTTTCATTAAAGATTCTATTTTTTTACCTATTTGGTTCCAAGAGAGTAGGTTTGTGGTCATAACATTTCTTGTGGAATTCCTTATAATAAAATGAAAGTTGTTTGTGAGTATGACAATAACCACATTACCCTAAGGATATAGTTGTCCACATTGGAGGAAAACCTCAATAAAAAATACAAGTGTTTCTTATTCATTATTGTTTTCTGTTCATGATTTCAACCTAACTCTCATGAATAATATTGAATCATTCACTGAATATGTAACTGAGTTGAAGAGAGGGATAAATTTTTTTATGTGGTAAAGAGTCATTCAACACTAATACCATCTCTTAGTGCGGTCATCCAAAAGTGATCCTAATTTATTCCTCCTTTTCCTTTTTTAATGGTTTAGGCTTATGATGATTAAAGTTAAAATTTGATTTAATGATCAATGTTTTCATGGTCTTGAGGAATACATATGAATGGAATATGATTATGTGATGGATGGGTATGTTATATCCCTCTTTCTCATTGGGTAAAAATAAATTTTTTTGAGAATAAAGGTTATACAGGAGGTTACCCAATCCAAAAAAGGGGGTAAACTAGAGGTTATATAAATCCCAAATGTGGGTACATGGGAGGTTATCCCCATACTAAAGTAGTCACATGGTTTGTTATTAAAACCTAACAAGTGATGAATATCTTGTTGGGATACATTAACATGAGATTTATATTATTAGGATTATAACACACTCTTATGACATGATGTTATTCTAGTATTATCATCTCAAATATCTTATTATTTTATTCCATTATAAGTCATGTATTATGAAAAAACCATACATTATTCCATTCCTCAGGATTTTTTTTGATTTTTGGGTATGAATATAAAATGTTTCAGTCTTGTTTTCACAACATTATGTTCAAAATATTCATAAATATGATGATTTATTTTATCCCCAGTGTTTACCCTTACTAATAATATAAGATCAAACTTTCATAATTTTTCTTTTCATTATATATGAAAAAAACATTTTAATTATGGTATTTCTAAGAAGTGTGTTATTTTATTAAAACTAAGTGGATGATGATTTCAAATTTTTATGTACCATTTTTTATGTATCCATGTTTTCATTGACTCTAAACCTTTAGGTTTCATGTGTGGATAATAATTATTTGTAATGAATATTAATCTTGTAAGAAGGAATATTAAGGTATGTAATGTTTCTATCATTATAGTTTGTATTTGATTAATGATTGGTTACTTATGGAAACTTGAATGGGAATCCATTAGTTAAAAATATTGGATATGACCAAATTTAGTATAAAATTATAAGTTATGTTAAATAAATATGTGTGGTTTCACTTAAAAATGATTAAATGTGTAGATTCTAGTAAATGGGTGAAGCTTGGCAAATAATTCCCCAAGCGTTAATAAACGTAAATGGGGATAATTGGGTATTAACTAGATCATATCAATTTCATGAAGAGTGGTCCTAAGACTACACACTATGTTAGACATTATTATAGGATATTCTTTAGTAAAATAAATTTTCTATTATGATCCATTATGAATGATATGAAAAAATAATATCTAAGAATGCCTTCGGTTAAACCTATGGTTTCATAGAAGGAAAATAAGGTTTCATAATTTATAAATCCTAAAATTGTTTCTCAGGGATATATGACTTCCCATTATGATCACTGATTAAAATTTTATAATTCTTGGTTTCATTTATGTATGGAACTAAAAGGATCTGAGTAAACACTTAAAGTGACAAACAATGGAGTAATTTGTCTCCAGATAAATCTAACATTATGGGAGCTACAATGATAAATATTGTTTTTATGCTTTCAAAACATTCTCATTCCATGAATCATGTTGAGCATCCAAATGATCAAATGTGGGGACACCATAATATAGATCCATTTAGGAGGCACCATCCAATTTCTTTTAATAGGTTTTATAATCCAATAATTGTTGAGAAATAGATAAATACCACCAAAAAGATATTATCTATTATCCACTACTTGAAACATGAAAATATTATTTTATATGTTAATCTTTTGAAAGATGATGTAGATAAATGGTGGAATATTATCAATAATACGAGGTAAAAATATAAAATTTAATCAATGGAGTCGGCTGATTTTAGAATATTGTTTTAAAATATTTACTTCCCTTATATTATTTAAATGAAAATATAGATGTAATTACATGATTTAATGTAGATGGATTGGGAATACATTATTTTCTATGAGTAATATTTTATAGTACTTGAAAGGTATGATTATAGTATTTTTATTTAACCCGAATGTATGATTGATCAATTCATTATAGGCTTATAATCAAGTCAATTATGGGAATTTTCTATAAGAGACAACATTATTTATAAATAAATCCTTCTATGTGATATTAATGAGGAAATAGAGATTAGAGTCACCAATCAATCACCTCTTTTTTATTAGGAAATATATATGGAATTGAACGTAAATTATAATAATAAAAACCATGGAAGGATGAATATGATTCAATCATTATGCTAGTAGTGTGGAATGAAACAAATAGGAAATTTTGTTAAGGGGATAGAAAATGATATATCTTTGGAAAGGGAAGTGTTGAGGAAATAGAATGATGAAGTAATTTGAAAGACATAGGTATTGTTGAAAATATAGAAAAAGTTCTACAGAATAAACCACCCACACTCCTGTGTTTCAAATTAATATATAATTGTATATATGATAACCAATTATCAAATCATAGGGTTATTGATGATGATCAATGTCATAGACCACAAAATACTATAGAAAAAGTTAAAACCCATACAATAAATAATAACGATGTGGGTATGTTAATAATGTAGTGAAATATATACTTAACATCCACAACAGAATATATAATTTATTATTTGATTATTTTTCTATCAACTCTTTTATATCAATATAATTTTGTAAGGGTTTTAAATTACCAACTCAATGATTATATGATTAATTATAAGTAAGAAATCATAATGGTTTGATAATTTCAACTCAAGCATGTTATTTTTTCCCAATTTATTTTTCTTAGAGTTTCCTTCTTAAAAATAATTTTAATCTCTATCTAGTTGACTTTTATTGTATTTTTATAATGGAATAGATTTATTTATATATATTCCATTTAAAGTTCCATGGAAGTTATTTCATTTTTAAACTCTGAACAAACTAGTTATTATATATCAAAGTGAGGATAAATATGATCTTACAATCAAAATTACATAATTTGTATGGGTTTTGATTCATATTAAAAGGGGGTGTTTATATCAAATGTTTGGGGGTAAAATCATCCTCGATTTTATGCCTATTGTATTGGTTTTTATTTAAATCTTTATGGAATTGGTTTCATTCCATCCTCCATATTGTGAAGTAATGTTTTCAATATAACAGTTACTCAATGGTAAAACATTTTTATTACTCTATATATAATGGAACCGATTATGTTTCAGAAGGTGGTTGATGAAACTCCAAGAGAAAATGTAAAAGGGACTCATTTATATAATTATATCACCATGTGGGGAACTGATTCTTTTTATATAAATAAATTATGGATTAATGAAAATCATCATTGATTATTGGTATCATAACTATATAATGACCATGAATAAATGTTCCCTTCCTCGTATTTATGAATGTTTTTAACTAACTATATGAAGATAAATTTTTCCATTATTTATCATTGATATGAGTACTATCAATTGGGGGAAGAAATTGAAGACATTCTTAATATAGACTTCTATATGAGGTATGGATAATAAGAATTTATAGTGATTTCAATTTCTATAACAAATTCACCCATTATTATCATGGATTTATTTAATATAGACTTTATAATTTCATTGATTAGTTTATGGTTGTTTTATAGATAATACTCTCATATATTCTAAGATAAATATAGAGAATTAAGATCACTAGAATATTCTAATGAATATTATATTGAAGGATATTATTAATGAAAAAAATTGGATATATAATGTTAAATTTTTGGGGTTATATAATCTCAAAAGATGGTATATTTGGGGATCAATCAAATACAGAAGTTATTGAACATTGTCAATGGCCAGAAAAAATGATTTAAATATATAGTTTTATTGAATTATTTTAATATTATAGATGCTTTGTGAATAATTTATCATGTATTTCTAATACACTATGCAAGTTAACTTAGAATGCATTTTTTTGACTAATGAATGTGAATAAAATTTTATGGAACTATTGATATTTTTTGTCAGTTCACATGTACTAACACTAATATAGAGTGGATTAGGGTTTGTGATTTATAATGATTCATTAAATTAGGGGTTGTTATGGGTGATTATAAATAATGATATGGTGATAGATTATTCCGCAATCAAATTGATGGTTTATTATAATTATTTACTGAGTCATGATTTGGAGTAAGAAACAATAGTCATTACATTAATGATACAATGAAATTACCATTATAGATAAAATTTTGAAATATATACTAATCATAAACAATTATTATATATATTCAATAAGAAATATTTTAATATGTTCCAAAGGACATGGTTGTTATTAATTTATGATTATGACTACTCAATTCATTACCACACTATAATAGTGAATAAGGTGGATGATGATTTCAGTAAAAAGGATTGTTCTATGTTATCTAAGTTGAGGATCAAAAAAGAAATAATATTAATTAATTTTAAAATGATGGACCGTTAAATCATGAATTAAGGTTGAAATTATTATCTATCTTAAGTGGGTTGTCATCCCTCTATCCATGTGAATATTAAAGAGTCATCGAAGGAGTTAGTGGAGTAGAAAAAGAGAGTCCAAAATGATCTTCACATTAATCATCATTACTATGAGATGATACGTTTAGGATATATGAATGTGGACCTTAAATGTCAAACATAATGAATGATTTATTTCATGAATCTCGTAAATCATCTTTATATATTTATCAGGGATATAAAAATATTGATTGAGATATGAAAGAGTGTTTATGGGTAAAACATAAAGGGAGATAATGCAAAGGATGTATCATGATTCTTGGTATGTGTGTACTTTAAATCAAATATATATAATTTTAAGGTTAGGTTATAACAATTACAAATTCACAAATAGAAATTGTAAAAAAACATTGTCTTGTTTTTTGGGCTCCCAAAAAACATTTTAAGGATATAATGTTATCCGTGTTGTAACAGATCTCCTTATAAAGTGTGAAAACTTAATTTATATTAGATAAGATTTACTTCTTGATTATTTTAGAAGTGAATACATTCTATAATACGTAAGGTTTATTGGAATTCTACATTCTATTGTATTTAATCGATATTTTAGGTTTTCATTAATGTTTTGGTGATGTATTTGATAAGTGTTGGATATATAATTATGTTTTAGGATATTTTACCATCATTTGATAGATGGTTTTTCTGAGTAGACCATTCAAACCCTATACGATATTATCAAATAAAATTCTCTAGAATTTAATGGGGATCAGGATCAACACAATCCTCTTGTAATGTTTTCTTACAATAATATATTTCACACAAGCATTTAGATGGCTCCTTATGAAGAAAATTACAAAAATAAGAGAATGAATATGAAATGATTTGATAATTTTGGATAAAGAATTATATTTGGGAGAAATATGATTGAGAAAATATCTTCGAATTTTAGAGAAATTAAACAACACATATAGGAAGCTCCGAGTAGAAAGAAGAGTTGTGCTGACAGTCATCAGCATGATCCAGAATTCAATATTAGTTAAAATTTATTCCTATGTATTTATCCAAGGAATAAATTTATGATATTATTAATGAATTTAAAGATGATTCCTAGATGTATTAATCATTTTTTGAATCTTTTCTAGAATTGGATGGTATATTATTTTCTAAAGAAGTATATACCTAGTCCTTCAAACATACTAAAGATATAGGTTTTACCAATGGAGCATGATATTTTATATAATGAAAAACCAATATAAATCATATGTCATAAAAATAATATTCTATTGAAAATTACTATTCAACTTGTTAAATTTTATTTGAGGAATCAGAAATTTTAGACGTTGATATGGGAACCCTAGTATGTGTTGAAGTAGATATATCCTAATTTTTATTAATTTAATAATGGAATTTTTTTTTGAATAAAATCATTTTAAAGGGGTTAGAATATTATACCCCATGATTTTATATTTATTTCATTCAAAATAAACATGATTCATTCAATAGATTTCTTTACATGGAACCTAACTTTTAAATAACCATGACATATTAATCCTTTATAAACCAGATGATTAATTAAATTGTATGAATATTAATAAATAAATTATAAAAAATATGTATAATGGTTTTAAAAAATCAATCCTCGTTGATTAGTGTATAATAATTAACTACTCTATTTTATGTAAAGTTTATTTATGCTTAGAAAATATAATTTCATTAAAATTAGTTTTTATTTTATTTTTTGTGCAACTATTATAAATAATTTCTACAATTTTTAGATATTTTTTGTGGAAAAAATAAAAAAAAATTACTAAAAATTTGATTTTTGAATGGAAAAAATATTTTTTTACATAAAGAATAGGTTATCACATTGTAATATTTTTAATCCCAATGTCCATTGTACTCATCTTGAATGATTAATTTGATTATAATGACCAAACCATTTATAATTTATTTTCCCATTAAGAATAAATAAATGTCTTATTATGTAATGTATATATAGAAATCAAATTCACTTAATTTAATATATTGGACAATTATATAGTATGTTGGATGTAAAAGACCATAATGAAACATAAACATTTATAATATATTCAATGTGTAGTGAATATTATAAATGTTATATTAAATATTACTATACAGTGTAGTTAACACAAAAGGAAGGATTTTTTACCAAAATTAGTAGGATTATACCCTATAATGACCATTTATTGGGGCTTTCATGAATGATTACATCATTGGGTTTTTTCTGTGACTATTCCCAATCCATGATTCAAAAACCAAAGCATGAATGAAACCATTTATTGGTTAATTTCATTATAATCATGATCATAGTCCAAACCATATACGCCAAACCACCCCAAGAAAGCCCCAAAATCACACACATTACCCTTAGAGCGTATTCTAGTGTGATAAGGTATTATTTTTCAAGACCCTAGTAGTATGACTTTGTAAGTATTATTTGTAATAAAATATTTAATATTTTTAAACCATATCAGAAATAATTTATATTTATAATTATATATGAGTTGATGAAAATTAAATATGAGGAAACGAAAATTGTATTTTTTCAGATAAATACGTAGTGTATTTTAAAATATTCTAGTCTATAAAATAAATATTATTTTAATAAATATTATTTTTAATGAATATTGATGTTAACCAAATTTTCATTTATTTAAAACTGATAGTATATTTTAATGATGTTGAATATAATCCCTATAAGGGATAGAAAACAATTATTGTAAAAAACATTATTTTTCCAATATAAGATGATTTTGATTAAAATATATATATACTAAAATATAGGGAATTTTTCTATAAAATATAAACTATTTTTTTAATCAGCATGTCAATATTTTCAAACAGTGATTTTTTTCATAATTTTGTAGGCAGCCTGTTTTTTTGGTAAATATAAAATATTTTATAAATACATAGTATGTATTATAACAACATAGTATCCCAAGAGTTTTTTAATAACTACTATAATGAGTATCTGTCGACAATATTATGTTTCCCCATTAAATTAAATTTTTTATGTAATTTGATTAATTTTATAAACCCTTAATTAATCCTCCCAAACATTAATTATATTTTAATGTTTTAAAATCAATTAATTATAATCATGGCTCACTTCTACACCACCGTGGGAAATATTTTATTTATTTAGGTTCTTTTATTTATAAAATATTGAAAAAAGCTCCTTTTTTGAAAAATCAATGGAAAAACTGTGGGTCGGTTTGTGGTTTTTATTATTTTTTCATATAGATTAAAAAACCTAGGCTTATGAATTTTTATTGAATTGCCATCTCATTGACTATAAAAACATATCCAACCACTCATTCCCATTCCATAAAAACTCATTTATCATTAATTTACTCTTAAATTTTCTCTATATATCCTTTTTAATGTGTTCAATGATCTTAAGAAACTCATTCCATGATTTTAGAAGCACCCTCCTAAGGTAAGGGAATTCAACCCCCACCCTTCAATTATAATCAACAACCATATTTGTATTTATACATTTAAATCTTAATTGATTATATTTTGTGTATTTATAAATATGTCTTCACTTCCTAAAATATATTTTTTATAATGACATATCATTTGTCTTCTCTCATTATAACATTTACCTAATCCATTACTATGTCATAGTATGGAACTCTTCCCTCTTCATTTTTGATTTCAAGAGAATTATTTGTTCTAAACACTTTTTATTTAAACTTTTCCATTTATTAATGTGTTTTACGCATTCATTTAATATACTTGTTATTCCAATTTAGTGACAGACCACCTTTCATGCTCATTTACTACTTCCATACGTTGGAACCATGGTTGTCTTCGCATGAATTGGAGATTTTTTTTTTTTCAATCCTTATTGGATGTTCATAATATGTCCTAGGAAAGTGATCTTACAGTTCAAGAAGATAACATTATTGAAGGTGGCACCATTTTCTAGTGTTTCCCAAATTAATAGTCCTCAAAATTGACAAATTGAGAAAAGTGTTTCTGGAAGAGGGACTTGCACGCCGTGTACTTGAAGGGGAGGAAACTTGTGGGAATAATGTTTTTCAAGATCAGAACATCAATATATGGAAAAGGTAAAAGGGGCTACCATGTTTTGAAGTTGGTCGCGCAAGTGATTTGCGGGGGCAGAGACTTGCGCGCCAAAACTTGCTCGGCCAGGGGAGACTAGCAATGCATCGCGCAGGGTGTCCAAATTCCTATAAATACTGGTGAACCCTCCTCATTATTCATGAAGTTCAGACTTAGAGAAAATCAGAGCTCCCTTCATGAAGGTGTTGTAGTCGCGCAAGTGGTGGTGGGTCACGCAAGTTGAAGTTGTACGACAATTTTTTGCTGCGCGTCCAAGGTGTTTTGGGCGAGAAAGGGGTTGAGTTGCCCAAGTTTGGAGTTGGTGAAGGAGGTGTCGCATAGGTGGTGAGGTTACAATGGTGTGCTAGGATTTGAAGAAGCGTGACAGTTCATAGTTGCGCCCAAAAATCTATTTGGGTGTAAAAATTTGTGAGTCGTGCAAGTTTGAAGTTGAAGAAGTTAGTGGCGCACATGTCGTTGAGGTGAACTTGCATGCCAGTTTAGACTTGCGCGCCGAAACATGCGCACCATCTTGAAACTTGCACACCGGGATTGGAGTATAACGCTAGGTGTAGATGAACAACGTCGATCTTTTTTGAGCTGCACGAAAGCTAGAAGATTTCCCTTTACCTTCGGTGCAAAGTGAGATTAGTCTACGAGTGAGATTTGGACTTCAACAAAGAGTATACATACAATAAAGGATGGTTTCATTAGTGAAGACGAAGAGTACTTCACATCTATAAACTCAGTGGGACTTCACCAAAGGCAGTGAGCCAGGGGGAGTCAACAGGTGTGACCTGAGTGACGTAGTGACCTATTCCTGAACCTTTGTAAATGTAGTGAGCCTGCGACAGAGTGACTGTTCCCGAACCCTGGTAATCCACATCTTGTGAAGTTTAGTGTAATTTGGTATGATAGACTACTTGTCGGTGTATTCTCTTTGGACATAGCCCTTAGTGGTGAACCATGTTGAAAGTGTTGTGTCATCTCTCTACATGTGAATGTTTTCTTTCTCATCATATTCATCATACAGGTTTAAAAATTTCCAACAAATGTGGGAACAATATCCATCATATTAAAAGAAAATGTTGTCACCCTGATCCACCCCTCCCATCTTAGGGTGTCTTGGGGTCTTACAAGTGGTATCAGAGGGTAATGGTTGTTGGTGTTGAATCTGTCCTTTGTCTTCATGGAGAATGCAGTCAATGTCTGGGGATTACCTCTCCTCGATGGAAGTAATTTATAGATCTGGAAGAATAGAATGAGATCTCATCTAAGATCCATTTGAATGAAAGTCCTTTTTTCCACTATCCAAGGTATATATGTTTCTGATCCAACAGGGCTGGCTATGAAGGATGCTGATAGGAAAATTATTGATGTTGATGCTAAAGCGCAGAATGCTCTCACCCAGCCCCTTCTGATCAGATCTATCTAAAGTTAATGAGTTTCACCTCAGCAAAGTCCATGTCGGATAAACTTGAAAATATTTATGAAGGATATAGAAAGTGAAGGACGCAAAACTACAAGTCCTATACAATAGGTTTTATGATCTGAAGATGCATCCTGATGAGAATCCAGACTCCTTCAATCGAATTACTGAAGTTACTAGATCAATTTGAGGTCTAGGTGAATAAATCAAAGACGTGAACATTGTAAATAATATATTAAGAAGAATTCCACCCCTGTACAATGCAAAAGTGTCAGCCCTTGACGAAAGAGATCTTTCTAAACATTCTTTGGATGATCTGTTGAGCAGCCTAGTGGAATATGAAATGAGAGTCAAACCAGAAGATGCTACTACATGAGTAAGCAAGGAAATGGCATTCAAATCCATGGAGAAAATGAAAATTAAAAAATATAGTAGTGGTGAAGACAATGAGGAAAAAGAAATTATTTCTCTCATTTTCATGAAGTTATAGAAGGGAAAAGGTAAATTCAAAGGGAAGTTACATCTAGATTTCTTTGGTTATGGGAATGTCGAGCACATTGCTTCTTAGTGCTTAAGAAAGATAGATGATGATGATAGCGATGCTGAAAACATTGAGAAGCCTGAGAAAAGGTTTTTCAAGAAAGGAGACATCAAATCTAGAAAGAAATTACTCGAGAATATTTTTGTCTGTGAAGAGGAAGATAATGATAATGAAATCTCTGACGACAAAGAACAAGAGCTCAAAACTAGAAACCATGCTTCCATGATGGCCACTTTTGAAAAATCAGAAGATAATGTTGGAGAAAATCAGTTAATAACTAGTGGAAATCCTGAGTTTCGACTTAAGGATGTTGTTATAAATATTAAGAAGAAATATAAGAGTTGCAATAAGTGGAAATAAATTGTAGAGGAATCAACTGAATATTTTGATTAGCTTGATGCTGAAATTGAATGACTGGAAGAATTTGTGAAAGTAAAGTCTGCAATCCATGAAAGTAATGATGATGTAGTGGATATGAAGGTGAGAATTGAAGAGAAAGTAAAGGTCATCAATGAACTCACATCCAAACTAGAAGAAAAATCCAAGACTGCATAGGGTCTTGATGAGGAAGGTGTTACTCATAAATGTAAACTTGAGACTGAATCAATTTCAAAAGAATCAAGGAAGAAAATCCATTTTGGAAGATTCTCAAATGCAGAATTACTGGAAAGAGACAAGTGTGGTTCATATGGGGTTGTAAAAATAAAGAGTGATCAATGACCCGCTTGCATGGGAAAGAGTGGAATTGGCTGTGAAGCTGAGACATCAACTGTTGGAAGTGAAGAGAGCCAAAATAAAGACAAGGTGAAAGTTGGACATGTTGAAATGTTACTTTTAGTGCTGAAAAATAAACCCTCAATCCAAACTAAAAGGGGAGCTAAAAATTATCCTCAAACATTCATAAATGACAGGTAATCCAACTATTATCCCATGGAAGAAGGTATGGGGATAAATTTAAGTGATAAGATATTTCCTCTCATGTCGTGTCAGTTCTGTCACTATCTAGGCCATACTATGTCATATTTCGATGAAGCAAGGAGTTACTTGAATGGGGAAGATCTGGGATGTCAACAAAGGAGGATGAATTTATATCCTCCATCTTATAGATTAAATAGTTTATATGTATTATATTTTCATTGTTCTAACATAATCCATAATGATATGTATTGCAGGAAGAGATTCGATAGAATATATTGATACAACTCTCAAAAATGGGTCAATATCCATCGTTCTGATGGTGTTGACCTCACAAATAGGGTTTCTCCTCTGGAAGAAGAGTATGGGTATGAAGAATCTGATTATGTGGATGAAATAATTAGAAGGCCATCAACATCATATACTCAATACAATATCTCTTGGAAAGAAAAAATGAAGATCAAGAAATCAAATCTTTCAGAAGTATCCTTCAAAGCTACAAAGAGAAGCATCACCTAGATTCTTGATAGTGGATTCACTTCACATATGACAAAAAATGATAACCTTTTTAAGAACATTGAAATGAAGGTTGATGGAATAGTATAGTTTGGTAATGATGGTTCTTTGATGAATATAGGCATTGGGAAAACCGCTCTCTCCAACGGAGAGCTGAAGAAGACTGAAGTTCTATATGTGGATGGTCTATGCCACAATCTCCTCATTTTAAGTCAACTCTGTGACTCAGGGCTCATTGTAACATTAAATCAAAAAGGTTGCACTATAAAGGGGAAAATAGGGAATTTTTCGATGAAAGGTTGTAGAAAAGATGGAAACTTATATCAGGCTGACGGTAAAGTAAACTCTAGCTATTTTTCTGTTGAAGAAGAAAACAACATATAACATCGAAGGATGGGGCACATTAACCAACAAGACATGGAAACGATATCTAAGATGAAGATTTCCATGGATATCCCCATTCTGAAACGCTAAGGGGAAAAGGCCTGTGATGCTTGAATACAGGGGAATTGGGAATGTAATTCATATCGACAAATGAAGAAAAGGGAATCACACCTTCTTGATCTCATCCATACAGATGTATGTGGCCCAATAAATGTTGTTGGAACTCATGGAGAGGGGTACTTAGTCATTTTCATTGATGATTATAGTAGAATGGCTTGTGTAATGGTGATTCACAGGAAGCGACATGTACTTGGCTGCATGAAAACTAATCATCGGGTTTCTGAGAATGATACTGGATAGACAATAACAGTCCTGTGATATTACAATTGATGGGAATACACATCCATTGAGTTTGAAAATTACCTAAAAAACATGGAATATAGCATGAGTTAGCTATTATGAGAAATCCACAAAAAAATGGTGTTTTTGAGTGCCAAAATCAAAAAGTCAACAATATGGCCAAGACTATGCTGATTGAGAGTAGTATCTCTCGCCATTACTGGAAGAATGCTGTTGAAGTTGTAGTGCACATTCAGAATCGAACAGGGCTATATTTGGGAGAAACGAAGACACCATATGATTTTTTTCATGGAAGGAATACTTCGTTGAAATTCTTTCCTGTTTTCGGAAGCAAATGTTTCTTCCAGAATAAATAATGAAATCAAGGGACGTTTAGTGACAATGCTGATGAAGGAATATTTCTTGGGTATCCAATGAACAGCAAAGCCTACAAGTATTTCAATAAACACTTGGGGAGGATTGTGAAAAGCAATGATGATAATATCATTAAAGGGAAACCCCCAAATTCTGACAATAATACCTATGTTGTTGAGAAAGAATATGATGATGAATGGGATCATGGAGTAATTAAAAATATAGAAAAAGAGGAAGGTGTACAAAACACTCAGGGCTTACTTCATGATGTTGACTCAAAAGAAGAATCTGAAGAGGAAATCTTGGGTGGAGAGAATGAGACTGAAGTTAACAGGAGAAATTGAAAAGCTGAGATTGATCCATCAAACATAGTTGGGGACATGAGTCAACCAATACAAACAAGTATGATGAAGAATAACACAAAATCCACATTTCTGTCAGTCGTGGAGCCATCCTCATTTGAAGAAGCTACAAAGGATGAATCTTGGGTGAAATCTATGAATGAAGACTTAGATCAGATTGACAAGAATCAAACATGGGATCTTTTCCAGAGACCCGAAGGTCACAATGTGATTGGTACAAAATGGGTCTTCAAGAAAAAGTTTGATGAGCATGGAAGTGTTATTAGAAACAAGGCCCGACTGGTATATAAAAGATATTACTAGATTGAACGTGTTTATGTTGAAGAAACATTTTCTCTAGTGGCTATATTGGATTCAATTAGGTTATTCCTTTCCATGGCTCTCCAAATAGGATATTAAATATATCAAATGTATGTCAAGAAAACACTCTTAAATGGTGTACTTGAAGAAGAAGTCTACATTGAACAACCAGTGGGTTTTCTTCTTGGTACTGATGAAACAAAGGTCTAAAAACTAAAGAAATTACTTTATGGCTTGAAACAGGTACCACAGGCATGGTACTCCTGGCTGGATTCTTATCTCAAGAAGCTGGAATTCAAAAGAGGAGGAGTAGATCACAATCTATATGTGAAGAATTATCCAAAAGATCAATTCATGGTTCTTTTCTATATTGATGATATCATATTTGGTGGTAGGTGGCAGAAATCAGTGGATGAATTTTCCAATCACATTAAATCAAAATTCAAAATGCCTATGATTGTGGACCTCACATATTTCTTGGGGATGCAGGTGATTAAAAAGAAATATTACACTTTCATTTCTCAGGAAAAGTATACAAGAGATCTGCTGAAGAAGTTTAATATGCATGACTCCAAACCAATGTCAACTCTGATTGCAGTTGGAACTAAACTTGGAAAGCATGAGGATGGGAACTCTGTAGTTCCCACCATGTACAAGAGGATCATTGGGAGCCTATTATACCTGATAGTGACACGATCATATATTGTCTTTGCCACATGTCTTACAGCCCGCTTTCAGAGTAATCTGAAGGAGAAACAAATGGCAGAAGTAAAAAAGAATCATGAGGTATATTAAAGGTACTCACAACTGTGGATTATACTTTGCTACAGGAAGGGACAATGAATTATCATCATTTTATGATGCTGATTGGGCAGGTGATGTTGTGGACAGAATTTCCACTAGTGGTGGTGCATTCTATATTGGGAATAAATGTGTTGGATGGTTGAGCAAGAAACAAGATAGTACTTCTCTTAGTACTGCTGAAACTAAGTATTTTTCCGCCCCAAAGGCATGCACTCAACTACTATGGATGGTGCAAAAACTAACAAATATTGGTGATGAGGTGAAACTACCAATGGTGATTTACTGTGATAATAAGAGCGCAACTGATCTTACAAAGAATCCTTTTCATCATTCTCGTATAAAACATATTGATATCAGGAATCACTTTATCAAAGAAAAAGTTGAGCAAGGGGTGATTATAATGGATCATGTGGGAACTGATGAGCATGTTGCTAATATTCTGACCAAACCACTGTCAGCGGCTGTGTTTGAGAAGCATCGGTTGAACCTCAGTGTTCAGCCACCTCCCAGTGCCTAAGGAGGATTCAAAAAACCCCTCACCTCAGTTATGTTAATTGTCTTTAATCCATTTATGGATGCGATGTTGGTTTGGGGGGGAGATACTATCCATGGGGAGTGTGGTTTGAGCTGAACAATGAACAATTACTGGTCTTTGGGTTTATTCCCAATGGGGGAGAAGGAATAAATTCAGGACATGACATGTTTAGTATCACGATGGGAATTCGATGAAAGTATAAGAAGGAATTCTTTGAACATGTAATGCTTCTAGGAAAATTTAAGAGAATTGCTTGGGTGTCATTGAGAATTCTAAAACACGGGAACCCAATTCATGATTCCCCTCTTGTTTTCTACACCGAGCAATGCGCATGTAGACTTAGAGTGTTGGCTGAGCTGATTCCTGCATTTCTGGTTTGCATGTGGCTGGTACTCCATTGAATTTATTTACTGATTTCTAACAAACCCAATGGGGGAGATTGTTGGAACCATGGTTTTCATTGCATTAATTAGAGTATGTTTTGTGTTTGTTGTCAATCCTAAGAGGATGTTTAGAATATGTGCCAACAAAGTGATCTTACATTTCAAGAAGATAACATTATTGAAGGTGGCACTGTTTTCTAGTGTTTGCCAAATTTTTGGACCTCAAGATTGAAAAATAGAGAAATTTGTTTTTGGAATAGGTACTTGCAAGTCGTGTAATTGGAGGAGAGGAAACTTGTGCCGCTAATGTTTTTCAAGATCAAAACATCAAATAATGGCAAAGGAAAAAGGGGCGCCCATGTTTTGAAGTTGGTCTCACAAGTGATTTGCGGGGGTAGAGACTTGCACGCTGAAACATGCATGCCCAGGGGAGACTTGCACATTTTCACGCATGGTGTCCAAATGCCTATAAATATAGGACAACCCCTCCTCATTCATCATGATGTTCTGACATAGAGAAAATAATATATCTCGTCGTGCAGGTGTTGTGGTCGCATAAGTGGGGGTGGGTCGCACAAGTTTAAGTTGCATGACAGTTGTTTGTTGCGCGTCCAAGGTGTTTTGGATGAGAAAGGGGTTGAGTCTCCCATGTTTGGAGTTGGTGAAGGAGGTGTCATGTAGGTGGTGTGGTGACACTTCCGTGCTAAGATTTGAAGAAGTGAAATAATTTATAGATGCGCACCAAAATCATTTTGGGTGTAAAAATATGTGAGTTGCGCAAGTTTTAAGTTGAAGAAGTGTGTGTCGTGCAAGTGGTTGAGGTGAATTGCATGTCGGTTTGGACTTGTGCACCGAAACTTTCACGCCATCTTGAAACTTGTGCGCCGGGTTTGGAGAAGTGCACTAGGTGTAGTTGAAGCACGTCGGTCTTTTCGGAGCTGCACGAAGGCTTGAGGATTGCCCGTTACCTTCGGTGAAAAGTGAGATTAGTCTATGAGTGAGAGATGGACTTCAACGGAGCATATACATACAACAGAGGAAGTATTAATTAGTGAAGATTAAGAGACCTTCATGTCTATAAACTGAGTTGGACTTCACCAATGTTAGTGAGCCATGGGGAGTCAACAAGAGTGACCCGAAGGACTAAGTGAGATATCCCTGATCCTTTGTAATGGTAGTGAGACATGGACAGAGTGATTGTGCCCGAACCTTTCTAATCCACATTTAGTGAAGTTTAGTGGAATTTGGTACAGCTAAAAAGCTATCGGCGTAAGCTCCTTGGACGTAGCCCTCAGTGTTGAACCAAGTAAAATGTGTTGTGTCATCTCGTTGCATGTGAATGTTTGCTTTCTGATCATATTAATCATACAGGTTTAACAAGTTCCTACCAATGTGGGAACAAGATCCATCACATTAAAAGAAAAATTTGTCACCCTGATTCACCCCTCCCCTCTCAGGGTGTCCAAGGGTCCTTCACCATAAATTTTTATGTATTCTCTATATGCTATTGAAATTATCCAATGATTTTCCCTGCCATAAAATTTATGTAAGAAATAACAACCCACATTTTAACTCATATGTATTCAGGTAGATGTACATACCCTTTTTCATTAGAGACGTTCAAGTATATAACACAAACTTCTTTATCATGGGATTAAATGATAATTAAAGTGTTCTAATTTTTTATTATTATGTGATGAACTAGAAATTTTTATATTTGTTATAATAATATTTTGTTAGTGTTTAGTATCATTTATTATTTTTCCCATCCAATACAAATATTTGCAGAATAAGAATAAGACATATTTTATTCAAAATAAATACTAAAACATAACATTTCAATAAGGTTGAAAGGCTATAACTAACATATAATACATACTAGAAGTCTTATCATGATCTCTGGGAGAACACCAAAAACAACGAACATACCAAGAAAGTAGTGAATATCCTTCCATCCTATCATAATGGAAAAAATTATGGAATGTATTTTGTAAATAGTACTAAGCATCAAGGGATTGTAGAGCAAAATTATTTTAATTCCAAATTGTTTTTAAATTTTTGAATACAAAAAACATGTATTTATAAGGCCTTGAAGATAAATATGACTCATGTAGGTCATTGTCATCTTTTAGGTGACCCTTTGTTTTGGTAACGACCATAAAATTTTATAATCAGTAAGTATTTTGATTATTTTATTTATTCTATATTTATAAGTATTTTATGTAATTAAAATGTTTTAAAAATAATTTAAATATTTTAAAGGTACATCATTGGTTAAATAATGACATATTATTAGTTAAATATATATTTTACATTTGTATTTTAAAAAATATATATAATAACTATAATGTTTATTTTCAAATGAATATATATATTTATAAAGGAAATGAAAAGTTTTAAATGATGTTATATTATGAAATTTAGTTTCTTTAATTTACAAACATATAAAATAGTGAAATTTAGAATTGGAAATAATGATATTATATATATATATATAAGACATTTAATATATGTATTCAGTTCTTTTAACTATGTTTAATAAATTTTTGACTAAAATTTGGGTGATTACTCCACCCAACAAAGGGCAGCCATGAAGGCCTAGCCCTCATGTTTTTAGTGGGAATCTCACTTAGACAACTGACGTTAGTGAAACCTCTGAGCAACGCATGCATGGGGCATGCAGAGTCTCACATAGGTCGTGTATGGTGACGCATAAGCATGCACATTCCCGTGTGTGGGGCCTGGTTAGGCACGCATAAGGGGGGTGATACAGGCCATGAACTACTATTGGAGAGGGTGGTCCAATGCCCGCAGGTGGGGTTCCCATATGTAAGGACCCTGAGTTGCGTGTGTTTATTTCATCAGATTGACGGAAGTGACATCAAGTAATACTAGACGGCCTCCAAACCACTCCCATTTCGATGTGGGATGACAATTTTTTATAGGAGATCTAATATGAGTCATCTGATATTGACACATCGTATCTCTATTGACCAATCCATTCATCCCTTCGGACTCCACCACCACTCTATTTTTCCACAATTTTCATCATCCATTTGATCTGGACGTGTTTGATCTCGGCTACACATCCCTTTTAAATCTTTCGGTTTCCCAATGACTATACAATCAACCCACACCCAATCTAAAATATCCATACATTCCAACTTCTTCTCCCATTCTTCTTCTTCTTCCTCACGCCACACAAGTGGACCTCACCCTCCCCTCCCACTTTTCTTTCATTCTCTCGTGAGTCTTTCCATCACTCTACTTAGACCCAACACTTTTCATATTTCCACAAGTCCACTAAGGGTGAATTAGTTTAATGCAAACCCCTTTGTTGTATCATGAATGTTTTACATAATATATATATATATATTATTTAATGGTTTAATTATTCAAGGACTTCCTTTATTGATGTTTTTTTTCCTTGTATAATATATCCAGATTTGGATTTCTTCAAGTATTCTTTGTTTATATATTTTTGCTAAAATATAGTATATATAAAATATATATAAATAGTTTATATGAAATTATTATATAAACCCATTTTTAACACATAACCCTATGGGTTTTCCTCATCCCAACTCTTCTTCAACATCTACTCGTCTCAACCTCATCATTGAATATAGGTAATTGGTTATTTATATATGTGTTCTATTAACCCATATATATATATATGTGTGTGTGTGTGTGTGTGTGTGTGTATGTTTATATATAATTTCAAAACAAATTATATTTTATGTTTTTTGAATAATGATTTTTTTTATTTTGATGGTGTTTTATTCGTATAATTTAAGTAAGTGTAAATATATATTTGTTATTTATATGAAAAAACACATATATACACCTTGTGTGTATATGGTTATATGTATATGTCTATATATATATATATTAATTATAGTCTTATTTATGTTTTCACATAAATTATTTTAGTGATTAAATATTTTTTGGAAAAGTATGATACTTGTAAGGATTTATCAAACCTTGTTTTGTTTATGCAAAACCCATATATACACTTTTTATATATACAGTTTTATATGATCATAAAATCCTAATCTATTTTGGGTTTTTTCATGTGATTATTATTAGTAAATAACTTATGGTTATAAGCCTATAATACTTGTAAAATGACATACTAAGAGTGGTTTTTGAGTTTCTAAACACATATATATATATATTAGTATATAGTGTTATATATATATATATAGTTTTTTATTGTAATCTGATTAAGATTTGTTTCTTCTTATGATAAACTGTTATTTTTAAATGTGATCACAATCCTTATATTTGTTCTTTTTTTTCTATTTTTTAAACACACGTTTATATATATGAATTTACCACAAATAAATATATGAAAGTATTTATTTGTTTTAAGAAGTGTTGTTGGTATTAAGCTTTGTGTTATTTTATTGTTTGAAGGTTATATTTTTATTTGACTAGAAAAATTATACAATACATAGGTGATCATATCAATAGTCATTAATGCTAGGTCACATTACAATGAAATACAAGTGTTTATATTCCTACATGTTTTACAATGGTAATCCACCCATGAATTGTATGTTTTCAACACATGTATTAAATTTTTATACGATCACAAATACAATTTTATATTATCAAACAATAACAAATCCTTGGTTTTATTATTGTGTGCCTAAAATTTTAAAAAAAATGGATCACCTTGATAATACAATTAACATTCCATTCATGCAATAAATTTATAATTTTAGGATAAATAGTTGAAATTATCTTTTGTTTAATACATATACATATACATGCATAATCCAATATAGTGAAGTGAGTGATTATTTGTCATATGATACATAAATATCCCTCATGAAATAAATTTTTCACATTTAAAAATATTACACATTAATTCATGATTAATATGACATAATTAATGTTATTAACTATTAAATTTTATGATTTAATTTGATGGAAAATCATATATATTAGTGTTTGTTTTAAAAATGAATGATAAGTATCTTCAATTTGAAAACATGTGTTTTGTAAATGAAATGTTTATTTTCATGAAACAATGGTTTTGAATTTAACAGTTATTATTTTATCTCACAAAACATGAAATTTATTGATTAATGCTTACATTTATTTCATGACTAAATTTATCCTTGAGTATAGAAAGTAATTTCAAAATTAAATTTATCTCTTGTGATAACAAAATGATTAAGAATTTAATTATTCAAAGTGGTATGGGACACATTGAATAAGATATATAATTTAATTATTCAATGTGGCATGGGACACATTGAATAAGAGACATAATTTAATTATTCAAAGTGGTACGGGACACATTGAATAAAATACATAATTTAATAAATCCAACTGGTATGGGACACATTGATTTAAAGACTTATTAGACATGTGGGGAATGTATAGGACTTATTATGTGATAGGTGAGGCATGTTATAGCCTCTCGATGCATCGGTATGTAACATGTGACAAACTAGGTCATTGAACGAGGCCTTGACAGAATGATTATATATGGTCTTGGCATGAGGCCTTGACAAGATTATTATGTAATGTCTTGGAACAAGGCCTTGAAAGAGTGATTATGAATGTCCAGCATTTGTATATCCTCATTATACGATTAATATTTAACCAACCATGTGATTATTTGACTACTAAAATATCCTTTATTAATAATATTTTACTTGTGATAATGCTAATAAATGAAAATTGAATAATACTGGAAGTACATAGCACATCATTTGTAAAGAAAGTTTAGAATTTATTTTCCGTACATTAATACAAAAGTTAGATGATTCATCTATAATTTCAGGAATTGCATTAAATGTGATAAGTAATTTATGATACTATTTCTCTTGAAATTATAAGGATGTTTTATTTAATGTTCTAATTCGTACCTTCACCCTTTCATGCCACCCTTAAATTAGTTTAATCAGTTTCTATATAATTTGAAGCATTCCATGCATTTTTGTTCAAGTATGTGTACTCTGAAATGTGTTTTAGCCTTTAAATAAATTCATAAATTATTGAGTATTAGTTTTCCCTTGAAATTATTTCTAGTAACCTATGGAATATGACGATGATGTGCTACAAGAAATGTTTTACCTTCTAATAAAAGTTTTTATAATTATTTTAAAGGGATTTTTTTAAAAAGTAATTCAATTAATTAGTTTTAAAACCCCTTAATGACCATTCTTGTGGTAACCCTACATTTTTAATTTATTTTTACAGGGTTATTAGATTTTTCAGATTTTAGTTGTTCTATGTGGTGGATGCCTTATGGAGTTTATCTCATTCAGTTTTGAATAAAAGAATCAGTTGTATCTGGTTTTCCAGAACCTATACTAGGATGATTTTCTGTGATGTGATGTGATGTGTAATTTTGTCAACATCATTCTTGAAAACAATTGCACACCATGTTTTGGCCACTGGCTCTGGGCTTCTGGGTCGGGTCCTTGTTATTGGTATTAGAGGAACAATCTAGAAAATCTTGGAAAATTAGAACAAAATTTAATTATTAGTTATGCTTTGCAGAGTGCAGGTTTTTCTTAAAATTTTCAGATTTATGGAGATGGTCACCAACAAACCTCCTGTCTCTATTTACTGAATTACTTGAGAAAATATTTTTCAAGTCATTTTCAGAATTATACAATCCTTTCTCGATCCTACGTCTATTATGAAAACACCTATACTGGGTGTCAAACAACTCAAATTTCCTTTAACATCACCAAGGACCGAGTCATGTCTACTACCTTATATCTCAAGCACATCATTCATATTATGTCAGTAAATGAAGGTATTATGAATGCCTCTTCCTATGTTTCACCCGATTTGAGACATATCTGGACCAAGAAATGTTTTCAGAAGATATAGAGGTGGGTGACCCCCCATGCAGCCTATCAACATCACATTTTGAGCATTAACTGGTATGGAAACCTTTATAATATCTGGATTTTCTAAAACCATTTAGAACGAATAGTCTATCGGAACCATGTCCATTCTAATATCTCTAAACTCTACACCTCCCATTCCACTCTACTGAATACCTATGACAGTCTACATGAGTTTTACTCTAGATACTCAAGGTTCATCTGGGAAAATGTAATTGAAGAGTTTAAAAATGTTTTGGGGATCAACCTAATCGGAATAACATAATAGGAATGTCTCCAATTGTGGTGGACATGGTCAAGAGACAACAAGGGTGATGTTTGTGGTTTTGCGTTGTGAAATCATAAGAGTAAAATTCAATTTAAGGGCGCAATTATTTTGAGGGGGGGGAGGGTGAATAATGTGACGCCCTAGACATTTTTATATTTGTAATAATAATATTTTATTAGTGTTTTGTTTTGTTTAATATTGGTTTCATCGAAAAAAAATTATTTCAAAATAAAAACAAGAAATATTTTATTCAATATAAATACTTAAACATTGCAATTAAATAAGTTCAATATTCCATAACTGACCTATAATACCAACTAGAATGCCTATGAGGATCACCAGGAGACCACCAAACATCACATAAGAACCATGAACATTGTGAATATCCTTCGAGTTTGTCTCAATGAAATCAGTATAGAATGTACTATGGCCATAGTACTAAGCATAAAGGGGATGTAGAGCACCGTTATTATAATCTATTTTCTTTTATTTTGTAACCCCATAAATAAGTAATTATATGGACTTGAAGATAAATATGAATTTTGTAAGTCGTTGGGGTTGTTTAGGTGATCGTTGGTTTTGGTAAGAGTCATAAAACTTAATAGATGTTAAGTATTTTGATTATTTTAAGTATTCTAAGTATTTATTTATTTGTATTATATAAATTTTTTTGAAAATTATTTATACATTTTAAATTAATATGTTTGTTAAATAATGACATAGTTTTAAATAATTGTAAATTTTATATTTTTATTATTAAATACATATACTAACCATGATGTTTCTTTTAAAATGAATATATATTTATAAGGGAAATGAAATGTTTTAAAATAAGTTATATTTTGAAATATAATGTTTTAGTTTACAATCATATAAAATGATGACATTTAGAATGAGAAAGAATGATCCTGTATTTATATAAGGGAATTAATATGTTTATTGTGTTATTTTAACTATGTTTAATAATTTTTTAACTAAACATTGGGTGATTATCCCACCCAACCGAGGGCATCTTTGAATGCCAAGCCCTTAAGGTTTGAGTGGGAATCTCACATAGAAAACTAATGTTAGAGAACCCACCAAGTAGCGCATGCATGGGGCATGCCGAGTATTGCACAGGTTGTGCATGATGAGGCATAATCACACTCAGACCTGTGTGTAGGGATTGTTCAAGAGCGCACATGGGGCGAGACAGGTCACACACTAGCATGGGTGAGGTTGGGCCAAGGCTAGTGGGTTGGGTATTATGTGTAAGGACCCCATGGTGTGTGTGTTTGTGAAATGGGAGTGAAGGTGCTGGCATAGAGTAATATAAGGTGGTCCTAAAACTTCTCACATTTTGATGTGGTGTGAAAATTGTTTATAGAGGATCAAATCTGAGCCGTCAAATCTCACCGTGTGATATCTCAACCGTTTCATCTAGTCAAGACTTCAAACACCACTATCGCTCCCTCTATCAATGATTTTCATCAATCGTCTAATCTGAACGCTTTTGATATCAACAGCACATCCATTTTTAATCTCATGCTTTCCCTACGACCATCTAATAAAATCCACATTATTATAATGACCATTCATATATTTTTTAAACCATGAAAGTCACTTCAGTCATTCGATCGATACACATGAAATCTAAACCATCCATACTATTTACATTTCCCACTTTTTTTCTTATACTTCCTCGCAGCGCACCAGTGGACGTCACCCTCCACCTCCACTTTTCTTTTCTCTTAACATGATTCATTCCATCACTCTCCTCATGCCCCAGCCATTTTTCATTCCAATATTTCACCAAGGATGCATTAGTTTAATGAAAACCCATTTGGTGTATCATGCATGTTTTACATTAAAAAATATTTATATTATCTAACATCTAAATAATTCGAGTTCTACTTTGATTGAGGTTTTTTTCTTGTATAAAATGTTCTTATTTGTATTTCTTCATGTTTTATTTCTTTTCATTTTATTGTTAAACAATAGTATATATAAAATATACATAAATAGTTTATATGAACCACTGATATAAACCCATTTTTCACACTTAACACTATGGGTTTTCCTCCTCATAACTCTTCTTCAACCTCTTATAATCTCAACCTCACCATTGAAGACATTTAAGGGTTTATTTAGTTTTTTATTTGATTAACCCATATATATATATACATTTATATATAAATAGAAAACCAATTCTATTTTATGTTTTTTGAATGATTGATTGTTGTATTTTAATGATGTTTTTATTCATATAATTTAGGTAAGGGTAAATATAACTTTGTTTTTTATATGCAGAAACCCAAATATACACCTTGTGCATATACGGTTACATTTATATATATATATATATATTAATTCTAGTCTGATTTAGGTTTTCAAATAATTTATTTTAGTGATTAAATATTTTTTTGAAAATTATGATACTTATAAGGATTTTTCAAACCTTGTTTTGGTTATGCAGAACCCATATAAACATTTTGTGTATATAGTTTTTATATGATCTTCAAATCCTAATATATTTTGGTTTTTTTCAAGTCATTTTTATCTGTAAATAACTAATGTTTTATGCAAGTAATACATGTAAAAATGTTTACTAAGAGTGATTTTTAATTAGTAAACTTATAAATATATATGCACATATATACGGTTATATATATATATATATTTGTGTGTGTGTGTGTGGTTTTTAATCCTAATGTGATGAAGATTCATTTATTCTTTAGATAAAAAATTATTTTTAATGGCGATCTATGTCCTTATACATTTTCTTTTAATTTTGATCACAAAACCCACATGTATATATATGTATGTACCAAAAATGAATATAGGCAAGTCATAATTAATTTTAAGAAATGTTGATGATATTAAAATTGTGATGATTTTATTATTTGAATGTTATATTTTGATTTGTTAAAAAAATTATACAATACATAGTTGATCATATCAATAATTAATCAAGCTAGGTTACATTTAAAATAAATACAAGTGTTTATATTCTTACATGTTTTACATTTGAAATAAAACCTTGAATTGGATGTTTTCATTGAATTTCTTAAATGATTATATGATCACAAATGTAATTTTACATTAGAAAACAATAAAAAACTTGTTTTTTTATTGTGTTCCAAAAACTTTTAAAAGAGGTCATCACCTTGTTATTATATTTAACATCACAGGCATACAATCAATTTGTAATTTTAGGATAAATATTTGTAATTAACTTTTGTTTAATACATATACATGTACAGGCATAAACCCATATAGTGCATTGTGTGTCTAATTATTATCATATGCGTCAATATCCCACATGAAATGAATTTTTAACATTTACAAATATGATAATTTAATTCATGATTATTCTAAAAAAAATACAATTAACTATTACATTTTATGATTTAATTTGATTGACACACCTATTTATTAGTGTAAGGATTAAACATTAATGAAAAGTATGTAAAATTCTAAAACATCTGTTTTGTATAAAAAATATTTACATCCCTGAAACAAGGGTTATGAATTTAACAGTTATTATTTTATGTGACAAAACATGATATTTTTAGATTAATGCTTACATTTATTACATTAACATCTTTATTTATGAATATAGACTGCGATTTCAAAATGAAATTTATCTCTTATGATAACGTATTGGTTAATAATTTAATTATTCAATGTATTATGGGACACATTGAATAAGAGACTTAATATATTTATTCAAACATATATGGGACACTTTTAAAAAGAGACTTAATTTAATAATTCAAAGTGGTATCAGACACATTAAATAAATGACATAATTTAATAAATCACAGTGGTATTGGAAATTTTGATTTAAAGACTTATTAGACATATGAGGAATGCATAGGAGTTATTTGGTGAAGAGTGAGTCCCACTATTGCCTCTCGATTCATTGATATGTCTTATGAGACAAACTAAGTCATGAAACAAGGAATTGATAGAATAACTATTTATAGTCTTTACATATGGCCTTGATAGAATGATTATTTATGTTCTTGGAATGATCACATGGCGTAATGATTTTGAATGTTCGGCATATATATTTCCTAATTATGGGATTAATATTTAACCAACAATGAGATTATTATACTTGTATAACATCCTTGTTAATTGTTCATTTAGTTGTGTTAATGGTAATAAATTTACATGGCATAATGATGGAAGTACATATAAAGTCATGTGTAAATAATGCTTAGAATATATTAACAGAAAATTAATAAAAAAGATCGAATATTCATATGTCACTTCATGATCTACATTTTATGAGATTTGTAATTTATGATATTGTTTCTTGGGAAATTCTAATAAAGTATTATTTCATGTGATAATTCGAATCTTTACCCTTACATACCACACTTAATTTTGTTTGATTTATTTCTTTATAATTTGGAGCATTCTAGAAATTTTTGTAGTAGTTTTCATACTCTAAAATGAATTTTATATATTTATAAAATATATAAATTCTCATTTATTATTATTCCCTAAAAATGATTTCTAGTAACTTTTGGGAAATTATGATGACGTGGAACAAGAAATGTTGTTTCCTTCTAAAAAATTATTTTATAATTATTTAAAAAGGATGTTTTTAATGTAATTCCATTAATTAGTATTAAAACCCCTTACTAGGAATTCTTATTCTCGCTCTATATTTTTAATTTATTTCTACAAGGTTATTATATTTGGAATTTTGAGTTTTTCTATGTAGTGTCTTCCTTATAGATTTTATCTTATTCAGATTTGAAGAAATGTCTCAATTGTATTTGGTTTTCAGAACCTAGACTAGTAAGATCCTCTGTGATGAGACGTGATGTGTAATTTTATCAGTATCTTTTTTATAAAATAATTACACACCAGGTTTTTGGAACCAGGTCTCAGCTTCTGGGGTAAGGTCTTTATAATCTATGTGGAACAATTATTCATGTACAAGATATGAATATGTTGGGTGGAACCAAAAATATATATCCCTATAAATCATTGGATAGTTTTTTCAAATTTTGATACTCCATTTATGGTGCACTGGAGGTTATCATAAGAACAATGTGTAATGATATCTTGGTCATCAACCATAACATATGATTTTTATGTCATGATTTACATTATTACCAAATTATTATTTTTCCACGAAGTTATTATATTATATCTTGATTTTATTTTCATGTTTACTATTCTCACCCCTTAGTATCTCATTTATATTCCTATTCACTCGTAAGTATTACTTTCCTCATGTTATCATTTGATTATTCCCTTACTAGTGTTTATATCCCACTAATGTTTTATGTATGTCCCCAGATTATCCCTTGCGGATTTAGTAGATCAATGAAATTTGATGTAATATTATGGAGTTTTTGTTTAGTTCATTATATTTATGCTATAATTTATTATTATAAGTACCTAATTACCCACTGATACTAGAACTCGTGATCTTTTGGTTCTGTATTATGTGTACATTTTTGTAATAAATCCTTAAATAATGTGAATTAAAGACACGAGTATCCATTATTTCAATTAGACAACTGCTTATTTATATTTTGGATTGGGATTATAAAACCATAGTAAAATCCTTAAAGAATATGACTAAACATATAAAAACATCCCTAAAATATGGAAGATTATAGAGTATGTGGTTTCTAGGAAACCAAATCCCTATTTGGATAATAAAAGTGGATATAGATCTAGAACAGTTTTACAAAGAGGTAATAGCGCTTTGAATGATAAATTTGGGTTGACAGAATCAGCACATGGGGCACGACCATGAGTAAATTATTTTCATTGTGTTCGAAAATCCATGGTGATATGAAATGTCAAATTGACAAGATATTTATAAATCATTTTGAAGGAAACAAAAAATTCCATGAAAATTCATGTTTGGAAATAATCATGGATAACTTAAATTGAATCCTGCAAATTCATATGTGATGTTCTTCGTGTAGTGAGGAACTCAAAAAATGATTTTTGATCCCCATAAAAATGTAGTAGAGTGGGACTCTGATTGTCTCCAAGTAAAATAGTGATGTTTCTATGTTCAAATATATTTTTCTTGGGTTTGGTATTTAGAAAAGAAGATGAAATTGGTTGGTTTTCAAATAAATTTTAAGCATATTAGTCTATCTGTAGATCATTCACCAATTATAATGTTAAATAGTTCTTCAAATTGTTTCATATTCTCCATCTAATCAATTTATTTATCACTAACTAAAATTCTATGTTTATTTTAATTTGGATAGAGATATATAATGATTATTTTCTTTTATATCCTTTCCCAGCCTGGGAATTGGATATCAATGATCATCCATAGATAATCCCATTTAATCTTATCAAATGTACTTATTAGAGTACGAGTACATGTGTGTTCACTCTGAATAACGAGAGTATATGAAATGAAAATATAAATAACAGAAATATGCAACTGATTTAGAATATCCACAATACATTTTTTTATTTTTTATGAAGACACATTTGGCTAAGTGGGAACCATACAAAAAACTCCACATATCACCCACACATACCCCACATACCCCACTAGATGGTCAACATATTACATGTAAAATTAATAATTACAAATACATTGTAGGAAAAAACTACTACCATTGTCTCCATCCTAAAAACCACAAAAAAATTCAAAATTCTTGAATTCATCTCCATCTGAATAAACGAGTCATATTGAATAAGGCATCACCTTGATTATTGTCCCTAACCTAGAGTCACACACATAACATGGTTTATGACCTATATACATCAATCCAGGTCACTGAAGAGCTCCACTAGCATCTGTTGTCACAGTCAAAAGATGTATCATCAAATCCAACATACAGAAATTAAAAAACTTTACACTCTCATCCATAGATTTAGCTGATTCCTAACACCATAAATGGGCATCATGAGGTACAATTGGTGACATAATTATCTTAACACCACCATCTTTATCCTCATCCAAATACCTCACCATCGTCAAGGCATGAATATTCCATAAAAAACCTTACCAATTGTAGAAGTCAAAAATATCACCAGAAAAACCTCATACAAATCTACCACTGGAGAAGGAATGCACAAATATTCACCCAAACCAAGAGAAACCCATCACACAAGAAGCATATAATTCCACAATATCACACCACCCAAAACAATTGTGGAACCACTGCTCCATCTCTAACTCGACTAGACTAGAGTGCCTTGGGGTTAGGGAAGGAATAAATACAGCGGGTGTCTCCAAGATACAGCATCTCACATGTACTGAAATCAGAAGCCAAACCCATGATCATGTTGACATAGGAGAACCTAGAAATCTATCAAATACCATTCCACTTATCCCAAATCCATTTATTTACCATCACTCCAGATCTAACCTAGATAGGAGTGATGGAACACGAGGTCATATAGGGGATAAAGTGGTCAGGGGATGCGGAAACCACCATCATTAGGATCGTCAACCTACCTGTGATAAATCACAAAAACCACACCTCCATATAGAATTATCAGCATGAAGAAGGAAATCGAATATTCTGGAGGATGTGATAAGAATAAATAAAAGAAGGATGAGAAGATGATTATAAGGATAAATGGTGCTCAGACATGTTTCCACCCCTGAAGAGAAGGGTTTTTGGAGAAACCATAAACAAATATAATATTGTGATGGGGATATCTGGGGGAAGGGAGTAATCAGAGACTGATTGAGAATATTAAAATTAAGAGAGGGAATATGAGAGAATTGAATAATTTGAATTTTTCATCAGGATAAAGGAAGAAATTCACCTTGGCATGACCAAAAACGGCATAGTGTTCCAAACTTAGAGTAATATCAATAAGAAATTATAAAAATAGGAAACAATATTGAGCATTGTTTGATATAAGAATACATACTTTGAAATTGAGTGATCATGAGTGAGAATCCACCCTAAGAACAATGAATTATGAATCATTTATAAAATAACAGTTAGAGGTTTGAGTGCGGTTATAAATTATCTACATGATTAGAATTAAAATATTTACATTTTCTAGTAATTTTCTGTAATATCATCATAAAACATCAAATTTCACTTTTCTGGATGATCGGTACATGTCTAGAATCAAGGGCCTGGATGAATTTTACACAACATCAATAATCTTCCTAAATAATATATTTTCCTTACATGATCATTCTCACTATAATATTTATATGTTAATATAAATCTGATATTCATATCATATTGGACACTCCATGAAATAAGACAATGAATGAAATTGGATTTCTGATTTGGACCACAGTGTCCCTTAGAAATTGGGTCGGATGAGTCTTCAAATTCAAACCTACAGACATGGAAAAAACAAAACAATTAATTTATGGGCTATTTTAACTTATATTTTGTTTTATTTTTCTATATTTATGTTTTTTCATTATATATATATATATCATTTTTTAATTTTTTTTAATTTTTTTAATTTAATTTTTCTCTTCTTTTTATTTAGTGATTCAGCTTCTATAGGAGGTCCACATCATGGTGGATTTGAATTAAAATGGAAGGTTTGTGCTTCAGTTTTGTATTTATCTTTTTTTATAAAATCATTCTCTGTCAACAACGATTTTCTTGAAATAATGTGGAGGTTTTTCTATGGGGTGAAAATGTGGAAGAATTAGTCATGATCTAGTTTTTTTGTTAATTTCTCTATGCCATTAATTAATATGTTTCAATTCAAATTCATTTTATTGAGAAATAGTGTTATATAATTTTTCAGGGGTTTCATGGATTTGTAATTATTTAATTATAACTACCTTTTTAAATTAATTCAATTTTCATATGTAGTGTTTGTTTCTGTCTATGTTTGGTTTTCCTTATTATCAATATTAACCTAGACCATTGATCAATATTGAACCAATGGTTGTGATGGGACCCGGTTGTGTTTTTTTTCATCTTGGTCGATCCATTCTTTGTCCTTTCCTCCAATTTGGTGCCTTCTCGTGTCCCTTAAAACTGTGTCCTTGTGGCTATTTGAACCACCTATTTCATCTGAGCCATCCATACATCCTTCACACATTATCCTCAATGATCTCGTCCTGCTGGTTCATTATATTCAATTATGTCTGTTGTTTTTTATTTTTAAATATTGATTTGTTAACTCTCTTTCAGTATCTTTTCTTCTATTTTTTCACCTAACGAGAAGTGAAACCCTCTATTCTCTAGAAATAGATTGAGAGGAAGTATAGACCAGAGGATCAAGCTTTGATTCTTGTTTCCAATCATTCATAGGATCGGTCTACTATAAGTAAACATCTCATATGGTGGAGACCTAGTGGAAATGTCGAATGGGAACAAGATCTAGATGACCCTTGCATTCGGCGTGGTTGTCATTGGATCTACATATTCTATATAACCAGATTTTGTTAAAGAAATTTTCCACTTTAAAAGATTTACTATGCTATTCAATCCAATATTGTATCTTTTTTTTCGGGTTCATGTGTTTGTCTACCAAGGAGTAGAAGATGATGAGTCCACATTACAAGTTCTATATCCTCAATCTAGTACAGAAAAACCAGCCTCCATGGATGTTATTAATGGCCCTTTTCGTTCCTTTTATTGAGACTATATTGTCATTTTTCTTTTTTTAATAATAAATATCACCTGGTGGTGTTTTCTCTATACACATAGGATCATAATCATCTAAATAATGTTATATATTTCTGTTATTTGTTATTTTATTTTCTATCCAAACTCAATCATTCACCTTAATCTATAAATCAGGATTTCTAAAGAAAAAAGACTTTTTATAATCACTATTTAACCGTATGAAACGCCTTAGTGGATCTTCGTTGTTGGTAAGGACAACCATATCAATGATTCCATTAAAAATTGGCATTAGGGACTTTTTGGAGTGTTTAGAATGGGCTTTATAATGATCGAAATTTTGAAATGTGATAGTGAAAATGATTTTAATTTGTGGAAAAAATAAGATAAATTCTATGTTTGATCATAATGATTTAATTGATGCTCTTTGTGGTTCCTAGAAGTAGGTAACAACTCATTCCTCAAATGGAAAGGCCACTACTATTGATTTTGATGTTTTTGATGATATTATTAGGAAATATTGTAGCCTTTTTTTTCTTTAGGGGATAAGGTTCTTAGGGAAGTAGCCTTTGATTCCTCTACCACTAGTATCTACAACAATTTGGAAGCCATATATATTATCAAATCATTAGTTGTAAGTTTATATAAGAAAATGGGAATTCATAATTTCAAAATGGGAACTAAAACTACAGTTCGGTCACGTCTTGTAGATTTTAATATAATTCAGTTAGAGTCATCCCAAATTGATGTTGAATAGGGGATGAGGATCAAGAAATAATAATTTTATCCTCATTACATGAATATGATGCTATTATAAAAGGTTTGATGATGTGTGGTAGGGATTCTTCAAAACATGAAGAAGTTAATTATTCTTTTCTATCCAAAAAACCCAAAATAAAGGCACAGTTAATAATGGATATGAGGATCTAAACTATAGAGGTGGAGTTTAACATATTTATAAGAGGAGAGATATGATTTAATTGAGAGAGCCTATGTTTAAATCGAAGAATAGAGAGTCCATGAATAAAGTTTTCATTTGTTTTTATTGAAAACAACTCTCACACATGAAATGAAATTGACATAATTTAAAAAATTTCTATAATGATAATAACAGCAATGATTCTTTATTAATTTAACAAGACATCTACATGGACAATGTATTGAATGTTAGTGATCATACTACTTATGAGGAATAGATCCTAGATTTTGGATGCTCATTACATATGTGTCATAATATATAGACTTTCACTAAATTAAGAGAGATAGAATTGGGTAATCTTTTATTCAGTAATAATTATAGCTATCACATAGTGGGTATAGGTTCTATTTCATTAAATAATATTTATTGGATTGTCAAAATTCATCATGATGATAGGTGGGTACCCAAATTTAAAAGAGGTATTTTTACTTAGGTGTTATAAACCATAAGGGGTTTACATTAAAGTCTATTTCTACTTGTCGTAGAATCAGAAATGGTTGTTTCATTTTTATTAATGTAACCCACTGTAATGTTATGTATGTGTTAGAATGTAGGACTCATAAAATTCAATTTAATGTTTCAGATCATACAGTGTTAGATAATACCTCATATTGGCATAGAATACTTTGGAACGTTAGTGCCTCAGTGGATTTCAATGGAGGAACATGGCTTTGTTAAAGGCCGCTCGATCCTAGGCTCCATCTCACTCACCCAGGAGATTCCAAAAGATATAAATATTAGGTCTTGTGAAATCAATGATGTCATTAAGTTTGACATGAACATGGATTATGACTGGGTGGAGTGGAGCTTCATCAACAAGACGCCGGATCATATGGTCCTTGACTCTAGGAATAATGATATAATCATTCAGGGTTTCAGTTCCTCATGGATGGAGGTCATTTCAATGGGTTAGTCTTACATGTTCTTTAAAGACACACGTGGTCTAATCCAAGGATACATAATCTCTCCAAGTCACTTTGTTCTCTCTCTGTACATTCTCAGTAGCCACCACAATAGAAAGATTAACAATAGGGAGATTATTCCATTTTAAAGAAGCATGTGAGCCAAAAATGTATCCCACCAGATGTTTGCGGGCAATATTCTAATATTCAGTAGTGTAGGGATAAAATCCAATAAGATCCATTAGATGCTTCTAAAGGAGTATTCCCACAGGAGTGGTCAGGTGGTCATTGTAGAAACAAGCACCATCTATATCTCTATGAAATTTCTCCCAACTGGACCTCTACTATCCAGTTTGACCTCAACATGAATAGAGGCATCTTCCCCAAGGATTATCTTAGATCCCCTGTGTCCCTGAGTAGACATCACATTAATGAAATTTATTTTCGATCAAGCAAGATTATTGATCGCATTCTCAACAGGAAGAAAAAATATCTCTCTTTTGGAGGGAAAAAATATCTTATCAATAGTGTCATTCTTGCAACCCATATTCATGTTCTTTCATCAGTCAATGTCCCATATGGGGTGATCTGAAACATCAAAAATCTCATGGATGATTTCATCTAGGACCCTTCTTCTACATGAAAATATCACTGAGCATCATGAATAAAGGAGGCTCCTCTCGTCAGGGAAGGTGGTATCAACGTCTTCTCTCTCGAAGCCACATCCCTGTGAATGCATGTGAAACTCTCCTGGGAGATTCTAGAATAGTGCATAAGGTGGGGGATTCCCATTCACTTCTTTCATTTCTATAATCCCTCATTAGAGGCCAACTATGGTTCTATACACTGGTCTTCCATTCACCGCCTTATTTTTAGCCTCCAACCGCACTCCCATTAGATCGTGGGGTAGGGAGAGATTTTGTTCTAGTGCAACAATATGGCAGGGGAGTCCATTGGGTTTGTAGATTTCCTTTCTCACAACATCTCTTTCAAAGATGCTAAATTATACCTAGCCATCACCAATTCAGTGTTGGGCGTTGAGCAGCAGAGCACTTCCAGACTCATCAACCCCTCTCCTGAACTAGACTGTTGTATTTTTATGCCTTCCTCCATGGGGTTATTTTCCTCCTTGGAATTCTGATGCATCCACCCCTATCAAGAACCAATGAACTCATAGGATGAAATCCTCTAGCCTAAGTCTCATCCCTCGAAATATAACTTTCTATCATGGATAATTTGAAACAGAGACATTCCTATGGATGAAAATATCAAATGTTGCGGTATTCTATGTGCGTCTCAGTGGCCCTCTTGCCGGAACAGCAAGGTGGAGTCAGTTGATAACTTGTTCGTTCGGGGAAACTGGGCGAGTTGTGTATAGAGTGCCCTTGGAAGTTTCACACCCTTCTCTACTCCTAGTATGGATGATGCTCCATTTCTAGAGATGTGTTTTCATGGTGTAGGAGACAAGGGCCCGTAGAAGGAGGCCTGAACCATTATCCTTCATGCAGGGCTTTGGGAACTGTGGCATGCTTGTAACAAGGTGATCCATGATGGAGTTCCCTTCTCAGGTAGATCCATCCTCATCAAAACCAGAAACATGATCTTGGACTTCGCCCGTATCATGATGAACTGGAGGGATTCTCCATCCCTTTGCTTTCTCAAAAGTATCTCCCCCCATTGTCCTGCCAATATCCACCTCTGGCACAGGTCACTGGGTCCGATGTCTTCCCCCATATAGAGGTCTCAAACTGAATTCTAAAGGTTCATGTTGTTTGGGGGTTCTCCATGATGGAGGTGTGGTTCTTTATGACATAGGGTCCACTATCCTCACATTCTCCTCTCAACTTGGAAGCAGGTCCTTCCTCCAAGTAGAGGCCAAAGATCTTTTTCGTGGTATTAGTTTATGTAATTAAAAGGACATCGACTTATGAAAAGTTTAAACCGACTCCAAAATCCCCCCACATTGCCATGCTCAGTCTTAGTCCCACCCCTGGTCTATTTATTACCTAGTCATAAAGTACAGAAACATTCTCAGTAGAAACACCAAAGTATTTCATGTGTGGCGAGAAGGGAATCAAGTTTCGGATTACATTGATTCCATGGATATCTCTAGCCCATATCCCCCTTGTCCTCCACAATGTGATTTCCTTGATACCTAAAGGGGTTAAATTTATTCGAGGGGATTCCCTTGATCTTCAATACTTCATACACCCATGATACATATTTTCTTATGTCTAGTGTGCCTCTTTCATTGAATAAAAAATTACTCGATAAAGATGATTATGTACACTCTGACCTCTGGGGGCTTCTAAGACTGCCTCTCATTATGGAGGATATTACATTGTGATTTGTATAAATAATTACTCCTAGAGAGTTTGGGATTACATACTGAAACACAAATTAAATACATTTAATACCTTTAATAATTAAAAGGATATTGGTGAAACTAAAACTGGTAAGAAGAAAAAGCAATTAAAATTGATAATGGTTTTGAATATCTATCCACTAAATTTTATAACTTCAATATCCCTAGGAATAATTAACGATATAAAACCGTTGTGGAAACTCTAAAACAAAATTGGTTAGCAACGAGAATGAATAAGACTGTTCTAAAAGTGGTTGGGTTCATGCATCCTTATTCATCCCTTCCCAACTCCTTTTTGGAAAAGGATGTTACTACATTAGTTTAATTGATTAATATATTCCCATCCCCTACTAATGTTTTAAAAAAATAGGATGGAACCTGGAAAGTAAAACATCCTTGTCTTGATAACCCTTGGTTTTTTGGATCCACAAATTATGCCCATTCTATGAATTCTATGTTGAAACCTATTTAAATCAAGTTTATCTATATTGTTTTTTCATAGGGTATTAAGGGATAACAATTTTTGGTAGATAAACAAGTATATCAAATGTGTATTATCAGCCATGATTTCGTGTTCTTATAGTCAATTAGTATGAAAGTAAGTATTGTTGAGTCTGAAGAGGCCAGTACACCCCATCCCTTGGGAGTTGAAGTTGGTTTTGACTCTTAGGACATTATAGAATCTGAGCCTACCCCTTCTTCTCACCCCTTACAAAATGAAGGTGAATCAATAACATATTATGGTTTTTAAACTTAATCTATGGAGGGTGAACTTATACGATTCAAATAGTCCAAAGACAAATCAATGAGGATAATCAAACCCCGTTCTGGATTCATTCACGATAACATGGTTACGTATTCCATAAGTATTACTCAAGACATGTGTAATAATGAACTGAAAACATCCACACAATTCCATAAGTCTAAAGAATTCAAATAGTGTTTATCTATAATGAATGATGATATAACTTACCTTTTTAAGAATTAGACCTAGACTATATTAACCAAACCCATAAATGAAATGCTGATCAGTTATATATATATATTTAATAAGATATAGGATAACATAGGTGATTAAAAATTAAATATGAAGGGTGACTAGACACCAAGGGATACCATAAATGTGAAGGGGTCGACAATGGTGAGATTTTTTTCCCTTTTTTTAAACATTTACCTTTTGGGGTTTAACATTATTTTACTGCAATGATTTTTTCCATGAATGAATGTATTGATTTAATACAAGATGATACCATTGAACTCCATTACATTTTCCCCCTTGATGCCTTTTTTAGGGCTCTTCACCCACTACTTATTAATAAAAAGTATGTTTCAGTTTCAGTTTCATTTATATAAAACCTCCTGATTAATATTCAAATTGTATTAAATTGAATCAAGTCGACCTGTTACAAAATTCATTTAATGGTTTTAATAAATCATCTATGTAATGGTACAACGTTTTTGACTCTTTTATGAACAAAAATGGTATTAATGGAAGAAAATTTTGTGCATGTGATTATTATAAACATGTCAACCATGACATGATCTACCTACTTTTATATGTTGATGACATGATATGTATTTGTAAGAACATGATATTATTTTTCCATATAAAAACACACTTGAATTATTCATTTGATATGAAGGACATAGGAAATTAAAAATATATTTTTGGAATGGAAACCATAAGGCACATAAATGAAAGGATTTTGTTTCTATATCACCATGTTTATGTAAAAAATGTTTTTAAATGGTATTTATTTGAGCACATTAAACCCGTAAGAGTACCCTTGGGCCATCAATTTATGTTTTCCTTGAAACAATCTCTTGTTATGGAATTTGAGATGTATATCATGAGTATGATCCCTTGGTTAATATTGAAGGGATTATTATCCATGAAATTGTTTATTGAAGACCAAATATTTAATATGTAGTTTTTACATTGAGTAGGATTATGGGAAAAAATGGTAAAGCACACTAGCATTCTTTAAAATGTCTTCTCATTTATTTATCAATGTCCTCTAGTTCATGCATTAATTTTGGAAAAAAAACTAGTTATAATGATGACATTATTGTATTTTTAGATTCTGGTTGTTCTTTTAATGTAGACGCGCATAAATAAATTTCTTGTTTTGATTTCCTTGCTTATAGGGGTCTGATTTCTTACAACTGTCACATGTAATCAGTAGTTTCTATGTCCATAACAATGGCTGAGTATATAATTTTAACGAAATTTATTAAAGAATCTCTTTGGTTGAAAGTTATTATTCATGATTTATCTTTATCTACTTCAAGTATAGTTGAAAAACTGTGATAGTCGACCAACATTAAATATATCTCAAAACTATGTTTTCCATAGTAGATCAAAGAATATTGACATTATACCTCACATTTTTTGGGATATAATTGAATTTGGGACCTTGTGTGCTACTAAGATAAACACCAGGGATAATCCAACCAATATTTTCATTATGTTTGTTCCCCTTTATAAATTTAACCATTGTTTAGTTATTTTTATTCTTATCCAAGTTCGATAATAGATGTTATGAGAAAACAATATCCAAAATAAACATTTTAAATTTAAAGTTGGATATTTGTTAAATTATCAACGCCATGAACTAATATATTTCATTTAAAATTAATTGTATTGAGATATTCTTTGATATACTTTTTCATAGACTGCATGTATTTGTACATATGGAATTTTAATTATGATTTTGATTTAATTCGATTTTTATATGTGTTATATGTTTCTATCTATGTGTGTATTTCCTTATTAGTGGCCTTAACATGGACTGTTGATCAACCTTGATCTGACAGTCATGATGAGGCATAGGTTTGTTTCTTTTCTTCTGGATCGATATGGGATTTTTCTATTCATTGAATGTAGTACCTTCTCATTCCCCTTATATTAGTACCATCACAGTTAATTGAACTGTTTATTTCATATGATCTGTCCACAAGGCCTTCATCTGATGGCCTTTGCTATAACTGATTAATGATTTTGTTATTTCCATTATAGTGTATGTTATTGTTTTCACATGATTGATTCATACATTCTCTTTTAGTGTTTTGAATTTTTGTTTTTCTCCCAAATAGAAGTGAAACCCTCCATTTCACTGGAAAAAGTTCGAGAGGATGGAGAGAGCTATGGACTTCTATTACCTGGAAATTAGAGGACCAATCTGCTATAATAGGACATCTCATCTGGAGGAGATCTAGTGGAAAATCTGACTGGGAACCAGATTTAGACAACCATTTCACACAACATTGTATTTATTTGATATAAATTTTCATTATAACCAGATTTCAGTAAATAATTTTGGAACTATAAGTGATTTACTCCACTGTTTAATACACTGTTGTATACTTTATGCCTGGTTTATGTGTGAATCCATCCAAGAGTGGACGGTGGTGAATCCACTTGATGAGATTCATAACTTCCATCTAGTTTAGCAAGACATAAATCCTCAAATAGCTTATCTGGTCGTTTAATATCCTATAATTGAGTCTGTAATTTCTTTTTTGTGTTCTATAATAAGAAATATCTCTTGGTGGAGTTCTCTCTGTGAATGTAGGATAACAAAGATTTTAATCACATTACATCTTTGTGATATTTATTGATTATGTTTCTGTTCCAACTCCAGCATTCCCCATAATCTATAAATCATGACTTCCAAAGTCAAAGTAATTTCTCTAATCACTATTTAACCATATAAAATTCCTGATTGGATCTTGGTTACTGGTAGGGAAAGCCACATCAAAATATCCCCTAGAATAGTTAAATCTCAAATAGGTGGTTTAATGGATTTTTAAAATTTTGTGGTCTTCTAGATTTGGGCATGTGGTGATGGTTTCTTCAATATAGTTAGTTGTGTGGATCTTTATTAGAGGATTGGTATCAGTAGGATTATTATTTCTTCATGATCATTTTAGCACATCTTCTCATGCAAGCATAATCCTTAATAAAACATCATTAATATTCAACATCGTGTCCCTAGGTCTCCATCAATGAGGTTATAATTCAATAGAAATTGATGATAAGATAACATCAACTATGGTGAGAATCCAACCCTGGTATGGCAACATGGAACATAGTTTTCAGAGTCTTTATACCCATTTTTTCATAGTGTTGGAACACATTGGAACTAAGTTTCATTTGGGTTGTGCTTGAAGGATGATTTCAGTGGCTCTCGTGCATTCATGGGATTCAGTGCAGATTAAATTGAGATGAAACAAATCCTCATAGCACATCATATGAACATAGATGATAGTTTTTTATTTATGGTAGGTTTAATGAGAATCCCACTGTTATTATACCAATTACGGGAAATTGTGACTATGAGGAGTGGAAACATAGGAAAGGAAGGTTAGAACATAGTATGAGTTTAGAACTGATCCTCACTATTGGTTGATGGAAGAATTAGTTGCAGACTAATGGATATTATAGTGAGTAGGGTAGTTCATGGTATGTATACTTGATCACTTGTATTTTTTATATGTTTTCACTATTTTTTTCAAGTGCACATTTATTTCCAAATTTCCCCACATAGTCATTTTCTAGAAGTAACTATGACTTGTAACATGTGATTACTTTATTTTCAAAGTATCTAAATTGATCCATCTTCCTTCATGTGGTGGTATATATTCCTATCAAATATCAATGATATATTTATAATTCTCCCTAGATATAGAAAAATTTAATTCCTCGGGGCCAGTCATAAGGAATAATTTTTTTTATCTCAATGAATCTTCAAAAATCATTTTCGATTTTAATCTATTTCAAAAATAGTAATATAAATCATTAAATAGTGGTAATAAATACACAAGAGATTAAAATGAGAAAAATAGAAACAGAGAAGGAAAAAATAAGAAAACATAAAGAAAATTCAGCATGAATGATACAAGTTCCTTATAAAAATTTCAACTATAATGCTTTAAATAATGTCTACACTCATTGAAAATTTACTGATAGTGAAATAGAAAAATTAACATGAAAATTCTCTCTTTATAATAGTTTCATCTAGTGGAAGTATAACTTGTTCACATCGCTAATTTCAAGATACATCCAACTACACATGTTTTCAGAAATAAGTGTCTTGAAAAACGGTCTCGCTGAACGTTTTTGACATTTGAAAATGAACTCCTAAGGAACAATAATCTTACAATCAGAATCTCTCCTATAAAAAACATTTAATTGAAAGAAGATGACATGAAGAAGTAAAAGGAAGCCAAACAGTTAAAGAATCTCTATCTCCTATTATTGTCCTGGAGATTTAAATCTAAAATAGTCAACCTCAAAAACAGATCTTGAAAATGAGTATGTGGTCGCATCAAAACACATAACATTCACTACATAATTGATGTGATGAATAAATCAATGATTGAAAATATATTCGGTCTCTAGAAAGCTTCAAGATTCTCTTCCAAGATCTACCTCCAAAAATTATCCATTCATGTTTAGATGTAAAAGATCATGCACCATGAACAATAAGACAAGACAACACAAAAAATTTTATTTTAAAAAATTCAAAGGTACAGATGGGAGAGGAGAATAAGAATAAGAGAGATAATAGAGATTGAGGACGAAAAAAAGAATGTGGGGGGAGGGGCTTTTAAAAGATAGAATTTGGACCTATTTATTGAAACAAATACAAGAAAATTAAAGATAAACATTTGATAAAAATCATATGCATGGAATCATTCACTGCATACTATCATCCTTGGGTGACATAACCTAAATTCCCTTTGAAAATGTATCTTCAAATTTTATGTTGTTGTTGACCCCAAAAAATTTATTCTGAAAATATATCCAACATAAGATATAATTAAAAAAAGATTCATCTAATATTAACCCACCATATAATGTAATTATTTATTTCATTAAATTCATTCTAACCACTCAACATGTTTCAACTTCCATAATGAATGTCTATAGAATCCCACTGCCTTGAATAAATTTGGATTCTTGGTATTGAACCAGAAATAACCTATCATGTCACTTTATTGATCTTTCCTAGCACGTAAAAAGGTGGATAACTTCTAAAAAAAATTCAATAAAACAAAAATGTTCCATTTTCTCTAGATCTGTGGCTATATCAAATGAAAACACAAGGCCTTGTGATACTCAAATCATCCTTGCAACAAGAACAAAAACGTGCGGAACCTAAATTCATCACCAACCAAAAAATGAGAACACTAAAACTATGTACAACATTAATTAAGTAGTTATTATCCTTCATAGATTCTATTTATCATTAGTGATACCTAGAAACAACTCCACCCCATCCTATTTATCGATCACAGGCACCCATTACATAATATCATGAGTAGAAATTTTCGATTCAACTCAACTTCTATTTAAGAATCCCAAAACAACAATGTAGGTTTGAAAGATAGCATCATTTTTAATGGTGTATATCATATTCCCATAATCACAACACCAATAATTACCTCTTCAACTTGAAAACAAAACATGTTGGCGAAGAAGTGGTCACTATTTCAAGAATATCACATAAATAGTGAAACTGAACATAAATTTGAACACAGAAATTTATAGGGTACGTTCGGATGACCTACATATATAGGGAAGGTATAAAATTCTTATTCAAATGGGGGTAAAAAGTTAATAAAATCCCATATATATCTATTTTATCTTTCCACACATCATTAGCCCATATATTTATAACCAGATTGGAGGATAAAATTCAAATAGTGGATTCAAAATTTCTTCTGATGGTATCATTCTCTAGAAGGATTTTCATCATGAGCGGCAACCAACTACTATATAACATCTCCTCCGGTGATTGGTCATCAAAGGAGGTCACCCACAATATAAGTATGATGGTATGTTTTTTCAAAAACAAAAAACAATTCTCCACCTTGATGAAAAAATATCACCATGTTGCTGCTCCAACATAACATCATGCTACTAAAACAAATTTTCAATATTATATTGACGCTATCATCCTGATGCTCGTAGGAATATCGGGTATGAGACATACTAATCATGTCCAAATAATATTGAAACATTATACTTATATAAGACTTATCTTCCTTCATGGGAGGAAGAAGATCCCATATCATATTCTGATGTAGATAATTCAGATCTTATTTAATAAAATACTTCCACTGGTTTAATTCTTTGCAATCCAAAACATCTCGATATCAATCTGGAACACCATCTTGAACTACAAAAATAGCATAGAGAACCAATTTTCCATACCTAGAAGATATTCATATAGTCTTTCGTGTTCTACCAGTGGAATTACTCTTTTTTGATATCAATGCTCCACCAGTAACAGTATCAGTAATGAAATATTACATATCACCTTTACAAATAACTTTCATCGCAAGGAGTTCACTACAGATAACTTTCATGAATACATCTTCAATGGTAATCCGGTAAACAATTTTATCCAAAACTCCAAGGGATATAAGGTTCTTCTCCAGCTCCAGTACATATCTTACATCTGTAAGGCATCGAGTTGTTCCATTACGCCTCTTCAACCGTATCATTTTAATACCTCTCATATGGAAAGGGTGGTTATTTCCCATAAATACTACACCTTTATTTAAATCAGTTAGGTTCTCAAACCAATCTTGATTCTTAAACATATAGAATGAACAACCTTAATAAATAATCCAACCTTCTAAATGGTTGACCTTCATGAAAATGATGATAGTATCTTCAACATCCTTAGTTATCTATACAACATTTGCCTTCGATTTCTCAATTTTGGGACAATCCTTACTTCAATTCCCTTTTTCTTTATTGTAGGAACACTCATCATTCACTGCACATCTATATATGGACTCTCTTTTTGACATCAATTATGATTAATCTCTTCTAAATCTTCTAGATTTTATGTCACATGAAGTTCCACTAATTGTCATCAATGCCTCTGATGCGGAATTCCCATGGCCATACTTGTCCTTTAAGATGTACTCATTATTAACTAATTCATTTGATACATCAACTAATATTACCTCATCCTTACCATAAAAAACATTATATTAATGTGATCAAAACTCTCCTGTATAGATTTCGAAAAAAATACAGCATTATCATAATCTCGAATTGATACTTCCAAACTTTTCAAATCTTATTGGATTTTAATAAATGAATCAAGGATCTCAATAATTGGCGTACCATGAATCGTATTGAAATATGTGAAATTTATTTCTTAGGTACAACATTTTTTAATGATTTTGTTCCTATACTTGTTCTCTAAAATAATCCACAAAATTTTTTGCTTAAGTTTCTCACATCACAGTAGAATTTTAATCTTCATCCAAACAAATTAAGATCGTACCACATGTTTTATAGTTGAGTCTCCTCCAGTTACCATCAGTGATATTTGCATGATTATCTTTCATGGTGATATCTAAAACATGTTGTGTTAGAATATCAAATACATCACATTGCCACATGATGATTTTTTTTCATCCTGTCGAATTTATAAACCACAAATTTGGTGTTGGACACCATACTTCTATGTCTACATTTATTTACAGAACTAACATGCATAGCTAGAATAGAATCCTGGTTCGGTACCAATCTACTTTCTATTTTGGGATTCTCTATCATAAAAATATATCAGAATTTCAAAAAACAATCACCACTGATGAATCTGGAATATTAAAAATTGTTGTAATTTACTATCTAATCTTCCAACATGGATCCCAAATCAATATCAAAAAATTATTTGAATATATATTTAAAAAAAATTCCAATTGAAAAATAAACCAAAAACCCCCTTTTTAGGTGGAGTATGGGAAACTCATACTCCCCGCTCCCTTGAACAAACAACCCCACATTTATATGCACAATGAAAAAAAGGCTCAATCACATTTTTTTTCTTCCACTCACCCTCCCCCCTCCTCATTTTTTTGTTTATTCTTTATCTAATCCAACATAACTCAAACCAGTTGCACCATTTTTTATTCCAAATTTCATGCCACATCACATTCCCCACTTCCCCATTTCATCATATCCACACCCATTTTAAAAAATACCCATACCTCATTCCCATCATGGACTGCACAACAAACAAAAAATAGAGGGTCTGAAGTGATATCAAACAAGATGAATAGTGGAGTGTGTGGAGGGTTGTAGATGTGCAGATGGAAATGAATTTACAAGAGTGCAGACAAAAGCGGATTTACCAGAGTAATAACTATGGGATTTCTAGGGGGAATTGAATAGAAATAGGTGCATGTTTGGACAAGCGGACAGTAGTGTCACTGGAAAAAAATATGTATAAACCAGCTTCCGGGAGGAAGGGAGGACAGAGGCAGTTGTAGATCTGTGGACACCACATTCAAAAGAGGCATATTTGGTTTTACATAGACTACTTTGAGCAGGGCATGGACAACATCTGCAGACACAGCTTCGAGCAGGGCATGGAAAATAGTGGATTGTCAAGAGTGAGTTTCCTAGGCGATCGAACACAACCCTTTGATACCACATTCTAGGGGCATATGTGGTCACCCTCTCAAGAATCGCACACAAAAAGAGGAAAAAAGAAATAGGAACACACAAATTTACATGGTTCGTTCAGATGACATGCATCTATGAGAAAGGTATAGAATTCTTATTCAAATCAGAATATAAACTGTACAAAAAACCACATATATCACTCTTATCTTCCCACAAAATGGACCCTGTATATTTATATCCATAATAGAGGAGAAAATTAAAAAGGCACTTTAAAATTTCTTAATATGACAACAAACTCTTGAAGAATTATCATCATGGGTGACCAACAATTGCTACAAAAGGTCTCCTCTAAAGGCTGGTCCTCGAAGGAGGTCACCCACCATAGTTGGACGATGGAGTGTTTCATCAAAAACTCAACTAACTAGACCTAACTTCGATCACCATTGACACTCCCATTATTCAGAAAATCTAGATCTATAAACATCCAAGCCTAATGATGCCATCTCTCTCAAAATCTCAACTAAACGTGCTAAAAACATACAATCAAGAACATCACTCAGATCTAGATTGAGATCCTCTTTTTCAATGGTTTCATCAATAAAACATTATAATCATCCTTCCTTAATTATTACTCTCAATGGACTCTATAAGCATAATGGATATCGGCAACCTCTTATTTGTAAATTGGTAATCTTCCACAGCACTCTGTCAATCATCCCTTATTTTCCAAGCATCTTAATTACTTTTTTCTTCTGCATATTAGTATTAAATAATCTTGTCTTCTACCATGGGTTCTGGCGACATCTTCTTCAAACGGGTTGGTCTCGGCTTACTTCAAGCATCTCATATCAAAAACATCATCCTTGATTGATAATATTCATCCTGTTAAATCCCCATGTGTTCCATGATGCTTCCCTATAATGGTTTAGTATTCATCCTCTCTGTGTTTCAAAAACCATGTTAAATATTTTCTCTCATTCTTATATTCAAATAGATGGGACTCATATCAGTGTATCCATCTGGGTGTAAACTAATTCAAGTATGTGACTTTGTGATAGAAGTTTCCATGTGGGTGGTATAATTTTCATACTTGTACCCTTTTACAAAATGGCCTTTTGAGGTGGCCATAAAATTTATATATAACATCTAATTTGATAATCGTCTATGTGGAATTTTCTATAACAAAAATGGGTTTTTACAACTCCACCCTATAAAAGCACTAAAAAACCACAGATAAAGGGGTACCTTTAACAGCACATTTTTAGCACTGTTAAAGGGACCCCATTTATCAGTACCTTTATTAGTAATGCTAATAAATGGGGGTCTTTATCATCATTTTACTAGTGTTGATAAATGGTATATTTCAAAAAAATTAATCTAAAATAATATATTTATATATTTATATATTTATATTGATATAAATATATTTATATTTATATAAAAATAATATATATTTTTGAATATGTTTTAGATATCTATAAATAGACTTCTGCCATTATTATCCCGGATAAAGATAGTCGTTTATTAGCACTTTTTTTAAAAGATTATAAAAGTATACTTCAAAAAAATACATAAAAAAATATATTAATATATTAATATATTTGTATTGATATAAATATAATATATATTTTTTCAATATGTTTTAGATAAAGATAAAAATGAATTTACACATAATATATATGATAATTAGTAAAATGGATTGTAAAATAATTATAAAAATTAATTAATAATTTTCAAATTATTATCATGTAAAATTCATTTAATAACTGTTTGAATATAAAAATAATAAAAAAATATCAAAAATAAGATGAAAACGTAACTCAAACATCAAACAACCTTAACATTTGATTCATTTGTTAGTTTGAGCTCTACTATATATGAAATGATATCATGTGATGAGCTATGTGCCCTCGATGAATCAAGTAAACCCTTGTCACTTTTTTCAATCCCAACAGAATAGAAGGCCTCCAAAACAGAGTTTTTTGTTGGGGTACCCGAATTTTTTAACAATTTTTCGACTTTTAGCCTCGTTTAAGGGGGTCTTATTTCATTTTTTATGGAGACTGAATTTATTTCCAAGTCATACATTCATATTAATATTATGGTTTTGAAATTTTATCATTTTTCAAAATTTATTGTTATTTATAATGAAATATATAACAATATATACATATTTCTCATATATTCACAAATAAAAAATTAATTTGATAAATAAATTATTAAACATATTTACATATAAAATATATTTATCAATATATTAACGTTATCTAAATAAAAAATAATACCCATTTTATTTAAAATAAAAATATATGAATATTTATATACATATAAATATACAATTGATGTATATATAATGTTTATATATATAAAAATATATTTGTGTCTGTTTTAACGATCATATATATGTTTATCTACATATTCATATATTTATATATAATGTTTAAATAAATATAAATATATATAATTATATTTATAGATGCACACCTATATATATATATGTGTGTGTGTGTATTTATAAACTCACACACCCACAAAAAAAATTGTGTGTATTTAAATAAATAAATATTTATTTATTTATATATGGATAAAAAATTTAATGAAATATATATAAATATATTGATATATCATAAAATGAAAGACAAAACAATATATGTGAGTGGTAGATTCATTGGTGTAAGAGGAGGAGGTCTTAGGTTTGAAACATAGAAAAGCCAAGGGCATTTTGGCAGGGGTGAGTATGTGCCTTGCGCTGATAAAGGGGGGCAGGGGAGGCCTGTACTGTCAATAGTGGGGTTGAGTGCGGATAAAATGGGGGTAGTCCCCGCCCATTGATTTGCATTTTTTTTTAAAAAATTACCTTAATTAGCGCTTTTTTAGCACTGATAAATGGGGTCTTTTAACAGTAATAAAAATCCCAGATAAAGGACCCTTTCATGACAAACCACTTTTTTATCATCTAGCATGCTAAAACAAGACAGCCCACCTAGATACCTTGGATTCATACGGGCACAAGTTCATGTTCAAATGTCACACAACACCCACCCCCTCCCAAAAAATTACCAATCATTATAGGTAATTTTCTTGTTTTCCACACAACAACCCATTTTCCATTTTAGTCACACCAAAACCACTTTATTGATACATTTACCATCAATTATGCAATTAATAATACCCCTTTTACAAAAAAAAAGTAATGAATAAAATTAATCAACTAAATACATGGTTGAATCCCCGTTTTGAGACCCCACATCAACCAATCCCACTTTGCAACATGGTTTCCAATATTTAACAAATTACATGTTAATTAAAGAGCAGAACAGAAACCCCTTATGCCCTAAAAAACCAATTTCCTTTCAAATACATTAATCTAAATACAATCTCACATTAGGCACCTAATGAAACATATTTTGAACCTTCTATACTAGGTACAATCCACTTTCAAGAAACATCACATTGGAACAGACATAAAATAGAACCATTTTCCCTTCAAAAATCCATTTTTACCCCATTAAAGGGCCAAAACATTTCAAATCTCATTTCACACCACACAATAAATTTATAGAATATGAATAAATACGTAATAAAGCATATTAAAAACATCTAAAAATTCTAAATCATAGAACCACCTACCGTGGGTGAAGAAACATCTCGAAAACGATGTGAAATACCATAAACACCCCCACATGACCCCAGAAAGGCACAATTGGAACAATAAAAACAAAATCAAAACCTATTTAGTAAGAAAAAACCATAAAATAGATACCCTACACACTATAGAAGATGTACCCCAATGAAAGAGGGGAGAAACCCATGAAACGATAAAGGATGGATGAGAGAAGGCGCCTACTTGAAGGATCTTGGAGGTTCTACACTAAATCATCCACAAAAATATATCTCAAAGGGAGGGAAAAAGAGGGGGAGGCGCACCTAGGTATGGGGAGGATGAGGGAGGAGAGAAGAGGGGTGTTTTTTGTTTAAAAATTAAAGAGATAGAAAAAAAGGAAAACATTTTTATTGAGTTGTCACACCCGCATGGTTAGTCTGCATGGGTTTTCAAACAATTAAATGACTATGAAATCATCTATATCATTGGATAAACCTACCACAAGGGACATCCACATGGTCTGACTTATCATGAGAATGTCGTGGGGTCACTTCTGGCCACAACCCATGCCTTCTACATGGTTACCTAGGCATGGTTCTTGGTTTCTAATAATCATTTGCCAACAGTGCGACAGAATCTATCCACCCATTCTTCAAATTTTTTCCTAAAACTTTTAAGGGAGAACTCATAAGAAAATGCTCGGAAAAGGATATACCAAATAAATACATCCAAATTCAAACCTGTCACACCTAGTTTCTATGAAAAATAAATGAAACTCTGACCCAAAACAAAATAAGGGCAAAACCAAAAATCCTAGTGTGACAATTCTCCCCACCATAACATTTTTCACTCCTAGAAATACACAATAAGGCATGATACGAAAGAACAAATTTGTAATCCTTTACAACACAAGGAGACTCCAAATGAATGAAAAATGAAATGATGAAAAAAACACTACCAGTAGGTAAAGTGGTTTACCAGACTTGATTGACAGACAAAAATGCACTCCCTACTATGTGAAACCCACCCCTAAAAGATAAGACACCTCCAATTGATCGATCAAAATGGAAGGGACTCTCATCACACACAATCCATCCACTTAATCCAAAACTCCATAGACGTTGCCAAATGAATCCCACACAGATTTACTGAAACAAGAATACAATATCAAACCACATCTTGATAAATGATCCCATATCCTTAATTCCCATGATATCATTAGGCGTTCTCCAATATCAATGGTTACTCAAGAGAGGAGGTTGTGGATAGATAAATCTTAACGATACTACCCACCACCAAGTCATCAATAGGAATGAAACATAATAACTGACATAGTGAGGCCCGAATGGACTCCCTTCCATAAGAAACAAACTAACACCCAAGAAGAAATCATAATACTAACATGGGCATGCTCGAATAGACTCCCAACCATAAGGAACAATCTAACATAAATTCCATCTTGAGTAATTTCAACAAAACCCACAGTGGGTCTCCCAACCATAATGACTAACCCACACAGATCGATGCATGAAGCCCAGCTCTATCTAAACCCACACTGCAAGGGTTTTGATATAAAATACACTAAACCCAATGGGAAACACATCATATTTTACTACTCTCATAGGGTGTTACCATCCTTAGCTGAGTTGAATTGGGGAAAAATTCATGAAATTGGTCATACGAGAACAATCAAACAGAGAGTCACAACCAATGAGACACAACCACTAGGATTTTAAGAAAAAGGGATGGTCACACCATCTTATAACAAAGGAGGAACTCTACTACCCACATGGTTCTCAACTTGGGAATGAGTTCTTTACTCCTCATTCCACTAAACAGAACCATTTGAAACCATGCAATTATATAGGTGTTAGAATGTATTCTTTTCCCACCGCGAGGACAATCATTAAACCAAGGTCCTTCAAACCTCTGGGTGTTCTTGAATATGTTCCATGTTCATTCTAGGACCAGTGAATACATATAAATTTATTGAATCATCTCCCACATCCTTGTCATGCATCGAAGAACCCCTGATTGAAAACTCTCCTTCTAGTGCCACAAGCAACCCCACTGTGATTCAGGCAGCAACATAAGTAACAAAAGAACCTAAAATCCACTTACACCCATGTGGAACTTTTATTATGATAGGGGTCATGGAGATGAACACGCATCATCCCTTTAACCCTAAACTAGAAAAAATGGCACTAAGGGCACAAAAAATACACCCTCGCTCTGAACAGAGAAATTTATAATTCCCAAAAATAAGTACACACATCTATTAAAAAAGACTCTCTCGTAAGGTTCCACAACTCCCACCATTGCATTCTTATAAGAACACAACACTGGAAGACCTCACCAAACATAACCATTGCAACCAAATAGGCCTTACAAGTAAATGAACCGTAGAATGAGTCCCAAGATGACCATGATTCTTATGAGTGGTCGTGATAGCCTCTCATGACTATACATGCCACACTGGAGGCCTAGAATGAACACGTTCATAGATAAAACCAATGAAATATCCAATGGCATTTCTAAGGAAGCGTCCATCACTAACCACTCTAGAAAACTTTCCAATTAACTCACTGGAACTCCCTTAACTTCTTCCAGGCCGGAAAATCAGGATTACAGCTGTCAAACATCACCTTTTCCAACCCAAAAAACTCAAGGAAAATAATGCTTCTCTCAAGTCATCCCGCATCTGCTCTACCGCTGAGAGAGGATCCAGTTAACCAAAAAAGAAGAGGTGGACTCAATTCTCAAAGATCAAGAATATAGTCCTTATGTAGATTAATTGGGGGTCTGTCAACATGGATCACTCGTGGTGACACATCATATATGGATTAATTATTAATGGAGTCATACAATATCCAAGAAGGAAAACCCAAGGATGAAAACAAACCAATCCATCAGCCAAAACAAACTACAAGAAAACACCAAACAAGAAAAAAATAACCTACTCAAAGCCATCCCAAACATTTTTCATAAAAAACCCACTAACCAATTTTTCAAAACTAAATCGCGGACAAGAACTCAACTTGAAACACCAATCAAACAAAAATGGTTTTAATGCTCAAAACTCCTCACAACAATATTCCCAATATAAGAGAAATCATGAAAAAATTTCAGTCAATTTTTTTTAATATAAAACAGGATTGGTGGGTTACACATTCACCAATGGTTTCCCATGGAGTTTCACACATGCATTTTTCAGTGCCAAACTAAGAACTAATCCACTTTCCTCACATAATCCTTGAAAAAGGTCACCTTTGAGAATATCAAAAATCAAAAAAAAACATTTCCACTTTCCAAATCAAAACAATAAACCCACACTTCCATTTTAAATCCCACGAATCCTCTTTTCAAAAACCACTAGGGACAAAGAATGATTCTCAATTTTATTCTCACAAAAAATTTCAGAAAAATACTAACCATTCAATATAATCCCCTTTTTAAAATCTATACATAAATTAAATAATACCTCATCCCATTTTAAAACACTCTCAACATCACATCAAACCACAATTCATCAATAATCAATTGATTAAAACACATATCTTCCTTTAAAAAAAATTTCCAAAACCCTTTGGTAAATAAATCTCCATTTTCCAGACAGCCATTTTATGATAAACCAAAAGTTTTGATTGTAAAATTCAAATATCGATATACTCATACCACTTACTAAAGACCAGTTTGTTAAAATACACCATCTCAATTGTTTTATTGAAACTTTTCTAAAAACTCATTTTCCAAGTTCTAAAAATCAAACCATTTCAAATTTAAAATCCAATTTACACAATTTCAAAATTTGGGGTTTCACAATAATTTTATGAACCCCAAGAGGGAAATGACGCTTCACAAAGGGAAACAATCATAGATTGGTGACTTAGAAATATGGTTGGTGGACATATTCCAGTAACACCCCCATCATAGAGAGTGTTGTAGGACTCTATCCCCATCTCTACATGGCTTTTCAGGCCCTACGTTCTCACTGAGACCATTGAAGAAACTCCCATTTCATTTCCCAAACAATATTTTGGTACAAGAACCAAATAATAGAAACAAAACCTAAATTCCCTCAGTAACATGAGTCCCATCATGAGGTGTGATGTCCAAAAACAATACTCATAAATAGAACATCATGTTATGACACCCTATCGTTGGACTACCTAGACTCTTCCCCAAGGAACATGACCCGAAGGGCGATCCCTTATTTGATACAATTTTTTCCCTGATCCATGTTGTGTGTCCATTTGACCCGACGCCTGACCAAGTCTATGGCATGGCTCAATGGGCGTTCTGGATACCCACTAGCTGGAAACCATTGTCTAGGTATCAATAACATTCATTGGGAATGATTTTTCCCATTTTCATATATATTAACTACCGACAGTGAAAATAAACCTAAACTGAAAATGTACAACGAAACATGGTATAAAAAATTTCCATAATATATTATTTACAACTTTAAACAAAAACCCCATGAAGGTCTATAACAAAAAATGGAACAAAAACAGCGTCTTAAAGATCCATTCTACATGAAAAGAAACACCCTCAATCCTCCACGACCAAGATCCACAAAGGAAACTACTATAAACCCAACAGTCATCACCACACAACTTGAATTCACCTAAAACAAACATAAAACAAGGTCAACATTCAGAAAATGGTGTATGTTGAGTGTGATTCCGAAACCTGTAGGATACAAGCTATATAAAAACATTTCATGCTAGAGAAATTAAAATATAATATAACATGATCATTTTTGGGGAGGTTTCTAGAGAAATTTCTATGGAAACATTTTATGGGAAAACACTTTAAAAAGAAAACTTTTCAAGGAAATCATTTTACACAAACAAACATTTAAATGGAATTTATAAAACACACTTGTGGTCCACTGTATTCTGATGGTAAGAACACTTCATACAAGTGTCAATATATGGTAGAGAACCATGTATAAATCCCTAGGGTTAATTTAGCTCAAGTGGGACACTAGAACCACATACCATAGTGAAATGTGGCTTAGAGAACATGAATAATAGTGTTCTCATGCGTGATCCACTAGGAGGAGACACGCAAATGGCCCAACTGTCTCCAATAATCATCGTAGTTTATTATCTGTTGTAAGCGTCAATCATGCTCGATGAAACTAGGACGAACCACATCCATATCATCTAGCGTACCAGAACTAGCCATCCCTCTAGATAACCAAGATTCTTATGGTGTCATGGTCATATTCACATGTCACACAACACACCTCCTTCACAATCCATTGCCATGAATTCTAGTTAAATTACATTTTTTTCATAAAACAACCCTTATTCCATTTTACTCACACCAAGACCTCGTTGTTGATACATTTTCCATCAATTACACAATTCATAAATTCCCCTTTTTCAAATCTTTAGAAAAGGATAAAATTAATCACCCAAGTCTATCGGACACGACCCTTTTTGAAACCACACATCAACAAATTCCACATTGAAACATGTTTTCCAATAGTTAAAAAATTACGAGTTGTTTAAAGCGTACAACAATGAAACCATTATTACATAAAACCCCCATTTCCTTTGAAAATAGCACTTTAAATACATTCACAACTTCTGTTTCTTGAGAAACACATTTTTCACCTTCCATATTAGGCACACACCCCTTTCAAGAAACATCACAATGGAACACACACAAAATAGAACCATTTTCCCTTCAAAAACCCATTTTTACCCCACAAAAGGTCCAAATCATTTCAAACTAGATTTCAAAACACACAATAAATTTATAGAACAAGAATAAATACACAAACATGTATATAAAAAACAACTAAAAATGCTAAATCATGGAACCACTTTCCATTGGTGAATAAATTTCTCGAAAAAAAAATGTAAAATACCATATGCACCACCACAAAACCCTAGAAAAGAATGATTTGACCAAAAACAACAATATAAAACCCTATTTATAAAGAACAAACCCTAAAATAATAACCCTCCCCACTAGAGAAGATGAACTCCAATGAAAGAAGGGAGGAACCCTAGAATAGATGATTAATGAAGGAGAGAAGGCACTTAATTGAAGGATTTTGGAGGTACTGCACCAAATCATCCACAAAAATGGGGATACAAGGGTTGAAAAACGAGAGGGAGACGTGCATAGGTTTGGGGAGGATTAGGGAGAAGAGAATGATGCTGTTTGGGATTAAAAAAATCTAGGAGGGAAAAAATAGGGAAAACATTTTTACTGAGCTGAAACGGTCGGACGATTAGTCGGCCAGGTTTTTCAAACAGTGTGGTGACTATACGGCCTTCTCTATAATGGGAGACACCTTCCACACATGAAATCTACATGGTCTGACTTACCAACGGAAGCCATGTGGTCGCTTCTGGCAGCATCCCAGACCTTCCACATGGTTACCTTATCATGGCGCACCGTTTCTTCTAACCATGCACCAGGGTATTTCCACCCATTTGTTAAACATTTTCTTAAATATATAATGTGGGAAATCATGGGAAAGCAATTGGATAAGGGTAGAAAATGTAAATACATAAAAATTAAAACCCATCACACCCTGTTACTGAGGAAAATAACTGAGAGTATGACCCAAACTGGAATAAGGGAAAATCCAAAAACAAGGGTTTGACACTCATCATATTCATCTCAACCCTTCTCCTACCATCCCTCAAAAGAAGTCACAAGATGTGTATTTTGAGTTTCCAAATCATCATATATGGTAAAATCAAACTCATGGGTATGTAACTCAAACTCTTTAGTAGTATCTTAATAGTTGCATTGTTTTTTATTCTCTATAGGAAAGTTGAATGATTGATAGAAATGTTAGAGACACACAAGAGCCATCAAATTCTTCATTTTAAGTGCTCAAACTAATGTATAATAAGTATAACTCTATATGCATTCAATAGATCATGTGTGTTCTGTCACCTGAAAGGTTTCCTATAATGAAATGTATTCTATAATTTGTATGTTAATTATTGTTGAAATAAATAATTTAAGGAAATGTGAAAAAATAATTATTAAGAACATGTTTCCATCGAAATGGAAGAAATTTTGGATCTAATATATTTTAAACAATCTAATATACATTTATAATTTTCCATAGATATAAAAAATTGGCTAATCTTGAGATCAGTATTAAGGAAGCAATCTTATTATCTCGATTGATCTTAAAAAATACCTTATGTTATTAAATCTTTCAAAAATTGTAAAAGAATTCATGTAACTATAGTAATTAAGACACAAAAGAATAATATGAGAAAAAATCGAATAGAGAAGGAAAACAAAAAAATAAGACAGATGAAAAGAAAATTCGTCAACAACCACACTGCTTCTATAATAAAATTTAAATTGTATGTGTTAAAATAATTCCTTCACTCATAGAAAATTAATTGACTATGAAATAGAAAAAATAACTAAATTATTCTATTTCAGAAAGTGTTTAATATAGTGGAAGGATGACTCTTACACATAACTACTACTATGATTCATCTAACTATTAATGATTAAAGAAAGAAGTATAATCAATACAAAATCGTGTTAAATGATTGTAATGTTTTAAAATGAACACTTGAGGAAGAAAATTTTTACACAAAAATTCATTCTCTCAAAAAAAATCTATTATAAGGGAAAAAATATTATGTGATGAAGTAAAATAAAGCCAAAAATAAAAGTCTCTATGCCTACTATCACTGAGCTAGAGAATTAAATAAAAAACACTCGACCTCAACAAACTATTCTTCTGACTTAGGATATGGATAAACAAATAAATTCACGCTTGAGATTTACCAAGAGAGAAGAATAAATAAAATATTGAAAAGGTATCCAGTCTCCATTAATCATCAAGCATAACCCTTGGGATCTAGCTTTGAAAATTTTCCCTATGTGTTTAGATTTCATAGATCATGCATCAAGAGCAAGAATAAGTAACAACCCAACTTTTTTATTTTCATAACACAGAGATACAAAAGAGATAGGAGAAAATAAAGTGAGATAAAATAAAGAAAGAAACAAAAAAACATGCGGGATTGTCTTTAAATAAGATAATTCTAACATATTTATTGAAAAGAAAATAAGAAAACAAAAGCTAGACAGACGATCAGAACTCATCCACATGGAATCCATTACTGCATACTCTCATCCCTAGGTGATGCAAGACAAACTCCCTCTGAATTTGGTGCTACCACTTTTATATCAGTGTTGGATGCAAAGAATTGATTCCGAATGTATATACAATAAAAAATTTAATTAAAGAAACAATATTCCAAAATTACCCCACAATCAAATGAAATTGTTGATTTCATTAAATTTTTTCCAACCACACTGTGCATGTAAACATATATTAATAAATATATATAGAAAACCAATACATTGACTTTATTCGGAATCATTGTTGTGGTAGATGGGCAGTTCAATGATAGCTAAACAACCACAATATTTAACAGACCGAAATTGTAAATGTGATTTCGATATAGCAAGAATAAAACTGAATACAAGAATGAAGAATAGTAATGGGACACAAGGATATAACATTCTTTGGACCCCCTAGGGTCTTATATGCACTGAAAGAACACCACAATCCCACACAAGAGTTTTATTACAATCGAATTAAATGAATTATACAAAGCAATCTGATCAGAAAGAAGAAAGAAAATCTCAAGCAACGAAAATAAACCAGATGTAGCGATTTACATATTTCGAATGAAGAAATAAAATTGAAACCCTAATACATACAATGTTGTACTGCAAATTTCTGGTAGTCCTCATCTCTTTATGTGGTGGTTTATTGCACATCCTCTCAGTAGTCATCGCACCTCAAGACCTCCCCACACTACTTTAGCACATAACAGAATCTCGATGCACAACCTTTGGTGTCAACATAGCCTCATCGCCTCTGATCTGGTTCGATGCAAACCTCCGGGATCTGAACTCCCATAGTTATAGACCACAAATCTGGATTTTCCACAACGAGAGAATGGAATCGACTTTCCCAGCAGCATGGTAGGGATTTCTCCGATGAAAATCTTTAGATCTCTCTCACCCTGATCACAAACTGTCTGATTCTGGGGTTTCTACCAAGGAAGATGGTAGCACACCACCGAACGAGAGCCCATAATCTGGATTCTGATCACAATCACCCCTGGTAGCACCTGATCTGGGGTGATTAATCCACCTTAGAGAAGTGTTTCCCAAAACATAACGCCCAATTTAGGGATGCCACAAAGCCAGAATGAAATCGAAAACCAAAACAGAACCAACAGTTCAAACAGATCCCCAAACAGATGGTTGGACAACACATAAAAGGTGGTGGGATTGATCTATGGTGTAAAAACAACTAAGCATTATAACTTGGATATCCATCAAAGATAACACACTAATGGAAGCATCCCTAAAAAGAGCATCCCAACATAAGGTTATGAAGCCCAGTAGATACCCATGCCTAATTGTACATTTATATACATCATGTAAACAATATGAAACAATATATAAATCCTAGAGTAATTAAAATTTAAATAACATAATATAAACATATTAAAAAAATTAATATGAAAAACCGAATTAATAGAAACCTTAATTCACAATTGAATTGAAAAATTATGTTTAGAGGTTTTAATTCTAATGGAAACCACATCCAAACCCAGACTATTGTATAACCCATACATCCCTTTTCCTAAATGCAAAATCATACCCAAGAGGAAACAAACCCAGTAAGAAAGGGCAGTCCTCTACTGAAATAATCAAAACCACCTTAAGTCTTGCCCGATTAAATCGAGAACCTAATTCCTAGTTACCCATACAATGTCGTCAAAACGCTTCCATCAGCACCATCATGAAGTATGGTGATCAGTCAAACATTTAACCAAGACCATTCTTTTTTAACCACAGCACAAGACCATACTATCCTCACACTTTCTTACTCTCTCAAGAATACTGAACCTCCTAGGACACGAAGAAGAAAAGAACAAAGGTGAATTAAGAACTACACCCCCTTTAGCACACTAGACAAAAAAACCCTAAAAGAAGCCATCATGAGAGGTTCCTTAAAACCAGGTACCATTTCAAAACTCATGTAGTCCCAAGAGTCCTATGGGAAAACAATAATCCCATGACAACAACAAAATCCAACGATGTCCAACTACTGAACATGAAACCCCATCCATGACTTACCTTATGACGAGATCTTGTAACCTCCTAACATTACTAAAGAGAACCCAGTAGAACCACCATGATGCTCGATCTCCCCTTAACCTATTCACATGACATTGTCACTCTAACCATGGACATGGTCAAATCACTACTAACAATGGGTCAAAACTAGAGACACCATAACAAAACCAAGACACACACTAGAGGAGCAAACATGAGCTAATTAATATCTCACTCTCCGAAGGCTAAAGGAATAATTAAGAGACAAAAAAAGACACAAACAGACCCTTCCATACACCTCACTTCTAACAGATACAATCTTTCTCAATCGAACCAGACACAAATGAAAAAATTCTCCATCTTTACCCATAAAAAACATAAGAGAACCAATGTACCAAGAACTATCGACTTTCAGTCAAGACACGCTTCCTGAAAACACTATCAAGAAGACTCTCGATGCAAGAGAGAAGAAGATAAATAATAAATGGATTCACAATCTATATCCAAGGAGACAACCTCCAATACAAAAGCAAAATGGAGATATCCTCAATAAAACAGAAATTGTAATGACACATGCCAGTAGTCCCAACATCAAATTATAGCCCTAAGACGTGAGAACAAAATATTGGGTGTCAGGTAGAAACATGGGGAACATAATCCACTAAGGTGTCCCACATCCTAGTCTAGACAAAAAAACACATGATTCCTAGGAAACCAAACATAACCGCTAAACAGGGTCGAACAAAAAACAACGAAGAATGGCGTCTAGCCATGTAGAAAACAAGATCACTACACCCAGAATCATCCCATGCCCGAACACTGCTCTTGTTACAGGCCCGTACCCAAAGCCAAAAAGTTCTAAAGGATAACGAGGATAATGACACAGCTAAAATAATCTCATATGATATGAAGAAGGAAGACTTAGAGATAAAAGAAACTTCCATGACATGACTATTAACTAGCTTTCATACACAGTCAAACTTCACAAAGAACCCATTTCCACCAAAAAACCCAATACACAAACCAGACAACCACACACATCTTAAGGACTCCATTACAGTGATAATTGGTTTCTTACACCCACATAGGGCATCTATTAGGCCTATCTAAACAAGAAATTTCCTTATTTAATTTGATATAAATTGATTTATTTTCTTCATCAAATTCCTCAATTTCGTATCGCATTGTAGACATGTTTATCCAGATGAATAGATGTCGAGTGATTGGGGATAATTTTACGCTTACACCCCCAAGAACAGACCATTATCACTGGGTAAACATGCACCATGAGATATGAAATGAAAAGCATTTTTGATGAATACAATGGTTTCTATTAACAATCCGAAATCAATTAAAAAATAAAAAAAGAACATATAATTAAATGCAGAATAATAATGCCAGGAAACCAGAATTAAAGAAAATTTAAACAGAACACAACAAGGCAGGATTAACAAAAACATAATAAGGGGCAACAGATAGGAAACAACAATTGCATGGACGCAGTTTCTAGAAATTGTTATGCAGGATGCAATAAACCAGTTTTAATACAACTCAGGGTTCACAAAAATAGATTCATCAGAACTGTACAAAGGATGAAAGAGGTTGTAAACAGAATGCAGTGATGCAATTTTAACAAGAATTACTTCAAATAAGGTCATTATTAGTGCTATAAAAGGGCATTAATAGTTCTAGAAAAAGTACCATTAATTGAGGTGAATATAAAGGAGCGTCGATTTTATAAGTGCAAAAAATGTTCTGATAAAAATGACATTTATCAATGCTTTTTTAAGAATTGATAAAAATAAAAAAAATACTAAAACAAATAAAAAGAATTTATAAAGGCTTTTATCAGAACTTGACCCCCATTTTATCGGCGGTAGTCAAAGCCCCCTACCTCTCACCACACGCTGCACTTGCCAACCCAACCCCCTCCCACAAGTCTTCACACCCCTACATCCACCAGAACATGAACTTGAGACCTCCCCACTTGCGCACATACACCTTTACCACTAATCAATTTAGTTTTTTTCTATTTTTAGTGATATATCTATTTAAATATGTAGTTTTATTTATTCGTATATTAATATAGATTCATATTAATGAAAATATATTTATCTATATTAATACATATATATTTAGTCAAATATTAATATATATATATATATTTATTTATTTATTTATTTATTTGTATATTAATATATATTTTTATCTATATATATATATATTTAGTTATAATTTTTTATCCATATATTTATTTGCATATTAATATATATTTATAATATTAGTTTAAATACATTTATAAAATATTTTTTTATGTGTGTTTATAAATAAATAAAAATATATATATATAACACACACATATATATATATGTATATTTATACATTTACGAGTAAATACATATATAAGTGTATCTTAAAAGGCATAGAATGTTAAAATGACCCAAAAATATAATCATGAAGTCCGTTTCTACTCCGCAACCAGTCAAATACAATAAAATCAAACAATATTTGATATATTATGTGGTACAGGTCTAGAGGACATCCAGATTAGATGTTATAACTATTTGAATGATAAAAAATAGGGGTATCTCGACTAAAAACTCGGTTTTGGAGGCTTCTCTGTCTTTTTTGGATCTCAATAATGTGAAAGAAGGTTCCCTTAGGTCACTAGAGTGTAGATATTGTCGTCGGATTCGATTTGAAATGTTGTAGAGCTCAAACGGACACCCAGATCAAAATTTACGGTCGTTTGATGTGTGGATTAAATTTTCAAATGATTTTAGAAATTTCATTAATTTTTTTTTATTTTTCTATCTTCATATTTTCATTAAATGATTATTAGTCGATGATACTTACCAAGTTATTAGTTAATAATATTTTTTAATATAATTTAAATCTATTTTCATGAAATTTCTCATTTATTAAACATAATAGTTAATTTATACTTATCTAAAGCATATTTAAAAAATATATGTTATATTTATATCATTATAAATATACTTATATATCAATATATTATTTTCAAGAATTTATTTTCAAAATATACACATTATCAGGGATAGGAAAAAAGCTGATAAGGACCCCCCTAACCAGCACAAATACAAAAGCACTGATAAAGTGGTCCCCTTTAAAAGTAGTAAAAGACGCTGCTAGAGGGGGTGTCTTTACCCGCGCTAAAAAAGCGTTGATAATATGTCACTTTTAAAATTTCTTTTCAGAGTTGTTAAAAGTTCCATTTATCGTATTTTTTTAGTTATACTAAAGGAACTCTTTTTATCATCACTTTTTTTAGCACTATTAATTGGTGGTGTTGCAGAAACCCAATTTTGTGGTACTGAAGGTTGGAAATAGTTTATAGTTGACCAGTTGTAACAAACCTGGAAGCAAGGATTGCATAACTATTCTCTGGACAAAATTTAGTAATCATTGATAAAATCAACAAACAGTGCAATCATAGCGCAGGTAATCATATATTTAAAATTAAAACACATTGTTTTCAGGGAGGTTTTGACACCACTTGTTGAGGTATATGAGAAGTGAAAAGGTAACCAAACAACAATATATTTTACCAAAAAAAACTGGAACAATGATTTTGAGATAGCAGGAACCAAACCTAAAACAAGAATGCAGAATAGTAAAGGGATTCAACGATTTAATGTGTATCAGGCCATCAGGGGTCCTACATTCATGGTAAGAACCCCACACACTCATGAAAACATGTTATTAAATTCAAAATAAATGAACGATTTAAATCAATCAGATCCACAAGAAGAAAAGATACAGAAAGAAAAACAAAGAAACATGATTCAATGATTTAATGATTCAAATAATGAAATAAAACTGCAACCCTAATACATACAATGTTATACGGAACCTGTCTGGTGATCCTGATCTCTTCAAGTAGTGGTTGATTCCACAGCCTCCCGAAATTCGTCACACATCAATACCTCACCGCATTGCATTTCCATGCAATAGAACCTCGATACACAGCCTTTGGTGTCAATAAAGCCTCATCGCCTCAGATCTGGTTCGACTAAAACCTCCAAGATTTCAACTCCCATGGTCGGAGATCGTGGATATGGTTTCGTCGCGACGCGATATGGGAATCGACATCCCTAACAGTGCGAAGGGATTTCATTAGTGGAAATCTTTAGATCTCTCTCACCATGATCATAGAACTGTTCCCTATTAGCGTTTTTCCCGAGGAAGACCAAAGCACACCGCCAAATGGGAACCGAGAAGCCGGATGTTTATCTCAATCACCTTAGGAAGCACGTGAGAAAGGGTGATTAGTCCCCCTACGAGCGGCGGTTCCCAAATTTATATGCCCAATCTAGGGATGGCACGAAGACAATGTGAAACAAAAAACCAAAACAGAACCAGAAGTTCAAAAATGTCCCCAAATAGATGGACGATCAGTAGATAACAGGGGATGTAATTGATCAACAGTGTAAAAACAACCAGGCATTATAACATGGATCAACATAATGGATAACACGGTAAAGGCATCATCCCTCAAAAGGGTGGACCAACTGATGGTTATAATGCTTAGAAGATACACAAGACCAATTTCACATATATATCCATCTCGAAAACAATATAAAGAAACATATAATGTGTTGTGTAATTAAAATTTCAATGGAATCATATAAACATATTAAACAAAAAATTTAATATGAAAAATTGAATTAAGAAAAACATTAATTCCCAATATTGGTATTCAACCAAGATAGTGCACATTAAATTAAAAAACTAGGTCTTTTTCATTAGAGTGGCTGCCCTAAAAAATGAAAACAAGAGTCCTCGCGATGCTTAAATCATCCCTATAACAAGTATAGAAAATCACATAATACAAAATCAACACTGCCCAACAAATGAGAACACTAAAACTCGGTACCATGTGATCAAGCATATCATATCCTTCACATCTTGATCAAGCTTGGATTGGTTGATAGATTCAGTATCAGATCTTCATCCTTAGTCATACCTCTTATGTGTTATTGTTTCATTTAGCACCTTGGCAACCGACGACATCAACTTCACAAATTAGTCATCTTACTCATCACACTATCAGTCCTCTCTTATTCATCCATCTGAATCACTTTATTCTTCTTAGTATCGGTAGTTGGTATGCTTGTTTTCAACCCTAGGATTCAACAGAATCGTCTTCAAATGGGATAGTATTATCCTAGTTCCAGTGATTCCCTTATAAAACTTGATCCTTGAGTGACAATATTCAATACGCAAAATCCCCACATGCGGTCCACTAAGCTTCCCTCGTATTATTTTTTCTTCTCTCATGGTGGGTTTCAAAAATTGTCTTTAATTGGTCTCTCATTCTACTATTCAGATATGTGGGACTCAAATCAAAATAGAAATTTTTCTATAAATTAATTCATATCAGTAAGTTCTTGACATAATTGGCAATGTGGGTATGACAATTCTCCTATTTTAACCCTTTTAATAAATGGATAAAATCATCATTGGAAATTTTTTGTTGATGTCATAGAAAAAACATAATAAAACCAATTTAATAAAATAAACCCCAATAAAACATAAAATTATAATTTTAAATAAATGAAAAAAATAATATATTTATATATATATATATATATTTATATAAATATATATATTGAGGCTAATTTTAAAAAGAGAAATAGTCATAAATAAATTTATATAACATTAAATAATTAAATAATTAATTGAAAACTACTGAAAACTAATACAAACATCTTATTAAACAATAAATTAATGTAACTAATTATTAATCAATAAAATTCATTGATAAGTGTATTTCATGCATATGTTTTAGAATGTCGTAATGTATTGATTTTTGGATTTAAATGAATAATCTTTTCAATTTTGAAATAAAAAAGATTTGTTTTATGTTTTATGGAAGGAAATATTGAATCTGTGGAAAAGGATTGAAAGGGGATGAAAATATGAGCTGAATGGTGAAACCCTAGATTTTTTAGGAAAAGGATTGCTGGAAATTTTGGAAAAACACTAGTAGACCGCGTGTACCAAACGTACGCATCGTGACTTCATCAAAGAAGTAGGTCGCCGCTAGAACAAGTTGTGATGAGCGAAAACATTGTGAATGACCATTACACGTCGTGTACCAAAAGTACATGTGGTGATGAGATTCAAACATCAGAATTAATGTACGTGAAACATGAAAGATTCATGTGGACACGGCGGTGACACGTACAAGTTATACACGAAGTGTAGTCCATGTACACATCATGTAGGTGGTCAAATTTCGAAAATCACAGCAGAGATTCGCGCACGGATCATGCAGATTCACAAAAATCATATCCACATTACACGTTGTGTATCTTAAGTACACGTCGTTACAGAAGATAGGCAGACCCCATTCAATTCTGTGAATTAATGAGTTTTAATTCATTATTATGTTTTTCATTAAATTCGTTTTATAAATGATGTTTTATAAATTCTGCTTGTTTAACTTTTCTCCTGCCATTTGTTTTATTCTCCCGCGCCATCCTTTGCCACGCTGGCAATCCAAGTGCTGCCGCCCTTTGATTCTTGGCCGTAGATTTGTTCTGGCGCCCATTTCAGCAGGGCCGTCCACCTGGCCTCACCGTTCGAACAGAATGAATCGATCAGCGGATTTTCCGCTTCAGTTTTGGCCTTGTGGCGTTCTCTGGTTATTCCGGCTGTTGCCCGAACCGTCGATTGCAGGGGGTTTTATCGCCTCTGTCTTCGACTCACCCATGGATTGATCTTGAACATCACCTTCAGTTTCTTTTTCCCTGAAAAAATCTCAGCAAGCCTCCTTCGTCATCTCCGGATCCTGGCGCTCGAGCCCGTGTAGGGGTGTTCTCGACGGCAGCAGACTCCGCGGCACACTGCTGGTGCGCCGCTTCTGGTGGAGCTCTGTGACGGGCCTTTTGATCGGCATCATTATTCCGACGGCCAGCCTCTGAGTCCATTTCGAACCAGATCCAGACGAGCGCTTGAAGCGAACAGGACAGCCGGGCTTGTTTACGCCCGGCGTTGTAAGTATTTCATTTCTTTCTTGCGGGTTATTGAAATCCTGTATTTTTTGTCATCCCTGTTGCTTATTTTTGGGGCGAATCCATTCCATTGTAACCTGTTTTGTTTGAGATTAATAAAAGATGCGTGTGTGGGGGTGTTCTTGCCGTGCAGTAGGACCCAAAGGGTCCGAAGCACGTTAAATCTTGTGTTCCTCTTTTAATTTCTGCATTTTCGTTTATGTAATTTTCACTTTTGTTTGTTCTTGAATCGTCGGCACCGATCCGCTCATTTTTGTTGTTCATCGGATGTTTGCATCCTCTGTTTGCGACCCATCCCACGTAACAAGTGGTATCAGAGCCACAAACGGCTGCTGTCTTGATTCATTCTACCTACTGTTTCTTTGCCTTCTGTTATCTTTGCTGCTCCGACATACCTGCAATCTTAGTTTGCAATAACAGCATATAGAGTGTGGGTGTTTCTTGTGATTATTTTGCATAATAATTTTTTGTTCACAACCAGCCCGTATGACTGCCACTGTTTGCATTCTGTTATAATTCGCTTATTGCAGTTAGTTCACAATCTGTCCGTGTGTTTACTACTGTTTATAGACTATTTTGAATTCAGTTTCTTGCTATTGCATTTGTTATTAGCTGCCAATATTCTGGTAGCCCCCTGTACCATCCAGAAATCTGACCAATTTGTCTATTCATGTTCTGTTTCAGCCTTCTTGCAATTGTTGATTGCTGTTTTCTGGTTTATAGTCCAGCCTGCCACTAGTTCTGCTAACAAATTGGGTTTTCTGTATTCCGCACTTTTTATGTTTAATTATGCCATTTTATATTGTTGTCCTTTAAATCTCTTTTAAGGACCGAAATCATTGCCTTCACCAAATATTTGTTTTTTTCGTTTTTCACTACACATTGTACAGATTTATTTCTAGTGAGTATTGGCCGGTCTTTTGGGGGCGTACGCTCTCGTTGTCCCCAATTACTTGGCATCGAACTCGCTGTTTATAAATATGTCTACAATGAGGTATGAAATCGAAAAGTTTGATGGAGATAATGACTTCAATTTATGGCGTATTAAAATGAGAGCATTATTAGTCCAACAAGGTCTCATTGATGCCCTGTCCGGGCCTACTAAACCCATAACAACTGTTAATGAAGCTGGTCAAACGGTAACCGAACACCAACCGATCCCTAATGACACTCTAGTCAAAGCCCATAGTTCCCTTTTACTGTCCTTAGGTGATAAAGTCCTTAGGGAAGTGGCCTTTGAGTCCACTGCTGCCGGCATCTGGCTCAAGTTAGAGAAGCTTTATATGACTGCCTCCCTTGTTGGTAGGCTCTATAAGAAGCACCGCATGTTTACCTTTAGGATGAGACCGGGCTCTTCCTTGAAAGCCCATCTTGACGAGTTCAATAAGATCATGCTAGACTTAGCCAATATAGATGTCATGGTAGATGATGAGGATCAGACTATTATTCTCCTGATATCTCTAGACCATAGTTATAGTACTCTGGTCGAGACCATGATGTATGGTCGTGACTCCTTGACTATAGAAGAAGTCAAGTCCGCCCTCCTTTCTAAGGACCTTCACTCAAAACATAAGGCGAAAGGTGAGGCTGAGAGTTTATTCACTAGGAGAAGGCCTCAGGTTAAAAACAAAAAGAAACATTTTAGCAGAGACAAAAGTAGTAATAGCAAAGAACCAAGGCATGATCGAAAGGCAAAGAACAATGATAACAAAGACAGAAAAGTTACGTGCTTCCATTGTGGGAAGCCTGGGCATATTAAGCCCGAGTGTAGAAAGCTTAAGAGAGAGCAAGAACGCGCGCATCCCACTGACCAGTCTCTTATTGTTGACTCCGGTTATGACACAACCGAAGTTCTAAATGTGTCCAACCATACACTCGACCGCGAGTGGGTCCTTGACTCCGGCTGCTCCTTCCATATGTGTCCCCATAGAGAGTCCTTCTTAGAGCTGGTCGAGAAAGTGGAAGGGGACGTCCTATTAGGGAATAACAAGAGATGCAAGGTTGAGGGAAGAGGATCTGTGCTGATAGAATTGGATGATCATTCCATCATCACCTTACTTGATGTAAGGTGGGTCCCCATCTTGCAACGGAACTTGATCTCCCTAGGAGTCCTAGATCAAAAGGGATATACCTTTAGATCTGAATCTGGTACTATAAAAGTATCAAAAGGATCGCGAACCATTATTAAAGGATCCCTTGTGAATGGTCTATATGTCTTGAATGGCATGACTCATTCAAGACAGTTGGGTAGTGTTTATACCACGAACACTGACAACACTATGCTCTGGCATAGAAGGCTGGGGCATGTAAGCTCCAAAGGGCTTGAAGAACTCAGCAAACAAGGATTGCTGAATGACATCACACCTGCGAATCTCCCATTTTGCGAAGATTGTGTGATGGGAAAGGCTAAAAGAGTGACCTTCAATAGATCCTCCTTCAAGGCGGCCGCCCCACTTGATTATATCCATTCGGATTTGTGGGGGCTGGCCAGGACCTCCTCTCATGGTGTAGGCTTCTATTTTGTCACTTTTATCGACGATCACTCCAGGAAAGTTTGGGTATACATCCTCAAAAATAAATCTGATGTTTTCCAAACATTCAAAACCTGGAGAGACACCGTCGAGAATCAAACTGGGAAAAGAGTTAAGACCTTGAGGACGGATAATGGGCTTGAGTACCTGTCCACCGAGTTCATTCAATACTGTGAGTCTGAAGGTATCAAGAGGCACAGAACTGTTAGGGAAACTCCCCAACAGAATGGCCTAGCAGAGAGGATGAATCAGACTATCCTTGAAAGAGTCCGTATCATGCTTGCTCATTCCAGCCTCCCTAAATCCTTTTGGGCCGAGGCCACAAGCACTGCTGTGCACCTTATTAACAGGTGCCCCTCCTCTGCGAATCAATTCATTACTCCGGAAGAACTCTGGACCGGTAAGCCCCCGTCATATTCCTACTTAAGGGTCTTCGGGTGTACAGCCTATGCCCACATCAAGACTGACAAACTTGAGCCTAGAGCCCTCAAGTGCATCTTTGTTGGTTATCCCGATGGAGTTAAAGGATATAAACTCTGGGTGGATAAGCCGGGATACCAACGATGCATCATTAGTAGAGACGTTGTCTTTCATGAGTCCTCTGCTCCTAAGACCAGGATTGACACACCTGACAGTTCTGATCCAGACTTTCATAAGTCTGATGAACATGAGTCATCTACTCATGTTGAGACTGATGTTCAGTCTATTCTTGCTCCTCCTCAGCCCACTGATGCGGCTGACTCTGAGATGAGTTCCGGTTCAGACTCAGACTCTGGACCTTCCACCGATCATCAAGATTATCAGTTAACCCGAGATAGACAAAGGAGAGTCTCTAGACCTCCTGCTCGGTTTAGCCAGTATGATATGGCATCATTTGCTTTTCATGTGGCCCAGGATCTCATCGATGATGATCCTCAATCGTATAGGCAAGCTCTAAAAGATAAGGATTCAAAGCATTGGATCATAGCTATGAATGAAGAGATGCAATCTCTAAAGAAAAATCACACCTGGACTGTTGTTCACAAGCCTATGAATGCTAAAGTGATTGGGTCCAAGTGGATTTATAAGAGAAAGGAAGACAACACAGTGGGAAATAAAGTGAGGTTTAAAGCTAGGCTAGTCGCCAAAGGATTTCTTCAGAGAGAGGGAATCGACTATGCTGAGATTTTTTCCCCCGTTGTCAAACACTCTTCTATTCGGCTCTTATTAGCCTTCGCTGCCTATCTCGATCTGCACATCGAGCAACTTGATGTTAAAACTGCCTTCTTGCATGGGGATTTGAATGAAAAACTCTATATGAAACCTCCTGATGGTTATTCAAAGGAATTCAATTCCAACCAAGTTTGTCTTTTGAATAAGTCCCTGTATGGTTTAAAACAGGCATCAAGGCAATGGTACAAGAAATTTGATTCCTTTATGTTAAATAACCAATTTACCAGGAGCCAGTATGATGCTTGTGTCTACTTCAAGTCTATTCAAGGTTGTATGATTTACCTTCTGCTTTACGTAGATGACATGCTTATCATATGTAAGAATATGAGTTTTATCACTTCAATTAAATCCCAATTGAAAGGCAACTTTGAAATGAAAGACTTAGGTGCAGCTAAGCAGATTTTAGGTGTTGAAATCATCAGAGATAGACCTAATAAATTGCTCTACTTATCTCAGCATGCTTACATTTTAAAGATCTTGAAGAGGTACATGTTTGAATCTCTCAAACCTGTGAATGTACCTCTTGCTCAACACTTCAAATTGTCTTTGACACAAGCACCCACTGCTGATGATGATGTGCAATTTATGTCTAAAATTCCATATGCTAGCATTGTTGGTAGTATAATGTACTCTATGATTTGCACCAGGCCTGACATTGCTTTTGCTATCTGCACCTTGAGCAGATTTATGGCCGCTCCTGGGAAGCCCCATTGGCATGCCCTCAAATGGCTTCTCAGATATTTATCATGTTCATCTAATTTGTCTTTGTGCTTTGGTAAAAATATTGATACTTCTAACACTTTGGTAGGCTTTGTAGATGCTGATTATGCAGGTAACGTTGACACCAGAAAATCATTGACTGGATACGTGTTCACTGCCTGCGGTGGGGCTATCTCATGGAAGTGCAACATGCAGTCTGTTGTTGCCCTATCCACCACTGAGGCCGAGTACATAGCACTCACCGAGGCGGTAAAGGAATCCTTATGGCTTAAAGGCTTGTCTTCTGAACTCAAGCTCTTTGATTCAACTATTAATGTTTTCTCTGATAGTCAATCTGCATTACATCTTTCTAAAAATTTAGTTTTCCATGGTAAATCAAAACACATAGACATTAGATTACACTTTATTAGAGATGTGATAGAACAAGGAACCGTGTGTGTCAATAAGATACACACTGATAAAAATCCAACTGATAGTTTGACTAAAGCTGTCATTTTATCAAAGTTCAAATATTGCCTAGATAGTTTGAACTTGGTTTCTGTTCCGTAGCCCTAGGTGCAAGAACATCCCTGAATTTAATTAAAAATGGTGGAGTTTTGTGAATTAATGAGTTTTAATTCATTATTATGTTTTTCATTAAATTCGTTTTATAAATGATGTTTTATAAATTCTGCTTGTTTAAATTTTCTCCTGCCATTTGTTTTATTCTCCCGCGCCATCCTTTGCCACGCTGGCAATCCAAGTGCTGCCGCCCTTTGATTCTTGGCCGTAGATTTGTTCTGGCGCCCATTTCAGCAGGGCCGTCCACCTGGCCTCACCGTTCGAACAGAATGAATCGATCAGCGGATTTTCCGCTTCAGTTTTGGCCTTGTGGCGTTCTCTGGTTATTCCGGCTGTTGCCCGAACCGTCGATTGCAGGGGGTTTTATCGCCTCTGTCTTCGACTCACCCATGGATTGATCTTGAACATCACCTTCGGTTTCTTTTTCCCTGAAAAAATCTCAGCAAGCCTCCTTCGTCATCTCCGGATCCTGGCGCTCGAGCCCGTGTAGGGGTGTTCTCGACGGCAGCAGACTCCGCGACACACTGCTGGTGCGCCGCTTCTGGTGGAGCTCTGTGACGGGCCTTTTGATCGGCATCATTATTCCGACGGCCAGCCTCTGAGTCCATTTCGAACCAGATCCAGACGAGCACTTGAAGCGAACAGGACAGCCGGGCTTGTTTACGCCCGGCGTTGTAAGTATTTCATTTCTTTCTTGCGGGTTATTGAAATCCTGTATTTTTTGTCATCCCTGTTGCTTATTTTTGGGGCGAATCCATTCCATTGTAACCTGTTTTGTTTGAGATTAATAAAAGATGCGTGTGTGGGGGTGTTCTTGCCGTGCAGTAGGACCCAAAGGGTCCGAAGCACGTTAAATCTTGTGTTCCTCTTTTAATTTCTGCATTTTCGTTTCTGTAATTTTCACTTTTGTTTGTTCTTGAATCGTCGGCACCGATCCGCTCATTTTTGTTGTTCACCGGATGTTTGCGTCCTCTGTTTGCGACCCATCCCACGTAACAAATTCCAATGAATAGAGCCCCCTGCTACATCTTTGGATTCCAGAGTACAAGGGGGAGACTAAAGCCTGGTGTGAAGCTACTTCGCCTCCCCAAGTTCATTATTTATTTTCATTATGTTTTATTTTCTATCTCCTTTTTTCTCTCATCACACAGATGAGCGGGAAAACCAATCATGTTCTAGGTTGATGTAGTCAAAGGGGGAAGGTGCGTTGGATTTTATCATTTTTTTTATTAATGAATTTGGTTTGTTGCATTCTCTATTTCAACTTCCAATCCCTTTATTTTTCTTTTATCATGACTATTGGTAATTTAATCTAAAAGGAACATTAAAATTGCACAACTGACTACCCTAAGGATGGAATGACCATTGTTAATAGAAGGGGATATCCAGTTTAAACATTGTATCGAGAGAAACTCAATTATGAAAAATTATATCTTACTAGACAAATGGAAATAAGGGATTTCTGCCTTGAGGAGGAGATAATATGACTTTTGGATATCTCTCATCCTAAATCCAACAATAATCAAGAATTAATCAAATTATCATAATCAATTGCACCTGAACCTATAAATTACAAAACCCTAAAACAATTTTCAAATCCGTTTTAAAAAACCATCCAATCTGTTGTTTCGTTTTCACTTTGATTTCATCAAATCTATTAAACAAGACTTTTCTCACCACCTTTTCCAAACTAATAACATTAAATAATTTGAAATTCTACACAAACTAATATCATCGTTTTTATGGGTTTGACTCTAAACTTACCTAATACTGAGATTTTAATCAATCGAGTAAAATAGTTTGGGTTTTTATTAATTTTGTTTTCACATAGTACCATAGGGAACTAACGACTCCCTATGGGGATATCAGTCATCCTATTAAAAATTAAATTCATGTTTAATTACCTAATTAATTTATTATAGTAGAAAAAATGATCAAATTGGACAAATAGAACAGTAAATAAAATGATGACAATAAAAATTATAATCTTAAATGAAACATAACTATTAAATAACATATTTATAATTCAACACATGATAAAAATGAAAAATAAAATAATAAAATTAACTGCAGTTTAATTAAGTTAACAATTTATTTGATATTTAACCTAAAAAAATAAATTTTTGTAATTATGGCATATTTAAACATTAAAAACATAATTCAAAAACATTGTCGATGTGAAAAAATACATGAAATTAAAGACAAATCACACATTCACGTCGACACTATATATTTTGAAATGAATATTAATGGAATATTATATTTTATGTGTAGAATTTGTTCCAATTAATTTAAATTTTACAATAAACAAATTAAATCTCAATTTAATTCTTCAAACAAGAAATTTCATATTATTTTAAATTTCATCACCCAATTCAAAAATCAGATTTAACTCAGTTGCAAAATCAATATTTCCATCATTAACGGTCTCTTTTATTTTCAAATTTAAAATTTATATGTGTTTCTTTTTTTAAAAACGATTCAATATTTTGATTCTTAATTAAATTTATATTGAAATGAAACAATTTAGATAAAAAATAAATCCATTGAAGAATTACTATTATAGATAAAATTTTATAATTGTTATTTCAATTTTCATAAAAATGTAATGATTCAAAATTTATATAAATAATTATTAAATTTTTAAAAACTAATATTTATGACATTTTAGAAATTACATTTGGATTTCAAGAATCTCTTAAGATAAATTATTTTATGTACTAATTGTTTAATTAATGGGGGGTAATTTCATTTAATAACAGAAAAATTTCATAAAATTTCGTCTCACATCACTCCGGTGTACTAAAACTATTACACTACTGGAAAATATGATCAATTAATTTCATTGATTTTGATTTTTATTCCTAACATAAATAAAAATATATAATTGGAATCAATTAATGATTTTATCCACTAAATTTTCACGCCACCTATGTGATTTCTGCACATTGTTCAACTTTAATTCAAATCCAAATTCCAGTTCCATGAGTGAATGTTATATATTTAAGTGGAATTAAAATTTTAACAAGTCACACATCATCATTACCTCATTCTAAAACTTCTTAAATCAATGTTCATTTTCAATCCACATTGATACTCCTCAGATGATATATTTATATGTCAATTATCCCCTTCATGGTTTTAAAATTCTCATCACCTAAATGAAATAGTTTTTTATATATGGGCCCGTTATTCCTTTTGTTTTAGTTTTTTATGGATATCCATGTGAAAAACACTTAGAAAAAGATATTATATGAATATGTATGGATCCACAATCAAACACACAGTTCCATTGTCTTAGAAATCATCTGTGGGTTCCCAATTTCCCATTTTTATATATTTTTAATGGAATTATATAAATTTATTTTTGAGGGGATCTCTAGAGTGTTGCTTTTTTCAATGGTCAGGTCATTTGATATTGAGTTAAAAATTCAAGTGACCACATATTATAATTATTATTCTATAATAACCTATTTAGTATTCACTTTATTACCCTAGTCATCGAAAATGATTTCCATCTAATAGAGGTCATGTTCACATAGAAATCATTCCCATCTAGTAATTTAAAATCAATGTAATCATTAGATCATAGAATTTTATTTTAATTATGAAGAACAGAATTAATGTTTAATTGTCAATTTAATATATTTTTAGGTTTTTAATATTTATTTATTTTAACTCAAAGATAAATAAAACCTTAAATAGTAACCAACATTACTATATGTTGTTTCCTAAAAATAGTTGAATTTTTAACTTTTTCTTGTTTTTTAAAGTTAAATAGAAACAATGTATTTATTTTTAAAAACATCCATGTCCCTCCCATCACCACTTGGACCAATATTACATCCAATTATATTCTAGCATGAAATTTTTCATGAAAATAGTAAAACCTAAATAAGAAGATAGAGCAATATGTGGTAAGGTGACAACATGACAATGCTCTATTTATCAGTAGCCACTACATGGAGTCAGGACTCCTACCTACATAGTTTTTAGAAATCCTCCAAAAATTTATTTAGTTGTTTCTCTTCCACCTAAAATTTCTTTCTTTAACCTTCCACCTTGATTTCAAAATCACCAAAAGTATATGTATTAGTTAATGTGGGTGGACAAGTCCAATTGAATTAATGATTTTAAGGGATATTATTTATTCTAAAAAAACAACAACACATTTTCTCTAATTTGGAATTATCTTTTCTAGAACAGTTTTTCATGGGATGATATAGTTCTCTTATTGTATAGTAGTGGGTTTTCATATTCATTCTATTTCAGTTTCTCAATCTCCATAATTTGTAGCGTCCCTTGTTCTCCAAACATTCCAAACTCTAGGTTCACCCTTTTGATAGCTCAGTATGCCTTATATTGCTTCTCCATATGCGAGTTGAAATTTTTACAATAAATAATTATATAGGGTGAAATACCTCATTGTGTTTTGTTCGATGTTATATATTTCCACAATGAATCTTCTAGTTTCTTAATATTGTATCTACGGTTGGGATATAATGTTTTATAAAAAATTTAATTTCCCTCTCTATTGGATACCTCAACCAGTCCATTTGTGTATGGGTTGTAGGTAGTGGAGTTTTTTTTGGTGTAATCCATATTTTATAATGAGTGCCCCTAATTTATTGATGTAGAATCGGGTTCCTTGGTCACTGATTATATCTCAAGGAACTCCAAACCTACTAAAAAAATGTTTTCTTTTAGAAATTGAAAAACTGTTTTTGAATCAATAGCTCGAGCATATTTTTCTTGAATCCACATAGTAATATATTCCACTACTAAAAAATATAAAAAAATCCAAATGAAAAAGGAAAATGGGCCCATGAAGTCAGTTTCCATATGATTGAATATTCCATATAATGTTTTTGTTTGGGCACCTATTGTTTTTCCAAAATTCAACCCATAAACTATCATTTTGTACATTTTTAATAAAATAATGTAAATTTTTAGACATTGAGGTCCAAAACAATCTGGATTAACATTTTTTATTGTAGTATATGAAGTTCAAAATGGCATCCACATGCATCTATATGAAAAAATTAAAATCAAATAGTTTATTTACTTTTTAAAAATACACCTTATAATGACTTGTTCATTGCAAAGTTTCTATAAATAAGTGTCATCCCAGATATAGTATTTTCATTTATATTCTAATTTTGATGTTTGATGATTAGAAAAAGGGGGTACCATTTTAGTAAATAAACAATTCTCTATGTCAGTAAACAATGGAACATGGGTGAGGTTATACAGTTTCTCACTAGTTATCAAATCATCAATCATAGTCTTTGTGATTGGTTCTACCTTAGAAATTTGTGGTATTTATCTCATTTGTTCTAACACCATGTTCTAATATCCTTCTCACTTTTACCACCAGGTTAAAATACTTCATCCACAACATCTATATCACTAGTTTTGGAATTGTATTAGTTTTCATAACTAAATATCTCATTGTTTCATGACCTAAAAAATGGTTACATTATTTTCAAAACTATACTAATGAATTTTTTCTAGAGCTACAAAAATAGAGAAGAACTCCTTATCCAATTTATTTGAGGTAGATTCTAGTTCTTTTGAATTGTATATTATTGCATGTGGATGTTTATCAATATTTTGGGATTGTTGGAACCATGTTTTATGAAATATGTTTTGGATGCTGAAAGAAGTTTATATTTATTGTTTTTTTATTTTTTTATAATTACAGAAAAAATCAATTTTTATATTTTGATAATCAGATGAAATGGGGAATAATAATTAGAAGATCATATGTAATATTGAAAATAAATTTCATCAGTCTTAGTTTTTTTGAAGAAGATATGTGAAAGAAGTTTTGTTTCAAACTCACTATGTGTCCAAAATTAAAGTTTCAATTAGTATGAGAATTTTTATCAGTGTTTGGATATCATTAAATATTTTAAATATTAAATCTGATGTTGATTTGTTTGTTTAATTAGTTCTCAAATATCATAATTTTTTTGTAACACTTGTGATGGGATCTTTGTTGAGGAATGGGAGAAAATGTGGTCGTGTCATTCTAATTAGTTCAAATAAAATTGAGGATTGGATAGAAAGACAAAATATTATGGATGTATGGAAAGATTTAGAACTTTAAAATGTGAGTAAGATTATGTTATGCTAATCTAGATGTTCTCAATGTCATGAAGCTGGCATGATATATGCAGAAGTTTTTGGAGGAAGAAAAGATGAAGAGATTTATGTTGCTGAAGTTGAAGAATTACCAACGTACCAATCAACTGATCCATCATATTGTATTATCCATCATACAATATAATTCACTTGATTAAAAACTCATAAGAATCAATAGATAGTTGCAATGAAACTTAAAGAAGTAATTTCTTGCTGACACTGGTCTATCTGATGCATAGTGCAACGGGTCCATCGAAGGAAGATCATGACTAACTTATTGACATAGATCAGTAGGTTGAGTAGATTTAGACCGATGCCTTTATAAATTTTGGATTCCGATCAAAAATATGATTATTAACAATACAATAAACCATTTTCATCAAGAATGATACTTATGCATGACTTTCATTCAAGTTGGTTAAGAGAAAACGAAAAAATGTTGTTTTTTACCAAGTGGGATAATATTCTTCCGACAAGAGGTGATGTTGATAGATTGGAATGATGTATAGAAAAATCCATCAGATTCATGATAACATTGATAAAATTATTATACAATGTACTTCATTGGATGCAGTCAGAGGTATATATGAATAGTTTTAATAAAGGAGGAATAATTACAAAGTATTATGGTTGTGTTTTCAATGGGTAGATTTCTGAATAAGTGTTTTTTGAAGGGGATTTTTGAATTTTTAGATGTTGCAAAAACGTTTATTGAATAATGTTTTTAGAGTTATATATTTATCTATTCTTATTAAGTATCGAAAATAGAATTAAATTTTTTGTTTTCAAATAGTACGAAGCTTAGGAATGAATACATATTACCAGTTTTATAAAGATTCATAATGAGTAGTCTTCAATTATGATATGTTTACATAGAAATAAAGAGAATTAAAATGATCTTGGTATCAAACTGATGAATGTTTAGAATTTTTGAAAGAGGTTGATGTTTTGAACTGATTCAAGAAGTTTAGATAATAATCAATAAAATTTGTGAAGCATTGAATAAGTCAAATATAGAGTCATAATAAATGTTAAAATCATTTTTTGGGATATTTTGTTGAGTTAGAAAACATATTTAGGTTCTTGCACATTCCAATTTTACATATCATTTAAATAGAAGAATGTAGATTTAACTTTATGACATGGTTAAGGTTCACATACATAGTTATAAAGAAAGAAAGATCTAAATTGGAGAGAAGAATAATTTCGTATAGATTTTTCCTGAGTAACATATTTGGATAGAAGAAAAATAAGGAAGGATAGTAATCAGAGGTTTCTATATCACACCGGCTCATCAAGAATTGTTTTATGATGATGTTTGATGTGGTTCACAATTTTCTCAATGGTGTTCTTTTCTTATCTATTTTTCAAACTGAGCTATCTGATAGATGAATCATACAAAGCTGAATGACTATGTTTTTAATGAAGTCCAAAGGTGATTTTCTTACCTAATTTCGGATTGGGAAATGAGGATTTTTGTTTTGAAAATTTTCAACTATAATTTTATAAGGTACTGCAGCAAATTGTTTTGAACCAACTAGTTAATATTTCATTACTTATCACATATACATGTTTTATATAATTTGTGCAAGATGAAGAAAAATAATTCTTATATCGATCAAAGTTTTATAAAAGTGTAAGGGTATATACTACTTATTGTATCAACATAAAAGGATTATTTAGTACTTTATTTTGTGTTATTTAATTAATTCAAAACCATTTTATGTATGTAGCTACTCTTATAGAGTAATTAACCTTATAAATAATTGTGTTCCTGTGGATATGTGATTGTTTGGTTTCTATAAAATAGATAAATCTTTAACATGATGTGAATTTATTTTCAAAATAATGGAAAGATAAAATAAAATGACATCATAGATTCACCCCTCCCCCTCTTACTGATACATTAATCGTGGATGGTATTTAGAAAGTTGTATCATAAGGAAAGTTCCCATAATTTAATCCTTTCTGATGTGTTTTTTAGAGAATTTATTATAAATAATCTGAATTATGAGAGAAATATGGTGATTCTGATCTTTGATGTTTAGAACTATCATAAATGGAATGATTGAATGTTTTTTTATCTTATGTATCATTGGTATGATATTTTAGAAACTTCTTATAATATATTTCCTCCTATTGATGAAAATGTTCCTCTCACATCTATAGTTATGATGTATTTTGAGAATAATGGAAGAGCCAATAATTATTTACTATAATCAATTTATGAAAGTGATTTTCTAAGAGTTAATGGAGTTTCTATCACCAATGGTATCTAGGAAATGTTACATAACATTTATGAAGGAAATAAAAAGTTGAAGAATGAAAAGTTACAAATCTATAGGCTTAAGTATGAAGATCATGAAATGGGTGGGTATGAATATGTTTGTGACTTTTTTACAAGGGTTTATGATATTATGAGAACCATAATATATTTCAGTGTGATATTGTAAGACTCAATTATTGTTGAAATAATTATTAGAATTCTTCCTGATATGTTTGATAGGGAATATAATCATTAAAATATAGAGATACTAAAACACTATCTTTGGATGACCTTCATAGAAATATCATAACTTATTAAACGAGATGGAAAAATTTATAAATGAAAAAATAATTGATCAAGAAACTTCCTTCAAATATACCGTGCATGGTAATTATAAGAATATTATCAAAGTAGAAGAATACGTTGTTGAATATGAATCAGAAAATGATGTATGTAACAATATTGATGAATATTTATCCTTGTAATATAAAAATTTAAATAATATTACATGAATGTATAAAGGGAAACATCAATTCAAATCTATTCAATGTGAATCCTTTAGAGACATTACTATGAATCATGTACGAAGAATGAAATAAGAAGATAATGATGAAGATGATAGAAGCCCAAGAATATCTAGGAGGAAACATGGTGATAATTCTAAAAACCATTCAAAGGGTTAGGAAAGAAATATCTCAAAATCGAAAAGGAGAATATTTTTCTCTAAATTTGATAAAGATGGATGTAGTGAAATTGGGGATGAAAAATGTATTGAAGTGGTTGGAGAAAATAATTTTATTACAAAAACTAATTATGAAAGTGGGATCAAGAAGTTGAATAAGTAATTTTCTATAACTAACAATAGAGAATGTATTCTTGATGATAATGATATGTTATATGAAGTGAGTGATTTTATGAACAATTATCCTGACAAAGAAAATGATCAGAATGAAAAATTTTAGGTAATGTTGAAGGTAATGAAAGAAGAGTTGGAACTTATGCATCAAAATATTTCTATATCCAATATGGGAGTAACATGTTTCAATAATGTTGTCTATGAAGTTGGTAAAAGTCATTAAAATAGTTAAATTAAGAAGGATAAAAAAAATTTTACCTTCAAATGTTGGAATGAATTATTTAGATCATTCTAAGAATAAATTTTTTCAGAAATTTACTTTTTTATACAAAAACAACAAAGTAAATAAGTGAGACATTTATAAAAATTATGAGTCCAAAAATGTTTCTACTACATTTGGTTTGGATATGGCTGGAAATAAATCCATGTTGAAGATGAATATTTATGGTTATAATTGAATAGTTTTTCATCCATAATATAATGAAGTGAAATATAATATATTTTTTGAGAAACAAGTTTATAATTTCTCAACATATGAATATTATATAGGAAATTATTCTTTCTATAGTTACTGCTGGTATTTCATTGATTTGGTAATACATGGAATTTGTGTTTGTTTAATGAACAATATGACAATTGTTCTATGAGTTATATACAAAAAAATTAGGGGGGTGGGTTATTCCACTCAGTGGAAGAAACATATGAATAGTGGTGTAAAAGTGGAAACCTATTTCTAACCTTTTGAAACTATTTTTAAAATATGTGAAAAACCTGTACATCATAATATTGTATGTATTTTTTTGTTACTGGCACAAAATGTTTTTAAAAAATTTTATCTTAGAAGCTGAAAGTGAAGAAACAAAGGGGAAGAGATAGATATTGTTTTAGAAATTGCTCTCAGATATATAATAGGAGATTAAAATAAGATATTAGATAATGAGTGTTCTTCTCAATTTATATGAGATTGGAATTTTTTTAAGAATTTTAATGATTTCAAATATGGAGTAGTGATATTTGGAAATCATGAATCATATAGAATCAAAAGAGTTGGATCCATTATTATTGGGGAAGCAAAGTTAAAATCTATGATTTTTTTTGATTATGGGTTGAAACATAATATTCTAAGTGTTTTCCAAATTTGTGATGATGAAAATAATGTTTTTAGGATGATTGTTTTGTGAAAATAGATGGAAATAGAAAATTTGTTACAAGATTCCAATATAAAAAATGGGAATTTTTTAGGTTGGTGATGTTATGAATTAATGATACTTAATCACAATAAAAGGGAATCAGGGGGGATAATGTTATGGTACATATGTGTTATGGTAACATGGGAAAGTGGTCAAAGTGATCTAGTGTCATTTAAATTAATTATATTTCAAGAATAAGAGATTGGTGTTGTTCAATTTGTTAGAATGGAATAATTACAAACACTGTGCATAAAAAAGTTCATATTCATTCAACTCAATCCTTGAAACTCATATGTCCTAATATATGTGGTATAATGAAAAAATAATAAAAATTTGGAGATAATAAATTCATTTATTTCATTGATTATTTTACCCACATTACTTGTTTTATGTATTTTAGACACAATTTAGATACTCTAAAGATGTTTCGAAGTTTCAGGAGAAGAGCTGGGAAAGAATGTTAGTATTCTCTAAATATGTTATGAAACAATGGTAGTGAATATAAGAATAAAGAGTTCAATAGTTATCTTGAGAAATATAAATTTTGTCACGAGTTCAGTACACCGTATACTCCACAACAAAATGGTGTTGTTGAAATAAAAAACATAAAGTTTGTGTAAATTTTTGGAATATTTCATTCCTTGAACGTTGTCTTTCAAATTAAATTTAGAGGCAAGATATGATCACAACTATTTATATTCAAAACCAATGTTTATATTGTCTATTTTTTGATATGAATACTTATGATTTTTTTGGAAATAAAATCCATGCATCAAACACATAAGACATTTTAGGAGTCCCTGTATCGTAAATAAGAAAGGTCGAAATCATGGAATATTTGATCCGAGTGATAAATAAGTAATCTTCCTTAGCAATACTATGGATGGAATATGAATTAGATTTTTCATCAAAGAAACATGTGTATTATTTGACCTTATTTATGTGGGTGTTATTGAAAAATTTTGGGAAGGTAAGTTACAAAAACATGCAGATGAGGAAAATGAAGAGGATGAAATATTTTTTTTAAATAACTGATAGGGATGAAAATAAATGCAATACCACACAATAATAAGAATATAACTCAACTATTTATAGTGATGGGGATAAATATTATACATATCATCCTAGGATGTGGATTATTGTGGAAGCTAAAACATAATTAGTGATCAATATCAAATTGGAAAAACAGGGAGAACATCAAAAGACATTACACATACATATTTTTATTCACAATTTTATCCAAAAGATGTGAATTATGATTTGTAGAATCCAAAATGGATTTAGAATAAGAATTTAGAGTTGTATCCAATTGATAAATTGATAATTGGGAACATGTACATAAGCCAAATAAAAAATGTTATATGTACAAAGTGGTTGTTTCAATAAAAGTTAAATTAAGTGGGTGAAGTGGTAAGAAACAATGGAAGTTTAGTGTGCAATGGATACTCTTAGATTGAAGGAATTTATTTTGATGACAAAATTTCTCAAATGGTAAGGTTAGAAACAGTTAATCATTCTTTCAATTACTTTACAATGAAGTTAAAAAATATTTTATATAGATGTGAAGCTGCATTTATAAATGAATAACTTTATGAATAAGTTTATATTGATCAACCTTGTGTATTTTTTATTAATAAGGATGAAAGTTATTTTTGTAAGATTATGAAATCAATGTATGGGCTAAAAAAGATCCAAATGTGTAGTAATAGAAATTTGATACATTCTCAAGGAATTTAAATTTAATGAAATGAAGGGTTGATACTAATATATAAAATAAAAATATAATTATATTTCCCACATTTCTATTATATTTATTCATGTTATTTTATATGATGGGAATGATTAAATAACTTGTGAAATATTAGTTGAATAACTGAAATAGCTGTTTGAAATGTCCATGCTAGGTGAAATTAAATACTTTCTTTGGATAAAAATATTAGAAAATAAGAAAACCATATTTCTTTATCAATAATATTATGATAAGAAAATTATTATGATGATTGGAATAGAAAATTGAAAACGAGTTTCAACACCAATTTCAGTGGGAACCCAGTTGAAAAATAATGGATAAGGTAGGGATGTTGACTCTAAAGAGTTTCATAATATGATTAAAAGCCCCATATACTGGACATCCTCAAGACCAAACATTGTTTATGTCATTACCTATTTTACTTATTCTAATTTAATCCAATAGAATCACATATATTGTTAGTGAAAATAATTATTAGATATATGAAAGGTGCAATAGATTTTAGAAACATGTATGATAGCTCCAAAAGAATTTACTTTTTTTGTAATAAAAATACTGATTTGGAGTGAAGTATTGATGAAAGAATATCCACATCTGATAGAGTTTAATTTTTTGGGATTATTTTCTGTTTGATTGAATACTTACAAAAAAATATTCAATAAATCATTGGATGGATGAATATGAGTATTATTTTTTCACTCAAGACGCAACACAACTTTTTTGCATGAAAAATTAGTTGTAAGACATACATGTTGGAGTAACGTTACCCTTGCAATTAGGTTGAGATAATAAATGAGCCATCAATATTAAAATAAATCTAGTGCACAATTACCATAAAAAACCAATTCATATCAAATGTCCCTCCATCATATATCATGTGAAGAAGAATGGACTCAATCTAGAGTACATTTCTACATTGGAACAAGTTACTAACATTTTTATAAAACCATTACCAAATAAATAAATTTTCAAATTGAGGTTTAACATGGGAATCAAACCTATTTCTCTCAAAGGATGAGGTATTTGTTTCCCTCTCTCATCTATTATTTGGTTAGTGTTTTCAAAATGGGATAATTGATTCATAAATATATTCATTGACATTTTCTAAAAATAATAAGGAATCATATATATAGGGGGATTATGGGAGAGTTTTTAACTCATTATGTAATTGTGTGGACCATTAAAATTGTTTTTGATGTGTGTGAGAAACTCTTTCTTACAAGAGAGTGAAATAATTTTCGAAAGGTTAAAGAAAAAGTTGTTTTGAGGGGTGAATAGATAATAAGATTTTTTATTCAAAATATTTAGATAGAATCATTTTGTTGTCAATGATTCTTGTTTACTATATTAATTTCACTGATATGATCTTAGAATTGATGAATATTGGATCATATCTTGAGATTATAACGTTTCTTGTCTTATAAACCATGTTTGAAAATAAAATCCAAATGAGGATATTGTTGAGATAATGTTAGTTGGACGTTTTTTTGGATATTGAAATATGTATGTGTTGATTTTTTTCATTTTTTTCATTATAGAAAAAATAATTTCACATTATAGGTTTTAATAATAGATCAAAATTAGGAATCATAATGAGAATATTCTATTCAATCCTGATAAAAATTTTTATCAGTCTTGGTTTTCTGTTCTGATGGAATTTTTTGAAATAAGTTAAGTTTTTGAATCACGTTGAGACATAATAAAAGATTAAATTAATAAAAGAATTTATATCAGAGACTGAATACCATTAAATATTCTTTATTGAATCTGATGAATCATTTATGTTCAATTAGTTCTCAAAAATACAAAAAAAAATAACAATTGTGATATAATCATTATGAAATAATATTAGGAAATTTTTTTGAATCATTCTAAGTAAAACCACTCAGATTTAAGTTTGGATGTAATGGGAAATAAATCTAGAAGAATGGGAAGTCTTAGAACATTCCAAATTATTTTATAAGATTAGATGTTGATCCAAATTTTCAAAAATTAATTATGAAGCCATGATAAAAATATAACTTTTTAGAAAAAGAAAATATAGGGATATTAAAGTTATTGATGTTTAAGTTTTGTTGATGTACTGATCGATTAATCCATTATATTATAATATCTATTAGACAGTTTGATTTACCAAATAAACAAAAGATAAGGATCAATTTATAGTTTAAGAGAAACTAGAATAAGGAAGACGCTACTGACATAGGTCTATAGGACATTGGGTGCCATCGATCCATTGAAGGTAGACCAGGAATGACTTATTGACATAGACCAGTAAGAAAAGTTTTTGAGACTGATTCATATATGAATTTCATATACTGATCAACCTGATGATGATCATTATTGTACTCAACCGTTTTCATCAGAATAGATTTCTGGGTGATTCTCTTTACAATAGGATCATTTAAAAAATTAAAAAGGTTTTGTTTGTTTTTACCATGTGGTTAAAGATTCATCGAACCAATGGTGATGTCAATACATAAAAATGAAATAGAGATCATTCCATTGGATTCATGTGTACATTGAAAAAATCATCACATTCTGAACATCATTGGATGTATTTTTAGGGTGATTTGAGTAATTGATAAAATTAGAAATACATAGATGTTATTTCCATGTGTTTTAAATGGGTTTCTTGTTTTAAATGTGTTGTCAAAGGGGTTTTTTGAATTCTTTATATGTTTTAATAATGATAATAGTAGAATGTTATCAATGATATATATTTATTATTTTCAATGTATCATAAGAATGAGAAGTTATTCTTTAGTTTTCAAATGGTACGAAGCGTCATAATGAGTATATATTATGGGTGGAATAGTGCATCGTTATGATTACTCATTATTTATGATATGTTTACATCAAAATGAAGATAATTGGAATTATATTGGTCTTATACTAATGAATGGATATATGGATAGAAGTTGGTTAATGTTTTGGTAGTATTTGAGAAGATTCAAAAAGAATTGTGAATAGTTTATAAGGGTTGAAAATGTCAAATATAGATTGGAAATGAATGTGAAATTCATGTTTCAGGAAATTTTTTTGAGTAGGAAAACATTTTAAGGTTGTCCCTCATTCCACTATTAAATATACTATAAATATAATAAATAACATTATAATTTTTGACACTTTTACAAATCACATGTGAAGTCAGAAAGAGCAAAAGTTCTGAATAATATAGAAGATTATTATATAATAGTTTTTTCTTGAGAATTATCTCTATACAGAAAGAATCATAAGGAATGATAGTAATGAGAGGTTACTAGATCAAATCATTCCATCATATGTAGTGTTTTTAGAATGATTAAAGTTGTTCATAATTGGTTCTAGGGTATTGTTTTATTTTTATCCTGAACTGAGGTATCAGATAGAAGAATCTGACTGAGCCAATTGAATGAGTTTTTTATGAAGTCCAAGAGTGAAGTTATTACTTTCTTCTAGGTATGTAATTGATGATTTTTTTTGTTTTGAATATTTACAAATTGAAGTTGATATGGCATCCTAATAACTGGTTTTAAACCCATTGGTGAACATTTTATTACATATTATAAAAACATGTTTTACACCATTAGTTCTAGAAAATTAACACTAACTGTTTTATTGATCATAGTGCTATATATGTGTAAGGGTATATCCTACTTATTGTATCCACAAAAAATTATTCTTTTCTAGTGTATTCTTTGGTATTGGATTGTTTTCATACAATGCAATGGACTCAACTACACTTTTTGAGTAGCGGTCCTTGTAAATAATTGTGTTCATGTGGATATGTGGTTGTTTTCCTTTAACAAAATTGATAAATCATTAATAGGATGTTTAGTTTTTTTTCAAAAAAAAGGAACATAAAATAAAAATATATCGCTAATTTATCCATCCCTTATTAGTAATACATTGATCTAGGATGGGCTTTAACTAGGATGTAAAAATACCAACATCTCTTTTAGTTGAATCATAAAATATTTAAATGGGTTAAATCCAGTGTGGTGGATATTTATTGTTAGCAGTGGTCAAGAACTCTTTCAATCTTTCAAATGACGTCCTATTTGAATCATCAAAATAAAAATGAGTTTCCTTATTAAGTAGGTTAGTTAGGTGAAAATAAATTTTCCTATAATTACTAATAAAATTTTTATAAAATATGAAATGGATTAGAAATACTCTATTGTGATTCAATATAGTGGGGAATGATTGTGTAGAAATAACATCAACATTTTATTTATCTACGTCAATTCCATTTTTGAAATTAAATGGAAAAAAATTCATTTTTCCATCATAAAATTGAGATATTGAAAATTTTAAACCATTTATTTCATAATAAATGTTTTAATACCTTTTTTGGACTCATCAAACATCATTGAAAAAAATACCCAAACCCAGTGAAGTGATAAAAGAATACTTCTTGGATATTTCCAATCAAGTATTAGAAAATACCTACCATGTTGTGTAGAATGGTACATGTGGCATTTAAAATACCAAAAGTAATACTATTGTAGGAAAATTATCCAATGGGAGATGTGATGGTAATATTATCATGGACTTCAAAACCTTTTGGAAGCAGGAAATATATATAAAACCCTTCAGGAAAAAATAATGTCTATTATTAGATAGTCTATTTTACATTTTATATCCAAATGGTATGGGGGAATGAGAATTTAAAGTAACATGGTTCAATATCTAATAATATATAAAAACCCTCCATATATTTTGAATTCCTATGGGTAATTACCCATTTTGCTCATATTTCACAATTGTGTGATCAGTTTTCTTTGGGACAATTTGTATAGGTCTTACCCATTGTGAGTATGAGATGGGATAGATATTCCCACTCCTAAAATAATTTCTAATAATTTTATAACAACATACATAAGGGTAAGGTTGATCCTCCTTTGGGGTTCTCACTAGTTTGGATTCATCTTCTAGAAAATTCTTATGCATGTGGTCAATAGGGATAGTCCTTGTAATATCCCCTAATTTATAGCCTAATTCACATAAATTATTTTTCATAATTTTCAATAATTGGAATTATTATATCACCTATAGGTAATTTAATAACAAAAATTTAAGATTCAAATCTTCCATAAAAAGTCAAATTCTGTATGTAAGGGAAGAAAGTTTAATTTAAACACAAAGGGTTTTTTAGAGATGTGTCTAGCTCTGTGTTGTCTATGCTGGATCCTATACATTTAAAGAAGATATATTTGTTGTATATTTGAGTAACCAATCAAAATAACAGTCACCATTTTCATTCAATATTTCATCACACAAAAATGGCTCCATATTATGTTCATTTTAAAAAATTGATTTATAAATTAGTATGGGGGTTTCCACATCTTATCCAAATTTAATTATAACCCCAAAATATTTTAATTTCCTCCATAGAAGAACAAATTAGTTTAATAATTTTTAATGTAAAAAATATAATGATCTTTTGGTGGATGTTGTATTGAGTTGAGGATGAAGAATATATCTTTTTCCTCACCAAAATCCACAAAGAGGATTTCTTAATTGACATTTATGATTTTTTTTACATTATTGATGAATATTATTCCAATAAATATGAGAGAGTGATATATAAATTTTATTTTTTCCATGTTGAGAATGTAGAAGTCGGTAGGGAATGTGTAACCTTGTACACATACCATAACATCTTCAAGAACATCAATCTGGTATGATGTGTTTCTATTAGTGAGTTTCACAACCACTTGATTGGGTTTATGTTCCCTCATCAGTATATAATATAAAATGGAATAAGCCATTAAATCAATTGATTATCCTAACTCATAAACTAAATTGGAAAAATTAACCTAGATAATTTTGTAGGGGATGAATAACGTACCTAGATATTGGAGTTTTTGATGGATTTAAGGGGTAACAAGGGAAGAAAAATTCTGCCGATATCTCACCTATTCATTTATTCCCAAACTATTTCTATGTTCCTCTATGTATTTAATGAATTTTTTATACCATGAATTTTTATGTATGGCTTACTATAAAGGGATGTTGATTTCATCTTCTTTAGAGACATGAAGATAAATTTATTTCATTGATTATTCCATGGTTTGTTGTGGTCATTCACCCATACATGGAAGGGAGGGTGGGGTTTTTATAGATATTCCATCCTATATATCCCATTATAATTAATTTATGGTGCCTTAAATTCTTCCTCATCAGGTTTTTTATCTAGGATAGCTCCATAAGGTATATGATGTAGTTAAATTCCTACATAGGTATCCATACCCATTATATCATTGTCATCAAGCTCATTTCCTATCATTAATGAAATAAAACAAACATTTTTATTATGGTTGGGAATTGAATGAGTATGAATCATACTTCTTCCTTGATTTACCATATTACTAAGGTTGGTCATGATTTGACTGCACTTTCCTTTTAATTCCTCCATCTCTAGGCTATGAGGGGTGAGAGTGGCCAGTTGAATATTTTTTGAGATTCTATTATCTACATTAGAATGTACTTTTGTGGAAGGCTCTTGATATTTTTCATAATGGTATCTTTTATATGGTTGGTATCATTGCCTTTTCATAGGAAGTGGTAGAAAAGGTTGTTGAGAATCCTATTGAAATTCTTGATGGAATGGTGGTATTTACTATGCTTAGATCATAACTCGAAATTGATTGAAGATGACTTATCTAAATAATTTTTAAAAACTATATGATTTTTTTTAATTTCATATATAACATTGCATCATAGCATTCAGTCTGTTGATCTTGAGGGGATCCTTTAGTGAAATTATCCTAAAAATTTTAGATTTGGTGGACCATTGGGTGTGTGGTGGGTGGTGACTCATGTACATTGTTCCCAACTAGCTATCTCACAATATATTTTAGTTCAAAAAATCTAATTCCTATTAAATGGGAGTTGATAATTTTTTACATCATATATGCCTCTGTTTTTCATTCCCGTGCCAAATGTTTTGGATTTTTTTTTAGATTCATTCAATCAGTTCTCAACTTTATATCGATTTTTTATCTATTAGTGCTTAACCAAAATAATCATCTAGTTAGATCTGGTCATTGGAAATAATTTATTTGTAAAATAATACCATTAAATAATGTTCTTCACAAGGTTGGTGTGGGAAGGTTATTTTTAGCTTGTAAAAAATTTACCAAAACTCATAGCGGTGTTCTCCATATTATTATTTGACACAATAAATCTCATTACTAGGTTAAGCAGTCCATAAATTAGGGAGGAACTATGTTTCTTTTCCTACAAGGATACCCCTCTATTTTTCATGCTATAGATACACTCCATGGTATCCCCTTAATGTGTGAAATATAAATACTTCCAAATTATTTGATCCTCAGTGAATTTTCTTTTTTTGATTGCATTTTTTACTTATTTTAAATCACTTGAGTACCTATTGGGATCTTTACTTGATAATACCTAAAACATATGAAGTATTCCAATTACTCATGTTTCGAGTTTGCAGTAATTTTCATTCAATACTAATTATAATATATTTACATTTAAATTTTTTGTATACATCACCCTCAGAGTCCTGATGACTTGAAAAAGAATATCTTCACTTTTTTAATTATTAATGTAACTTTTATGGAGTATGAATCTATGGAAATATAGTTTTATAAAATAATAGTGGAAAAATATCTTTATCATCTTATTTAATTTTTTCTATTGTTTTATGTATTCAGATCATATTTATTAAACCATCATGATCAAAACAAATGAGAATATAAGAACATGATTTGGTCATTAGAGAAAACTTTTTAACCAAATTAAAATAAAAACACAAGTCTCCCCGGAAATGGTGTACGGTTTGAGGAGGAACTTTTCATGGGGAAATCAGAAAAATTATTTCTAATCCCATGAAAAAAATTTATAGTGGGACATGGGATGTCTTCAGATAATACCATATTATTAGAGTATTGAAATATTTTTTACATGGTTAGGTTTGTGAAAAAAAACAAATGAAATTAGTTTGTTTTAATATAAATTTTAAGTATAGTTTTATAGATTTAGATCATTCTACCATTCTCCTATTAAAAAATTACTCAAATTATCCATATTATCCATCTAATAAATTTATATCTCCACACATACTATTATATGGTTATTTAGGTTTGGATAGATAAATACAATAATTACTATATCCCCTATCCTTCCATAAACTTGTAATTGGATATCTCTAATCATGTTAATATCCTCACACTATTGCGATAACTTAATGTCATTTGATCCTAAATTTTTTTCACTACCAATAATGACAGTAGAATTAATTTAAAGGTAATAAATGATTAAATATCTGTGTGATTTATATATTCAATATAAATAGAGGTAATATAAGATAATTCATAGATAATAATTCATCATCAGATGTAAGGGGTGTATTCTCCTTAGCATGACCAAAAAATGGCCTAGAGTTCCATCATCTAAGTTATTATTTTTAAAAAATAAGTTAAAATGAGAAAACAAGTATTTGAGTGACAGTAAAATATATTCTCTAAAAGTGAGTGAGAATGAGTGGGTGTCTATCCCTGAGCATAGTGAATAGTAATGTATTTATTAAAGGATGGTTGGATGTTTGACTGTGCTACAAAATTATCCATGAGATTAGTATGTGAATCACTAAATAATTTAGGAAAAATCTTCAATTTATTCATTAAAATTTGACTTATTTTTTTTGGGATGATCAGAAGATGTCCATAATGAAGGGTTGAGATGAATTTTTTACTACATGGAGAATCATCAAAATTTATTAACGCTCCTCCCATAGTAATATAAAAAGAAAATATTTAGAGACTAATATACATCAGGGCATCATAACAAAGTGGATTCTCCAAGGAAGAAAAAGATTAATAAAATTAGATTTCTAATTTGTATCTAAATGAGATATGGACGGTGGTCTTAAAAATCTCTTCAAATTCATAGATTTACGGAAGAAAAAAATAAAAACATTAAATAAATTATAGTTTTTAGTTACCTTTTTTTTGTTTTCGTTAGTTGATTTTTTCCATTTTATTTATAAATATAAATATATATATATATATATATAATTTTTTATCTTTTATTTATTTAATTTTTACATTTCTATTTTTATTCAGTGTTTCAGGTTCAATGGGAGGGAGACCTCATGGTGGAATCAAATTTAACCAGTAGCATGGTCCTTGAACATGAAATAATTCAACATTAGTATATTCATTTGACATTTTTGGAAATAATCATCATATTAGGTGGTGGTTCATCTCAACTGTTACAATGAAAAGCCATCTCTCTAGACCTAGTTCGGTGAAATATCAAATAGGTGGTCTAGGGGTTTTGATAGATCTATAGAACTCTAGATTTAGACTAAAGGTGTGGATTTCATCTGTACAAGTGGTTGTGCAGTCCTTCAATGGAGGATTTAGATTAGCATAGCCCATATTTCATCATGATTATCCAGGTGTGTCTTATCATGTATGATTCAATAGGTGTGTCTCTTATCTATTGGTCGAAGTCAAACAACTATGTCTCTTTTTGTGAGATTCTTATTCGTACCTTGTTGGAATTCGGATATAATCAACCATGGTGAGAATATGATCTACTTATGGAAACCCAAAACTCGACCTTTCTGAGTATTTAGTTATATTCTCTACATTGGGGATACATATTTTCTTGTAGGCTCATTGGTGTTGTGCATTGAGGGTGTTTTTAGTGGCTTCTATACCATCATGGGATTCAATACATATTCAAAATTGATTTAGCTTCTTTTTATGGAGCACAAAAGAGATAATATGGGAGATTTTCATTTACGGTAGTTTTAATGAGAATCCCAATATCAGTATACTAACTGTGGGAAGTTGTGACTCAAATGAGTGAAATCTAGGGAATGAAAATTTGATACATATTGTGATTTTGGAATTGAGCCTCACAGTACGTTGATAGCATGGTCAATTATAGAATCATGGTCAATACACATATTATGAGAAGAGGTGTTTGTGATAGGAATCCGTGGTCATTTGTATGTTTTAGTTAAAGCAATCACTACTTTTCACAATAGCACATCCACTTGGAAATTCCATCATGCGACAGGTTGCTGGAAGTGATCATGAAGTGAAACATATAATAACCTGATGGGAATGAAAACATATATGATAATTCTTCATTTTCACGGTCACTTAAATACAATTTTTTTCAATCTATATTTCAAAGAAAATAAATATTTCATTGAATAACTTTTACCAATTATTTTAGATTTCCAAAATAATATAATAAAATCCAAATATCATTTTTCAAACAAGTAATTAAAAATCGATTTTAAATTCATCAACCAATTAAAAACAATGATTTAATTGAATTAAATATTAAATAATTCCATTATTTGACAAATAATTTTACATTCAAATTATAAATTATTATTTTTTTATTTAAAAAAATTCACTATTCGGGTTTTTAATTTAATTTAAAAATAATTAAAACAATTATGTTTAATGAATAAATCTATTAAAGAATTTCTTTTCAAGGTCATGTTTTTATAAATTTAATTTTAATTTTCATAAAACCATATCGGGAAATTTATATAAAACATTATTTAATCCTTAAAATCCAATTATTAATCCAAATTAACAATTAAGTCCATATTTGAGGATGTTCAATGAAACACTTTTTTACAAAGAAATTTCTTAATTAATAGTACAGATTTCAATGAATAATATATGAAATATAGAAAAGTGTTGCTCACATCCATAGATTACCGAATAAATGTCATTAATGTGTTACCCCCTTAATGTATGCGGTATTCTATTTTTATTTTTAAACATTTAATTATTCTCATCCCTAATTTTCCATTTTTTCTTATCTTTGGAATAAATTAAGAAGAACTGAGTCCACAACCATGTGTGAAGGAATGTAATGATTTCCCAAATGATATGTTAAATAATATGTGTTAGTTATTTGTTATCCACATAATTTTCATATTTTTTCCATTAATTTTTTAATGGATTAAAAATTATTATCCTTAATGGATGAAATAAGGAGAAACAAAGTCAATAACAAATGTTAGTGGAAATGTGATGACTTCCCATTTGAGATTCCGAACACGATGTGTGTAATAATAAAAAACCTAATAAAAATAAATTCTATGTTAACTCTTATTTTTAATATAATTGAGAATATGGGGGAAACCCCACATCTCTCCAAGAAAGAGAATGTTCCAATTAATATCCTTATAAGAAAAAGGCCTTTGAATTTTCATAGACCATCCAATAACTTAATCATGGAACAATGTATTAACTCTAACAAAAATATAAACAATATCATTAAATTATTTAAGAGATAGATGGTCATTATTTATTTTTGATCATATGGAAGGATATGATGATCATTGGTTGATGTTTGTAAAAAATATTAATGTAGAGTAAGAGATCAAAGTGATAGAGTGGAATGAATTCAGAGAAAATAGATATTTTTTTCCTCTCACTTTCTAACAAACAATGTTGAAAGATTTTCTTGGCCTCAAAAATAAGGAGGAAAACCCCATAAGGGAATATGAGGATATCATTATAATACTTTCATGATATGACTACGGATTTATCATTACATATTAATGTAAGGATGAAAAATAATTTGGGGGGATTAATCATAGGGTATGAAAATCTATGTCCATTTCAGACTTTTTCCTCTATGTGGATATTTGATGATGTTCCCTCAAAGATAAAATGGATATTAGTGAATATAAATGGTCTCACAAGTATATAGATAATAAGAATATATTAGAGATTAATTCTGGAAGAGTGGTTGAGAAACCTCATGGGGTTTAGAAATTCCAACATCTCACTTATCAAAAGGGTGGTAAGAAGAACCCGAGAAATTTCTTAAAGGGTATATGGAAAATTTTTAGTTCAAAGAAGGATGATAACAATACTATAAAATTTCATTAGTGGAAATCCACCAATGTGATGGATAAAAGGAATGCTTCTATCAGTCCACAACCCATTGTGAAATGTTTCAACAATATGATGAAAGGAAACAACTAGAATCAAATTAATAAGACAATAGTTTTCAGTGAAGAACTAAATAAAAAACCTCAACTGAATAGAAAGAAATAGAGAGATTATGAAATAACAACTTCTGAAGGGGATCTTGAAATAACATGGTGGAAGGTACGTATGTTATTTATTTAACAAAATTGAATCTAAAATTTGATTCTTCATTTATTCATTCTATCATTACACACAAGTTTAGTTGAACTATTCAAACACCACCTCAAAACATTGATGATTAGTTATTGGGGATGATAGATAATGGTTGAATATTTGAATCTGAAGTAAATAACTACACCTGTCCATATTTGTGGGCTGAACGTCCCAGATAACCTTGTGACACTCCCTTTATAAAAATTTTGATGCAATTCTAGGCATGGTTTGGCATTATTGCTAGAGGTAAATCATAAATTGACGAGGTAGGAGAATAAAACTCAATATCCTAATTCAATCTCCAATTATATACAAGTTCAAGGTAGAGGATGAATATCATTTGGCATCATCATTTCAAACATTGATATTATATCCTTAAGATATATCATATTTGTCTTTAATGATAGATATTGAGGAGGTGATCATCCATAAAGAGATTCTCATTTTAAGGGAATATAATGATGTGTTTTCTGAATAATTGTCTAGTCTTCCACTAAGACATCAGTTTTAGTTCTCAATCCTTAGTATACCTAGATAATTCCCATTATTCAATACCACATACAGAATATCCATTGAAAAATATTAGTTGATAATGAAGAAAATACAAGAGAATTTGGATAAAGGGTTTCTATTCCATATTGATTCATCATGGGGTGCAACTTTCCTCTTTGATAATAAGAAGGATCAGTTAATGTGCATATTCATTGATTATCAGAAGTTCAAATAGATCATGATAAAAAAAGAATCCTCTAACATAGATTGAGGACTTTTTTATCAGCTACATGGATCCCAGTATTTCTATAAGGGGGATCTTTAGTTAAGATATTATCAAATAAAGGTTATGAAGCATGATATTCTTAAGACTTATTTCTATAAACAGTGCAAGTAATATGAATTCCTAGTTATGAAAATTGGACTCACTAATACTACGTCTATCATCATATAAATGTTTAATAGGTTGTTTATGACATAGCTCAAGAAATATTTGGCAGTCTTTATAGATGATATTATTATCTACTTGAAAATAAAGGAATAATATGAGGACAATTTTCACTTCTATGCTGAATATTTTGTGAAAGTAACATTATTTTATAATTATAATAAATTTGAGATTTAGATATAGAGTGTATCATTCCTTGGGAATATTATCACTATAAAAGGGATATCTATGGATCCTTCAAAAATATAGGCAATTTAATTGTGGTCCAGACCAACATATGTGATAAATATCTATATTTTAGGTAGACTAGTTGGTTACTATCATAAATATTTTAGAAACATCTCAAGATAAAAAATCCCATTTACCAAGATGGCTCATAATGGGGTCATTGTTTTTTGAATTATGAATATGACGATAATTTAAAATGGTTAATTAAGAGTCTAATCCCTACACCATTGTTCATATTACCCACTAGTGGGTATGGATTTGTGATCGATGGTGATACATCCAAATAGGGATTGGAATGTGTAATCATTAAATATAAAAAATTTATAGCCAATAAATAAAAAAAAATCAAGTGTATGTGTAACCATATCCCAAACTAGTATGAAAATTGAAAAAAATAACCACAGATTTCATTGTATGAATCCATAATTCATCTGTAGTTAATAACTGCATATTGGTGGTAGTCGATCAGCATATAAAGTTGGTTCATTGCATTAATATAAAGTAAAATTTCTCCCTTTACGAACTCTCCATGATATACATAAGGCTAGCGGTGATACTTCATAAAGTACTACTCTCTATTATATATATTCTTGTTATGAGGTTTGCCTCATGGTTTTGTAGATGCCTAATTAATTCACTAGATACCGAGTTCATTTTCAGTACTTTTTATCACCCTAATATGTATTTGAAGTTTTAGATATATATTAAAACTCTAGAGGATAAGTTGAGATAATTTTCATTGGATTTTCAAGGATATTGGGATCAACACCTTCCCCTAATATAGTTCTCATATAATAACAAAATCCATTATAGTATTCAAATGGAAGCTTATTAGGCCTTGTATGGGAAGAATTTTTCGATACCAACATGTTGGTATGAATTTGGAGAGAAGAATATTGTGATATATAATCTTATCCATGAGAAAATAGGGACCTTTCACAATATTCAATATCATATGAATCCCACACAAATATTGACAGGAAAACAATATAGACAACAATAGATGTGAGTAAGAGTTTGAGGATATAGACAAGGTATTCCTTTATATATCATAATGGAATAGTTTCATGAGGTTTGGAAATAAGATAAATATTAGTCCATGTTTAATCATCCTCTCTATAATACTAGATCGCATGAGAGTGCTGTAATATCTACTAGGACTCCCACATTAACTATCTTATGTAAAAAATTTGCTACATGAATACCTCTAGAAGAAGTACATATTAGACCCCTAACAAGTACTAAATACATAGTTGGTACCCATAGAGAATGATATTTTATTTTAGTAGTATTCAGGGAATATCATTGATTATAGAGACAACGATATAAAAAACAAGAAAACTCTATTGGTTAATTTATAGTGGAGGAACCATAAGTTTGGGGATGAAACTTGAGAATTGGAAGAGGTGGTGAAGAAGAAGTTCAAACAACTATTTTATAGTATGAAATGAAAGTATCAAGGGTGAAATTTACAAAAGAGGTAATATTTCAATGTCCCAACATTTATAATGAAAATTATCATTGTTATTGAGAAAATTTATTATTATGTAACGTAGTTACAGAAAAAAAATGTACTTATATGATAGTTTTAGACCACTATATATTATGTCATAATTAAAATAACACTAATTATCATAACCATTAATAATATATCCATTTTATAGTGACCATTATGATCAGTATATTAAGGGTTATGATAAATTATAATTGATACAAATGGAAGGAGATATATCCTCGACCAGCAGGATTGCACACTATAAATACCATTTATGATAGATTTTGAGGGAGATGAGGTTATTATGATTTTCCCATGAATAATCCAAACCCATGATTACAAAAATAGATTATAAAATATATGGTTGAAGTTCATTATCATCCATATCCTTTCTGAAACCATCTTCATATAACCACCCTATGAAATTCCCACCATCACACATCTTACTATTAGGGAATGCCCTAGTGTGATAAGAATTTATCTATCTAGATCCAGATAGTATGATTTTTAGTTATTTTTTTCAAAAAAAATAAGTCTTCTCTTTATCAATTTTCATTATTACATTATATTTAAATTTTAATTTGTATTGATGAGAATTAGATATAAAGAAACGAAAATTATATTTTTTTCAAAAAAATAAATTGTTTTAAATAAAACTCTTTTTAATAAATTCCATATTTTTGAAATAATTATTACTTTAATATAATATTCTTAAGAAATAATTTAATTTTTAAAAAAATTATAATTTAATTAAATAATGTCCAATGTAATCTTTATAAGGGTTAGAATACCGTCATTGTCAAAAATAAATCAGTATTTTATTCAATAAATGATTATTTTGTCTTAAAATTTAAAAATACAAAATATAAAGAGTAATAATGCAATTAATAAATATTGTTTTTTAAATTATCACATTTAAAATAGATATTTGATATTTTTCCTTAATATTCATAAATAATCAAATTTTTGGGTAAAAATTAAATATGGTATAAATATAAATATTGTATTATGTCCTCTTAATTTCCCAAAAGTGTTGTAAAAATAATATAAAAGTTATAAATGACCAAAATTATGTTTACCCTTTAAAAATGTGTGTTTTATTTTAATTTATTATTTTTATAAACTTTAACGAGTCCTCTAAAATTGAAATTACATTTTATGGTTTTAAAATCAATTCCTTAGAAACACGACTCACTTCCACATCACCATGGGTATTAATCTAATAAATTCATTTATTATCATTATAAAATATTTAAATAAAATCTTCTTTGGTAAAACACATTTTAAAAAAACGTGGGTTGATTTTTGGTATTTATTATTTTACCATATAGAGTCTATAACCTATGTATAGTAATTAATAATTAATTCCACTCTCTTTTCCTATAAAAAACCCATCGAAGCACCCATTGTTATTCAAATTGAATATGCTGATCAATAAGTTACTATTATCTTCTTACTGTAGAGCATTCACAAATATTTTCCAATCTTTTATGAAGCTTCACCCAAGATTTTAGAGGTTCCCTCTTAAGGTAAGGGTTTTCTATCTCATCTTTCCCATTTAAGAATCTTATTTGTGCTTATCCATTTGAATATAAATTCAATATTATTTTCATGTATTTAAAAACATCCCTTTACTATCCAACTTATTTTAAAAAAATGATATATCATTTATCCAGTCTCATTATAACCATTTCCTATGAAATTACTATGTAGATGTAAGGGACTCTATCCTCTTCCTTTTTTATTTCAAGTAATTTCATTGAACAAATCCCATTTTATTTCAAAGAATTCTAGGTTTTAATGTTTTTAAAACATATATATATAGTCTTTATTATTAAAATTTAATGAGATAAAACATTTCACACTCATAAAACCTTTCCATATTTTATTATGTACACTCATTATAATGTTGAAATTATCTAGTGATTTACAATGCCAATCAATTTTGTAGTGAATACCTATCAACCTTTTACTGAAGGGTGTTCACCTAGATGTGCCTATAATTCCCTCAGTGTGGAATGAATTTTGTGTAACTCACACTCCTTAATCATTTTATTAATATTTATGAATGGTATTCTTATTCTATGTGATCTATTTTTCACCCTTATAAAGATACATTATATGAATGTCATGGGTGAGACTAGAATAATATAAGCACTGCAACAATTTGCGTAATTTTTTTAGATAATTATATTACATTTTTGGTGCATGATAGGTTATTCTCTACATAATATGTTATTATGCTTTTGAGGTTAGACATGACAGAAGCCTATGATGTCATGTTTTCAGTTGTTACCTACAACACCCCCAATTTTAGGTACATTACAGTTTTTATGTATTTTTTATAATGCATGACAATAGTTTTGGGACTATACAGTGGGCCTTAAAGTGGGATTGTGGATAGTTCTAATTGTATTTGTGAGGATTCATCATGATGGATTACACTATGTGGTATAATTTGGCTGGTGTGACATAGAGAGACAACAACTACATAGGGTTATATGAAGTGGTTTTTCAATGCGCTATCCTTTTGGAAATGTCTACATTATGGAGTAGGGATTTAATGTAGCTATTCATGTGTTGCAGTGTGGAGGGGATAAATTCATTTTAATGATTCAGAGGGAAATTATGTCATTCAACCAGAATGGGAACCCCTGTGACAAAATGGGGGGCCACATTATGGTTCCACCCTAGGTAATGTGGATATGTGTTGTGGATGGAATTTTGGCCCTTTTAGATAATTTACCATCAACAACGTGGAATGTAGGATAAGATTATGTCATGTTTTGGTGTAGTTTTAAAAAATTTATGTCATTGTCCCAGGGCTCTGTCATCATGTGGTAGTTCTCAACAAGACATTATATGTTTCATAAATTAGGATTAGAGTCCCAAAACCCTGATTAGTCACCCAATATTCTAGGGGAAGAACTCTTCTCTCTATCCCCTATATTGAGAGAAAATTTTCTTCTACATAAAATTGACTTTTAGGCTTTTCAATGTGTGTTGGAGATATACAATCACTGGGGAGGGTTTTTAGCTATGATCTGTAATTTCTATGATTCATTCTTAATCATCAAAATTCTTTGAGAAGTAAGTTGATTTTCTCCCATCAATGCTATTTCAAAACATAAAAGAAAATTATTTATTAACTTTTTTATTGAAACATTCATAAAAAATTTATTATTCTTGAACGAAACACCATTTTATTTATTGATTAGGAATTTTGGTATGATATTAAGCTTTGAAAAAACCCATATTATTTGTAATTTTAAAATTATTGTTTTAAAATTAAGGTTTTAATGAAATATGGGGTATAATGAAATTTTTCCAAAAATTAATGGTCTATTTTGTAATGTATTGGAATAGAATTTGATGTTGGTGTTAGGTCATTTAATGATACGACCAAGAGAAAGGGTCATGATATGTTGGGGACCCAGAAAATTGGTCACCTTTTGACCACTTGGTGGATCTATGAGAGACCACTCATGAGTATGGAAGTGCCACTTGACATTAATGGGTGTGTGGGTGTGGAAAAAAAGGACTAGGTATTAAAAATAACGGGAAATGGGTTTAAGACCTTTTTACTGTTCTACATGGAAATTGTTTATGGCTTTTATATAAAATATTTATCCTGCTTCTATATTATTTTACATAAAATGTGATAATATGTTTTTTACAATATAGTGAGTTGGAAAGTCTTTAAAGAATTCATACCAATTTTATTCTCACCCCTTATTTTTTACATTGGTATTTTTTTCATATGTAATCTACCAAGAAACAGGAAATAGAAATGTATCATACCTCTCTTGTGATTCACATTGAAATAGTGAGTAGGTCAAGTAGAGTTGAGGCATCAATCTAATTTAGGACTTAAATGTTAGATTCAACATGGTTGTCTTTAGTTATTTTAATCTTCCACTTGATGTAATTTCTTATCTTTGATAAGATTTTCCCTATGATATGTCTGCACATAGGTTCTATCTTTTTGTTATATCACATTAATTATTACATCATGTAGTCCTTTTGGTGTTATATGATTGGATGTTGTGTTTATTTATTTTAGTTATTTTATCTTTTAATTTAAATCATCCCCAAATGATATATTTATCCCATGGGATTTATTGTTGATATTTGGTGTCATGGGGATGTCAACTAAGGTCAGTGGAACCCTGCCATTTAACAATCTTATGAGTAGGGTTGATATATTACAAAATTCATCAATCATGTTTGGTACATCTATCTTATTTGGATTGTAGAAATTGGCTTGGAAGGTCAGAACGAGAAATGTATAGCATAAGAAGATGCATATAATATTTTTATATTCAAAGTCATATTAGAAGGGTGGTAATGGAATATAATTTTTTTAAATCTTCTTGGGGAGTCGTATTCTCATCATCATTGGTTTCATCTATGAGGATTGTATATCATACATTGTTAGTGAGACTTCATATTATGCTTGTATTAATCATATATGGTTTTCTAATTTTTATAAAATATTTCAAATGAATACAATGGTTTAATTTTAAAAAAATATATTTTTTTTAATTTTTTGATATTATAATTTGAAATTTATAAGCATTAAGTTTCTAGTGAGTGAAACTAAATGGATTTTTATTCTATTTAATGAAATTGGCTTCAGGTAGACATCATACGATTCCACTAGAAGAGGTAGCCGAAAACTTGATTTCACCATATCCACATGTGAATGATCAACTTATCCAGATCATAATTAATGATATTTAATCCATTTATAGAGGAATGTATAATGATTTGTCTGAAAAGTTGAAAAATTCATCCTGTTTTATAAACTAAATATACCCATCTTTCGAGGGGATTTAGATCCTAAAAACATGGTTGTGTGACTGAATAGAATGATTGAAATATTTCAATTATTGAAAAAATACTAACATGAAATTTATGTTTTTATATATATATTAGAATATATGGCATTACATTGGTGGTACATAGCACACCATGCTATAGCTATCCAAGGCATAACATGGGATGACATTTAAAAAATGTTGAACAAAAATTCGATCATCACACTTTTAAAATTTCATGAATTACTGATTTCATTATCATGAAACAAAAGAATATTTTGGTGACATAATATGTGGAAATGTTTATGAAATTATTATTCTTTTAATCAAAATATTACGTACATGATTCCATTAAGGCACACATTTTTTATTCAGGGTTATGATAATAAATTCATTCAAATATTCTAATCATTTTTATTATGGACTATAAAATTTTATTTAGAGGGTGAATTTTTATCACCATGAGAAAATGTGGGAACTTAAATACTAATAATAAGTAGAAGAGGGAATGTAATCCAAATATTTAAGGGTGAATGAGATTTAAATGTACAAAGAAGTGGATAGTTTGTACCAATGTTCGGGAATATCTATTATTAGTTGATAGTGGTTACTATAGTATCTATGAATTTGATTGTATATAGGGATTTTCTACACAGCATTGAATTATCTATTGAAGTGTTTCCTTATAAATTATTTGGTTACACATATGAAATATTTGAGGAATGTACAATTTATCTCATCCTAGTGACAATTACTATTTCATTTCTATATTATAGTATGACACAAATAAAAATGACAGAATTTAAAACCAAGATTAAAATTTTAGAAAACACAGGATTCATTTGACCTATAAAATACCGATGGTTAATGTTAGAGCCTTATATGAAGTAGGTGGAGGAAAATTATAGTCTTTTTGTAGATTATCATAAGCTTAATCATATTAAAATAAAGAACAAATATCCTCTTCCAGGAATCAATGATATTTTTGATCAATTAAGAGGATATGAGTGGTTCTATAAAAATTATTTACAATCAGGGTAACCCTAAATTTGGGTTTAGAAGGAAGATATTTTGAAAATATGTTTTATGAAATGATTTGACAATTATGAATACTTGAATATTCCCACTGTTCTTAAAAATGAACTACCTATCTTTATGGAATTTATGGATTTTATCTTTTAGAGGTATTTGTATTTTTAAAAGAAGTGGTCACTGATTATATTCTAGTGTGTTCTAGGACTATGGTCGATCATTAAAAAAAATTATATAGCGTTGATTACCATATGGGAGCATAACCATTATGTTATGATTTTAAAGTGTCATTTATTGATACAAGATTACATTTCATATGTAATTTTATTTCTTGAAAATGTGTTTTAGTAGACACAAAAAAGATATAAGTTGTTATCACTTAGAAACCACTAAAGAACATCTTCGAGATATGTTGTTTATTTATCTTATCCATATGTTACATATGCTTTGTTTGTGATTTATTACATGTTTTGTCACCAATTAAAACATTGAAAAGGAGAGCCGTTCCATTCCAATAAATAAATTAATGAAAAAAATCATTTCAAAAACATAATGTTTGGATTAAATCATCACCTATCAAAGTGATTCTAGAGTTTGTATATCTTTATTTGGTCCATTGTGATGTAATAGGATCTAGTATGGGTAATGTTCTCATTTAGGGAGATCATGATGTTTCTTATGGATAATTAATGTTATGGGTGTATGATAAAAACTACCTACTGCCTGATATACAATTGGATAACATCTTCCATTCCTTCAATACCTAGCCTTATAATTCTTTTGTAATTAATTTATATTTTTTATGGATTATAATATGTTGAAACATATTTTCTCACCATGATATTTGATTATAGGACAATAAAAATTAATGTAATATCTACAAATTATCAATGTTGATATGATGTGTAAATAGGGTAAAGGGATCTTTGTGGGCATTGAATTAAGTAAAATGTTATATAATAATCCTTCTAAATATTCTTCTATTATTTTTAACCTAATTTCATTCATAGCTGACATGAATCCAGACTGTTCAGAGAAATGTAATATTTGAAACATTATTTCCAATTTAATTTGTTCTTGATCATGATAAGAATATAAAGGATTCTTACACATATGATCCTAAATATGTCACCATAAGATTGAAACTTGATGGTGGTGAGGACATTGAGTGATTTAATATATATATAAATATATGATGTGGTTTAAAGATTGGATTGTAATTTCTCAAACTTATTTGGAGTTAATTATTTCATCATACAACCATTCATGATGATATTCACCAGGAATATCCTCTATGCCCTTTTCTCTTCATTTTTGTGGCTGATGTTTTCTCTATCCTTATTTCCAGTGCTGCATCCTCTAAGTCTATTCATGGTGCAAAGGTCTATCGTAAGATCCCACAGGCGTAACATTTCTTCTTCGCGTACGACTTCCTCTTTTTCTCTAGATCCACTGTTAAGGAATTTCGGGTGATCATCCCATCAATCCATCAATCTGAGAAGGCGTCTATACAGTATGTCAATCACGGAAAATCGAAAATCTCTTTCAGCGCATGTGTGCCTCCTAACAAGAGAGCTAAGCGTTGTGTATCTGCAGGCTTCTATTTGGTCGATAAACACCAAAAGTATCTCAGACTCCCTACGGTGATTGGTCGGTCCAAGAAAGAAATCATTAGAGCTCTTGTGGATAGGATTGAGAAAACAATTCAAGGCTGGACCCCAGAAACCATCTCCAATGCTGGAAAGGGAACCCTCATTAATGTTGTCATTCAATATATCCCCAGATACTTTATGTCGATGTTTAACCTCCCGGCGGTCGTCGTTAATTTGATCCATTCACATACTGCCAACTTCTGGTGGGGGAAAATTATGGAAGAAAGAGACCCCACTGGTTGGCCTATGACAAGCTCTGCAAACCCAAGTCGGAGGGAGGGATGGGATTCCGGAATCATCATCTGTTCAATGATGCTATGTTGGGAAATCAAGGATGGAGCCTCCTTAACTGTCCATCATCTTTATGTACACGAATAATATGGTCCAAGTACTTTCCCCACACGGACTTCGGTGGTTCCTCTCTTGGCCCCTGCCCTAGCTTTCGCTGGAGAAGTGTTTGGGGGGCCTAACTCTCCTGGAAAAAGGACTGGTCTGGAAGATTGGAGATGGCTCTTCTGTCAACATCTGGACCGATCCTAGGCTTTTTGAAAAGGATGGTATGCGAGCCTCATCCCCCGCCCAAACTGGTCTGGATGATTCCACAGTCAACTACCTCTTTTCAGACTAGGGCCGAGGATGGTGTGTGGAAAAGATCCAGGAATGGTTTAATGAAAGAGTCCAAAGAATTATTCTGAGCATCCCCTCGGTCTCTGAAGCAGGCCCTGACCATCTTTTTTGGACCAATGATTCTTTAGGCGAGAACACAGTGAGATCCCGGTACAAACTGGCTCTTGGAATTCACTCTTGCGATAGTGACGAGGGACTATGGAAAGCACTTTGGAATCTCAATGTCCCCCAAAAAATACACAAATTTTGGTGGAAGGTGTGCATTTGCACAATTCTTACCATGAGGATCCTTGTTTATCGATATATGGCTAGTGTTGATTCATGCCCTTTCTACCCAAATATTTCTGAAACTCTTTGTCACACCATCATGCACTGACCGAGAGCCAGGGAAATTTGGAATAAATGGGGCTCGGCTTCGGATGCTTCACTGGACATTGCCTATGACTTCCCTGATCTTCTGATGCACCGGTGTTCCTCTCTTTCATCTACTAATGCAAGCACTCGTTGCACCCTGGCCTAGATCATTTGGGTTCGGCGTAATGATTTGATTTTAGACCATGTCCATGAGCCCCCCGAGTTCTCGATTGAACAAGCCACTTCATGGATTGAGGGCTGGAAGGACCGCAATGGACACCTTTTTCTAGGTGTTCCCCCCTCCTATCCCCCTAATTGGACCCCCCCCCCAAGTATGGGAGTCTTAATCTAAACATGGATGCTTCTGTCCCCAAGGATAGGCTTGTTGCTCTCGTCCTCGTGGCTCGAAATCATCTGGGGCATATCATTGCTGCAAAATACGAACCACATCAAACCTTCGGGGAACCTACAATTTCTGAGGCCTATGCCATTCTTGTAGGGATGATGCTTGCTGTGGAATGTGGATGGGATGATATCAAAATCAAGTCGAACTGCCTTTCGGTTATCAATGCCATTATGCACAATGAGGCTGGACTTCAGGCCTTTGGCTTCATCACCAAGAGAATCTTCTCGCTTCGCCAAATCTACTCTTGATGCACCTTCTCCTTTACCAAAAGGAAAGGAAATAGTGTGGCCCATCAGCTGGTGGCCTCAGTCCCCTACGATGTCAACCAGCTATGGCTTGATAACTTCCCTTCTTGGCTCCTATTATGTACTCATGCTGATTTTCGTCATTAATATTATCCTCCTTTCTTTTCAAAAAAAAATCTGTGTCAATGACCAGTTGGTATGTTAAGTGCTTTACGGATTCCCCTATGGATGTGGATGTAGATAGTGATTTATATTATGATAAGTAATCCCAGAATGGTTTATAAACATGATACCATATGGGTTATTGTGGATCGACTCATGTTGTCAGCTCACATAATCCCCATTAATTAATCTAATATAGTTGGTGAATTTTCCAAACTCTAAATTTGGGAAGTGGAAATGATGCATGGAATTATTGTTTCCATTAGTTCTGATAGGGAACCTTGTTTATGCTTTGATTATGGGTATCCTTATATAAATCATATGGAAAACTATTTACCATGAGTATATCTTATAATCCTCAAATTAATGGAACATATAAACAGACAATCCAAACATTGGAGTACATGCCTCAGGAATCTGTGATGTGTTTTCAAGGCTCATGGGAGTAACACATATCATTAGTCTATTTCTCATACTATAAATGACATCGTTCTTCTATACATATGGATCCTTTAAAATCATTTTAGATTCCCCATTTTTGATCACTACATTTATGGTGGAAGAGGGTGAGACCTAACATATCAAAAAAATCCTTGTGCAAGAAACAAAAGAGAATATTCTCATGATTAACAATAGAATAGTGAAAACATAGATTTTTTAAAAATAATATGCAGATAATCATCCATGCTCGTTATCATTTGAGTTGGGTGATCATGTTTTCTTGTGAATCTCTCCCAGGCCATGGAATCATCATTTTGGTATTAATGGGAAGTTTTCTCCTTGGCAAATTATCCCTTTTGAGAGACATTAACTAATTGGACATGTGGAATATTAGTTTTATTTACCAACATGGTTCATTTCCATGAATAATATTCTTTATTTATCTTAATTAAAGAGGTATGAAATTGATCATGACCAAGTTATTCAATGGGATCATATTGATCTTGAAATAGATGATATATGGATTCATGAACCTATAATGATTTCTGATATAAAAGGGATGATATTATGTTGTAAAAAATCTATTTAGTGTAGGTTTTCTGGTAGTTTGGTCAGAATCAAGAAGAGTCTTGGGAGCGTGAAATAGAGATGTCAGAGCAATGACCATATTTATTTTTGAACAACACTAGTTTTCATCTATATATGGAAAAAGTGAAAATGGAGAGGAAAATATAACACCCCAATATTTAGGTAAATTAACTTTGTAATACATATTTTTATTTTTTTCGCTAATTCATGAATATAGATTCTGGAGATTATGCTAGTTTTCAGGGCGTTTTGGAGAGTTTTCAAGTATATTTATTAGTGAAAATTTTTGGAGGATTCCATGTAGTCAAAGCCTTTGGTAGTCGTGGAAAGAATATCTAGTAGAAGAAAAGATTGTTGGGAAGTGATTTTTGGAGAACTACCTTTTAGAATATATATGCACCATTGACAAGTGTTTTGAAATAGCTATTTGTGTGCAGCATCATGGAGTGAAAAGATACGTCATAGTTCCCTATAGGAGAAATTTTTTGGATCTTACAAATTGGGAACCCATGAAACATAATGGTTTTTATGTACCATGTAAGATCCTCAAAAGAAGTAAATTTTCACTAAAAAGGCTATTTGGTTATCATTGGGATCTGAACAGCAACACAGTGGTGTTTAGGAGTATATTATTTTGTGGTCTACTATAGTTTTAATAAATTATTTTATCTGGTCTATTCGATGTAATGTGGTGTGTTAGTACTCATCCCAACAAAAAATTTAATTAGGAATAAAAACATGAAACAAATATTAGTCTTATCATATTCTTGGGGATTAAAATCCTCTCCTTTCCAAGGATTTAGAGACAATTCCCTTTAATCTAGATGCCAATATTAGGAAAATCAATGTGTGTTGGAGATTAAGAATTATCATAAAGGTGTTTTGAACCTAGCTCTAGATGTTTTAAGTTATTTTCTTTGTTTTTAGCATCCATTGAGTGTTATGTGGATTCTACCTCATCTTCATTATTATGTAACATAAAGGTATACTTTTGATTAAAATTTTTATTGAATTTTTATTAAAAACCCAATGAAATTATTGTTGGAAACACCACTTTTTTTATAGATTTGTAATTGTGGGAAAATGGATAGATTTCAAAAATCCCACTTGGTTTATAATTAAAAAAATATGGTTTTAAATATATAGTTTTGTTTTGAATATTTTTATGTGTATTGTGAAATGATTCCATGAATGTATTTTATATTTAGGAATCATTTGGAATAGAATTTGATATATATTATTTACGTGAGTTCATTTATATACTTGACTATGATCAAAGGGAATGTTCCAATAGGAAACTAAGATATTTTTCACCTTTTGTTGTATTGGTGGATCGATAATAGAATTATAATGAGTATAGATATTTCACTTGGATTGCATGGGTATGTGTATTTGTGGAATCATTGGATTGGGAATCCCAAATTATGGAAAATGTTTGTTCAACTTCTATACAATTCTATATGGAAAATTTTTATGGTTTTGATATAAACTATTTTAACTTATTCTAAATTGTTTTATATAAAACGTGTTATCATGTTTTACCCTAGTTGAATGAATTGGGATTTCATTGGGGAAATCCTACCGAGTTTATACTCAACCCCTTTATGGTCACTTTAATGTATTTGAAAATATAATCTACTAAGAAATGGTAAATGGAATGGTATTGTAAATATATAGTGAAACAAATTAATACAATGGGTAGGGAAGTTGGAGATAGAGAATGTTCGGGATTTAGCTATGAAGATGCCACATGGGTGTCTTTGTGTCTTATATTCTTTCATTTCTTATCATTTATAGTCATTGTTTCTTTTATAAATATGATTTTTTGTAATTTGGTTCTATTTTCGTGTTGTATAACATAAATCTATGCACAATTTATTGGTTTGGGTGTCATAGGATTGGATGTGAAATTTATCTGGTGCAGTTATTTTATATTTTAATTGAAAATTGTCCCACACTGATCTTATAATCCAATGGAATTTATTTCTGACCTTTGGAGTCTTGGGATTGTCACCTAAAGTTAGGGGAACAACTTCACTTCTCAATCAAAAAAGGATGGTTGATATGTCACATTTACACATTCCTATACTACCTTCATGATACATATTATATTATGATTTAATGTTTATGTTTAATATTCTTGAAACGTTTAGGTCTCATTGATATTAATATTTACCCCACTTGTATTATGTTCTTCTATTTATGCATTGATTATTCCAAATTGGATCTTTATAGTCACCCCTTTATTATATACATCCCTTGGTTACCCCTTCTAGTATTATATGATCAAGGAAATTTAAGGTAATTTTATGTATTTTTAGTTTATGTCATAGTATTTTTATTTCATTTTATTATTCTATGTACCTAATAACACACATTTATTATTCTTCATGATCCTTTGGGGTAGTATTAATTTAATATTTATGAAATAAATCATGAAATAAGGTTTATTAAAAACATAGTCTTTCGTAATCATGATTCTTTTGGTGATTTCATTGGATATAAAAATGTGTTTGGTGGGGACCAACATTATATATCCACTAGATACATCAGTATGTACCATGATATATATGATGAAGGGTATTTATGTAATTAAATTCCCATAATAGGATAATGTATTGGAAAAAGGCAACAACATTAATTTGTTTAGGATAGGAATTATGAATTACATTAGTTAGGGATTAATTATTATGCTTATCCATGTTTTCTTATATTTTCAGTTATTTGGCATAACTTATTTATAGTTTATTATGGAATCATGTTTTTAATTTATTCTTTCCATATTACTCATTTAAGATTTTTCTTATGTATGATTTTGTTGTATGATACTCCTTACAATTCATCTAATGTCACCTTAATTTGTTTTTCATTCCCCAGGAATCCTAAAGGAGGAATATGTGATATTTTTTAGGATATCATTTAATAGAAAATCATGTTCTATAAATATTTTTATGTGGTCTCTTATGTTTTTCATGTGTAATAAATGCAATTATCTGGTATTCCAATACTACTAAACTATTTAATATTTAAAATAATTTCATACATTTTATCAAAAAATAAATATAAATATCTGATATAGGTTTTTGGAGTTTGGAATGTTATATTTGGTATTAGAAAAAGTATAGTATCAGCTATGAGGATTATAGATAGATATAAAAATTAATATTCAAAATGTTCTTGGAAAATTCCTAAATATTTATTAAGATATCTCTTTAAATTAAAAAAGAAAATATATTTTACAATAAAATTTTATGAGTTAATTGTGAGTATGTAATTTTATAAATACGGTGGTTAACATGAGGAATGATAACAATATCATCACATTTATTCAATGTAGGTCTAATCCCCCTATATGGACCCATCTATACACATTATATAATCATTAGTTTTGTATTCAAGAATTAATTTTATTACATAACGGAGGATCTTTATGGATTATCATTTTTCATCATTATTTCATATCTCAAACATAAAAAAATTCATTTTTTAAAAAGTGCACACTTCTTATTAGTATTTCATTTCAAAAAATATAAAACATTTAAAAAGAAAAACTTTTCCATTTCATTATAAATATTCATGAATTTTACCTTGACTTATCCATTATTTTTACCCATTCATAATCATTGTGAAAAAATTTTAAAATGTGGTATGATAAAATAATGCTTAATGGGAATAAAAATAATAAAAGAAACTGTTAGTATATGGATATGTATAAATGTTTACCCATTTTGAAAATAATAATTTGGTTCAAAATAAATAATTTATTACCTAATAAATCAATTTCTCTTCCAATATATTCATTGAAAAAAATTCATTATAATTTTTAATGGAAAAAATTCATAATTGTTTCTTTGAAATCAAGAAAAGCTCATTATTGTTTTCAAAATTTTATACTTTTCTCCCATATAAGTAGATTATACATTCCATTATGCATAATATCATTAAAATACCTATAAAAATCATATTATTTATATAAAATCCATAGAAGGAATAAATAAACCATGTAGTTTACTTGAGACACCATTTTCATATTTTTCATACATATGGAATAACCCTAACGACCATAAATGTAATAAAATTCATAGTTATATATGTAATTTTAATCATATTTAAACATGTATTAACCCTCACGATTACACTTTATGTATCCATCATGGTTACACTAAGATTTAACCACACAGTCAACATCCAATCCTAAATTATACCAAATTCGATGAAGGAAAATAAAAGAACTACATATCCTTGATTAATAATGGGACCACCTAAAATCATAAAAAAAATCAAGAACCAAAAATAATCATAACAAAAAAAATATTGTAGTTTTAAAAATATAATTTTCATATATAAGAAACCATTTACAGATATTAAAATATCCATTCAATTTTTATACTTTTTATGAAAAAAACATATTAATATATCATTTTTCATTAAATAAAATATGTAATATTTTAGAGGAATTCAAATATAAAATATTATTTATGGTTTTAGGAAAAGTCATTTTCACCCAATATATTAAAATAGAATATTAATTTTATTTTTTTAAGGAAAGTAAAAAACATTACATATAAAATAAACAATAAGATTACTAGTTAAATACATTTAAATAAATTAAAAATAGCCATAAAATGTTATTTTTATTTCATTTTTTCCATATAAATACATCTGGAAAATAATTTTAAAAATATGGGCATAGAAGAAAATTAGTTGGAAGGGAAACATTAAAAATATTTTTTTAAATATTTTCAATTACCTTGATTCTAACTCATCACGTACATGATTTTCCACAATAAATAATAAAATTATTCAAAATATTTAATTTCATAAGAATATTTTCATGTTTATTAATATGTTTACTATGTTATACTAAATTTATTAGTCATTTATATTCATGTGAGAATTTTTGTTGATTTTAGGATCGAATGTCCAAAATGACATTGTTATGAAGATTGTGGCTGATGTGGTAATTATTCAATCACATATGCAATAATAATCATCCAGTAATTATCATTAATTTACCATAATTATATCGTTAAAACCAATTATGATATATTGTTTAGAAAAATTCAGTACATTACAATCATGGATATGGTAGTTTGTACGCACACATTTGTAACATATCCATTTTTTAGCGATCTTTAATGGATGAATGTATTTTTTATATTAAATTTTTATAATTATAATAATATAATTAATACCATATAATTCCATTAAATATATTTATATATATAATCCATGTGATTAGGCCATGATAAATTAATCTAATAACATCGTGGAAGTGGTAGTCCACACATTTACAAGAATGACGTTATCGATATTCAATGAATGGAAATGTAAAAAACTAAATGATATATGATATTTTTATAATTATAAATATTTAATGAATATCACACACACACACACATATATATATATATATATTAAATATATCATTACATAAAAATGTAATAATATGGGGGTGGAAAATGTATTCCATCGGTTCATTTGGAACTAGTTTGTATTTTAAAAAGTTTATGGTTTCATTTCCCATTTGATGGATTAGGTGATGGATATATTTTATAAAATAAATATAATAACATCTCAATATATATAAGATTCTAGTTTTATTATATCATCATTAATAAATAATATTTTATAATGTCTGAAAATGGGACAGAAAGAAAAAACATGGTTAAGAACTATACCTCTTCTTGGGATAACTTGTTTATGTTTACACCGAAATAATTACGAGGTATTTGTTTTGATAAAAAATGACTCTATTATATTGGTAGGTTTTTAAGGAATGGATTTGGGTTTGTATAATCTAATCCAATATTGTTATTTAAGTGTCATAAAAAGAAGATATTGGGTTCCCTTTTATATGTGTGGGGAGGGGCACTCTTGAAATTTATTAATGTATACAGTAAATACAAACATTTTTTCCTATAAAAATGGATCCAAACTGATAAGAAATTAATATTAGATTATATTTGATATAAGTCCAATAATATAATAACAATTTTACTTGTTTAGGTAATTTTTTCACCATATTGTTTCTTTGTTTCAACATGTTTTAACACTTTTTGACACTTACCATGACATTAAATATTTTACACTTTGGAGACCAAGAATATTACTATAATATATTAAAAGACCATTAAAAGGAAGTTGGTTGATATTATAAACCATATAAAATTTAATTGGATGAATATATTTTTTTATGAAATTTTAACCATTTAATAAAACATTATTTATTATAAAATATTTTTAATGTCAATTTTCTAACTATTCATTTAATTTAACTTTAAAAATTTTATGACTTAGAAAAAATTAAGATATATACATTTAAAACTCTCTTGTAATGGTATATTTATATAATTTTTTTCTTGTAAAAAATAATTCACTCAAATTATATTCCGTTTAATATTATTAAAATCATTATTTTATTTTACTTTTAAATAAATAATTACTGCATCTAGTTGCATAAGCATTTGATGTAAATACTTCATTAGTAAAAATTATAAATAAATTAAAATGAGGAAAATTAATTGATATTACAAATGAATAATTATAACAAAACATATTTTTTTTATCACTATCAAAAAAATATAATATTTATTAATAGATAGACAATATTATTTTTTTCTTTTCTTCACATAAAGTACTATAAAGTTAAACATTGTGATGATATGCCAAAAAAGTCATATATTTATATGTTGGATAATTATATATTAAAAATAAATAATAAATAAATATAAGTCAATTGTTAGGGTTACATTATTTTTCTTATCAATTTACTTTTAACCTTAATCAACCCATTCTATATTTATAATGGTAACAAATATTTACTATGATTACTATTCTTAATGAAAAAAAATAAAAGGGAAATGTTTATAAAATTTATATCGACGTATTCATAATATGGTATCAATATTCTAGGTATTAAAACCCAAAAGTGATAGAATTTAAAATATTATTAAACTAGTAAAATGAGAAGAGAAATGTTTTTTCCTAAAAATAGCTCTTTAGCAATAAATGATATTACATTATATCTATATCCAATAGTCATCATTATATGAATTAAAAAATAATAAAAACATATATTAAATTTATAAATTGGATTAAATTATTTTTATTTTATAAATTTTTATTTTTACTATTTAAAATAGATAATATTTATGCACTTGAAAACAGTTTTCAGTAAACTAGGATTTTATGTATAAATATTACCTCACACCAAAATCTTATATTTTTTGTATTCAAATTATATTAATGAGAATAATGTAAATCAAATAATTCATATGTAACTTTATTAATAAATCTAGAATATAATTATTCTTTATAATTACATTATTTAATAAAAATAAATGAAGGTATTTGAAAAATCATTAATATTAACTATTCACTGAAAAATCTAACTTTTCATATAAAACCCAAAATATTGCCTCTTATGAAAATTTGGGCTTGGATAATTATAAAATTATATCTTTTTTATCAATTAAAATTTCAAAAATTTCTTGAAATTAACCATTATATTTTCCAATAAAAAGTAATAAAATCCATTTTTTGAAGAAAAAAAAGTATTTTTAGAACATAAAAAGAGTTCACTAAAATTAAATAAATTATTTATAAATAATTTATCAGTAAATTTATATTTATTATGAAATTATTATTTATTTCATAAATTATTTACTCATAATCATACACACCAATGTAGAGGCTAGGTTATAACTTTTATATTTAAATAATAATACTTTATTAATTGTTTTTGCTCCATGTTGTGTGATCTAAACACTATGGAACATAGTAATATTATTCAAAAAACGTCGTGTATTACAATCTATCCCATACCCTTAAAAAATTTAGTCATATCAAGTCAAAAATGGTATTTTTAATTAATATATTGACATTTGAAGATACCATTCATTAAATCCCACATAGTTAAAAAGGGAAAATATAACATCCTCTCAATAAGAGAGGATGTGAATATGATGTTCATATGGAATAAAACATAACTAGTTTTTAAATATGTGAATATTGATGGGAAGTTGAAATATATACCATGATGAAAATCATAATTTCAAAATAATGATGGAAAATGGAAGAGATCGTTGATCAGAAGAAAGTGACTGATCATTAAAAAGTTAATGACCAGAAAAATAAAAACCAAAGAGGTGTAAAAATGTCCATCAATTCAATGGAAATGATGGTAATAGGATAAAATTTTCATTTAATGATCTATATCATATATTTAAAGAATTATATATCACCTAGACTGAGAACATAAGGGAAATATACTTACTTCACATGTATAATTTCATCCTTAAATAAATTTCTACCACAATATCATCTTTTACTCTAAATTATGATTATTCAAGATGATTTTTTTTAATTCTTCAATCACTAAAATAAACTTATTATGGGATACATGATTCCCTAAATGGATAAAATTATATTCATCTTATCATTATAAATTAACAAAATTTAGAATTTTTTACACATTGTAATATAATTCCAAAAATGAATAAACCATTATATGAAGAAATAAAACATAATTCTCCAAATACCCCATGATAGCAACCACTGTTAAACTTAGGTCATTTGATAAATTACTATGCATAATTTTCCTAATTTATTTTTACTAATAATAATACACAGAGATTATACTGATTTCAAAACATATTCTTCTAGGATAAAATTTAATAATTATCCTTAAATAACATCATTCATTTTATAAAGGCTCATACCAAAAATATATATTCCCTAATCAAATTATATACAAAATATACTAATCATTTTCATAAATAACATCAATATCCATAGGTCTATATTAAATTCATATATGCTTCCAAAATATAATTCATACTTTATTCCTCAAATATTATCCAATAATTTTATTACCTTAATCATATAATGTTCTTTGAAATTATAGTGATCTTATTTTGAAATTAAAATAATAACCTAATCACAAAAACAATTAAAAATTCTATGGTTATCTACATGATGAAACATATGTTCCTTAAATCATATTTATCATTATCTATAAAACTATAAAATTTAAAAAAATGATTTCATACTAAACAAGACATCACATATGCTAGTAGAAATTGTTTCACCCTTGATGCCCATTATTTTTGGGTGTAATCCACATGACTTTTCTGGATGAAATTTTTTCTCACTCGACCTGTGGGTGTTACTCTTTAAAAAACAATATTAAAATAATCTATTAACATTATAAAATATATGATGAATATCCTAAAAACAACTTTAACCCTCAATGATCATATATAACCTACAAGTTGTCAATGCAATCAAAATTATATCCACAAAATGAAATGGAAATTATTACTCAAATAACATTCTAACATGTTATTATTAAGGGTTATAGATACCTTTAACATTTATGAATCATAATAAATGTCTTATAGAGTACTTTGATCACAGAAAACATCAAAATATTTCAAATTCATTTAAACTTATTATCATCCATAAATCTACCACCCCATCATGAATCTTGAATCCCTATATGTCAACACCTTAATCACTCGATTTTATTCATACTCCATTAAACCTTATTTTCCATATCATTTCTTAATAAATGCTTTCTATAAACACTACCAAAAAATAGGCTTTTATCTGCGCTAAAAAAAGCCATTATCAGCGTTAAAAAAGTGATGTTAATTGTAGTGAAGATAAAGGGGGTCCCATTTATCAGCGCTTAGAAAAATTATGATAAAGAACCCTATTATCAGCGCTAATAAAGCCCTGATAAAAGTTATAAAACATTAAAAAATCCATAAATCAGGTGGGGGATTCAATAGTTGAACCCCCCCCCCCCACCTTCAACAATGTCCCCCATCCCAACCCATACGCCCCAGCCACCCCCAGCCTTTAATAGCGCCTGACCCATCCTTTAATAACACTAGCCCTTATTCCACCCCCGTGTGCGACCTTTATCCTCTGGATTCGAACACGAGACCTATTTCCTACCCACCTAAGCCTTTACAACTCCACCATATTTATTTTCACTTCATTTATTAATATATCTATATATATATAGTTATATTGACTCATATATAAATATATATATTTATATCAACATATGTATATTTATATTAATATATATATAGTTATATTATTATATAAATATATTATTAGTTATATTAGTATATATATATACTAATATTAATATATATATATATATATAGTTATATTTTTTATATTAATATATTTTTTCTTATATTAATATATATTTAGAAGATCAATTTTAAATGCATTTATTAAATATGATTTTTTGTGTGTGTTTATAAATAAATAAATACATAAATACAATACACACACACATATATATATTATATGAGTATCTGAAAGTTTAATTATACATATTTATATATATTTACCAATATTATATATTAATATGTATATAAAAATGTTTAGAATATATAGATAATATGTATCAATTTGTCTATACAGACGCACACACACACACAAATATACACATAAACATTATAATTGTATATAAATATTAATATATTTGTATTTTAAATAAAATGGATATCAGGTTTTTATTTTGATAAGAATTATATATTGAGAAATATATTTTATATGTAAATATGCTTAATTAATTACTAAAAAAATTAAATTTTTCACTATGAATATATGAGAAATATGTATATAATGTTATATATTAGATTATAAATAAAAATAAATTATCAAAAACGATAATAATACCGAAAAACCTGAAAAATAGATAAAAAATATAGATATCCTAAAAACCCTTAAAAACAGTTATTAAGTAAAATAACCCCTAAACATAGTGTAACGATGAAAACTTATGATTCAAGAGTCTGTTCCAGTCCAGTGACTAGTCAAATCTAATACAATCAAAAGAGATTTTATATGATAGGTGGTTGAGGCCAAACATATAGGCAGATAAAATGTTACAACTATTTGAAAAAGGGTGGACATGGAAAAAGGAGTAGAAATTTGGGCTTGAAAAACCTAACATACCGCATAGTCACTAAAACGAGCATAAAATCGGATCTTGGTGTCCCTTTAAGATTCATGACCAATCAAACTGATGCTCATGGAATGAACTATGAAATAATATGTGGAAGAGGCAAAACAGACACATAGATCTGAAGATATTACTGTTTTACGAAAAAATTGACAGGGCACTGGACACATGAACAATGTTTTGGAGGCCTTCTTATGGTTTTTATGGTTTTAGGGTTTGGGGCATGATTTAGACTCTATTTGAGTAATACTGGTGCATATATTTTTTCACATACTTCGATTTGATAATTAGTTGGGCTCAAATGAACACTTTGAGTGAATGTTTTGGTCGTTTGAAGTTATAGTTTTTTTAGATTTGTATAATTGATATATATTCCATTTATTTTATCTTCACGTGGTTCATATTTGTCATGGTCCAAATTTATCTCATGATAATCAATTTGAATGACTGTGATGCTCAAAAGGACAGCAGGGGAAAATGATATGTATATTTTAGTGAGTTATGGGTTTCATAGGTTTTTAGTCCCTAAGAGGGTTGCTCAATTTCAATCAATCATAACATCTACTCCGGGTGTCCGTTTTTTTCACTACAATACATCAAATTGATTCATGATAAAATATCAACGATCTGGTGAGAACATTAACCCCTTATCACATTCTTTGAAGCCAAAAGATTCCATAATTCCTTTCAATTGTCTTTGGTTCTGCTCTGGGTGTCCATTTCTCAATGACTTCTACTCCGGGTATCTATTTTGTGTCTACCACATATCAAATCGATCTAAAACAAATTTAAAAAATATATTATATATATATATATATATCTATATAAATAAAATTTTATATCAATATATTATTTTTTATGAAGTATTGTTTTTTTGAAATATACACTGTATGAGCATAAGAAAAAAAAATCATTGAAAAAGCCCCCCTTTATCAGCGCCACTAAAAAAAGGTCTGATAAATGGGATTCCTTTTTCAGCACTTTTTTTAGGACTGATAAAGGCACCCCCTTTATCAGTTCTTTTTGGTAGTACTATTATAGGTTGGCACTGCGGAAACTCATTTTTGTAGTATGGAATCCAAAATATGAATCATGTTACATTATTAACCAATTTTAAAACATAATCCATGATATAATTTATACCTTCTAAATGTCGATTTTTGTTTCTAATTCATCAATTATAATGGAATTATTAATTTCAATACATTTATCTATATGATCATCATGATTTAGTTCATGAGATTTCCCCCTATAGAATATATTTGAATAATTCCCAAAATGCCAACATTTAAAACATTCAATTGATACTATGGGATGAATTCTATTCCTCTTTATGGAAGTAACTGATTGTTACATTTTCCACTGGAAGGTTATTTATTTATTCTCTCCTTTAATGCATAAAAACATATTCTCTTCTCTATGGACATTTTATTGTGTGGCTCATCCCACATTCTTGACACATAGAATATTAAATATTTGTACCTTTATGATATTTTCACCCGAACATCCATAGAGAATCATTTATCTCTTATTTGATGCATTAGGAAACTCACATAGGTTCTATTTTTTAATTATAACATTCGAAAACTAGTTATGAATAACCACATGTGTTTTCACTAATGATCCCATTTTTTTTAGTTTCACATTTAGAAAACCACTACATTTTCATTCACATCAACTTTAAATTTGCTTCTAGCTAGATGCATCCATATAAAAAACCAAAATGGCTAGTGTCATTATGCCAGTAAAATAATAATAAATCATCTCGTGAGGAGGATATAAAAAATATATCCTTAACTTTATTATATTTATCTGCTTTAATATATAAAAAATTACCACAATTTTCCCTAACATAATATCCATTATAGTTATAGCAGAATTTTATCATCTATTCATTTATAATAATTTCTTATTTTTTATCTAAAAATTTCCATTGATACCAAATTTAAATACATGACCATAAAAATTTAATAATCCTTATTTTTAGTCAATAATTAATTTTATTACATACCTGAGGATCTTTATGGTTTAGAGTTTTAAAGAATTAGTTCACATATCATTTGAAAAATCTATATTTTATAATGTGGACACATTAGATCAGTATCCTTTTCTCTAATAATATAAAACATTAAAAATTATTCATTATTTCTTTTCATGACAAATCATCATGATTTTCAAATAGACATCTTCATTTTTCCCATTATTAAACCTAGTGAAAAAAATTTAAAAATGTGTGAAGAGTATAAATGATTAGTAAGGGATATAAAAATAATGAAGGAAACATTTAGTCCATTAATACAAATTTTTAGTCAATATTTTATTAAAATAATCATTGGGTTCATAATAAGAATATTCTTATCCATGAAATCACCTTCATTTATCAATGATTTTCATAAAATAGTTTATAAGAAATCTTACGAGGAAAATAAAACTCATAAATGTTTCTTTTCAATCAATAAAATATCATGAAAACATTTAAAGGAAGTTAAAATATTCACCCATAAGAAATGGAAAATATATTTCTTTAAACACATTCTTATTTTATTTATTTTAGAAGTCATAATATTTCCCTAATACCATAGAAACACAAGTAAATCATGCATGTAACATGGGGAATCATTTTCATCACAGTATTACATATGTATAATCCATTATGGTTATAAATGGACTAAAATTTATTTTTACACATTGAATAACCATCATAGTTACACTTGGACTAACCATGATGATAACACATGAAAAAACAATCAATTATTCGTATGGAAGATCCCTTATAGACAAACTAAAAACACAAATATTACTTAATACATTGGAGTGATTCAATAGTCCCAACCATCCTTGTTATATAATATAACAAAAAAAATTATAAAAAATTACAATTAACCATAACAAAAGCATAACACCAAAAAGCATAATGTTTTCAAAGTATTTTTTTCGCCCATATGAATACATTTTCAGATAATGAAATATCCATTCCATTTTAAACAACATTATGAAAATAACTAGAATGTGCAGAAGGATAGTTTTTTTATTAAGAAACCATGGAAGATTGTGATGGAATTTTAATATTAATTAATAGTAAAAATTGTGGGAATAATCATTTTCCATATATATGTTATAATAAAATATTATTTTTTACTTATGTAAATAAATTCAAAAAATTATATATAAAATAAATAATAAAATTATTTTTTAAAACCACTAAAAGAAAGAAAAATGGTTACATAAATTTTTATTTAATAATTTATTTATGTCCATATAAATATATCAATAAAATAATTTTAAATTTATGGATATTTCTGAAAATAGTAGGAAGGGAAACATTAAAAGATTATTTTTAAAAGAAAGACCCTTACCTTGAGGCTGAATCATCATGTGCATTATTTATAATTATCAAAAATAAAAATATGATATGTATTTAATTTATTAAAAAAAATTCATGTATATTATTCTTTTTTCTATAATCAATTACATAATCAATAAATTTCTCATCATATGTTTGGATAATATTAGGCTCATACGTCCAAAACAAATTTGGTAGGTTGAATATGGTAAAATAGTTCATTCTTAAATCATCATGAAAATAATAAACATGAAATAATTATAATTTTTTTATCAGTGAAGGTTTTAAAATCAACCATGATAGATGGTTATAAAATAAAAACATAGTTAAAATCATGATGATTGTAGGTCGTATGTACACATGACTAATGATTCCATTTTTCAATGTCCATAATAGAAATAACGAAAGTATTATTTTATATTTATAGAATTATAAGAATAATATAATAAATACCAAATTATTTCATTAAATATGAAATTATATATATAATCAATGTGATGTGGTTATGGGAAATTATTCGCATCACTTTTTTGAGATGGTAGTCGACACTTACACATGAATGAAATTTTCATTTTTCATTTAAAGGAAAAATTAAAAAGTAAAAGATATTTTATCTTTTAGTAATGTTGAATATTTCATGAATATAATTAATATAATTTAGTTACATCATTAAAAATAGTTGTAAGAGGAGGTAATAGAAGACACAGAACATTAGTCATCAAGGAGGTATCCCGCCATACACACAAATAATGGTTTTATTTTCCATTTGATGGTAGAAGACCTATGTAACATCCAACCCCTCAGCAATGGCTTTAGTCAAGGTAAAATATCAACTAGGCCTTATTCTAAATCCCCAAGATGTCAAAGGCTTGCAATATACTCCAAGGGATTTAATACAATTGGGGGAATATATTCTCATTGAAAATAAAAACAACCACAACAAATCATAACATTAAAAACCAATAAATGATACATGATAACTATTTAATACAAATAAATTTAATACAAACTGATACCAAATCCCAACTAGAACCAAATTTCATAATAATCAAAATAAGTGTACCAAATAAGAATACTAAACCAAAAAGCTGAGAGACTCCTAAAACACAAACTCCAAAACTCCCAATATGCTCCAAGCTCCAATTCCACAATACAACCCAATGTATCATGATCAATCACTAAATAAATGAGATGCTTTTCCATTACCTATGTCTTGATATATAATATATATAATAGAAACATCGTTTCAAAGTAGGGGTGAGTAATGAAACTCAGTAGGTTATCCCCGAAGGACTTCCTTAATCACGCCACTTGGATAGAACATGTTAGTAAACTTATATAAAATTTAATATCCCAGATCCAGGTGACACTAAACGGGTGCCTTGAACCTGAAAAATTACAAAGTGGTATTAGTGGATTTTTTTTATCTTGACTTACTGTTCGGTGCCTATAGCAAGGGATGGGATGGAATAGGTACGTGGTAAAAGTTGTGCCGAAGAGTAGCTAACCTGTGTACAGGGAAAATCCAATTTACCTTGTGTTGAAATTTTTTATTTTGCACTTTTATAGTTGATATGGTGTGCACCATTGGATGACACACTTGTGTTGTTCCGTTTATGTATTTATAATGGGTTATATTTAGTTGCAACCTGATGAGATGAGGGAATGCCATCACAAGCATCATTTAGGAACATGTTAGAATCATATGCCTTGTATAGTTTACATTCTATGTAGGTGCATTAGAAATTGAATGTTTATTTGATATATGTCATGCTATAAAATAAATTCTGTTGTGATAGATGGCTTGATAAAATACCTTCTATTGGATAGGGTATTGTTATGTGAGGTTTTGTAGAATGAATGCCAAACTTTGGTTCTTTAGAAGTATGTTCCCTCATTTAATGGAATTTGGTGGATAATTGACCTGTTTACCTTGATATAACACGTATAATATGCCAAGAATTAATTCACGGGGAGTATGGGCCCTCACAGATCGGAATTTGGCTCCGAGGTGTTGTTTTTAGGGTTTTTCTGGGCTTCGGAGTAGTTTATAAGGCTTACTATCTGGAATAACCCAGATTACATGCCGCGGAGTTTTGATAAACACATTGTTTAATCATTTGTTCGGTAAGAAATGAAAAAAATAATTATGTACCCGCCGTGTACCCTGTGTACATGTCGAGTAGTTGCTACCCATGTCATAGGCCTTGTGGACAGGAACATGAGGTAGTAATAGCTTTGAGGGCACTTGTCGTGTACTGATTGTACACGCCGTGTTGTGTTGACCATCTGTCGTTGTGTATCTAACACCACAGGCAGAGAAATATGAACTTATACACGCAGTTTCAATGACAAACACGTCGTGTAGTGGAACCTGGGAATCTGACCATGTAACTTACCAACACAGGTCGATGTTACCTTCTCCTGAATACGTCGTGTACCTATGGGACACGCCGTATAGTCTGGACCAGTGTGAGACCATGTGGACTTGGCCATGTGGCTAGGGAGACAGAGTGGTGTACATGTCAGGTGTGGGTGTAACACCCCGTGTAATGTCAGTAAAGTAGCTGGCCATGTCTCTAACAACACATGGAGTTAGAACGTAATCTGTACACAACGTGTCTATATGGAACACACCGTGTAGTCTAAGCTGTGTACCTGGCCGTGTAACAGACAACACAGGTCGGTGACGATTTTATAGTACACGCCGTGTAGACATTATACACGCTGTGTAGTCTCGTTCAAAAGAGAGTCATGTGGCTATTTCGTGTAGAGGGACTCAGGAAAGGGAAGAAAATTCTCGTACACATCGTGTGTGTGTGTGTGGAAAACATGTCATGTGGTTGGGGTGTTACATCACTAGTTCTGGTAGATAACACACCCATGTGAAAGTCTTATGGGAACACGCCGTTTAGTTATTCTATATGCCATGTAGACCTATTTTGTAAAACATGAAAGCATTCTTTCTTCTGTTCCCTTCTTACACTCATTTTTTCAGTCCATTATCATATTAATCTAAGGAGTTTGTTGACCTTGTAGAGTCATGCCACCGAGAAGACCTCGATTTTTTCACCAAGAGATTGGTAATGAGTATAATCCAGAGACAATAGGCCATGGGCTACTGATGGATCGTCTAGCAGAGCCAGATGCGGCACCAACCATTATACCAGACACATCCGCGGAGGTGTAGTTCCGTGAGGGCTTCATGCGGTTTATGCAAACCTTATAGGGATCACCTCTGGATACCGCATCTATTGCAGAGATGACCCATATTTTTTAGCAGCATCTTTCTCCTATGTTTTCAGGGGATGGCGGACCACATGCTGCGGAATCATGGTTGGGCTCTAAGCGGACTATTTTCAAGCATCTGGAGACGCTTCCAGGGTGGATGGTCAAGCTTGCTAGATACATGCAGTGTGATTCCACCAAGAGGTGGTGGGATTTTACCACCCAAACAGAGCATCACAGAGACATGGCGTAAGAATATTTTCAGGTGGTATTCTGTGAAATTTTCATTCCCAGAGATGCTGAGAGCATATCGAGCTAGAGATTTCATGAATATGTTGAATGGTGCTTTGTCAGTGATGGACTATTCTGATCACTTCACTGAGCTGCAATGTTTTGCACCTTTTCTGGTGGGTGACGAGACATTTAGGGATAGAAGCTTAGGGAGTGGTATGCATTATGACATCCAAGTGCTGGTGAATGTTTTCAGGTTTCCTACATTGATTGATATTGTGAACTATGCACTGATTACTAAGCGGAACCTATGGGAAGCAAGTTGTGCAGGCCAGGGTGGTTCAGCACTAGTTTTTGGTACAAACTCTACCAGTAAGAGGAAGAGGTATATGGATTTATCTCTTGGAGGAAGTAATAGTCAGAACAACTCTTCATTTGGCTAGGTGAGGTGCTACCAGTACGGTAAAGTGGGGAACAAGAGACCTCTATGTCCACATGACCCAGTGGAGTGCCAAGCTTACGGCAAGATGGGTCATCTGCAGCGCTTTTGTAGGGTGGTTTTACTAGGGGCTAGTGAGAGGGGATCTATGCAGACTCTGCGTGCAGGATTAGGGCCAACAGATTCTTACCGGTCAGGGAATTGGGAAACGTCACGATGTACATGCCAACATGCTGGTCATGGCCATGGTAGTGAGACACCAGGATCTCAAAGATAGCAGGGTGGGACAACTCAGTTTTTCCATGCTGTGTCACAGGGCCACGACACTGGGCATGAACATGCAGTGCAACAGACCCTACATGAGCAGGATCCTAGACCTACCACTGTTAGAGGCAATATTCTAGTTGCATTTGTTTTTTCTTATTTAATTTTCGATACGAGTGCTACACATAGTTTTATATCTATGCCCGTTGTGGAGAGCATTGGGCTCAGTTTTTCTTCTTCTTCTGATGTTATGACGCTAGACACTCCGTTGAGGACAAGAACGGTAGGTGTGCGATAGTGCCGAGAGTTTTCCCTAGATGTTGGCATGTGTCACTTTCTGTGGGACCACTATGTCTTAGAGATTACAATATATGACGTCATTATCGGGATGGACTAGTTGGTACTCTTTCAAGCCTTTGTAGATTGCTATCTTCGTTGGGTGAGTTTCACGTCACCAGAGGGTAGAGGGTTTCTATACAAGGTAGAATGGGATGTCCAGGTGAGGCGAGCTAGACCCAAGCATTGTGGGTGTGGTGGAGTGATAGCCCAGATTGTGATTTCGTATCTAGATGACTAGGAAAATGTCAGAAGGATTTCTCTCTAGTGGTTAATCGTTTCATGGATTTCATCCCCAATGACTCTTTAGGTCTACCTCCGGAGCGAGAGGTGGATTTCCTTATTGAGATTGTTCCAGGAGTAGACCCAATATCCATTACTCCATATAAGATGGCTACACCAGAGTCGCGGGAGCTCAATAGGTTGTTGGAAGAGTTGCAGGCAAAGGGTTTCATCCAACCTAGTACTTCTCCTTGGGGTGTGCCTATCATATTTTCTGTGAAGGCGGATGGTTCCATCAGAAATATTGTGGATTATCAGAAGTTGAACCAATTCACGATTAAGAACAGATATCCCTTACAAGGATTTATGATCTTTTTGATAAACTTCCTGGAGCACGAGTGTTCTCAAAGATTGACTTGAGATCTGGATATCATCAATTACATGTTAGAGCATCAGACATACCGCCTATAGCTTTTAGAAGCATATATATTCTATACCATTATTGGTTATACCGTTTGGACTCATTAACGCGCTAGCTGATTTCATGGCTCTAATAAACTGTGTGTTACATCCATATATAGATTCTTTTGTGGTAGTATTCGTGGATGATATCTTGGTGTACTCTCACACTAAACATGACCATGAAAACCATCATGAGATCGTTTTGAGTACACTGAGAGAGCATCAAATATATTATAATCTTTCAAAGTTCCACTTTTGGGAGGACCAGATTCACTTCGTGGGTCATATCATCTTATAGGTTGGATTCTCAGTAGACCCAAAGAAGGTGACAACAATAGCATTCAGGAGGTAGCCTAAGTATGTGTTTGAGATACAGAGTTTCTGGGGGCTGGAAGGTTACTACAGGTGCTTTATACAGGACTTCTCCCACATATCAGCGTCATTGATGGGTTTGACTAAGAAGGGTGTGAAGTTCGTTTGGTCAGAATCCTGAAAGATAGCATTTCAAGAGCTGAAGGGAAAGTTGACATCAACAACATAACTGCTACTTTTTGAGCAAGGTAAGAACTTTACAGTTTACTGTGACACATATTGTATTGGGCTGGGAGTAGTGTTGATGCAAGGCCATTGAGTAGATGTGAATGGGTCTCGGTATTTGAGGCCGCATGAGAGTAATTCCCTGACGCAAGATCTCAATTTTTCTGCAGTTGTTCATGTGTTACTCTGTTGGAGACATTATCTCTTGGGAGAGTATTTTGTGCTATTTACGGACCACAAAATCCTCAAGTATATCTTTACCCAACGTGACATAAATTTGAGACAGCGATGGTGGGTTTAATACCTTCAGTTCTTCGACTTTGAGCGTGCCTATGCACCTGGTAAAGGTATCACAGTTGCTGATGCACTGAGTAGGAGGATTAAGTTACAGGCAGTGTAGTAGGCCGGTTGTGAGTGGAAGATTATGTATTTGTTCTATGAGATGCATTTGTAGGTGCATGATAGTCAGGGGAGATCCTATATTTCTTCCTTAGTTGTTACTTCTACCCTCCTGGATAGTTTGAGGATGAGGCAACTATCAGATTAAAAAGTCCTAGTTCTATGGGAGTTAATGGAAAGTGAGGAACCTCCACGTGGTTGGACGATAGGTGATGATGAGGTACAACATGTCCATCAGTGAGTGTGGGTCCAAGGGATATCCAAAAGGTGTAGATATGAGAGTTTCATGCTTAGTCTTGGGTAGTGTATCCCAGAGATACCCAGATTTACCGTGACATGAGATGTATGTACTGGTGGTCGGGTAAGAAACGAGAAGTAGCTGGTTTTGTTACGAGATTTTCCACATGTCAGCAGGTTAAGGCGGAGCATCAGAGGCCAATTAGAGTGTTACAGCAGTTACCCATTCCGGAGTGGAAATGGGATGAAGTCGCGATGGATTTCGTGACCGGGTTGCTGAGGTCACCTTCAGGCTGTGGTGCCGTGTTGGTTGTTGTTGACAACCCAATGAAGGTTTCCCACTTTTTACGATCAAGGAGACCTTCAGTGTCGACGAGCTTAGAAAGTTGTATATCTGAGAGGTGGTACTTCTTCATAGATCCCCTCATTCTATCATTTCAGATAGGGATTACCATTTTACGTCTCTTTTTTGTAAGAGTTTTCAGCAGGAATTGAGTACACGGGTGCTTCTGAGCACAACTTACCACTCTATGACTGATGTCCAGTCAGAGCGTACATCCCAGTTGATAGAGGAAATGTTGTGTGCATGCGTCCTAGACTTTGAGGGGGTCTTGGGATAAGTACATACCCCTGGTTGGGTTTTCCCATAATAATAGCTTTCAGAAAACAATTGAGATTACACCTTACGAGGCTTTTTATAGTTCTCCATGCCGATCACCCCCGTGCTAGTTGGAGGTAGGTGAGGTAGATTTACTCAAACCACGTCTTGTGAAGGAGAATTCAGAGTAGGTCCAGTTCACTCAGAAGTAGATGGAAACCACAGAGTCTCGTCATATATCTTATGATGACCCCCGCAGATGACCATTGGAGTTCGTGGTTGAGGATCTAGTTTTTTTTTTGTTTCAGTGAGGTTGGGACACAGGCAGATTAAGAGACATGGTAAACATTCACCAAGGTATGTGGGGCCATTTGAGATTCTGGAGAGGGTTGGGCCGATTTCTATCGGTTGTAGTTACCATAGAGGTACTGGGACATTTACGACGTCTTCCATGTATCTCAGCTTCACTATTATCACTCATACCCCACTCACATCTTTCATGTCGATGAGGATGAGCTTTAAGACAGTGTATCCTTGAGGAGCATCTGATTTGTGTTGTTGATAGGAGCACGAAGGTTCTCTGAGGCTGAATAGTTCATCTCGTACGGGTGCTATGGAAGCATGGCCGAGTGTAGGACGGAACTTGGAGTGGGAGACCGATGAACATGATCAGTGGCCTGAGTTTTTCTGAGCTTTATCTTCTCCACCCTTGGAAGGGAAATTCGGGGACAAATTACTTTAAGGGGGGATGTTATTAAGAAATGAGTTCTTATTCTTTAGGTACGAGTTTCTCCTTTTCCTTTTTCCTAAAGTGTTTTTTTGGAAAATATGGAAAATGGGGAAAAATCATAAATTTTGTGGGTACATGCAATGTACTTAGACTATGTGGGATGAGTACATAGGGTGTGTAACCCTGTCGGTGATGAAGGGTTTAAAAAATAGACTACACTCCATGTACTTGGTATTTACACACCGTGTAATAAGTTGGAAGGTGACCAGTAAGGCGGTGTGATTAGTTTCAAGCTGAGTGATTGTACACACTGTGTATTCAGAAATACATGTTGTGTACTCATGTTGATAGATGAACAATGTGGCAGTGAAATGTAGCCGCCAGAGGGACATTAAATTGTAGAAAAGTATGCACAGTGTACTTGAGAGTACACGCTGTGTAGTTTTTTTTTTCATTTAAAAAATGAAGTAGCCTCCTCATTTAGAAGAGGAGACTTTGGATGTGTTTGGAGATCGGGAGGAGAGGCTGGATCTTGGCAGAGCTCCCGATCTCAAGTGGGAATCTGTTTCATCCACCATCGATCTTGTTTGAACCGTGCAGGTAACACCTTCTTTCTCCTTGACCCATTGCTACCAATTATTTACCAAGGGGAAGTTATTTAAGTTTGAATGGGTAAATGTTTATCCTAGATATATGCCATTTTCAGTAGTTTCGAGAGGTTCTGTTTTCATATATTGATTAAAGGAGAAAAATATGTAATTGATTGCTTATGTGTTGGGATTGGCCCGGTTTCTGTTTTAGACTGAGGGCAGTGTTCTCATCCCTGAGGGAAAGTGATTGTTTAGCCTGAGGGAAACTACTCTAATGCATGTGGGTAGTTTCTTCTGTGCCTGAGGGAATTATCTCATATGCCTAAGGGAAATATTCACTATACATGAGGGTAATCACCTCAGGGTTTCGATTCTTATTACTTAAGGGTAAGGTTTTGAATGTTTGAATACTATGATTACTTTTCATATTCACTATGGTGATTTTACAATCCATACGTGTCAAGATAAATCAGAGGCTTGGTGATGTTTTACCTTGTACTTGTTAGATAGCTTGTTGTAGTTTTGCAGTGGCACTATTTTGGGGATTTTCGGCTGAGGATGAGTCTCAAAAACTTGTAATTCAATTATATTGAATAGATAAATTATAATTAAATGGAAATTAAACTGGTAGGTGTAGTTGCTTTAGATTACTTCCTAGTTTTCTGCATTTTCATTTCTGCACACTGTAGTTGCAAAAATTCACTGATAGTTGGGCACGGGCCTTTGGTGGTTTCCTACTAGGATTTGTTTCTCACGCACAATTTGGGTCATGTACTAGGCCCAAACATATTATATTGTTGTAGGTGTGGAATGGGAAAGGGTACCTATATTGGTACTTGATAGTTTCAGAAGAGTAGGAGAGCATGAGATCGAGCTTAGGCTTGCGATGCTACTGAGTTCCTGCTATGTAATTTTATTTTTCTGTATAGTCCCTTGTATTGTAGTGTATCCTGTTTTGGCTTCTTTCATAGACATAGGGACATATTTCATCATTATATATGATTGTTGGTATTTTCTTTACTTCAATGCTCTGTCTATTCAGCTTTGTTATTGTTTACTTCTTTTGCATTTTGTATGTTTATGTATATTTCCGCTATGTTACACTTTGACAATGGAGGGTATAGTTTCCCCAATATCATCCCTAGGCCCTTGCTGCTAGTTGGCAGCCTCTGGCATTTGGGGAAATAATATTGAGCTCATGTGACAAACTAGGTTCGGGGCACCCATTGAGTGGAACCCAGATTTTAGACGTTACAAAGACCCGAGGATACCGACTAGCAGTAAGGGCCTAGTTCTGATAGTGGGGAAACTATACCCTCATTTGTCAAAGTGTAACGCAATGAAATAGACATAAACATACAAAATTCAGAAGTAGTGAACAATTCCAATGCTAAATAGACAGATCACTAATGTAATGAAAAGACCAATAGTCATATATAATGATGAAATATGTTCCAAGGTCTAAGAAATCAGCCAAAACAGGATACACTACAATACAAGGGATAATAAGAAAAATAAAATAGCACAATAGGAACTCAGCAGCATCGAAAGCCTAAGCTCGGTCCCATGCTCTCCTACTCCTCTACAACAATCATGTACCTTTATAGGGACCCTCTCCCTTAACCACACCTTCATCAATATAATCTTTTTGGGCCCAAGACATGACCCGAACAGGGTGTGAGCAACAAATCCCAGTAGGCAACCACTAAAGGCCCATCCCCAATTGTCAATGAATTTGTCCAACAGGAGTGTACAGTAATGAAAATGCATTAAACTAGGAAGTACACAAAATCATATACTCATACGAGTTTTATTTCCATTTAATTATTGTTAAACAAGTCAATATAATTTAATTTCAATTTCTCAAGACTCATCCTCAGCCAATAATCTCATAAACAGTGCAACTACAAATCTACAACAAGCTATCTAACAACTACAAAGTAAAAAATCACCAAGCTTATTCATTATCTTGGCAGGTGTAAAATGTAAAATCGCCATAGTGAATACGCAATGCAAACATGGTCCTCATACATTCAAAACCTTACCCTTAGGAAAACATAATTGAAAACCTCAGGTGATTATCCTTAGAAATAACAAATATTTCCCTCAGGTGTAAGAGATAATTCCCTCAGGCACATAAGAAACAACCCATAGGCATCAGAAACGTTTCCCTCAGGCTAAACACACACTTTTCCTCAGGCATGAGAAATCTACTAGGGGATAAAAAAACAACCGGGCTGATCCCAACCCATAAGCTAGAAATTACATATAGTTTCTCTCAATAAAACCCAAAGCATGCTAACTCCCAGTGTACCCTCGAGTATCCTGGAAAAACGGATAAACATGTGAACGCACCCACGGGGTGGCCTTGGATCCAAGCAATGATCCCAAATAGCAGTTGTACATATTCATTTAAATTGCCTATTAAATTATAGGTTTTTAATTAATCAAGGCCTCAGCCATACGACACCCCAATCATGGGCGTGTAGCATAATGGTACAGAAAAACAACATGACAGTTGGAATTCAACATCAGACCACCTACCCTGATCTCCTATGATCAATATACGCGAACGATGCCTCCCAAAACAACTGAGAATGGAATAGATCTAGATAAACATTTACCTATTCAAATGTAAATAACTTCCTCTCGGGAAATAATTGGTAAGAACGACTCAAGGAGAAGGAAGGTCTTACCCACACAGTTCAAACAAGATCGATAGTGCAGGAAACAGATTCCCTCCATGCGATCAGGAGCTCCTCCATGCTCCGACATCTTTTCTCAAGCTCCAAATGTGGCCAAAGCCTCCTCTTCTAAATGAGGAGGCTACTGCCCGTTTAATGAGAAACAAACTACATGGTGTGTAATATCAAGTACATGGTGTTTACTTTACATCATTTTATGGTTCCTCTGAAGGTTACTTTTCACCATCACACGGTTCATCTGTTGACATGAGTACACAGCGTGTATTTTTGAATACACGGTGTGTATTGTCACTCATTTGGTGGGAAATCCCACCACATTACTGTTCACCTGCTGACTAATTACACAGCGTGTAAATATCAAGTACATGGTGTGTAGTCAGGTTTTTACAACCTTCATCGCCGATAGGTGTACATGCCTTGTGTACTCATCCCACATGACCAAAGTACACATCGTGTGGAAAAGTACACAGTATGTATGAACAACATTTGGGATTTTTCCCCTTGTTCATTCTTTTCTCAAAAACACTTAAGGAAAATTGAAAAGAAGAAACCTGTATCATAAGAATAAGAACCAGGTTCTTACATAAAACAATTTATATAAAACAATTTAAAATAATTTATAACAAACCCAAACCATTTTATACACAAATACATATTTTCAAGGAAAGAAACCAAATAATTATTTGAAATTATTCCACAATTTCCATTTTAGTATAACCTATTTCATCCCACATATCCTCATATCCACACATACATGTCCATGAGACAGTTCCATACACATTATTAGTTTCTCATCGATCTACCAAATTGCCTCAAGGTAACCATATACTAGTGCCCTAATGGATCATTCCCCAACCACAAGGTCATGTCAATGAAAATGAACACACACCAACCAATTATACCAAAACTATGCCAAAAAATGGGGCCAAAACATTTTAATCAATCACTAATTTAATTGAAAATATTTTTCCACAAATAAAAAAATAATTTGTAATATCATCATTTTAAAATCATTCAACAAATCACATTGCAAATAAATTATACCATTTCACTAACTTCAAAACTAACACTAAAGAGTGTTTCTACCATAATTTTCACATCAATTTCATAATCAATTTCAATAAATTAAAACATTTTAAACTATATTCCATGTTCTAATAATAGGAGTCCAGAGTGAAGCCACATATGGTGGAAAATATGGAAAAATAAAGAACAACATGAATTCTTGAACAAAACTAGGTTGAATCTCCATAACCGGCCATATATCTCATTATATCATATAAAAACAACCATATATCACCATTATTGTCATTAAATATCATACATATATCTACAATGGACTAGATCTATGAATCGAATTAAAGGAATGAGAAAATATATAAGGATCCTCACTAATAATGGAGATATAACATGAAATCTAGCCACCAAAACACCATGATTTTACAATGGATTGCTCTCGGATTGAAGGGAAGTGTCACAAAAAACTTTCAGAGGAGAGATAGTCAAGTTAGGGTCAAAATATAGGGAAAATTTGTTTAGAGGTAAAACATTGTGAGATCTACTAATTAGGATCTTAAAATCAACAATGCATAGTTGGATCACACTATTAGGAAAACCATGTGAAAACATGTTCCACCCACTACCTCTAAATACTTTTTACATGATTGGGTATTACGGTTAGTAAAAGAATGCATCGACTATGTATTTTCCACTGTCTCACATTGCACGGTTTTTCTTGGGTGGCCTCAAGGTTTGGAATAACCGTACATCTCACTGTGCGCTAACCCAGAGCCATTTTATTCCTTTTAATTGTTTATATAACATGTTGGACTGTTTCTAATAACCATTCTCAAATTGTGCACCTCTAAAAAATACCAAAAAATTCAATAGTCCTTCAAACCCTCCCAAACATTACCCAAATACGTTACATACATAATATATATAAAGAAATGGTTAATAAATTGAAACCAGGGGTGCTAAATTCTCCCTAACATTGATATTTACATCCATAGAATTTAGAAAACCAACATTTTCCTATAATATTTTTTTCCATTTCTTGACCATTTAATTATCATGTTACCATGTTTCATCTTGAATCTAGCTATGATTCCACAAATCCTACACTATAAAGATGTTTTTTACACATAAGGATTTCAATTTATTATCCAAAATCCATACAAGGATATGAACCAACAATGAATCTAGATTTATGTAAATGTGATCCCATGAGATAACATGTTTTGTATCTAGATGATACATTTTCAACTAAGATACATGAAACTAGAAACCTCATACCTTAGTGATATGTTATAGAAACCATGACCCACATCATTTGTGTTCAAAAGCTACTAGAGGATAACACATCCCTTGATCCAGTGGTCTCCAATCAACATCATGGTATCGTTATCATTGTAGCATCTATCATACTAGAAGAAATCAAGACTCAACCCCAATTATTCAAATATAATAATATTCCAAGTATAAACAACTAGATACCCAGGATTCCCTTGGTTTTTGATTTCAGTTCCCTTGTCACATAGGCCGCCTATTTTACATACACATGCTTTACAATGTGAAATAAATGAAAAAAAATTCCAATAAGAACCCCCTCTTTCAAATCTATGCGCTAACCAAAACCATTTGGAAGCATCATTCACACCACAAATAAAATCCGTAGAAGACATTTATAAAGTATTGAAAGCATAACAATATCATAAAATAATGATAAATAATGGAATCACCAACCTCAATCATGGAAACCTCTAGAATCTAGTGGAAATCCACAACCATACCACAAGGTGACCCTATAAATGCTTGAGCATACCATAAACATTATGATTTAACCTAGGAAATCAAGATTTACGAATCATTGGGTCAAACCATCTATTAGAGAATGAAGAACCAATGAAAGAGGAAGGAAGAACCAAGAATAAAGATGAAATAAATAATGAAGGAACTTTCATGGAGTTTCATGAATATTACACACAAAAAACAACATTTATTGAGTGGTACAAGGGATCCAAAATTATAGAGTAATGCATCGAGGGATCCAAATATTGAATGGGATGAGTTTGGGAGGATTTGGAGTTAAATATGGGGTATACTAGTTTAGTAAATTGGTCTTTTATAATGACCTAGAAAAGATTCATAGTTTGGCCACACAGTATTCCAAACCATACAGAAACCATGTAGCCACCTCCGTCTAAGAGGAAATCAGGTGCATGATTTTCTCAAGGAGAGAGCACTCCCATGCGGTCAACCAAGGACCCAAAAATACCCACTTTCCTAGGAGTAAAGTTAACTGCATTCCCAAGCGGCAGGCCGTGCAACCTGGATAGTGCCCATATCTTGGGCACACGATCTCTACTAGGATAAAACATAGTTTCTACTGACCATGAACCAACCATTTACCAACTATTTTTGGATATTAAAAATCCATTTTTAGTAAAAAAACACATGTTAAATCTGTAACACCCCAGGTAAATAAAGAATATGACATTTTTATATTTATCCCTATTTGTGAATAAAATGTTAATATTAATTTAAAGGGAAGGATATTCTTGATGTCTTACCCAGTACTAAATAATGACTTCCTTTGAAATCTTACATTGCACTATAACAATAAAATAATATTATTTTAAATGGTAGTTAACGCCTAGCCGTTGTAATGGAGGGAATGAACAAGAATAACTACAAAATTATTATATATGTTTGTCAAATATGTTTCCTTTTTACAATAAATGTTAGAGGATTAAAAATGTGACTGAATCCAATTTTAAGCGTAAACATTCTAATATTCTTTAAAAGATCGATTAACCGCCTTTTGATGGCGAACCTCTTTTAAATCCACTTTTTGACAATTTTATGTGTTATATTTGACAAAATAAAATTCTTCTTTAGAATTGGGACATCAAAATTCACTTTGTGTAAATTTTTGTTATTTTTCAGATAAAGTTCATTTTTTAATGAATAGTGAAAAATGTTGTACTTTAATTCAAAACCTCTTTTCAATCTAATTTATTTATATGATTAGATTATCTTTTGAATTGTTTTTAAAGTAAAATTAGAATATATTTTTACCATTTAATCCAATAGTGGTCATTGGAATTAATTTCACTTTGAAATTGGACTTAAACTAGTGTCAATCTTTTAATAGATTTTGTTTCTTAAAAACACGTTATTTGTTTTGACAACGTGAATTACTTATTAAATTAATTAATGCAACTTATATGTTTTGAATTTTGTAAAATAGAGATCATTTTTGAGTTTGGAATATGAAATATATCTTAGGGTGAATTTTTGGGATTTTTCTGAAAAACTTCAATTTTTGATGAATAGTGAAACCACTAAGTGGTAGTTAAAGAAACTGATTTTTCGTTTAAATGAAACTTTGCCACCTTTGTGTTTTGAATTTCAAAAATCCAACATACATGGTTGTCATTAGGAAGTAAAATGTTGTTCAATGGGATTAAAATAATTTTTTTGGTGAATAGTAACTTTTATGTTCTTAATCACGATTACAGGTAATTAGTGTAATTTAAGGTAAAAATAATGTTTTAATAACATTAAATGAACTTGACACATGTTCTACCCTTATTGGATGTGTCATGGCCGACCAAGACAATCTGTGGGTCAACATGGGGACCCCATGGAGCAACTTTTGTTTGAAAATGACATTAAAACCTTTTTATTTAAAGATAAAATTAAAAGCTCACAAACATGTGAAAGTTAAAAAGATTTCCTACATCATGATATTTTTTTATAATTTTTATACATTAAATAAATTAATTAATTTATGACACCGTGATGATGTAGTGATTACCTCATAAATGAACGATTTAAATAAAATGAAAAGATAATGTAAATTCTAAGACCTACACTTGTCAAAAACCTATTGAATGTGTGGATTTCGAACTATTATCACCTTATCCAAGAAATATATAATTGTGGGACCTTTAAAATCAGAAAATAATTTTATAATAAAATAATATTTTATAACTTTCCAAGAGTGCCCCTCCTCTCCTCTAATAAAAGGCCCCCACCTCTACCACCTTACCCACACCTCTCAATAATTTGGCTCGGCCAACCCATACCCATTTCATCTCTCCACATCCCTCTCTTACTCCTAGAAGCCTCACTTTGGGCAGAAGTCTTCCCAAGGAAGCCTTTGAGCTCAAATCAAAGAGAGTTACCCGATTTTATGGTAATGTCTTCACTTGTGTTCTTTTGTTTTATTTTGCTTCTCCAACCCCATAAAATCTTTTTATTCATTTCTTTTGTAACAATTCTAGTATATTAAATATACAAGGATGTTGTTATAAGAATAATTAGAGATACACATACACACACCTACATGTAATGGTTAAAGAACATACTGTTTCTGTGGATGGCGAATTTCTGCCTCACGAAACGATGATTGTTCAATACTCATATAACACCTTCAAAGGTGGCCATTAAGCTGTCACTATATTTATATATGATATATAATATGTTTATGTTTTACTTAAGCTTCTGTATTTTTTTTGTGGAATACTTTTATGGTTTCCATTGTGGGTAAACACGATAATTTCATTTTAGGAAGTGCGGACTACCCCCCCTCAAAGTGATTTGATTCGTAAATGCCATATGTGGGATGTATAAAGGATGGATTTAATGTTATTATATATGATATATGTTACATATAAATGATGAATATAATTTCTGAATTAAAATATACATACCTCTCATTTAGTTTTAATTCCATTAATATGACATAGAAATTAAAGTAGCGTTCATGCGTACGTACGACTTACCATCTCCATGATCGGTGCATTTCATTTCTTACCTCTAAATGATTATGTAATATTATAAATACATGTATATTATGGATATATATGATATATATTATATCCAAATCATGAATATCATTCTGTATATAATTAACCTTTGACCACATGAACAACATGTAATTGTAAGATGCCCACTTTCGACTTAAGAACCAAATATCGACAAAACAAACATTAATAACTTAAATGATTACATAATGTTTATAACAGAGAAATAAGTGATATAAAAGGAATAATGAAATTGAAAAAGGTTCTTAAGAATGTATAAATTAACTCAAGTTTAGTATTCATGACGTTAAAGAACGATCGAGTCATGTCGGACATGAGGTAAGGGATCTTACCACTCCCTTTCTTTTTAAGTACTCTCCTTTATGTCACTTCTTTTAAGCACCAATTTGTTTTTTTGGGGGGTGTTATTTTATATTCATCTTGCTGTAAAATTTATTTAAATAATATGAGAGACCCTATTTGATATCATCAATCCATTTTCGATGTTTTAAGTGGCATCGTAAGGCTGCTGAGTTTTCGTAAGGGATTTTTCATCTCACTTTTATTCCCGTGAGATTTATGCTACATTTTCCACCATTTCATTTGAGTGGTGTATGTAATGCCAATTATTATACTCCTTTTGTAATATAATTCCATTTATGGTATTTACATATTCATTGTATGACACTTCTTCAATAGGGTGTACGTTTCGAAAGTTACCCAAGTCGGTAAGGGAACCTTTCACCCACCTCTTTTTAAAAAACATCTTTTGTTATGTATTTTAATTACCATGATATTATGTTGGGATATGTTCTTATATATCCTTATTGATGTAAATTTTATGTCCAAGTGATGAGATACCCTTTTTATCTCTCATCAACTCATTTTCTGAATCTTGATGTGACGTCGTTAAGCTGTCGAATTTTACCAAGGGAACTTTTTAACCAAATTTCTATTTCTTTGGGTTCAACATGTAGTTATTGAATATGTCATCCTTTGAATATGTGTGAATGACCTTTTATTGTTTTAAACTTAATATCCACTTATATTGGGTGTATTTATATTTTTCACACATAGTTTTGAGATTTATTTATCCTTAATTTAAGGATACCTTCTTTATAAGGGATTTCATCACATTTTACATTTCTATTGAGACTTCAATGTTGTTATAAAACATTTCACTCTTATATGGTGTATATACTGTTCTTTTGAATATTATATCATGAATCCATTTATTCTCATTATATTATAAAGTTCTGATTAAATTTTATTCCTCAATTATTGTATTCAATTGTCTCTAATTTTGGTAAAAACCCTTTAACCAAAATATCGCTTTAAATGTTTTAATGATTTGTCGTTATTAATATCTATGTTTTCAAAATGGTTTTAAGGATTTATTTATAGGGATATTAATGGTTTAAAATGTTAAAATCTTCATGGGGGTATGGGACACTTTGATTCAAAATTTTCTTTATTAAATGTTTTAAATGGTTTTTTTTAATGGATTCATTATTTCAATATCGAAAAATGTTATATTCTGATTGAAATGTGGAAATGTTATGTTTCCTTTATGAATGTTTTATGTGAAACGTTTATGTTATGGTTCTTGGGCATTGTTATGAAAACGAGTGGTTCCATGATAAACTAATGGCGGGTGAGCCCAATATAGCTCTCCAATGCATTGGGTAACGTGAAGCGGTTAAATGTTAAGATTTCTCCAAAGAGATTTAGGGAATATACTGTGATGGGTATTCCAAATGTAACCAAGAGGGTTACTCCCTACATAAGAATGTTATGAATTCCTCAAGTTACCTTTATACCTTATGATTTATATGTTTTATTCATGATTTGATGAGGTATGTTAAAGTGCTTATGTTTTATGAGTAAAGTATGATTTCATTGATTCTTATGTATACATGTACTCATGTTTACTTTCCATATTTTTATATCCCTCACTGATATTTTTATGCTCATCCCAATTTTTTGAAATGTTTTTCACAGTTCAAGGGAAATATGCATGATATGATGATAGTGTCAAGGATGTGTCAAGAAAGAAACCATGTTTTATTTTAAATATGTTTCCTTTGATGGGGAAAACCCAATACTATCTTTTATGTAAACACTTTGTTTAAATGTGTAATGTAATTCATGATTTATGATCTATTTCTATAAAACTCTAAACCTGAAAAGATCTTCAATGTGAATTATTCATTTAATTCAATATTAAGTAAGGTTTAAGGATGGGGCCTTATAGTTGGTATCATAGGTCGGTTCAGATAACTTTAGAGGTTAGGGTATTCTCTAAGAATAAGTGACATTACCATAATAATTAGGATTTCAGAAAGAGTCCTAGTTTTAGATAAAGTGAATGAGTAAGTATATCTTAGTGTTTACCTTCCTCATTAGTACATGATGGTATTGTTGATATACTCACACTGACATTTCTATTTTTAGTGAATGGATGGATCTAGCAGGCACCAAAGAGACAATAGGTTTGAAGGAAACTGTGGTGGTTCTCTGATTAAGATACTAGATAAAATGGGGGATTCAATGAGGAAACTCATGGCTGTTCTAAACCAACTATCAAGGATTCATGATCAACCACTTGAACCCTAATATGTTCTGTAATGAATCATGTACGAGATGACCAATCGATGTGGAAGTTCAAGTAATAATTATAATGGTAACCATTAGAGTTTATATGATCCTTACTTTTGAATTAATTATGAGTTATTATATGTTATGATGGAAAATTAAAGGCATGAGATAAAATTGAAGTTAAAATATGTTATGATTATTTTTGAAGATTTTATCTCGTTTTAGGGAATGTTTTAAGAATTATATAGTTTTGGAAAAAGTACAACACGCAGACCGTGTGACAACCCGTCGCATCGGAAAAAGCTGTGGGAATCGAACCCACAACCAAAGTGCGACTGGTATTTATCGCCTACCACTGGACTGCGTGAAGTCCGTGGTTAGTTTGACTAATTTTTTTAGTTAGATGATTTTTGGATTCAAGAGTAAGTTTATTTTAGGTTATCTATGGAAATGATTAACCTATCATTCGAGGATATGTGATTAGGTTAATTACTTTTCAATAAGAGAATTTAATAGCAACTGATGTCATTTGGAGATAAAAGTTAATTTGTACCTTGGAAGACTATGTGACTAAATCCTTCAAATATTTGGGTTTCAATCTTAGTTTGGTTTACCTTGAATAATTTTATGGAAAAATTGTTTATCGAATGGTCCTCGTTGAACTTTTTGTTTTGTTGGACAAATTTTGGAGATTCAGAATAGATTTTCTTTTTATAAAGGGTTATCCTTTTCTGGATTATCTGATCTTGTACTAACTTTTTTGGTTTTGGTTTTGGTTAAAGTCTAATGACATGGTAATTATATAGTTCTCTTTTGTGGATTATATGATTCTCTAGAAGTTGATTATAGTACTCTTAATGTGAAAAAGTCTTCCTATATACTCCTCCTTTGTAGAAAATATGAGTTTGTGTAAGAAATATAATAAAAGATGAAAGTCAACATGATAAGTAATTATGTTTCCTTATGAATAAATTCCTCAATAAAAAGTAACTTAATAAAATTTGTCTATTAACTTTTCCTACCGGGGAATCGAATACCGTTTAACCCATCACAAGTTTGTGATTTTCTTGTGGTTAACTTTCTCCTAAACATGTTTTCTATCGCTCTCAATATGAACATAACCCTATGTTTTCTCCTCCATGTCCATGTTTTCCTACATGGAATCCTAGTATGCGCTGACTCGGGTGACCAATGTACTTCTCTTTCTTTATTTTAAAGTGATTGTTTTACCGACTCTTGTTCCGATGTGGGACTTTCTAGGATATTTCTGAGCCCAATTTTAAAATTGCGAGGACACAATTCCCAAAAGGGGGGAAGGATGTAACACCCCAGGTAAATAAATAATATGAAATTTTTATATTTATCCCTATTTGTGAATAAAATGTTAATATTAATTTAAAGTGAAGGCTATGCTTGATGGCTTACCCAGTACGCAACAATGAGTTCCTTTGAAATATTACGTTGCACTATAACAATAAAATAATATTATTTTAAATGTTAGTTAACGCCTAACCGTTGTAATGGAGGGAATGAACAGAACTAACTAGAAAATGATTATATATGTTTGTCAAATATTTTTACTTTTTACAATAAATGTTAGAGGATTAAAAATGCGAATGAATCCAATTTTAAGCGTAAACATTCTAATATTCTTTAAAAGATCGATTAACCACCTTTTGATGGAGAACCTCTTTTAAATCCACTTTTTGACAATTTTATGTGTTATATTTGAAAAAATAAAATTATTCTTTAGAATCGGGACATGAAAATTCACTTTGTGTAAATTTTTGGTATTTTTCCGATAAAGTTCATTTTTTAATGAATAGTGAAAAATGTTGTATTTTAATTCAAAACCACTTTTTAATCTAATTTATTTATATGATTAGATTATCTTTTGAATTATTTTTAAAGTAAAATTAGAATATATTTTTCCCATTTAATCCAATATTTGTCATTGGAATTAATTTCACATTGAAATTAGACTTAAACTAGTGTCAATCTTTTAATAGATATTGTTTCTTAAAAACATGCTATTTTTTTTGACCACGTGAATTAATTATTAAATTAATCAATGCAACTTATATGTTTTGAATTTTGTAAAATAGACATCATTTTTGAGTTTGGAATATCAAATATAGCTTAGGGTGAATTTTTGGTATTTTTCTGAAAACCCTCAATTTTTGATAAATAGTGAAACCACTAAGTGGTAGTTAAAGAAACTATTTTTTCATTTAAATGAAACTTTTCCACATCTGTGTTTTGAATTTTAAAAATCCTACATACATGGTTTTCATTAGGAAGTAAAATGTGGTTCAATGGGATTAAAATATTTTTTTTGGTAAATAGTAACTTTTATGTTCTTAATCACAATTAGAGGTAATTAGTGTAATTTAAGGTAAAAATAATGTTTTAATAACATGAAATGAACTTGAAACATGTCCTACCCTTATTGGATGTGTCATGGCCATCCAAGACAATCCATGGGTCAACTTGGGGACCCCATGGAGCCACTTTTGTTGGAAAATGATATTAATACCTTTTTATTTAAAGTTAAAATTAAAAGTTCACAAACATGTGAACGCTAAAAATATTTCCCACATCATGATATTTTTTTATAATTTTTAGACATTAAATAAATTAATTTATTTATGACACTGTGATGATGCAGTGATTACCTCATAAATGAACGATTTAAATAAAATGAAAAGATAATGTAAATTCTAAGACCTGCACTTGTCAAAAACCTATTGGATGTTTGGATTTTGAACTATTATCACCTTATCCTCGAAATATATAATTGTGGGACCTTTAAAATCTGAAAATCATTTTATAATAAAGTAATATTTTATAACTTTCCAATATTGTCCCTCCTCTCCTCTTATAACAGGCCCCAACCTCTACCACCTTACCCACACCTCTCAAGACTTTGGCTCGGCCAACCCCTGCCCATTTCATCTCTCCACATCCCTCTCATACTCCTAGAAGCCTCACATTGGGCAGAAGTCTTCCCAAGGAATCCTTTGTGCTCAAATCAAAGAGAGTTACCTGATTTTAAGGTAATGTCTTCACTTGTGTTCTTTTATTTTATTTTGATTCTCCAACCCCCTAAACTCTTTTTATTCATCTCTTTTGTAACAAATACAGTATCTTCAATATAATAGGATGTTGTTATAAGAAGAATTATAGATACACTTACACACACCTACATCTAATGGATAAAGAACATACTGTTTCTGTGGATGGCGAATTTCTGCCTCACGAAACGATGATTGTTCAACACTCATATAATACCTTCAAAGGTGGCCATTAAGATGTCACTATATTTATATATGATATATAATATGTTTATGTTTTACTTAAGCTTCTGTATTTTTCTTTTTTGGAATACCTTTATGGTTTACATTGTGGGTAAACACGATAATTTCATTTTAGTAAGTGCGGACTACCGCCCCCTCAAAGTGATTTGATTCGTTAATGCCATATTTTGGATGTATAAAAGATGGATTTAAAGTTATTATGTATGATGTATGTGACATATAAATGATGAATATAATTATGGAATTAAAATATACATACCTCTCATTTAGTTTTAATTCCATTAATATGACATAGAAATGAAAGTAGCGTTCATGCGTACGTACGGCTTACCGTCTCCATGAACGGTGCATTTCATTTATTACCTCTAATGATTAAGTAATATTATAAATACATGTACATTCTGGATATATATGATATATATGATATCCAAATCATGAATATCATTCTGGATATAATGAACCTTTTACCACACGAACAACATGTTATTGTAAGAAGTTCACTTTCAACTTAAGAACCAAATATCGACAAAACAAACATTATTAACTTAAATGATTAAATAATGTTTATAACATGAAAATAAGTGATATAAAAAGGAATAATGAACTTGAAAAGGGTTCTTAATAAAGTAGAAATTAACTTAAGTTTATTATTCAGGATGTTAAAGAACGATCGAGTCATGTCAGAATCATAAAATATTTAAATGGGTTAAATCCAGTGTGGTGGATATTTATTGTTAGCCGTGGTCAAGAACTCTTTAAATCTTTCAAATGAAGTCCTATTTGAATCATAAAAATAAAAATGAGTTTCCTTATTAAGTAGGTTAGTTAGGTGAAAATAAATTTTCCTATAATAACTAATAAAACTTTTATAAAATATGACATGGATTAGAAATACTCTAATGTGCTTGAATATAGTGGGGAATGATTGTGTAGAAATAACATCAACATTGGATTTGTCTACTTCAATTCCATTTTTGAAATTAAATGGAAAAAAATTCATTTTTACATCATAAAATTGAGATATTGAAAATTTTAAACCATTTATTTCATAATAAATGTTTTAATACCTTTTTTGGACTCATCAAACATCATTGAAAAAAATACCCAAACCCAGTGAAGTGATAAAAGAATACTTCTTGGATATTTCCAATCAAGTATTATAAAATACCTACCATGTTGTGTAGAATGGTACATGTGGCATTTAAAATACAAAAAGTAATACTTTTGTAGGAAAATTATCCAATGGGAGATGTGATGGTAATATTATCATGGACTTCAAAACCTTTTGGAAGCATGAAATATATATAAAACCCTTCAGGAAAAAATAATGTCTATTATTAGATAGTCTATTTTACATTTTATATCCAAATGGTATGGGGAAATGATAATTTCAAGTAACATGGTTCAATATCTAATAATATATAAAAACTCTCCATATATTTTGAATTCCTATGGGTAATTACCCATTTTGCTCATATTTCACAATTGTGTGATCAGTTTTCTTTGGGACAATTTGTATAGGTCTTACCCATTGCGAGTATGAGATGGGATAGATATTCCCACTCCTAAAATAATTTCTAATAATTTTATAACAACATACATAAGGGTAAGGTTGATCCTACTTTGGGGTTCTCACTAGTTTGGATTCATCTTCTAGAAAATTCTTATGCATGCGGTCAATAGGGCTAGTCCTTGTAATATCCCCTAATGTATAGCCTAATTAACATAAATTATTTTTCATAATTTTCAATAATTGGAATTATTATATCACCTATAGATAATTTAATAACAAAAATTTAAGATTCAAATCTTCCATAGAAAGTCAAATTCTGTATGTAAGGGAAGAAAGTTTAATTTAAACACAGAGGGTTTTTTAGAGATGTGTCTAGCTCTGTGTTGTCTATGCTGGATCCTATACATTTAAAGAAGATATATTTGTTGTATATTTGAGTAACCAATCAAAATAACAGTCACCATTTTCATTCAATATTTCATCACACAAAAATGGCTCCATATTATGTTCATTTTAAAAAATTGATTTATAAATTAGTATGGGGGTTTCCACGTCTTATCCTAATTTAATTATAACCCCAAAATATTTTAATTTCCTCTATAGAAGAACAAATTAGTTTAATTATTTTTAATGTAAAAAATATAATGATCTTTTGGTGGATGTTGTATTGAGTTGAGGATGAATAATATATCTTTTTCCTCACCAAAATCCACGAAGAGGATTTCTTAATTGACATTTTTGATTTTTTTTACATTATTGATGAATATTATTCCAATAAATATGTGAGAGTGATATTTAAAATTTATTTTTTCCATGTTGAGAATGTAGAAGTCGGTAGGGAATGTGTAACCTTGTACACATACCATAACATCTTCAAGAACATCAATCTGGTATGTTGTGTTTCTATTAGTGAGTTTTACAACCACTTGATTGGGTTTATGTTCCCTCGTCAGTATATAATATTAAATGGAATAAGCCATTAAATCAATTGATTATCCTAACTCACAAAATAAATTGGACAAATTAACCTATATAATTTTGTAGGGGATGAATAATGTACCTAGATATTGGAGTTTTTGATGGGTTTAAGGGGTAACAAGGGAAGAAAAATTCTGACAATATCTCACCTATTCATTTATTCCCAAACTCTTTCTATGTTCCCTTATGTATTTAATGAATTTTTTATACCATGAATTTTTATGTATGGACTACTATAAAGGGATGTTGATTTCATCTTCTTTAGAGACATGAAGATAAATTTATTTCATTGATTATTCCATGGTTTGTTGTGGTCATCCAGCCATACATGGAAGGGAGGGTGGGGGTATTTATAGATATTCCATCCTATATTTCACATTATCATTAATTTATGGTGCCTTAAATTCTTCCTCCTCAGGTTTTTTATCTAGGATATCTCCATAAGGTATATGATGTAGTTAAATTCCTACATAGGTATCCATACCCATTATATCATTGTCATCAAGCTACTTTCCTATCATTAATGAAATAAAACAAACATTTTTATTATGGTTGGGAATTGAATGAGTATGAATAATACTTCTTCCTTGATTTACCATATTACTAAGGTTGGTCATGATTTGACTGCACTTTCCTTTTAATTCCTTCATCTCTAAGCAATGAGGGGTGAGAGTGGCCATTTGAATATTTTGTGAGATTCTATTATCTACATTAGAATGTACTTTTGTGGAAGGCTCTTGATATGTTTCATAATGTTATCTTTTATATGGTTGGTATCATTTCCTTTTCATAGGAATTGGTAGAAAAGTTTGTTGAGAATCCTATTGAAATTCTTGATGGAATGGTGGTATTTACTATGCTTGGATCATAACTCGAAATTGATTGAAGATTATTTATCTAAATAATTTTTAAAAACTATATGATTTTTTTAATTTCATATGGAACATTGCATCGTAGCATTCAGTCCGTTGATCTTGAGGGGATCCTTTAGTGAAATTATCCTAAAAATTTTAGAGTTGGTGGACCATTGGGTGTGTGGTGGGTGGTGACTCATGTACATTGTTCCCAATTAGCTATCTCACAATATATTTTAGTTCAAAAAATCTAATTCCTATTAAGTGGGAGTTGATAATTTTTTACATCATATATGCTTCTGGTTTTCACTCCCGTGCCAAATTGTTTGGATTTTTTTATAGATTCATTCAATCAGTTCTCAACTTTATATCAATTTTTTATCTATTAGTGCTTAACCCAAAGAATCATCTAGTTAGATCTAGTCATTGGAAATAATTTTTTTGTAAAATAATACCAATAAATAATGTTCTTCACAAGGTTGGTGTGGGAAGGATATTGTTATTTTGTAAAACATTTACCAAAACTCATAGCGGTGTTCTCCATATTGTTATTTGACACAATAAATCTCATTACTAGGTTAAGCAGTCCATAAATTAGGGAGGAACTATGTTTCTTTTCCTACAAGGATACCCATATATTTTTCATGCTATAGATTCACTCCATGGTATCCCCTTCATGTTTGAAATATAAATACTTCCAAATTATTTGATTCTCAGTGAATTCTCTTTTTTTGATTGCATTTTTTACTTATTTTAAATCACTCGAGTACCTATTGGGATCTTTACATGATAATACCTAAAACATATGAAGTATTCCAATTACTCATGTTTTGAGTTTGCAGTAATTTTCACTCAATACTAATTATAATATATTAACATTTAATTTTTTTGTATACATCACCCTCAGAGTCCTGTTGACTTGAAAAAGAATATCTTTACTTTTTTAATTATTAATGTAACTTTTATGGAGTATGAATCTACGGAATGATAGTTTTATAAAAGAATAGTGGAAAAATATCTTTATCATCTTATTTAATTATTTCGATTGTTTTATGTATTCAGATCATATTTATTAAACCATTATGATCAAAACAAATGAGAATATAAGAACATTATTTGGTCATTAGAGAAAACTTTTTAACCAAATTAAAATAAAAACACAAGTCTCCTCGGAAATGGTGTAGGGTTTGAGGAGGAACTTTTCATGGGGAAATCAGAAAAATTATTTCTATTCCCATGGAAAAAATTTATAATGGGACATGGGATGTCTTCAGATAATACCATATTATTAGTGTTGAAATATTTTTTACATGGTTAGGTTTGTGAAAAAAAACAAATGAAATTAGTTTGTTTTAATATAAATTTTAAGTATAGTTTTCTAGATTTAGATCATTCTACCATTCTCCTATTAAAAAATTATTCAAATTATCCATATTATCCATCTAATAAGTTTATATCTCCACACATACTATTATATAGTTATTTAGGTTTGGATAGATAAATACAATAATTACTGTATCCCCTATCCTTCCATAGACTTGTAATTGGATATCTCTAATCATGTTAATATCCTCACACTATTGTGATAACTTATTTTTATTTGATCCTAAATTTTTTTCACTACCAATAATGACAGTAGAATTAATTTAAAGGTAATAAATGATTAAATATCTATGTGATTTATATATTCAATATAAATAGAGGTAATATAAGATAATTGATAGATAATAATTCATCATCAAATGTAAGGGGTGTATTCTCCTTAGCATGACCAAAAAATGGCCTAGTGTTCCATCATCAAAGTTATTATTTTGAAAAAATAAGTTAAAATGAGAAAGCAAGTATTTGAGTGACAGTAGAATATATTCTCTAAAAGTGAGTGAGAATGAGTGGGTGTCTATCCCTGAGCACAGTGAATAGTGATGTATTTATTAAAGGATGGTTGGATGTTTGACTGTGCTACAAAATTATCCAGGAGATTAGTATGTGAATCACTAAATAATTTAGGAAAAATCATCAATTTATTCACTAAAATTTAACTTATTTTTTATGGGATGATCAGAAGATGTCCATAATGAAGGGTTGAGATGAATTTTTTACTACATGGAGAATCATCAAAATTTATTAATGCTCCTCCCATAGTAATATAAAAAGAAAATATTTAGAGACTAATATAGATCAGGGCATCATAACAAAGTGGATTCCCCAAGGAAGAAAAAGATTAATAAAATTAGATTTCTAATTTGTATCTAAATGAGATATGGATGGTGGTCTTAAAAATCTCTTCAAATTCATAGATGTACGGATGAAAAAAATAAAAACATTAAATAAATTATAGTTTTTAGTTACCTTTTTTGTTGTTTTCTTTAGTTAATTTTATCCATTCTATTTATAAATATAAATATATATATATATATATATAATTTTTTATCTTTTATTTATTTAATTTTTACATTTCTATTTTTATTCAGTGTTTCAGGTTCAATGGGAGGGAGACCTCACGGTGGCTTCAAATTTAACCAGTAGCACGGTCCTTGAACATAAAATAATTCAACATTAGTATATTCATTTGACATTTTTGGAAATAATCATCATATTAGGTGGTGGTTCATCTCAAGTGTTACAATGAAAAGGCATCTCTCTAGACCTAGTTCGGTGAAATATCAAATAGGTGGTCTAGGGGTTTTGATAGATCTATAGAACTCTAGATTTAGACTAAAGGTGAGGATTTCATCAGTACAAGTGGTTGTGAAATTCTTCAATGGAGGATTTAGATTTGCATAGCCTATATTTCGTCATGATTATCCCGTTGTGTCTTATCATGTATGATTCAATAGGTGTGTCTCTTATCTATTTGTTGAAGTCAAACAACTATGTCTCTTTTTGTGAGATTCTTATTCATACCCTATTGGAATTCGGATATAATCAACCATGGTGAGAATATGATCTACTTATGGAAACCCAAAACCTGACCTTTCTGAGTATTTAGTTATATTCTCTACATTGGGGATACATATTTTCTTGTAGGCTCATTGGGGTTGTGCATTGAGGGTGTTTTTAGTGGCTTCTATACCATCATGGGATTCAATACATATTCAAAATTGATTTAGCTTCTTTTTATGGATCACAAAAGAGATAATATGGGAGATTTTCATTTACGGTAGTTTTAATGAGAATCCCAATATCAGTATACTAACTGTGGGAAGTTGTGACTCAGATGAGTGAAATCTAGGGAATGAAAATTTGATACATATTGTGATTTTGGAATTGAGCCTCACAGTACGTTGATAGCATGGTCAATTATAGAATCATGGTCAATACACATATTATGAGAAGAGGTGTTTGTGATAGGAATTCGTGGTCATTTGTATGTTTTAGTTAAAGCAATCACTACTTTTCACAATAGCACATCCACTTGCAAATTCCATCATGCGACAGGTTGCTGGAAGTGATCGTGAAGTGAAACATACAATAACCATATGGGAATGAAAACATATATGATAATTCTTCATTTTCACGGTCACTTAAATACAATTTTTTTCAATCTACATTTCAAAGAAAATAAATATTTCATTGATTAACTTTTACCAATTATTTTAGATTTCCAAAATAATATAATAAAATCCAAATATCAATTTTCAAACAAGTAATTAAAAATCGATTTTAAATTCATCAACCAATTAAAAACAATGATTTAATTCAATTAAATATTAAATAATTCCATTATTTAACAAATAATTTTACATTCAAATTATAAATTATTATTTTTTATTTAAAACAATTCAGAGTTCGGGTTTTTAATATAATTTAAAAATAATTAAAACAATTATTTTTAATGAATAAATCTATTAAAGAATTTCTTTTCCAGGTCATATTTTTATAAATTTAATTTTAAATTTCATAAAACCATATCGGGAAATTTATATGAAACATTATTTAATCCTTAAAATCCAATTATTAATCCAAATTAACAATTAAGTCCATATTTTAGGATGTTCAATGAAACAATTTTTTACGAAGAAATTTCTTAATTAATAGTACAGATTTCAATGAATAATATATGAAATATAGAAAAGCGTTGCTCACATCCATAGATTGCCGAATAAATGTCATTAATGTGTTACCCCCTTAATGTATGCGGTATTCTATTTTTATTTTTAAACATTTAATGATTCTCATCCCCAATTTTCCATTTTTTTCTTATCATTGGAAGAAATTAAGAAGAACTGAGTCCACAACCATGTGTGAAGGAATGTTATGATTTCCCAAATGATATGTTAAACAATATGTGTTAGTTATTTGTTATCCACATAATTTTCATATTTTTTCCATTAATTTTTTAATGGATTAAAAATTATTATCCTTAATGGATGAAATTAGGAGAAACAAAGTCAATAACCAATGTTAGTGGAAATGTGATGACTTCCCATTTGAGATTCTGAACACGATGTGTGTAATAATAAATTACCTAATAAAAATACATTCTATGTTAACTCTTATTTTTAATATAATTGAGAATATGGGGGAAACCCCACATCTCTCTAAGAAAGAGAATGTTCCAATTAATATCCTTATAAGAAAAAGGCCTTTGAATTTTCATAGACCATACAATAACTTAATCATGGAACAATGTATTAACTCTAACAAAAATTTAAACAATATCATTAAATTATTTAAGAGATAGAAGGTCATTATTTATTTTTGATCATATGGAAGGATATGATGATCATTGGTTGATGTTTGTAAAAAATATTAATGTAGAGTAAGAGATCAAAGTGATAGAGTGGAATGAATTCAGAGAAAATAGATATTTTTTTCCTCTCACTTTCTAACAAAAAATGTTGAAAGATTTTCTTGGCCTCAAAAATAAGGATGAAAACCCCATCAGGGAATATGAGGATATAATTATAATACTTTCATGATATGACTACGGATTAATCATTACATATTAATGTAAGGATGAAAAATAATTTGGTGAGATTAATCTTAGGGTATGAAAATCTATGTCCATTTCAGACTTTTTCCTCTATGTGGAGATTTTCTGATGTGCCCTCAAAGATAAAATGGATATTAGTGAATATAAATGGTCTCACAAGTATATAGATAATAAGCAGATATTAGAGATTAATTCTGGAAGAGTGTTTGAGAAACCTCAAGGGGTTTAGAAATTCCAACATCTCACTTATCAAAAGGGTGGTAAGAAGAACCCGAGAAATTTCTTAAAGGGTATATGGAAATGTTTTAGTTCAAAGAAGGACGATAACAATACTATTAAATTTCATTAGTGTAAATCCACCAATGTGATGGATAAAAGGAATGCTTCTATCATTCCACATACCATTGTGAAATGTTTCAAAAATATGATGAAAGGAAACTACTAGAATCAAATTAATAAGACAATAGTTTTCAGTGAAGAACTAAATAAAAAACCTCAACTGGATTGAAAGAAATGGAGAGCTTATGAAATAACAACTTCTGAAGGGGATCTTGAAATAACATGGTGGAAGGTACGTATGTTATTTATTTAACAAAATTGAATCTAAAATTTGATTCTTCATTTATTCATTCTATCAATACACACAAGTTTAGTTGAACTATTCAAACACCACCTCAAAACATTGATGATTAGTTATTGGGGATGATAGATAATGGTTGAATTATTTAATCTGATGTAAATAACTACACCTGTCCATATTTGTGGTCCGAACATCCTAGATAACCTTGTGACACTCCCTTTATAAAAATTTTGATGCAATTCTAGGCATGGTTTGGCATTATTGCTATAGATAAATCATAAATTGACGAGGTAGGAGAATCAAACTCAATATCCTAAATCAATCTCCAATTATATACAAGTTCAAGGTAGAGGATTAATATCATTTGGCATCATCATCTCAAACATTGATATTATACCCTTAAGATATATCATATTTGTCTTTAATGATAGAGATTGAGGAGGTGATCATCCATAAAGAGATTCCCATTTTAAGGGAATATAATGATGTGTTTTCTGAATAATTGTCTAGTTTCCCAATAAGACATCAGTTTTAGTTCTCAATCCTTCATATACCTAGATAATTCCCATTATTCAATACCACATACAGAATATCCATTGAAAAACATTAGTTGATAATGAAGAAAATACAAGAGAATTTGGATAAAGGGTTTCTATTCCATATTGATTCATCATGGGGTGCACCTTTCCTCTTTGATAATAATAAGGATCAGTCAATGTGCATATTCATTGATTATCAGAAGGTCAAATAGATCATGATAAAAAAATAATCCTCTAACATAGATTGAGGACTTTTTTATCAGCTACATGGAGCCCAATATTTCTATAAGGGGGATCTTTAGTTAAGATATTATCAATTAAAGGTTATGAAGCATGATATTCTTAAGACTTATTTCTATAAAAAGTACAAGTAATATGAATTCCTAGATATGAAAATTGGACTCACTAATACTACGTCTATCATCATATAAATGTTTAATAGGTTTTTTATGACATACCTCAAGAAATATTTGGCAGTCTTTATAGATGATATTATTATCTACTTGAAAATAAAGGAATAATATGAGGACAATTTTCACTTCTATGCTGAATATTTTGTGAAAGGAACATTTATTTTATAATTATAATAAATTTGAGATTTAGATATAGAGTGTATCATTCCTAGGGCATGTTATCACTATAAAAGGGATATCTATGGATCCTTCAAAAATATAGGCAATTTAATTGTGGTCCAGACCAACATTTGTGATAAATATCTATATTTTAGGTAGACTAGTTGGTTACTATCATAAATATTTTAGAAACATCTCAAGATAGAAAATCCCATTTACCAAGATGTCTCATAATGGGGTCATTGTTTTTTCAATTATGAATATGACGATAATTTAAAATGGTTAATTAAGAGTCTAATCCCTACACCATTGTTCATATTAACCACTAGTGGGTATGGATTTTTGATCAATGGTGATACATCCAAAGAGGGATTGGAATGTGTAATCATTAAATATAAAAATTTTATAGCCTATAAATCAAAAAAATTCAAGTGTATGTGTAACCATATCCCAAACTAGTATGAAAATTGAAAAACATAACCACAGATTTCATTGTATGAATCCCTAATTCATCTGTAGTTAATAACTGCATATTGGTGGTAGTTGATCAGCATATAAAGTTGGTTCATTGCATTAATATAAAGTAAAATTTCTCCCTTTACGAACTCTCCATGATATACATAAGGCAAGTGGTGATACTTTATAGAGTACTACTCTCTATTATATATATTCTTGTTATGAGGTTTGCCTCATGGTTTTGTAGATGCCTAATTAATTCACTAGATACCGAGTTCATTTTCATTACTTTTTATCACCCTAATATGTATTCGAAGTTTTAGAGATATATTAAAACTCTAGAGGATAAGTTGAGATAATTTTCATTGGATTTTCAAGGATATTGGGATCAACACCTTCCCCTAATAGAGTTCTCATATAACAACAAAATCCATTATAGTATTCAAATGGAAGCTTATTAGGCCTTGTATGGGAAGAATTTTTCGATACCAACATGTTGGTATGAATTTGGAGAGAAGAATATTGTGATATATAATCTTATCCATGAGATAATAGGGACCTTTCACAATATTCAATATCATATGAATCCCACACAAATATTGACAGGAAAACAATATAGACAACAATCGATGTGAGTAAGAGTTTGAGGATATAGACAAGGTATTCCTTTATATATCATAATTGAATAGTTTCATGAGGTTTGGAAATAAGATAAATATTAGTCCATGTTTAATCATCCTCTCTATGATACTAGATCGCATGAGAGTGATGTAATATCTACTAGCACTCCCACATTAACTATCTTATGTAAAAAATTTGCTACATGAATACCTCTAGAAGAAGTACATATTAGACCCATAACAAGTACTAAATCCATAGTTGGTACCCATAGAGAATGATATTTTGTTTTAGTAGTATTCAGGGAATATCATTGATTATAGAGACAACAATATAAAAAACAAGAAAACTCTATTGGTTAATTTATAGTGGAGGAACCATAAATTTGGGGATGAAACTTGAGAATTGGAAGAGGTGGTGAAGAAGAAGTACAAACAACTATTTCATAGTATGAAATGAAAGTATCAAGGGTTAAATTTACAAAGGAGGTAATATTTCAATGTCCCAACATTTATAAATAAAATTATCATTGTTATTGAGAAAATGTATTATTATGTAACGTAGTTACAGAAAAAATGTACTTATATGATAGTTTTAGACCACTATATATTATGTCATAATTAAAATAACACTAATTATCATAACCATTAATAATATATCCATTTTATAGTAACCATTATGATCAGTATATTAAGGGTTATGATAAATTCTAATTGATACAAATGGAAGGAGATATGTCCTCGACCAACAGGATTACACACTATAAATACCATTTATGATAGATTTTGAGGGAGATGAAGTTATTATGATTTTCCCATGAATAATCCAAACCCATGATTACAAAAATAGATTATAAAAAAATATGGTTGAAGTTCATTATCATCCATATCCTTTCTGAAACCATCTTCATCGAACCACCCTATGAAATTCCCACCATCACACATCTTACTATTAGGGAATTCCCTAGTGTGATAAGAATTTATGTATCTAGATCCAGATAGTATGATTTTTAATTGTTTTTTTCAAAAAAATAAGTCTTCTCTTTATCAATTTTCATTATTACATTATATTTAAATTTTAATTTGTATTGATGAGAATTAGATATAAAGAAATGAAGATTATATTTTTTTCAAAAAAATAAATTGTTTTAAATAAAACTCTTTTTAATAAATTCCATATTTTTGAAATAATTATTACTTTAATATAATATTCTTAAGAAATAATTTTATTTTAAAAAAAATTATAATTTAATTAAATAATGTCCAATGTAATCTTTATAAGGGTTAGAATACCGTCATTGTCAAAAAATCAGTATTTTATTCAATAAATGATTATTTTGTCTTAAAATTTAAAAATACAAAATATAAAGAGTAATTATGCAATTAATAAATATTGTTTTTTAAATTATCACATTAAAAATAGATATTTGATATTTTTCCTTAATATTCATAAATAATCAAATTTTTGGTTAAAAATTAAATATGGTATAAATATAAATATTGTATTATGTCCTCTTAATAGCCCAAAAGTGTTGTAAAAAATAATATAAAATTTATTAATGACCAAAATTATGTTTACCCTTTAAAAATGTGTGTTTTATTTTAATTTATTATTTTTATAAACCTTAACGAGTCCTCTGAAATTGAAATTACATTTTATGGTTTTAAAATCAATTCCTTAGAAACACGACTCACTTCGACATCACCATGGGTATTAATCTAATAACTTCATTTATTATCATTATAAAATATTTAAATAAAATCTTCTTTGGTAAAACCCATTTTAAAAAAACGTGGGATGATTTTTGGTATTGATTATTTTACCATATAGAGTCTATAACCTATGTATAGTAATTAATAATTAATTCCACTCTCTTTTCCTATAAAAACCCCACCGAACCACCCATTCTTATTCAAATTGAATCTGCTGATCAATAAGTTACTATTATATTCTTACTATAGAGCATTCACAAATATTTCCAAATCTTTTATGAAGCTTCACCCAAGATTTTAGAGGTTCCCTCTTAAGGTAAGGGTTTTTTATCTCATCTTTCCCATTTAAGAATCTTATTTGTGCTTATCCTTTTGAATATAAATTCAATATTATTTTCATGTATTTAAAAACATCCCTTTACTATCCAACTTATTTTAAAAAAATGATATATCATTTATCCAGTCTCATTATAACCATTTCCTATGAAATTACTATGTAGATGTAAGGGACTCTATCCTCTTCCTTTTTTATTTCAAGTAATTTCATTGAACAAATCCCATTTTATTTCAAAGAATTATAGGTTTTAATGTTTTTAAAACATATATATATAGTCTTTATTATTAAAATTTAATGAGATAAAACATTTCACACTCATCAAAACTTTCCACAGTTTATTATGTACACTCTTTATAATGTTGAAATTATCTAGTGATTTACAATGCCAATCAATTGTGTAGTGAATACCTATCAACCTTTTACTAAAGGGTGTTCACCTAGATGTGCCTATAATTCCCTCATTGTGGAATGAATTTTATGTAACTCACACTCCTTAATCATTTTATTAATATTTATGAATGGTATTCTTATGCTATGTGATCTATTTTTCACCCTTATAAAGATACATTATATGAATTTCATGGGTGAGACTAGAATAATATAAGCACTGCAACAATTTGCGTAATTTTTTTAGATAATTATATTACATTTTTGGTTCATGATAGGTTATTCTCTACATAATATGTTATTATTCTTTGGAGGTTAGACATGACAGAAGCCTATGATGTCATGTTTTCGGTTGTTACCTCCAACACCCCCAATTTTAGGTACATTACAGTTTTTATGTATTTTTTATATTGCATGACAATAGTTTTGGGACTATACAGTGGGCCTTAAAGTGGGATTGTGGATAGTTCTAATTGTATTTGTGAGGATTCATCATGATGGATTCCACTATGTGGTATAATTTGGCTGGTGTGGCATAGAGAGACAACAACTACATAGGGTTATATGAAGTGGTTTTTCAATGCGCTATCCTTTTGGAAATGTCTACATTGTGGAGTAGGGATTTAATGTAGCTATTCATGTGTTGCAGTGTGGAGGGGATAAATTCATTTTAGTGATTCATAGGGAAATTATGTCATTCAAAAAGATTGGGAACCCCTGTGACAAAATGGGGGGACACATTATGGTTCCACCCTAGGTAATGTGGATATGTGTTGTGGATAGAATTTTGGCCCTTTTAGATAATTTACCATCAACAATGTGGCATGTAGAATAAGATTATGTCATGTTTTGGTGTAGATTTAAAAAATTTATGTCATTGTCCCAGGGCTCTGTCATCATGTGGTAGTTCTCAACCAGACATTATATGTTTCATAAATTAGGATTAGAGTCCCAAAACCCTGATTAGTCACCCAATATTCTAGGGGAAGAACTCTTATCTCTATCCCCTATATTGAGAGAAAATTATCTTCTACATAAAATTGACTTTTAGGCTTGTCAATGTGTGTTGGAGATATAGAATCACTGGGGAGGGTTTTTATCTATGATCTGTAATTTCTATGTTTCATTCTTAATCATCAAAATTATTTGAGAAGTAAGTTGATTTTCTCCCATCAATGCTATTTCAAAACATAAAAGATAATTATTTATTAACTGTTTTATTGAAACATTCATAAAAAAATTATTATTCTTGAACGAAACACCATTTTATTTATTGATTAGGAATTTTGGTATGATATTAAGCTTTGAAAAAACCCATATTATTTGTAATTTTAAAATTATTGTTTTAAAATTAAGGTTTTAATGAAATATGGGGTATACTGAAATTTTTCCAAAAATTAATGGTCTATTTTGTAATGTATTGGAATAGAATTTGATGTTGGTGTTAGGTCATTGAATGATACGACCAAGAGAAAGGGTCATGATCTATTGGGGACCCAGAGAATTGGTCACCTTTTGACCACTTGGTGGAACTATGAGAGACCACTCATGATTATGGAAGTGCCACTTGACATTAATGGGTGTGTGGGTGTGGAAAAAAGGACTAGGTATTAAAAATAACGGGAAATGGGTTTAAGACTTTTTTACTGTTCTACATGGAAATTGTTTATGTTTTTTATATAAAATATTTCTCCTGCTTCTATATTATTTTACATAAAATGTGATAATATGTTTTTTACAATATAGTGAGTTGGAAAGTCTTTAAAAAATTCATACCAATTTTATTCTCACCCCTTATTTTTTACATTGGTATTTTTTTCATATGTAATCTACCAAGAAACAGGAAATAGAAATGTATCATACCTCTCTTGTGATTCACATTGAAATAGTGAGTAGGTCAAGTAGATTTGGGGCATCAATCTAATTTAGGACTTAAATGTTAGATTCAACATGGTTTTCTTTAGGTATTTTAATCTTCCACTTCATGTAATTTCTTATCTTTGATAAGATTTTCCCTATGATATGTTTGTACATAGCTTCTATTTTTGTGTTATATCACATTTATTCTTGCATCATGTAGTCCTTTTGGTGTTATATGATTGGATGTTGTGTTTATTTATTTTTATTATTTTATCTTTTAATTTAAATCATTTCCAAATGATATATTTATCCCATGGGATTTATTGTTGATATTTGGTCTCATGGGGATGTCAGCTAAGGTTAGTGGAACCCTGCCATTTAATAATCTTATGAGTAAGGTTGATATATTACAAAATTCATCAGTCATGTTTGGTACATCTATCTTATTTGGATTGTAGAAATTGGATTGGAAGGTCAGAATGAGAAATGTATAGCATAAGAAGATGCATATAATATTTTTATATTGAAAGTCATATTACAAGGGTGGTAATGGAATATAATTTTTTATAATCTTCTTGGGGAGTCATATTCTCATCATCATTGGTTTCATCTATGAGGATTTTATATCATACATTGTTATTGAGACTTCATATTATGCTTGTATTAATCATATATGGTTTTCTGATTTTTATAAAATGTTTCAAATGAATACAATGGTTTAATTTTAAAAAATAATTTTTGTTTAATTTTTTGATATTATAATTTAAAATTTATAAGAATTAAGTTTCTAGTGAGTAAAACTAAATGGAGTTTTGTTCTATTTAATGAAATTGGCTTTAGGTAGACATCATACGATTCCACTAGAAGAGGTAGCCGAAAACTTGATTTCACCAGATCCACATGTGAATGATCAACTTATCCAGATCATAATTCATGATATTTAAGCCATTTATAGAGGAATGAATAATGATTTGTCTGAAAAGTTGAAAAATTCATCTTCTTTTATAAACTAAATATACCCATCTTTCGAGGGGATTTAGATCCTAAAAACATGGTTGTGTGACTGAATAGAATGATTGAAATATTTCAATTATTGAAAAAATACTAACATGAAATTTATGTTTTTATATATATATTAGAATATATGGTATTACATTGGTGGGACATAGCACACCATGCTATAGATAACCAAGGCATAACATGGGATGACATTTAAAAAATGTTGAACAAAAATTCGATCATCACACTTTTAAAATTTCATGAATTACTGATTTCATTATCATAAAACAAAAGAATATTTTGGTGACATAATATGTGGAAATGTTTATGAAATTATTATACTTTTAACCAAAATATTACGTACATGATTCCATTAAGGCACAAATTTTTTATTCAGGGTTATGATAATAAATTCATTCAAATATTCAAATATTTTTTATTATGGACTATAAAATTTTATTTAGAGGGTAAATTTTTATCACCATGAGAAAATGTGGGAACTTAAATACTAATATTAAGTAGAAGAGGGAATGTAATCCAAATATTTAAGGGTGAATGAGATTTAAATGTATGAATAAGTGGATAGTTTGTACCAATGTTCGGGAATATCTATTATTAGTTGATAGTGGTTACTATGGTATCTATGAATTTGATTGTACATAGGGATTTTCTACACATCATTGAATAATCTATTGAAGTGTTTCCTTATAAATTATTTGGGTACACACATGAAATATTTGAGGAATGTACAATTTATCTCATCCTAGTGACAAGTACTATTTCATTTCTATAGTATAGTATGACACAAATAAAAATGACATAATTTAAAATCAAGCTTAAAATTTTAGAAAACACAGGATTCATTTGACCTATAAAATACCGATGGTTAATGTTAGAGCCTTATATGAAGTAGGTGGAGGAAAATTATAGTCTTTGTGTAGATTATCATAAGATTAATCATGTTACAATAAATAACAAATATCCTCTTCCAGGAATCAATGATATTTTTGATCAATTGAGAGGATACGAGTGGTTCTATAAAAAGTATTTACAATCAGGGTAACCCTAAATTTGGGTTTAGAAGGAAGATATTTTGAAAATATGTTTTATGAAATGATTTGACAATTATGAATACTTGAATATTCCCACTGGTCTTAAAAATGAACTACCTATCTTTATATAATTTATGGATTTTATCTTTTAGAGGTATTTGTATTTTTAAAAGAAGTGATCATTGATTATATTCTAGTGTGTTCTAGGACTATGGTCGATCATTAAAAAAAAATTATATAGCGTTGATTACCATATGGGAGCATAACCATTATGTTATGATTTTAAAGTGTCATTTATGGATACAAGATTACATTTCATATGTAATTTTATTTCTTGAAAATGTGTTTTAGTAGACACAAAAAAGATATAAGTTGTTATCACTTGGAAACCACTAAAGAACATCTTCGAGATATGTTGTTTCTTTATCTTATCCATATGTTACAGATGCTTTGTTTGTGATTTATTACATGTTTTGTCACCAATGAAAACATTGAAAAGGAGAGCCATTCCATTATAATAAATAAATGAATGAAAAAAATCATTTCAAAAACATAATGTTTGGATTAAATCATCACCTATCAAAGTGATTCTAGAGTTTGTATATCTTTATTTGGTCCATTGTGATGTAATAGGATCTAGTATGGGTAATTTTCTTATTTAGGGAGATCATGATGTTTCTTATGGATAATTAATGTTATGGGTGTATGATAAAAACTACCTAATTCCTGACTTACAATTGGATAACATCTTTTATTCCTTCAATACCTAGCATTATAATTCTTTTTTAATTAATTTATATTTTTTATGGATCATAATATGTTGAAACATATTTTCTCACCATGATATTTGATTATAGGACAATAAAAATTAATGGAATATCTACAAATTATCAATGTTGATATGATGTGTAAATAGGGTAAAGGGATCTTTGTGGGCATTGAATTAAGTAAAATTTTATATAATCATCCTTCTAAATATTCTTCTATTATTTGAAACCTAATTTCATTCATAGCGGACATGAATCTAGACTGTTTAGAGAAATGTAATATTTGAAACATTCTTTCCAATTTAATTTGTTCTTGATCATGATAAGAATATAAAGGATTTTTACACATATGATCCTAAATATGTCACCATAAGATTGAAACTTGATGGTGGTGAGGCCATTGAGTGATTTAATATATATAAAAATATATGATGTGGTTTAAAGATTGGATTGTAATTTCTCAAACTTATTTGTAGTTAATTATTTCATCATACAACCATTCATGATGATATTCACTAGGGAGATCCTCTCTGCCCTTTCCTCTTCATTTTTGTGGCTGATGTTTTCTCTATCCTTATTTCTAGTGCTGCATCCTCTATGTCTATTCATGGTGCAAAGGTCTATTGTAAGATCCCACAGGCGTAACATTTATTCTTCGCGGACGACTTCCTCCTTTTCTCTAGAGCCACTATTAAGGAATGCCGGGTGATCAGACCATCAATCCATCAATCTGAGAAGGCGTCTAGACAATATGTCAATCACAACAAATCGAAAATCTCTTTCAGCGCAGGGGTGCCTCCTAAGAAGAGACCTAAGGTTTGTGTATCTGCAGGCTTCCATTTGGTCGATAAACACCAGAAGTATCTCAGACTCCCTACGGTGATTGGCCCGTCCAAGAAAGAAATCATTAGAGCTCTGGTGGATAGGATTGAGAAAAAAATTCAAGGCTAGACCCCAGAAACCATCTCCAAAGCTGGCAAGGGAACCCTGATTAATGTTGTCATTCAATATATCCCCAGATACTTTATGTCGATGCTTAATCTCCCGACGGCCGTCGTTAATTTGATCCATTCACATACTGCCAACTTCTGGTGGGAGAAAATGATGGAATAAAGAGACCCCACTGGTTGGCCTATGATAAGCTCTGCAAACCCAAGTCGGAGGGAGGGATGGGATTCCGAAATCATCATCTGTTCAATGATGCTCTGTTGGGAAAGCAAGGATGGTGCCTGATTAACTATCCATCATCTTTATGTGCACGAATAATCTGGGCCAAGTACTTTCCCCACACGGACTTCCGCGGTTCCTCTCTTGGCTCGTGCCCTATCTTTCGCTGGAGAAGTGTTTGGGGGGCCGAACTCTCCTGGAAAAAGGACTGGGCTGGAGGATTGGAGATGGATCTTCTGTCAACATCTGGACCGATCCTAGGCTTTTTGAAAAGGATGGTATGAGAGCCTCATCCCCCGCCCAACCTGGTATGGATGATTCCACAGTCAACTACCTCTTTTCAGACCAAGGCCGAGGATGGTGTGTGGAAAAGATCCAGGAATGGTTTAATGAAAGAGTCCAAAGAATTATTCTGAGCATCCCCTGGTGCCCTGAAGCAGGCCCTGACCATCTTTTTTGGACCAATGATTCTTTAGGCGAGAACACGGTGAGATCCCGGTACAGACTGTCTCTTGGCATTCACTCTTTCGATAGTGACGAGGGACTATGGAAAGCACTTTGGAAGCTCAATGTCCCCCAAAAAATACACAAATTTTGGTGGCAGGTGTGCATTTGTACAATTCCTACCATGAGGCTCCTTGTTTACCGATATATGGCCAGTGTTGATTCATGCCCTTTCTACCCAAATATTCCTGAAACTCTTTGGCACACCATCATGCATTGACCGAGAGCCAAGAAAATTTGGAATAAATGGGGCTCGGCTTCAGATGCTTCACTGGACATTGCCTATGACTTCCCTGATCTTCTGATGAACTGGTGTTCCTCTCTTTCATCAACTAATGCAAGCACTCATTGCACCCTGGCCTAGATCATTTGGTTTCGGCGCAATGATTCGATTTTAGACCATGTCCATGAGCCCCCCGAGTTCTCGATTGAACAAGCCACTTCATGGATTGAGGGATGGAAGGACCACAATGAACACCTTTTTCCAGGCGTTCCCCCCTCCTATCCCCCTAATTGGACCCCCCCTAAGTATGGGAGTCTTAATCTCAACATGGATGCTTCTGTCCCCAAGGATAGGCTTGTTTCTCTCGTCCTCGTGGCTCAAAATCATCTGGGGAAGATCATTGCTGCAAAATATGAACCACATCATACCTTCGGGGAACCTACAGTTGCTGAGGCCTATGCCATTATTGTAGGGATGATGCTTGCTATGAAATTTGGATGGGCTGATATCAAACTCAAGTCGAACTGCCTTTCGGTTATCAATTCCATTATGCACAATGAGGCTGGACTTCAGGCCTTTGGCTTCATCACCAAGAGAATCCGCTCGCTTCGCCAAAGCTACTCTTGATGCACCTTCTCCTTTACCAAAAGGAAAGGAAATAGTGTGGCCCATCAGCTGGCGGCCTCAGGCCCCTACGATGTCAACCAGCTATGGCTTGATAGCTTCCCTTCTTGGCTTCTCTTATGTACTCATGCTGATTTTCCTCATTAATATTATCCTCCTTTCTTTTCAAAAAAAATCGGTGTCAATGACCAGTTGGTATGTTAAGTGCTTTACGGATTCCCCTATGGATGTGGATGTAGATAGTGATTTATATTATGATAAGTAATCCCAGAATGGTTTATAAACATGATACCATATAGGTTATTGTGGATCGACTCATGTTGTCAGCTCACATAATCCCCATTAATTAATCTAATATAGTTGGTGAATTTTCCAAACTCTAAATTTGGGAATTGGAAATGATGCATGGAATTATTGTTTCCATTAGTTTTGATAGGGAACCTTGTTTACACTTTGATTATGGGTATCCTTATATAAATCCTATGGAAAACTATTTACCATGAGTATATCTTATAATTCTCAAATTAATGGAACATATAAACAGACAATCCAAACATTGGAGTACATGCCTCAGAAATCTGTGATGTGTTTTCAAGTCTCATGGGAGTAACACATATCATTAGTCTATTTCTCATACTATAACTGACATCGTTCTTCTATACATATGGATCCTTTAAAATCATTTTAGATTCCCCCTTTTTGATCACTACATTTTTGGTGGAAGAGGGTGAGACCTAACATATCAAAAAAATCCTTGTGCAAGAAAGAAAAGAGAATATTCTCATGATTAACAATAGAATAGTGAAAAAATAGATTTTTTAAAAATAATATGCAGATAATCATCCATGCTCGTTATCATTTGAGGTGGGTGATCATGTTTTCTTGTGAATCTCTCCCAGGCCATGGATTCATCATTTTGGTATTAATGGGAAGTTTTCCCCTCGGTAAATTATCCCTTTTGAGAGACATTAACTAATTGGTCATGTGGAATATTAGTTTTATTTACCAACATGGTTCATTTCCATGAATAATATTCTTTATTTATCTTAATTAAAGAGGTATGAAATTGATCATGACCAAGTTATTCAATGGGATAATATTAATCTTGAAATAGATGATATATGGATTCATGAACCTATAATGATTTCTGATATAAAAGGGATGATATTATATTGTAAAAAATCTATTTAGTGTAGGTTTTCTAGTTGTTTGGTCAGAATCAAGAAGAGTCTTGGGAGCGTGAAATAGAGATGTCAGAGCAATGACCATATTTATTTTTGAACAACACTAGTTTTCATCTATATATGGAAAAAGTGAAAATGGAGAGGAAAATATAACACCCCAATATTTAGGTAAATTAACTTTGTAATATATATTTTGATTTTTCCGCTAATTCATGAATATAGATTTTGGAGATTATGCTAGTTTTCAGGGCCTTTTGGAGAGTTTTCAAGTATATTTATTAGTGAAAAATTTTGGAGGATTCCATGTAGTCAAAGCCTTTGGTAGTCGTGGAATGAATATCTAGTAGAAGAAAAGATTGTTGGGAAGTGATTTTTGGAGAACTACCTTTTAGAATATGTATGCACCATGGACAAGTGTTTTGAAATAGCTATTTGTGTGCAGCATCATGGAGTGAAAAGATACGTCATAGTTCCCTATAGGGGAAATTTTTTGGATCTTACAAATTGGGAACCCATGAAACATAATGGTTTTTATGTACCATGGAAAATCCTCAAAAGAAGTAAATTTTCACTAAAAAGGCTATTTGGTTATTATTGGGATCTGAACAGCAACACAGTGGTGTTTAGGAGTATATTATTTTGTGGTCTACTATAGTTTTAATAAATTTTTTTATCTGGTCTATTTGATGTAATGTGGTGTGTTAGTACTCATCCCAACAAAAAAATTTAATTACGAATAAAAACATGAAACCGATATTAGTCTTATCATATTCTTGGGGATCAAAATCTTCTCATTTCCAAGGATTGAGAGACAATTCCCTTTAATTTAGATTCCAATATTAGAAAAATCAATGTGTGTTGGAGATCAAGAATTATCATAAAGGTGTTTTGAACCTAGCTCTATAAGTTTAAAGTTATGTTCTTTGTTTTTACCATCCATTGAGTGTTATGTGGATTCTACCTCATCTTCATTATTATGTAACATAAAGGTATACTTTTGATTAAAATTTTTATTGAATTTTTATTGAAAACCCAATGAAATTATTGTTTGAAACACCACTTTTTTGTAGATTTGTAATTGTGGGAAAATGGATAGATTTCAAAAAGCCCTCTTGGTTTATAATTAAAAAAATATGGTTTTAAATATATAGTTTTGTTTTGATTATTTTTATGTGTATGGTGAAATGATTCCATGAATGTATTTTATATTTAGGAATCATTTGGAATAGAATTTGATATATATTATTTACGTGAGTTCATTTATATACGTGACTATGATCAAAGGGAATGTTCCAATAGGAAACTAAGATATTTTTCACCTTTTGTTGTATTGGTGGATCGATAATAGAATTATAATGAGTATAGATCTTTCACTTGGATTGCATGGGTATGTGTATTTGTGGAATCATTGGATTGGGAATCCCAAATTATGGAAAATGGTTGTCCAACTTCTATAAAATTCTATATGGAAAATTTGTATGGTTTTGATATAAACTATTTTAACTTATTCTAAATTGTTTTATATAAAACTTGTTATCATGTTTTACCCTAGTTGAATGAATTGGGATGTCATTGGGGAAATCCTACCAAGTTTATACTCAACCCCTTTAGGGTCACTTTAATGTATTTGAAAATATCATCTACTAAGAAATGGTAAATGGAATGGTATTGTAAATATATAGTGAAACAAATTAATACCATGGGTAGGGAAGTTGGAGATAGATAATGTTTGGGATTTAGCTATGAAGATGCCACATGGGTGTCTTTGTGTCTTATCTTCTTTCATTTCTTATCATTTATAGTCATTGTTTCTTTTATAAATCTGATTTTTTGTAATTTGGTTCTATTTTCGTGTTGTATAACATAAATCTATGCACAATTTATTGGTTTGGGTGTCATAGGATTGGATGTAAAATTTATCTGGTGCAGTTATTTTATATTTTAATGGAAAATTGTCCCACACTGATCTTATAATCCCATGTAATTTATTTCTGACCTTTGGAGTCTTGGGATTGTCACCTAGAGTCAGGGGAACGACTTCACTTCTCAATCAAAAAAGGACGGTTGATATGTCACATTTACACATTCCTATACTACCTTCATGATACATATTATATTATGATTTAATGTTTATGTTTAATATTCTTGAAACTTTTAGGTCTCGTTGATATTAATATTTACCCTACTTGTATTATGTTCTTCTATTTATGCATTGATTATTCCAAATTGGAGCTTTATAGTCACCCCTTTCTTATATACATCCCTTGGTTACCCTTTCTAGTATTATATGATCAAGGAAATTTAAGGTAATTTTATGTATTTTTAGTTTATGTCATATTATTTTTATTTCATTTTATTATGCTATGTACCTAATAACCCATATTTATTATTCTTCATGATCCTTTGGGGTAGTATTAATTTAATATTTATGAAATAAATCATGAAATAAGGTTTATTAAAAACACGGTCTTTCGTAATCATGATTCTTTTGGTGATTTCATTGGATATAAAAATCTGTTTGGTGGGGACCAACATTATATATCCACTAGATACATCAGTATGTACCATGATATATATGATGAAGGGTATTTATGTAATTAAATTCCCATAATAGGATAATATATTGGAAAAAGGAAACAACATTAATTTGTTTACGATAGGAATTATGAATTACATTAGTTAGGGATTAATTATTATGCTTATCCATGTTTTCTTATCTTTTCAGTTATTTGGCATAACTTAATTATAGTTTATTATGGAATCATTTTTTTCATTTATTCTTTCCATATTACTCATTTAAGATTTTTCTTATGTATGATTTTGTTGTATGATACTCCTTACAATTCATCTGATGTCACCTTAATTTGTTTTTCATTCCCCAGGAATCCTAAAGGAGGACTATGTGATATTTTTGAGGATATCATTTAATAGAAAATCATGTTCTATCAATATTTTTATGTTGTCTCTTATGTTTTTCGTGTGTAATAAATGCAATTATCTGGTATTCCAATACTACTAAACTATTTAATATTTAAAATAATTTCATACATTTTATCAAAAAATAAATATAAATATCCGATATAGGTTTTTGGAGTTTGGAATGTTATATTTGGTATTAGAAAAAGTATAGTATCAGCTATGAGGATTATAGATAGATATAAAAATTAATATTCAAAATTTTCTTGGAAAATTCCAAAATATTTATTAAGATATCTCATTAAATTAAAAAAGAAAATATATTTTACAATAAAATTTTATGAGTTAATTGTGAGTATGTAATTTTATAAATACGGTGGTTAACATGAGGAATGATAACAATATCATCACATTTAGTCAATGTTGGTCTAATCCCCCTATATGGACCCGTCTATACACATTATATAATCATTAGTTTTGTATTCAAGAATTAACTTTATAACATAACGGAGGATCTTTATGGATTATCATTTTTCATCATTATTTCATATCTCAAACATAAAAAAAATTCATTTTTTAAAAAGTGCACACTTCTTATTAGTATTTCATTTCAAAAAATATAAAACATTTAAAAAGAAAAACGTTTCCTTTTCATTATAAATATTCATGAATTTTACCTTGAATTATCCATTATTTTTACCCATTCATAATCATTGTGAAAAAATTTTAAAATGTGGCATGATAAAATAATGCTTAATGGGAATAAAAATAATAAAAGAAACTGTTAGTATATGGATATGTATAAATGTTTACCCATTTTCAAAATAATTATTTGGTTCAAAATAAATAATTTATTACCTAATAAATCAATTTATCTTCCAATATATTCATTGAAAAAAATTCATTATAATTTTTAATGGAAAAAATTCATAACTGTTTCTTTGAAATCAAGAAAATCTCATTAGTTTTTTCAAAATTTTATACTTTTCGCCCATACAAGTAGATTATACATTCCATTATGCATAATATCATTAAAATACCTATAAAAATCATATTATTTATATAAAATCCATAGAAATAATAAATAAACCATGTAGTTTACTTGAGACATCATTTTCATATTTTTCATACATATGGAATAACCCTAACAACCATAAATGTAATAAAATTCATAGTTATATTTGTAATTTTAATCATATTTAAACATGGAGTAACCTTCACGGTTACACTAAGATTTAACCACACAGTCAACATCCAATCCTAAATTATACCAAATTCGATGAAGGAAAATAAAAGAACTACATGTCCTTGATTAATAATGGGACCAGCTAAAATCATAAAAAAAATTCAAGAACCAAAAATAATCATAACACAAAAAATATTGTAGTTTTAAAAATATAATTTTCATATATAAGAAACCATTACAGATATTAAAATATCCATTCAATTTTTATACTTTTTATAAAAAACCATATTAATATATCATTTTTCATTAAATAAAATATGTAATATTTTAGAGGAATTCAAATATAAAATATTATTTATGGTTTTAGGAAAAGTCATTTTCACCCAATATATTAAAATAGAATATTAATTTTATATTTTTAAGGAAAGTAAAAACATTACATATAAAATAAACAATAAGATTACTAGTTAAATACATTTAAATAAATTAAAAATAGCCATAAAATGTTATTTTTATTTCATTTTTTCCATATAAATACATTTGGAAAATAATTTTAAAAATATGGACATAGAAGAAAATTAGTTGGAAGGGAAACATTAAAAATAGTTTTTAAAATATTTTCAATTACCTTGATTCTAACTCATCACGTACATGATTTTCCATAATAAATAATAAAATTATTAAAAATATTTAATTTCATAAGAATATTTTCATGTTTATTAATATGTTTACTATGTTATACTAAATTTATTAGTCATTTATATTCATGTGAGAATTTTTGTTGATTTTAGGATCGAATGTCCAAAATGACATTGTTATGAAGATTGTGGCCGATGTGGTAATTATTCAATCACATATGCAATAATAATCATCCAGTAATTATCATTAATGTACCATAATTATATCGTTAAAACAAATTATGAGATATTGTTTAGAAAAATTCAGTACATTACAATCATGGATATGGTAGGTTGTACGCACACATTTGTAACATATCCATTTTTTAGCGATCTTTAATGGATGAATGTATTTTTTATATTAAATTTTTATAATTATAATAATATAATTAATACCATATAATTTCATTAAATATATTTATATATATAATCCATGTGATTAGGGGATGATAAATTAATCTAATAACATTGTGGAAGTGGTAGTCCACACATTTACAAGAATGACGTTATCGATATTCAATGAATGGAAATGTAAAAAACTAAATGATATACGATATTTTTATAATTATAAATATTTAATGAATATCACACAGACACACACACACATATATATATATATATTAAATATATAATTACATAAAAATGTAATAATATGGGGGTGGAAAATGTATTACATCGGTTCATTTAGAACTAGTTCGTATTTTAAAAAGTTTATGGTTTCATTTACCATTTGATGGATTAGGTGATGGATATATTTTATAAAATAAACATAATAACATCTCAGTATATATAAGATTATATTTTTATTATATCATCATTAATAAATAATATTTTATAATGTCTGAAAATGGGACAGAAAGAAAAAACATGGTTAAGAACTATACCTCTTCTTGGGATAACTTCTTTATGTTTACACCGAAATAATTACGAGGTCTTTTTTTGATAAAAAATGACTCTATTATATTGGTAGGTTTTTAAGGAATGGATTTGGGTTTGTATCATCTAATCCAATATTGTTATTTAAGTTTCATAAAAAGAAGATATTGGGTTTCCTTTTATATGTGTGGGGAGGGGCACTCTTGAAATTTATTAATGTATACAATAAATAAAAACATTTTTCCTATAAAAATGGATCCAAACTGATAAGAAATTAATATAAGATTATATTTTATATAATTCCAATAATATAATAACAATTTTACTTGTTTAGGTAGTTTTTTCACCGTTATTTTTTTTTGTTTCAACATGTTTTAACACTTTTTGACACTTACCATGACATTAAATATTTTACACTTTAGAGACAAAGAATATTACTATAATAGATTAAAAGACCATTAAAAGGAAGTTGGGTGATATTATAAACCATATATAATTTAATTGGATGAATATAATTTTTTATGAAATTTTAACCATTTAATAAAACATTATTTATTATAAAATATTTTTAATGTTAATTTTCTAACTATTCATTTAATTTAACTTTAAAATTTTTATGAATTAGACAAAATTAAGATATATACATTTAAAACTCTCTTGTAATGGTAAATTTATATAATTTTTTTCTTGTAAAAAATAATTCACTCAAATTATATTCCGTTTAATATTATTAAAATCATTATTTTATTTTACTTTTAAATAAATAATTACTGCATCTAGTTGCATTAGCATTTGATGTAAATACTTCATTAGTAAAAATAATAAATAAATTACAATGAGGAAAATTAATTGATATTACAAATTAATACTTATAACAAAACATAGTTTTTTTATCACTATCAAAAAAATATAATAGTTATTAAAAGATAGATAATATTATTTTTTTCTTTTCTTCACATAAAGTACTATAAAGTTAAATATGCCAAAAAAGTCATATATTTATATTTTGGATAATTATATATGAAATATAAATAATAAATAAATATAAATCAATTGTTAAGGTTACATTATTTTTCTTATCAATTTACTTTTAACCTTAATCAACCCATTCTATATTTACAGGGGTAACAAATATTTATTATGATTACTATTCATAATGAAAAAAAATAAAAGGGAAATGTTTATAAAATTTATATCAACGTATTCATAATATGGTATCAATATTCTAGGTATTAAAACCCAAAAGTGATAGAATTTAAAATATTATTAAACTAGTAAAATGAGAAGAGAAATATTTTTTCCTAAAAATAGCTCTTTAGCAATAAATGATATTACATTATATCTATAACTAATAGTCATGATTATATGAATTAAAAAATAATAAAAACATTTATTAAATTTATAAATTGGATTAAATTATTTTTATTTTATAAATTTTTATTTTTACTATTTAAAATGGATAATCTTTATGCACTTGAAAACAGTTTTCAGTAAACTAGGATTTTATGTATAAATATTACCTCACACCAAAATCTTATATTTTTTGGATTCAAATTATATTAATGAGAATAATATAAATCAAATAATTCATATGTAACTTTATTAATAAATCTAGAATATAATTATTCTTTATAATTACATTATTTAATAAAAATAAATGAAAGTATTTGAAAAATCATTAATATTAACTATTCACTGAAAAATCTAACTTTTCAGATAAAACCCAAAAAATTGCCTCTTATGAAAATTTCGGCTTGGAGAATTATAAAATTATATCTTTTTTATCAATTAAAATTTCAAAAACTTCTTGAAATTAACCATTATATTTTCCAATAAAAAGTAATAAAATCCATTTTTTGAAGAAAAAAAAGTATTTTTTGAACATAAAAAGAGTTCACTAAAATTAAATAAATTATTTATAAATTATTTATCAGTAAATTTATATTTATTATGAAATTATTATTTATTTCATAAATTATTTACTCATAATCATACACACCAATGTAGAGGCTAGGTTATAACTTTTATATTTAAATAATAATACTTTATTAATTGTTTTTGCTCCATGTTGCGTGATCTAAACACTATGGAACGTAGTAATATTATTCAAAAAACGTGCTGTATTACAATCTATCCCATAACCTTAAAAAAATTAGTCATATCAAGTCAAAAATGGTATTTTTAATTAATATTTTGACATTTGAAGATACTATTCATTAAATCCCACATAGTTAAAAAGGGAAAATATAACATCCTCTCAATAAGAGAGAATGTGAATATGATGTTCATATGGAATAAAACATAACTAGTTTTTAAATATGTGAATATTGATCGGAAGTTGAAATATATACCATGATGAAAATCATAATTTCAAAATAATGATTGAAAATGGAAGAGATCGTTGATCAAAAGAAAGTGACTGATCATTAAAAAGTTAATGACCAGAAAAATAAAAACCAAAGAGGTGTAAAAATGTCCATCAATTCAATGGAAATGATGGTAATAGGATAAAATTTTCATTTCAAGATCTATATCATATATTTAAAGAATTATATATCACCTAGATTGAGAACATAAGGGAAATATACTTACTTCACATGTATAATTTCATCCTTAAATAAATTTCTACCACAATATCATCTTTTACTCTAAATTATGATTGTTCAAGATGAGTTTTTTAATTCTTAAATCACTAAAATAAACTTATTATGGGACACATGATTCCCTAAATGGATAAAATTATATTCATCTTATCATTATAAATTAACAAAACTTAGAATTTTTTACACATGGTAATATAATTCCAAAAATGAACAAACCATTATATGAAGAAATACAACATAATTCTCCAAATACCCCATGATAGAAACCACTTTTAAACTTAGGTCATTTGATAAATTACTATTCATAATTTTCCTAATTTATTTTTACTAATATTAATACATAGAGATTATGCAGATTTCATAACATTTTCTTCCAGGATAAAATTTAATAATTATCCTTAAATAACATCATTCATTTTATAAAGTCTCATACCAAAAATGTATATTCCCTAATCACATTATATACAAAATATACTAATCATTTTTATAAATAACATCGATATCCATAGGTCTATAGTAAATTCATATATGCTTCCAAAATATAATTCATACTTTATTCCTCAAATATTATCCAATAATTTTATTACCTTAATCTTATAATGTTCTTTGAAATTATAGTGATCTTATTTTGAAATTACAATAATAACCTAATCACAAAAACAATTAAAAATTCTATGGTTATCTACATGATGAAACATATGTTCCTTAAATCATATTTATCATTATCTATAAAACTATAAAATTTAAAAAAAATGATTTCATACTAAACAAGACATCACATATGCTAGTAGAAATTGTTTCACCCTTGATGCCCATTATTTTTGGGTGTAATCCACATGAATTTTCTGGATGAAATTTTTTCTCACTCGACCTGTGGGTGTTACTCTTTAAAAAACAATATTAAAATAATCTATTAACATTATAAAATATATTATGAATATCCTAAAAACAACTTTAACCCTCAATGATCATATATAACCTACAAGTTGGCAATGCAATCAAAATTATATCCACAAAATGAAATGGAAATTATTACTCAAATAACATTCTATCATGTTATTATTAAGGGTTATAGATACCTTTAACATTTATGAATCATAATAAATGTCTTATAGAGTACTTTGATCACAGAAATCATCAAAATATTTCAAATTCATTTAAACTTATTATCATCCTTAAATCTACCACCCCATCATGAATCTTGAATCCCTATATGTCAACACCTTAATCACTCGATTTTATTCATACTCCATTAAACATTATTTTCCATATCATTTCTTAATAAATGCTTTCTATAAACACTACCAAAAAATAGGCTTTTATCTGCGCTAAAAAAGGCCATTATCAGCGTTAAAAAAGTTCGGTTAATCTTAGTGAAGATAAAGGGGGTCCCATTTATCAGCGCTTAGAAAAATTATGAAAAATACCCCTTTTATCAGCGCTAATAAAGCCCTGATAAAAGTTTTAAAACATTAAAAAAATCCATAAATCAGGTAGGGGATTCAATAGTTGACCCCCCCCCCACCTTCAACAATGTCCCCCATCCCATCCCCTACGCCCCAGCCACCCCCAGCCTTTAATAGCGCCTGACCCATCCTTTAATAACGCTAGCCCTTATTCCACCCCCGTGTGCGACCTTTATCCCCTGGATTCGAACACGAGACCTGTTTCCTACCCACATAAGCCTTTACAACACCACCATATTGATTTTCACTTCATTTATTAATATATCTATATATATATAGTTATATTGACTCATATATAAATATATATATTTATATCAACATATGTATATTTATATTAATATATATATAGTTATATTATTATATAAATATATTATTAGTTATATTAGTATATATATATATATACGAATATTAATATATATATATATAGTTATATTTTTTATATTAATGTATTTTTTCTTATATTAATATATATTTAGAAGATCAATTTTAAATGCATTTATTAAATATGATTTTTTGTGTGTGTTTATAAATAAATAAATACATAAATACAATACACACACGTATATATATATTATATGAGTATCTGAAAGTTTAATTATACATATTTATATATATTTACCAATATTATATATTAATATGTATATCCAAATGTTTAGAATATATAGATAATATGTATCAATTTGTCTATACAGACGCACACACACACACAAATATACACATAAACATTATAATTGTATATAAATATTAATATATTTTTATTTTAAATAAAATGGATATTAGGTTTTTATTTTGATAAGAATTATACATTGAGAAATATATTTTATATGTAAATATGCTTAATTAATTACTAAAAAAATTAAATTTTTCCCTATGAATCTATTGGAAATATGTATATAATGTTATATATTAGATTATAAATAAAAATAAATTATCAAAAACGATAATAATACCGAAAAACCTGAAAAATAGATAAAAAATAGAGATATCCTAAAAACCCTTAAATACAGTTATTAAGTAAAATAACCCCAAAACATAGTGTAACGATGAAAACTTATGATTCAAGAGTCTGTTCCAGCATAGTGACTAGTCAAATCTAATATAATTAAAAGATATTTTATATTATAGGTGGTGGAGGCCAAACATATAGGCAGATAAAATGTTACAACTATTTGAAAAAGGGTGGACATGGAAAAAGGGGTAGAAATTTGGGCTTGAAAAACCTAACATACCGCATAGTCACTAAAACGAGCATAAAATCGGATCTTGGTGTCCCTTTAAGATTTGTGACCAATCAAACTGATGCTCATGGAATGAACTATGATATAATATGTGGAAGAGGAAAAACAGACACATAGATCCGACGATATTACTGTTTTACGAAAAAATTGATAGGGCACTGGACACATGAACAATGTTTTGGAGGCCTTCTTATGGTTTTTATGGTTTTAGGGTTTGGGTCATGATTTAGACTCTATTTGAGTAATACTGGTGCATATATTTTTTCACATCCTTTGATTTGATATGTATTTGGGCTCAAATGGACACTTTGAGTGAATGTTTTGGCCGTTTGAAGTTATAGTTTTTTTAGATTTGTATAGTTGATATATATTCCATTTATTTTATCTTCACGTGGTTTATATTTGTCATGGTCCACATTCATCTCATGATAATCTATTTGACTGGCCGTGATGCTCAAAAGGACACCAGGGGAAGATGATATGTATATTTTAGTGAGTTATGGGTTTCATAGGTTTTTAGGCCCAAAGAGGGTTACTCAATTTCAATCAATCATAACATCTACTTCGGGTGTCCATTTTTTTTCACTACAATACATCAAATTGATTCATGATAAAATATCAATGATCTGGTGAGAACTTTAACCCCTTATCACATTCTTTGAAGCCAAAAGATTCCATAATTCCTTCCAATTGTCTTTGGTTCTGCTCTGGGTGTCCATTTCTCCATAACTTCTACTCCGGGTATCTATTTTGTGTCTACCACATATCAAATCGATCTAAAATAAATTTAATAAATATATTATATATATATATATATCTATATAAATAAAATTTTATATCAATATATTATTTTTTTATGAAGTATTATTTTTTTGAAATATACACTGTATGAGCATAAGAAAAAAAATCATTGAAAAAGCCCCCCTTTATCAGTGCCACTAAAAAAATTTCTAATAAATGGGATTCCTTTATCAGTGTTTTTTTAGGACTGATAAAGGAACCCCCTTTATCAGTTCTTTTTGGTAGTACTATTATAGGGTGGCACTGCGGAAACTCATTTTTGTGGTATTGAATCCAAAATATGAATCATGTTACATTATTAACCAATTTTAAAACATAATCCATGATATAATTTATACCTTCTAAATGTTGATTTTTGTTTCTAATTCATCAATTATAATGGAATTATTAATTTCAATACATTTATCTATATGATCATCATGATTTATTTCATGAGATTTCCCCCTATAGAATCTATTTGAATAATTCCCAAAATGCCAACATTTAAAACATTCAATTGATACTATGGGATGAATTCTATTCCTCTTTATGGAAGTAACTGATTGTTACATTTTCCACTAGAAGGTTATTTATTTATTCTCTCCTTTAATGCATAAAAACATATTCCCTTCTCTATGGCCATTTTATTGTGTGGCTAATCCCACATTCTTGACACATAGAATATTAAATATTTTTACCTTTATGATATTTTCACCCGAACATCCCTAGAGAATCATTTATCTCTTATTTGATGCATTAGGAAACTCACATAGGTTCTATTTTTTAATTATAACATTTGAAAACTAGTTATGAATAACCACATGTGTTTTCACTAATGATCCCATTTTTTCTAGTTTCACATTTAGAAAACCACTAAATTTTCATTCACATTAACTTTAAATTTGCTTCTACCTAGATGCATCCATATAAAAAAACCAAAATGGCTAATGTCATTATGCCAATAAAATAATAATAAATCATCTCGTGAGGAGGATATAAAAAAGATATCCTTAACTTTGTTATATTCAACTCCTTTAATATATACAAAATTACCTTAATTTTCCCTTACATAATATCCATTATAGTTATAGCAGAATTTTATCATCTATTCATTTATAATAATTTCTTATTTTTTATCTAAAAATTTCCATTGATACCAAATTTAAATACATGACCATAAAAATTTAATAATCCTTATTTTTAGTCAATAATTAATTTTATTACATACCTAAGGATCTTTATGGTTTAGAGTTTTAAAGAATTAGTTCACATATCATTTGAAAAATCTATATTTTATAATGTGGACACATTAGATCAGTATCCTTTTCTCTAATATTATAAAACATTAAAAATTATTCATTATTTCTTTTCATTACAAATCATCATGATTTTCAAATAGACATCTTCATTCTTCCCATTATTAAACCTAGTGAAAAAATTTAAAAATGTTTGAAGAGTAAAAATGATTAGTAAGGGATATAAAAATAATTAAGGAAACATTCAGTCCATTAATACAAATTTTTAGTCAATATTTTATTAAAATAATCATTGGGTTCATAACAAGAATATTCTTATCCATGAAATCACCTTCATTTATCCATGATTCTCATAAAATAGTTTATAATAAATATTACGGGGAAAATAAAACTCATAAATGTTTCTTTTCAATCAATAAAATGTCATGAAAACATTTAAAGGAAGTTAAAATATTCACCCATAAGAAATGGAAAATATATTTCTTTAAACACATTCTTATTATATTTATTTTAGAAGTCATAAGATTTTCCTAATACCATAGAAACACAAGTAAATCATGTATGTAACATGGGGAATCATTTTCATAACATTATTACATATGTATAATCCATTATGGTTATAAATGGACTAAAATTTATTTTTACACATTGAATAACCATCATAGTTACACTTGGAGTAACCATGATGATAACACATGAAAAAACAATCAATGATTCATATGGAAGATCCCTTATAGTCAAACTAAAAACATAAATATTACTTAATACATTTGAGGGATTCAATAGTCCCAACCATCCTTGTTATATAATATAACAAAAAAAACATTATAAAAAATTACAATTAACCATAACAAAAGCATAACACCAAAAAGAATAATGTTTTCAATGTATTTTTTTCACCCATATGAATACATTTTCAGATAATGAAATATCCATTCCATTTTAAACAACATTATGAAAATAACTAGAATGTACCGAAAGATAGTTTTTTTATTAAGAAACCATGGAAGATTGTGATGTAATTTTAATATTAATTAATAGTTAAAATTGTGGGAATAATCATTTTCTCTTTATATGTTATAATAAAATATTATTTTTTACTTATGTAAATAAATTCAAAAAATTATATATAAAATAAATAATAAAATTATTTTTTAAAACCACTAAAAGAAAGAAAAACGGTTACATAAATTTTTATTTAATAATTTATTTATGTCCATATAAATATATCAATAAAATAATTTTAAATTTAGGGATATTGCTAAAAATAGTAGGAAGGGAAACATTAAAAGAGTATTTTTTAAAGAAATACCCTTACCTTGAGGCTGAATCATCATGTACATTATTTATAATTATAAAAAATAAAAATATGATAAGTATTTAATTTATTAAAAAAATTCATGTATATTATTCTTTTTTCTATAATCAATTACATAATCAATAAATTTCTCATCATATGTTTGGATAATATTAGGCTCATACGTCCAAAACGAATTTGGTAGGTTGAATATGGTTAAATAGTTCATTCTTAAATCATCATGAAAATAATAAACATGAAATAATTATAATTTTTTTATCAGTGAAGGTTTTAAAATCAACCATGATAGATGGTTATAAAATAAAAACTTAGTTAAAATCATGATGATTGTAGGTCGTATGTACACATGACTAATGTTTCCATTTTTCAATGTCCATAATAGAAATAACAAAAGTATTATTTTATATTTATAGAAGTATAAGAATAATATAATAAATACCAAATTATTTCATTAAATATGAAATTATATATATAATCAATGTGATGTGGTTATGGGAAATTATTCGCATCACTTTTTTGAGATGGTAGTCGACACTTACACATAAATGAAATTTTCATTTTTAATTTAAAGGAAAAATTAAAAAGTAAAAGATATTTTATCTTTTAGTAATGTTGAATATTTCATGAATATAATTAATATAATTTAGATCCATCATTAAAAATAGTTGTAAGAGGAGGTAATAAAAGACACAGAACATTAGTCCTCAAGGAGGTATCCCGCCATACACACAAATAATGGTTTTATTTTCCATTTGATGGTAGAAGACCTATGTAACATCCAACCCCTCAGCAATGGATTTAGTCAAGGTAAAATATCAACTAGGCCTTATTCTAAATCCCCAAGATGTCAAAGGCTTGCAATATACTCCAAGGGATTTAATACAATTGGGGGAATATATTCTCATTGAAAATAAAAACGACCACAACAAATCATAACATTAAAAACCAATAAATGATACATGATAACTATTTAATACAAATAAATTTAATACAAACTGATACCAAATCCCAACTAGAACCAAATTGCATAATAATCAAAATAAGTGTACCAAATAAGAATACTAAACCAAAAAGCTGAGAGACTCCTAAAACACAAACTCCAAAACTCCCAATATGCTCCAAGCTCCAATTCCACAATACAACCCAATGTATCATGATCAATCACTAAATAAATGAGATGCTTTTCCTTTACCTATGTCTTGATATATAATATATATAATAGAAACATCGTTTCAAAGTAGAGGTGAGTAATGAAACTCAGTAGGTTATCCCCGAAGGACTTCCTTAATCACACCACTTGGATAGAACATGTTAGTAAACTTATATAAAATTTAACATCCCAGATCCAGGTGCCACTAAACGGGTTCCTTGAACCAGAAACATTACAAAGTGGTATTAGTGGATTTTTTTTTATCTTGACTTACTGTTAGGTGCCTATAGAAAGGGATGGGATGGAATAGGTACGTGGTAATAAGCTGTGCCGAAGAGTAGCTAACCTGTGTACAGTGAAAATCCAATTTACCTCGTGTTGCAATTTTTTATTTTTCACTTTTATAGTTGATATGGTGTGCACCATTGGATGACACACTTGTGTTGTTCCGTTTATGTATTTATAATGGGTTATATTTAGTTGCAACCTGATGAGATGAGGGAATTCCATCACAAGCATCATTTAGGCACATGTTAGAATCATATGCCTTGTATAGTTTACATTCTATGTAGGTGCATTAGAAATTGAATGTTTATTTGATAGATGTCGTGCTATAAAATAAATTCTGTTGTGATAGATGCCTTGATAAAATACCTGCTATTTGATAGGGTATTGTTATGTGAGGTTTTGTAGAATGAATGCAAAACATTGGTTCTTTAGAAGTATGTGCCCTCATTGACTAGAATTTGGTGGATCATTGACCTGTTTACCTTGATAAAACATGTATAAGATGCCAAAAATTGATTCACGGGGAGTATGGGCCCTCACAGATCGGAATTTGGCACTGAGGTATTGTTTTCAGGGTTTTTCTGGGCTACGAAGTAGTTTATAAGGCTTACTATCTGGAATTACCCAGATTACATGCCGTGGAGTTTTGATTACACACCGTTTAATCTTTTGTTCGGTAATAAATGAAAAAAATAATTATGTACCCACAGTGTACCACATGTACATGCCGAGTAGTTGCTACCCATGTCATAGGACTTGTGGACAAGAACACAGGGTATGAATAGCTTTGAGGGCACTCGTCGTGTACTGATTGTACATGCCGTGTTGTGTTGACCATCTTCCATCGTGTAACTAACACCATGGGCAGAGAAATATGAACTTATACACGCAGTGTCAATGACAAACACATCGTGTAGTGGAACCTGGGAATCTGACCATGTAACTTACCAACAAAGTTCGATGTTACCTTCTCCTGAATACGTCGTGTACCTATGGGACAGGCCGTATAGTCTGGACCAATGTGAGAACATGTATACTTGGCCATGTGGCTAGGGAGACAGAGTGGTGTACATGTCGGGTGTGGGTGTAACACCCCGTGTAATGTCAGTAAAGTAGCTGGCCATGTCTCTAACAACACAGGGAGTTAGAACATAAGCTGTACATGACGTGTCTATATGGAACACGCTGTGTAGTCTAAGCGGTGTACCTGGCCGTGTAACAGACAACACAGGTCGGTGACGATTTTCTATTACACGCCGTGTAGACATTATACACGCTGTGTAGTCTCGTTCAAAATAGAGTCGTGTGGCTATGTCGTATAGAGGGACTTAGGAAAGGGAAGAAAATTCTCGTACACATCGTGTGTGTGTGTGGAAAACATGTCGAGTGGTTGGGGTGTTACATCACTAGTTCTGGTAGATAACACACCCATGTGAAAGACTTATGGGAACACGCTGTTTAGTTATTCTATATGCCATGTAGAACTATTTTGTAAAACATGAAAGCATTCTTTCTTCTGTTCCCTTCTTACACTCCTTTTTTCAGTCCATTATCATATTAATCTAAGGAGTTTGTTGACCTTGTAGAGTCATGCCACCGAGAAGACCTCGATTTTCTCACCAGGAGATTGGTAATGAGTATACTCCAGAGACAATAGGCTATGGGCTACTGATGAATCCTCTAGCAGAGCCAGATGCAGCACCAACCATTATACCAGACACAACCGTGGAGGTGTAGTTCCGTGAAGGCTTCATGCGGTTTATGCAAACCTTATAGGGAGCACCTCTGGCTACTGCATCTATTGCAGAGATGACCCATATTTTCTAGCAGAATATTTCTCCTACATTTTCAAGGGATGGCGGACCACATGTCGCGGAATCATGGTTGGTCTCTATGCGAACTATTTTCAAGCATCTGGAGACGCTTCCAGGGGGATGGCCAAGCTTGCTAGATAGATGCAGTGTGATTCCACCAAGAGGTGGTGGGATTTTACCACCCAAACAGAGCATCACAGAGACATGGAATAAGAATATTTTGAGGTGGTATTCTATGAAATTTTCATTCCCAGAGATGCTGAGAGCATATCGAGCTCAAGATTTCATGAATCTGTTGCATGGTGCTTTGTCAGTGATGGACTATTCTGCTCACTTCACTGAGCTGCAGTGTTTTGCACCTTTTCTGGTGGGTGACGAGACATTGAGGGCTAGATGCTTAGGGAGTGGTATGTATTATGAAATCCAAGTGCTGGTGAATGTTTTCAGGTTTCCTACATTGATTGATATTGTGAACCATGCACTGATTACTGAGCAGAACCTATGGGAAGCAAGTTGTGCAGGCCAGGGTGGTTCAGCACTAGTTTTTGGTACTAACTCTACCGGTAAGAGGAAGAGGTATATGGATTTATCTCTTGGAGGATGTAATAGTCAGAAGAACTCTTCAATTGGCTAGGTGAGGTGATACCAGTGCGGTAAAGTGGGGAACAAGAGACCTCTATGTCCACGTGACCCAGTGGAGTGCCAAGCTTACGGCAAGATGGTTCATCTGCAGCGCTTTTGTAGGGTGGTTTTACTAGGGGCTAGTGAGAGGGGATCTATGCAGACTCTGCGTGCAGGATCAGGGCCAACAGATTCTTACCGGTCAGGGAATTGGGATACGTCACGATGTACATGCCAACATGTTGTTCGTGGCCATGGTAGTGAGACACCAGGATCTCAGAGATAGCAGGGTGGGACAACTCAGTGTTTACATGCTGTGTCACAGGGCCACGACACTGGGCATGCACATGCAGTGCAACAGACCCTACATGAGCAGGATCCTAGACCTACCACTGTTAGAAGCAATATTCTAGTTGCATTTGTTTTTTCTTATTTACTTTTCGATACGAGTGCTACACATAGTTTTATATCTATGCCTGTTGTGGAGATCATTGGGCTCAGTTTTTCTTCTTCTTCTGATGTTATGACGCTAGACACTCCGTTGAGGACAAGAACGGTAGGTGTGCGACAGTGCAGGGAGTTTTCCCTAGATGTTGGCGTGTGTCACTTTCTGTGGGACCACCATGTCTTAGAGATTACAAGATATGACGTCATTATCAGGATGGACTGGTTGGTACCCTTTCAAGCCTTTGTAGATTGTTATCTTCGTTGGCTGAGTTTCACGTCACCAGAGGGTAGAGGGTTTCTATACAAGGTAGAATGGGATGTCCAGGTGAGGCGAGCTAGACCCAAGCATTGTGGGCGTGGTGGAGTGATATCCCAGATTGTGATTTTGTATCTAGAAGACTAGGAAAATGTCAGAAGGATTTATCTCTAGTGGTTAACCGTTTCATGGATTTCATCCCCGATGACTCTTTAGGTCTACCTCCGAAGCGAGAGGTGGATTTCTCTATTGAGATTGTTCCAGGAGTAGACCCAGTATCCATTCCTCCTTATAATATGGCTACTCCAGAGTCGCGGGAGCTCAATAGGTTGTTGGAAGAGTTGCAGGCAAAGGGTTTCATCCAACCAAGTACTTCTCCTTGGGGTGCGCCTATCCTTTTTTCTGTGAAGGCGGATGGTTCCATCAGACATATTGTGGATTATCGGAAGTTGAACCAATTCACGATTAAGAAGAGATATCCCTTACAAGGATTTATGATCTTTTTGATCAACTTCCTGGAGCACGAGAGTTCTCGAAGAATGACTTGAGATCTGGATATCATCAGTTACATGTTAGAGCATCAGACATACCGCCTACAGATTTTAGAAGCATATATGGTCTATACAATTATTGGTTATACCGTTTGGACTCATGAACGCGCCAGCTGATTTCATGTCTCTAATAAACTGTGTGTTACATCCATATATAGATTCTTTTGTGGTGGAATTCGTGGATGATATCTTGGTGTACTCTCACACTAAACATGACCATGAAAACCATCATGAGATCATTTTGAGTACACTGAGAGAGCATCGACTATATTATAATCTTTCAAAGTTCCACTTTTGGGAGGACCAGATTCACTTTGTGGGTCATATCATCATATAGTTTGGATTTTCAGTAGACCTAAAGAAGGTGACAATAATAGCATCTAGGAGGCAGCCTATGTATGTGTTTGAGATACAGAGTTTCTGGGGGCTGGATGGTTACTACAGGTGCTTTATACAGGACTTCTCCCACATATCAGCATCATTGATGGGTTTGACTAAGAAGGGTGTGAAGTTCATTTGGTCAGAATCTTGAAAGATAGCATTTCAAGAGCTGAAGGGAAGTTTGACATCAACAACATAACTGCTACTTTTTGAGCAAGGTAAGAACTTTACAGTTTACTGTGACACATCATGTATTGGGATGGGAGTAGTGTTGATGTAGGGCCATTGAGTAGTTGTGAATGGGTCTCGGTATTTGAGGCCGCATGAGAGGAATTACCTGACGCAAGATCTCGATTTTTCTGCAGTTGTTCATGTGTTACTCTGTTGGAGACATTATCTCTTGGGAGAGTATTTTGTGCTGTTTACGGACCAAAAAATCCTCAAGTATATCTTTACCCAGCGTGACATGAATTTGAGACAGCGATGGTGGGTTGAATACCTTCAGTTCTTCGACTTTGAGCGTGCCTATGAACCTGGTAAAGGTATCATAGTTGCTGATGCACCGAGTAGGAGGATTAAGTTACAGGCAGTGTAGTAGGTCAGTTTTGAGTGGAAGCTTATGTATTTGTTCTCTGAGATGCATTTGTAGGTGCACGATAGTCAGGGGAGAGCCTATATTTCTTCCTTAGTTGTTACTTCTACCCTCCTGGATAGTTTGAGGATGAGACAACTATCAGATTAAAAAGTCCTAGTTCTATGGGAGTTAGTGGAAAGTGAGGAACCTCCATGTGGTTGGACGATAGGTGATTATGAGGTACAACGTGTCCATCAGTGAGTGTGGGTCTAAGGGATATCCACAAGGTGTAGATGTGAGAGTTTCATGATTCATCTTGGGTAGTGTATCCCAGAGATACCCAGATTTACCGTGACATGAGATGTCTGTACTGGTGGCCGGGTATGAAACGAGAAGTAGCTGGTTTTGTTACGAGATGTTCCACCTGTCAGCAGGTTAAGGTGGAGCATCAGAGTCCAATTAGAGTTTTATAGCAGTTACCCATTCTGGAGTGGAAATGGGATGATGTCATGATGGATTTCGTGACCGGGTTGCTGAGGTCACCTTGAGGCAGTGGTGACGTGTTGTTTGTTGTTGACAACCCAATGAAGGTTTCCCACTTTTTCCCAATCAAGGAGACCTTCAGTGTCGACGATCTCAGAAAGTTGTATATCTGAGAGGTGGTAATTCTTCATGGATCCCCTCATTCTATCATTTCAGATAGGTATGCCCACTTTATGTCTCTTTTTTGGAAGAGTTTTCAGCGGGAATTGAGTACACGGGTGCTTCTGAGCACAGCTTACCACTCTCAGAATGATGTCCAGTTAGAGCGTACAACACAGTTGATAGAGGAAATGTTGTGTGCATGCGTCCTAGACTTTGAGGGGGTCTTGGGAGAAGAACATACCCCTGGTTGGGTTTTCCTATAATAATAGCTTTCAGAAAACAATTGAGATTACACCTTACGAGGCTTTTTATATTTCTCCTTGCCGATCACCCCTGTGCTAGTTGGAGGTAGGTGAGGTAGATTTACTCGAACCACGTCTTGTGAAGGAGAATTCAGAGTAGTTAAAGTTCACTCAGAAGTAGATGGAAACCACAGAGTCTCTTCATATATCTTATGATGACCCCCGCAGATGACCATTGGAGTTCGTGGTTGAGGATCTAGTTTTTTTTTGTGTTTCAGTGAGGTTGGGACACAGGCAGATTAAGAGACAGGGTAAACATTCACCAAGGTATGTGGGGCCATTTGAGATTCTGGAGAGGGTTGGGCCGGTTTCTATCGGTTGTAGTTACCATAGAGGTACTGGGCCATTTACGATATCTTCCATGTATCTCAGCTTCACTATTATCAGTCAGACCCCACTCACATCTTTCATGTCGATGAGGCTGAGCTTTAAGACAATGTGTCCTTGAGGAGCATCTGATTCGTGTTGTTGATAGGAGCATGAAGGTTCTCTGAGGCTGAACAGTTCATCTCGTACAGGTGCTATGGAAGCATGGCCGAGTGTAGGACGAAACCTTGGAGTGGGAGACTGATGTACATGATCAGTGGCCTGAGTTTTTCTGAGCTTTATCTTCTCCACCCTTAGAAGGGAAATTTGGGGACAAATTACTTTAAGGGGGGATGTTTTTAAGAAATGAGTTCTTATTCTTTAGGTACGAGTTTCACCTTTTCCTTTTTCCTAAAGTGTTTTTTGGAAAATATGGAAAATGGGGAAAATCATAAATTTTGTGGGTACATGCAATGTACTTTGGCTATGTGGGATGAGTAAATAGGGTGTGTAGCCCTGTTGGTGATGAAGGGTTTAAAAAATGGACTACACGCCATGTACTTGGTATTTACACGCCGTGTAATAAGTTGGAAGGTGACCAGTAAGGCGGTGTGATTAGTTGCAAGCTGAGTGATAGTACACACCGTGTATTCAGAAATACATGTCGTGTTGATAGATGAATAATGTGGCAGTGAAATGTAGCCACCAGAGGGACAGTAAATTGTAGAAAATTATGCACCGTGTACTTGAGAGTACACGCCGTGTAGTTTGTTTTTTTCATTTAAAAAATGTAGTAGCCTCCTCATTCAGAAGAGGAGACTTTGGATGTGTTTGGAGATCAAGAGAAGAGGCTGGATCTTGGCAGAGCTCCCGATCTCAAGTGGGAATCTGTTTCATCCACCATCGATCTTGTTTGAACCATGCAGGTAACACCTTCTTTCTCCTTGACCCATTGTTACCAATTATTTACCAAGGGGAAGTTATTTAAGTTTGAATGGGTAAATGTTTATCCTAGATATATTCAATTTTCAGTAGTTTTTGGAGGTTCCGTTTTCATATATTGAGGGCAGTGTTCTCATCCCTGAGGTAAAGTGATTGTTTATCCTGAGGGAAACTATTCTAATGCATGCGGGTAGTTGCTTTCGTGCCTGAGGGAATTATCTCATATGCCTAAGGGAAATATTCACTATACCTGAGGGCAATCACCTCAGGGTTTCGATTCTTATTACTTAAGGGTAAGGTGTTGAATGTTTGAAGACTATGTTTACTTTTCATATTCACTATGGTGATTTTACAATCCATACGTGCCAAGCTAAATCAGAGGCTTGGTTATGTTTTACCTTGTACTTGTTAGATAGCTTGTTGTAGTTTTGCAGTGGCACTATTTTGGAGATTTTCGGTTGAGGATGAGTCTCGAAAACTTGTAATTCAATTATATTTAATAGATAAATTATAATTAAATGGAAATTAAACTAGTAGGTGTAGTTTATTTAGATTACTTCCTAGTTTTCTGCATTTTCATTTCTGCACACTGTAGTTGCAAAAATTCACTGATAGTTGGGCACGGGCCTTTGGTGGTTTCTTACTAGGATTTGTTTCTCACGCACAATTTGGGTCATGTCCTTGGCCCAAACAGATTATATTGTTGTAGGTGTGGATAAGGGAAAGGTTACCTATATTGGTACTTGATAGTTTCAGAAGAGTATGAGAGCATGAGATCGAGCTTAGTCTTGCGATGCTACTGAGTTCCTACTATGTAATTTTATTTTTCTATATAGTCCCTTGTATTGTAGTGTATCCTGTTTTGGATGCTTTCATAGACATAGGGACATATTTCATCATTATATATGATTTTTGGTCTTTTCTTTACTTCAGTGCTCTATCTATTCAGCTTTGGTATTGTTTACTGCTTCTACATTTTGTATGTTTATGTATATTTCCACTGTGTTACACTTTGACAATGGAGGGTATAGTTTCCCCAATATCAGCCCTAGGCCCTTTATGCTAGTTGGAAGCCTCTGGAATTTGGGGAAATGATCTTGAGCTCATGTGACAAACTAGGTTCGGGGCACCCATTGAGTGGAACCCAGATTTTAGACGTTACAAAGACCATAGGATACCGACTAGCATCAAGGGCCTAGTTCTGATAGTGGGGAAACTATGCCCTCATTTGTCAAAGTGTAATGCAGTGAAATAGACATAAACATACAAAATTCAGAAGCAGTAAACAATTCCAATGCTAAATAGACAGATCACTAATGTAATGAAAAGACCAATAGTCATATATAATGATGAAATATGTTCCAAGGTCTAAGAAATTAGTCAAAACAGGATACACTACAATACAAGGGATAATAAGAAAAATAAAATAGCACAGTAGGAACTCATCAGCATCGAAAGCCTAAGCTCGGTCCCATGATCTCATACTCCTCTACAACAATCATGTACCTTTATAGGGACCCTCTCCCTTAACCAAACCTGCATCAATATAATCTTTTTAGGCCCAAGACATGACCCGAACAGGGTGTGAGCAACAAATCCCAATAGGCAACCACTAAAGGCCCATCCCCAATTGTCAATGAATTTTTCCAACAGGAGTGTACAGTAATGAAAATGCATTAAACTAGGAAGTACACAAAAGAATCTACTCATACGAGTTTTATTTCCATTTAATTATTATTAAACAAGTCAATATAATTTAATTTCAATTTCTCAAGACTCATCCTCAGCCGATAATCTCCTAAACAGTGCAACAACAAAACTACAACAAGCTATCTAACAACTACAAAGTAAAAAATCACCAAGCTTATTCATTATCTTGGCAGGTGTAAAATGTAAAATCACCATAGTGAATACACAATGCAAACATGGTCCTCATACATTCAAAACCTTACCCTTAGGAAAACATAATTGAAAACCTCAGGTGATTATCCTTAGAAATAACAAATATTTCCCTCAGGTGTACGAGATAATTCCCTCAGGCACATAAGAAACAACCCATAGGCATCAGAAACGTTTCCCTCAGGCTAAACACACACTTGTCCTCAGGCATGAGAAATATACTAGGGGATAAAAAAACAACCGGGCTGATCCCAACCCATAAGCTAGAAATTACATATAGTTTCTCTCAATAAAACCCAAAGCATGCTAACTCCCAGCGTACCCTCGAGTATCCTGAAAAAATGGATAAACATGTGAACGCACCCACGGGGTGGCCTTGGATCCAAGCAATGATCCCAAATAGAAGTTGTACATATTCATTTAAATTGCCTATTAAATTATAGGTTTTTAATTAATCAAGGCCTCAGCCATACGACACCCCAATCATGGGCGTGTAGCATAATGGTACAGAAAAACAACATGACAGTTGGAATTCAACATCAGACCACCTACCCTGATCTCCTATGATCAATATACGCGAACGATGCCTCCCAAAAAAACTGAGAATGGAATAGATCTAGATAAACGTTTACCTATTCAAATGTAAATAACTTCCTCTCGGGAAATAATTGGTAAGAACGACTCAAGGAGAAGGAAGGTCTTATCCACACAGTTCAAACAAGATCGACAGTGCAGGAAACGGATTCCCGCCATGCGATCAGGAGCTCCTCTATTCTCTGGCATCTTTTCTCAAGCTCCAAATGTGGCCAAAGCCTCCTCTTCCGAATGAGGAGGCTACTGCTCGTTTAATGAGAAACAAACTACATGGTGTGTAATCTCAAGTACATGGTGTTTACTTTCCATCATTTTATGGTTCCTCTGAAGGTTACTTTTCACCGTCACACTGTTCATCTGTTGACATGAGTACACATCGTGTATTTCTGAATACACGGCGTGTATTGTCACTTAGTTGGTGGGTACTCCCACCACATTACTGTTCACCTGCTGACTTATTACACAACGTGTAAATATCAAGTACACGGCGTGTAGTCAGTTTTTCACAAACTTCATCGCCAATAGGTGTTCATGCCTTGTGTACTCACCCCACATGACCAAAGTACACATTGTGTGGAAAAGTACACAGTATGTACGAACAACATTTGGGATTTTTCCCCTTATTCAATCTTTTCTCAAAAACACTTAAGGAAAATTGAAAAGAAGAAACTTGTATCATAAGAATAAGAACCGGGTTCTTACATAAAACAATTTATATAAAACACTTTAAAATAATTTATAACAAACCCAAACCATTTTATAAACTAATACATATTTTCAAGGAAGGAAACCAAATAATTATTTGAAATCATTCCACAATTTCCATTTTAGTATAACCTATTTCATCACACATATCCTCAGATCCACACATACATGTCCATGTGACAGTTCCATACACATTATTAGTTTCTCATCGATCTACCAAATTGCCTCAAGGTAACCATATACTAGTGCCCCAATGGATCATTCCCCAACCACATGGTCATGTCAATGAAAATGAACACACACCAACCAATTATACTGAAACTATGCCAAAAAATGGGGCCAAAACATTTTAATCAATCACTATTTTAATTGAAAATCTTTTTCCACAAATAAAAAAATAATTTTTAATATCATCATTTTAAAATCATTCAACAAATCACTTTGCAAAAAATTTATACAATTTCACTAACTTCAAAACTAACACTAAAGAGTGTTTATACCATAATTTTCACATCAATTTCATAATCAATTTCAAGAAATTAAAACATTTTAAACTATATTTCATGTTCTAATAATAGGAGTCAAGAGTGAAGCCACATATGTTAGAAAATATGGAAAAATAAAGAACAACATGAATTCTTGAACAAAACTAGGTTGAATCTCCAAAATCGTCCATATATCTCATTATATCATATAAAAACAACCATATATCACCATTATTGTCATTAAATATCATAAATATATCTACAATGGACTAGATCTATGAATCAAAGTAAAGGAATGAGAAAATATCTAAGGATCCTCACTAATAATGGAGATATAACATGAAATGTAGCCACCAAAACACCATGATTTTACAATGGATTTCTCTTGGATTGAAGGGAAGTGTCACAAAAAACTTTCAGAGGAGAGATAGTCAAGTTAGGGTCAAAATATAGGGAAAATTTGTTTAGAGGTAAAACATTGTGAGATCTACTAATTAGGATCTTAAAATCAACAATGCATAGTTGGATCACACTATTATGAAAACCATGTGAAAACATGTTCCACCCACTACCTCTAAATACCCTTTACATGATTGGGTATTATGGTTAGTTAAAGAATGCATCGCCTATGTATTTTCCACTGTCCCACATTGCACAGTTTTTATTGGGTGGCCTCAAGGTTTGGAATAACCGTACATCTCACTGTGCGCTAACCCAGAGCCCATTTTATTCCTTTTAATTGTTTCTATAACATGTTGGACAGTTTCTAATAACCATTCTCAAATTGTGCTCCTCTAAAAAATACCAAAAAATTCAATAGTCCATCAAACCCTCCCAAACATTACCCAAATACGTTACATAAATAATATATATAAAGAAATGGTTAATAAATTGAAACTAGGGGTGCTAAATTCTCCCTAACATTGATATTTACATCCATAGAATTTAGAAAACCAACATTTTCCTATAATATTTTTTTCCATTTCTCGACCATTTAATTATCATGTTACCATGTTTCATCTTGAATCTAGCTATGATTCCACAAATCCTACACTATAAAGATGTTTTTTACATATAAGGATTTCAATTTATTATCCAAAACCCATACAAGGATATGAACCAACAATGAATCTAGATTTATGTAAATGTGATCCCATCAGATAACATGTTTTGTATCTAGATGATATATTTTCAACTAAGATTCATGAAACTAGAAACCTCATACCTTAGTGATATGTTATAGAAACCATGACCCACATCATTTGTGTTCAGAAGCTACTAGAGGATAACACATCCCTTGATCTAGTGGTCTCCAATCAACATCATGGCTTCGTTATCATTGTAGCATCTATCATACTAGAAGAAATCAAGACTCAACCCCAATTATTCAAATATAATAATATTCCAAGTATAAACAACCAGATACCCAAGATTCCCTTGGTTTTTGATTTCAGTTCCCTTGTCACATAGGCCGCCTATTTCACATACACATGCTTTACAATGTGAACTGAAATGAAAACAAATTCCAATAAGAACCCCCTCTTTCAAATCTATGTGCTAACAAAAACCATTTGGAAGCATCATTCACACCACATATAAAATCCGTAGAAGACATTTATAAAGTATTGAAAGCATAACAATATCATAAAATAATGATAAATAATGGAATCAGCAACCTCAATCATGGAAACCTCTAGAATCTAGTGGAAATCCACAACCAAACCACAAGGGGACCCTATAAATGCTTGAGCATACCATAAACATTATGATTTAACCTAGTAAATCAAGATTTACGAATCATTGGGTCAAACCATCTGTTAGAGAATGAAGAACCAATGAAAGAGGAAGGAGGAACCAAGAATAAAGATGAAATCAATAATGAAGGAGCTTTCATGGAGTTTCATGAATATTACACACACAAAACAACATTTATTGAGAGGTACAAAGGATCCAAAATTATAGAGTAATGCATCAAGGGATCCAAATATTGAATGGGACGAGTTTGGGAGGATTTGGAGTTAAATATGGGGTATACTAGTTTAGTAAATTGGTCTTTTATAATGACCTAGAAAAGATGCATAGTTTGGATATACAGTATTCCAAACCATACAGAAACCATGTAGCCACCTCCGTCTAAGAGGAAATCGGATGCATGATTTTCTCAAGGAGAGAGCACTCCCATGCGGTCAACCAAGGACCCAAAAAATACCCACTTTCCTAGGAGTAAAGTTAACTGCATTCCCAAGCGGCAGGCCGTGCAACCTGGATAGTGCCCATATCTTGGGCACACGATCTCTACTAGGATAAAACATAGTTTCTACTGACCATGAACCAACCATTTACCAACTATTTTTGGATATGAAAAATCCATTTTTAGTAAAAAAACACATGTTAAATCTGTAACAACCCAGGTAAATAAAGAATATGACATTTTTATATTTATCCCTATTTGTGAATAAAATGTTATTATTAATTTAAAGGGAAAGATATTCTTGATGTCTTACCCAGTACTCAATAATGACTTCCTTTGAAATCTCACGTTGCACTATAACAATAAAATAATATTATTTTAAATGGTAGTTAACGCCTAGCCGTTGTAATGGAGGGAATGAACAGAACTAACTAAAAAATGATTATATATTTTTTTCAAATATTTTTACTTTTTACAATAAATTTTAGAGGATTAAAAATGTTAATGAATCCAATTTTAAGCGTAAACATTCTAATATTCTTTAAAAGATCGATTAACCGCCTTTTGATGGTAGACCTCTTTTAAATCCACTTTTTGACAATTTTTTGTGTTATATTTGAAAAAATAAAATTCTTCTTTAGAATCGGGACATCAAAATTCACTTTGGGTAAATTTTTGGTATTTTTCCGAAAAAGTTCATTTTTTAATGAATAGTGAAAAATGTTGTATTTTAATTCAAAACCTCTTTTTAATCTAATTTATTTATATGATTAGATTATCTTTTTAATTGTTTTTAAATTAAATTAGAATATATTTTTACCATTTAATCCAATACTGGTCATTGGAATTAATTTCACTTTGAAATTGGACTTAAACTAGTGTCAATCTTTTAATAGATATTGTTTCTTAAAAGCACGCTATTTGTTTTGACAGCGTGAATTACTTATTAAATTAATTAATGCAACTTATATGTTTTTAATTTTGTAAAATATAGATCATTTTTGAGTTTGGAATATGAAATATAGCTTAAGGTGAATTTTTGGTATTTTTCTGAAAAACTTCAATTTTTGATGAATAGTGAAACCACTAAGTGGTAGTTAAAGAAACTGATTTTTCGTTTAAATGAAACTTTGCCACCTCTGTGTTTTGAATTTCAAAAATCCGACATACATGGTTGTCATTAGGAAGTAAAATTTTGTTCAATGGGTTTAAAATAATTTTTTTGGTGAATAGTAACTTTTATGTTCTTAATCACGATTAAAGGTAATTAGTGTAATTTAAGGTAAAAATAATGTTTTAATAACATTAAATGAACTTGAAACATGTTCTACCCTTATTGGATGTGTCATGGCCGACCAAGACAATCTATGGGTCAACATGGGGACCCCATGGAGCAACTTTTGTTTGAAAATGACATTAAAACCTTTTTATTTAAAGATAAAATTAAAAGGTCCCAAACATGTGAAAGTTAAAAAGATTTCCTACATCATGATATTTTTTTTATAATTTTTAGACATTAAATAAATTATTTAATTTATGACACCGTGATGATGCAGTGATTACCTCATAAATGAACGATTTAAATAAAATGAAAAGATAATGTAAATTCTAAGACCTACACTTGTCAAAAACATATTGGATGTGTGGATTTCGAACTATTATCACCTTATCCTCGAAATATATAATTTTGGGACCTTTAAAATCCGAAAATAATTTTATAATAAAATAATATTTTATAACTTTCCAAGAGTACCCCTCCTCTCCTCTTATAAAAGGCTCCCACCTCTACCACCTTACCCACACCTCTCAATAATTTGGCTCGGCCAACCCCTACCCATTTCATCTCTACACATCCCTATATTACTCTTAGAATCCTCACTTTGGGAAGAAGTCTTCCCAAGGAAGCCTTTGATCTCAAATCAAAGAGAGTTACCCGATTTTAAGGTAATGTCTTCACTTGTGTTCTTTTGTTTTATTTTGCTTCTCCGACCCCATAAAATCTTTTTATTCATTTCTTTTGTAACAATTCTAGTATATTAAATATACAAGGATGTTCTTATAAGAAGAATTAGAGCTACACATACACACACCTACATGTAATGGTTAAAGAACATACTGTTTCTGTGGATGGCGAATTTATGCCTCACGAAACGATGATTGTTCAACACTCATATAACACCTTCAAAGGTGGCCATTAAGATGTCACTATATTTATATATGATATATAATATGTTTATGTTTTACTTAAGCTTCTGTATTTTTTTTGTGGAATACCTTTATGGTTTCCATTGTGGGTAAACACGATAATTTCATTTTAGGAAGTGCGGACTACCGCCCCCTCAAAGTGATTTGATTCGTAAATTCCATATGTGGGATGTATAAAGGATGGATTTAAAGTTATTATATATGATATATGTTACATATAAATGATGAATATAATTATGGAATTAAAATATACATACCTCTCATTTAGTTTTAATTCCATTAATATGACATAGAAATTAAAGTAGCGTTCATGCGTATGTACGGCTTACCGTCTCCATGATCGGTGCATTTCATTTCTTACCTCTAAATGAATATGTAATATTATAAATACATGTATATTATGGATATATATGATATATATTATATCCAAATAATGAATATCATTCTGTATATAATGAACCTTTGACCACACAAACAACATGTAATTGTAAGAAGCCCACTTTCGACTTAAGAACCAAATATCGACAAAACAAACAGTATTAACTTAAATGATTACATAATGTTTATAACAGGGAAATACGTGATATAAAAGGAATAATGAAATTTAAAAAGGTTCTTAAGAAAGTAGAAATTAACTCAACTTTATTATTCAGGACGTTAAAGAACGATCGATTCATGTTGGACACGAGGTAAGGGATCTTACCCCACCCTTTTTTTAAGTACTCTCCTTTATGTCATTTCTTTTAAGCACCGATTTGTTTTTTTGGGGGGTGTTATTTTATATTACTCTTGCTGTAAAATTTATTTAAATAAGATGAGAGACCCTATTTGATATCATCAATCCATTTTCGATGTTTTAAGTGGCACCGTAAGGCTGCCGAGTTTTCGTAAGGTATTTTTCATCTCACTTTTATTCCCGTGAGATTTATGCTACATTTGCCACCATTTCATTTGAGTGGTGTATGTAATGCCCATTATTATACTCCTTTTGTAATATAATTCCATTTATGGTATTTACATATTCATTTTATGACACTTCTTCAATGGGGTGTACGTTTCGAAAGTTACCCAAGTCGGTAAGGGAACCTTTCACCCACCTCTTTTTAAAAAACATCTTTTGTTATGTCTTTTAACTCCCATGATATTATGTACGGATATGTTCTTATATATCCTTATTGATGTAAATTTTATTTACAAGTGATGAGATACCCTTTCTATCTCTCATCAACTCATTTTCTGAATTTTGATGTGACGTTGTTAAGCTGTCGAATTTTACCAAGGGTACTTTTTAACCAAATTTCGATTTCTTTGGGTTCAACATGTAGTTATTGAATATGTCATCCTTTGAATATGTTTGAATGACCTTTTATTTTTTTACACTTAATATCCACTTATATTGGGTGTATTTATATTTTTCACACATAGTTTTGAGATTTATTTATCCTTAATTTAAGGATACCTTCTTTATAAGGGATTTCATCACATTTTACATTTCTATTGAGACTTCAATGTTGTTATGCAACATTTCACTCTTATATAGTGTATATACTGTCCTTTGGAATATTATATCATGAATCAATTTATTCTCATGATATTATAAAGTTCTGATTAAATTTTATTCCTCAATTATTGTATTCAAGTGTCTCTAATTTTGGTAAAAACCCTTTAACCAAAATATCGCTTTAAATGTTTTAATGATTTGTTGTTATTAATATAAATGTTTTCAAAATGGTTTTAAGGATTTATTTATATGGATATTAATGGTTTAAAATGTTAAAAGCTTCAAGGTGGTATGGGACACTTTGATTCAAAAATTTCTTTATTAAATGTTTTAAATGGTTTTTTTGAATGGATTCATTATTTCAATATCCTAAAATGTTATATTCTGATTGAAATGTGGAAATGTTATGTTTCCTTTATGAATGTTTTATGTGATACGTTTATGTTATGGTTCTTGGTAATTGTTATGAAAACGGGTGGTTCCATGATAAACTAAGGGCGGGTGAGCCCAATATAGCTCTCCAATGCATTGGGTAATGTGAAGGGGTTAAATGTTAAGATTTCTCTGAAGAGATTTAGGGAATATACTGTGATGGGTATTCCAAATGTAACCAAGAGGGTTACTCCCTACATAAGAATGTTATGAATCCCTCAAGTTACCTTTATGCCTTATGATTTATATTTTTTATTCATGATTTGATGAGGTATGTTAAAGTGATGTTGTTTTATGAGTAAAGTATGATTTCATTGATTCTTATGTATACATATACTCATGTTTCCTTTCTATATTTTTATATCCCTCACTGATATTTTTATGCTCATCCCAAGTTTTTGAAATGTTTTTCACAGGTCAAGGGAAAGATGCATGATATGATGATAGTGTCAAGGATGTGTCAAGAAAGAAACCATGTTTTATTTTAAATATGATTCCTTTGATGGGGAAAACCCAATACTATCTTTTATGTAACCACTTTGTTTAAATGTGTAATGTAATTCATGATTTATGATCTATTTCTATAAAACTATAAACCTGAAAAGATATTCAATGTGAATTATTCATTTAATTCAATATTAAGTAAGGTTTAAGGCCGGGGCCTTATAGTTGGTATCAGAGGTCGGTTCAGATAACTTTAGAGGTTAGGGTATTCTCTAAGCATAAGTGACATTACCATAATGGTTAGGATTTCAGAAAGAGTCCTAGTTTTAGATAAAGTTAATGAGTAATTATATCTTAGTGTTTACCTTCCTCATTAGTACATGATGGTATTATTGATATACTCACACTGACATTTCTATTTTTAGTGAATGGATGGATCTAGTAGGCACCAAAGAGACAATAGGTTTGAAGGAAACTGTGGTGGTTCTCTGATTAAGATACTAGATAAAATGGGGGATTCAATGAGGAAACTCGTGGCTGTTCTAAACCAACTATCAAGGAGTCATGATCAACCACTTGAACCCTGGTATGTTCTGTAATGCATCATGTATGAGATAACCAATCGATGTGGAAGTTCAGGTAATAATTATAATGGTAACCATTAGAGTTTATATGATCCTTACTTTTGAGGTAATTATGAGTTATTATATGTTATGATGGAAAATGAAAGGCATGAGATAAAATTGAAGTTAAAATATGTTATGATTATTTTTGAAGATTTTATCTCGTTTTGGGGAATGTTTTAAGAATTATATAGTTTTGGAAAAAGGAAAACACGCAGACCATGTGACAACCCGTCGCGTCGGAAAAAGCTGCGGGAATCGAACCCACAACTAAAGTGCGACTGGTATTTATCGCCTACCACTGGACTACGTGAAGTCCCTGGTTAGTTTGAATAATTCTTTTTAGTTAGATGATTTTAGGATTCAAGAGTATGTTTATTTTAGGTTATCTATGGAAATGATTAACCTATCATTCGAGGATATGTGATTAGGTTAATTACATTTCAATAAGAGAATTTAAGAGAAACTGATGTCATTTGGAGATAAAAGTTAATTTGTACCTTGGAAGACTATGAGACTAAATCCTTCAAATATTTGGGTTTCAATCTTATTTTGGTTTACCTTGAAGAATTTTATGGACAAATTGTTTATCGAATGGTCTTCGTTGAACTTTTGGTTTTCTTGGACAAATTTTGGAGATTCAGAATAGATTTTCTTTTTATAAAGGGTTATCCTTTTCTGGATTATCTGATCTTGTACTAAATTTTTTGGTTTTGGTTTTGGTTAAAGTCTAAAGACATGAGAATTAAATAGTTCTCTTTTTTGGATTAGATGATTCTATAAAAGTTGATTATAGTACTCTTAATGTGAACAAGTCTTCCTATATACTCCTCCTTTGGAGAAAATATGAGTTTGTGTAATAAATCTAATAAAAGATGAAATTCAACATGATAAGTAATTATGTTTCCTTATGAATAAATTCCTCAATAAAAAGTAACTTAAAAAATATTTGTCTATTAACTTTTCCTACCGGGGAATCGAATACCGTTTAACCCATCACAAGTTTGTGATTTTCTTGTGGTTAACTTTCTCCTAAACATGTTTTCTATCGCTCTCCATAAGAACATGACCCTATGTTTTCTCCTCCATGTCCATGTTTTCCTACATGGAATCCTAGTATGGGTTGACTCGGGTGACCAATGTACTTCTCTTTCTTTATTTTAAAGTGATTGTTTTATCGACTCTTGTTCCGATGTGGGACTTTCTAGGATATTTCCGAGCCCAATTTTAAAATTGCGAGGACGCAATTCCCAAAAGGGGGGAAGGATGTAATACCTCAGGTAAATAAATAATATAACATTTTTATATTTATCCCTATTTTTGAATAAAATGTTAATATTAATTTAAAGTGAAGGCTATTCTTGATGGCTTACCCAGTACGTAACAATGAGTTCCTTTGAAATATTACGTTGCACTATAACAATAAAATAATATTATTTTAAATGTTAGTTAACGCCTAGCCGTTGTAATGGAGGGAATGAACAGAACTAACTAAAAAATTATTATATATTTTTGTCAAATATTTTTTACTTTTTACAATAAATGTTAGAGGATTAAAAATGCTAATGAATCCAATTTTAAGTGTAAACATTCTAATATTCTTTAAAAGACCGATTAACCGCCTTTTGATGGAGAACCACTTTTAAATCCACTTTTTGACAATTTTATGTGATATATTTGAAAAAATAAAATTCTTCTTTAGAATCGGGACATCAAAATTCACTTTGTGTAAATTTTTGGTATTTTTCTGATAAAGTACATTTTTTAATGAATAGTGAAAAATGTTGTATTTTAATTCAAAACCTCTTTTTAATATAATTTATTTATATGATTAGATTATCTTTTGAATTATTTTTAAAGTAAAATTAGAATATATTTTTCCCATTTAATCCAATAGTTGTCATTGGAATTAATTTCACATTGAAATTGGACTTAAACTAGTGTCAATCTTTTAATATATATTGTTTCTTAAAAACACGCTATTTGTTTTGACTACCTGAATTAATTATTAAATTAATTAATGCAACTTATATGTTTGTAATTTTGTAAAATAGACATCATTTTTGAGTTTGGAATATCAAATATATCTTAGGGTGAATTTTTGGTATTTTTCTGAAAACCCTCAATTTTTGATAAATAGAGAAACCACTAAGTGGTAGTTAAAGAAACTAATTTTCATTTAAATGAAACTTTTCCACCGCTGTGTTTTGAATTTTAAAAATCCGATATACATGGTTTTCATTAGGAAGTAAAATGTGGTTCAATGGGATTAAAATAATTTTTTTGGTGAATAGTAACTTTTATGTTCTTAATCACAATTAGAGGTAATTAGTGTAATTTAAGGTAAAAATAATGTTTTAATAACATGAAATGAACTTGACACATGTCCTACCCTTATTGGATGTGTCATGGACAACCAAGACAATCCATGGGTCAACTTGGGGACCCCATGGAGCCACTTTTGTTGGAAAATGATATTAATACCTTTTTATTTAAAGTTAAAATTAAAAGTTCACAAACATGTGAACAATAAAAAGATTTCCTACATCATGATATTTTTTTTATAATTTTTAGACATTAAATAAATTAATTTATTTATGACACCGTGATGATGCAGTGATTACCTCATAAATGAACGATTTAAATAAAATGAAAAGATAATGTAAATTCTAAGACCTACACTTGTCAAAAACCTGTTGGATGTGTGGATTTTGAACTATTATCACCTTATCCTAGAAATATATAATTGTGGGACCTTTAAAATCCGAAAATCATTTTATAATAAAGTAATATTTTATAACTTTCCAAGATTGTCCCTCCTCTCCTCTTATAACAGGCCCCCACCTCTACCACCTTACCCACACCCCTCAAGACTTTGGATCGGCCAACCCCTGCCCATTTCATCTCTCCACATCCCTCTCAAACTCCTAGAAGCCTCACATTGGGTATAAGTCTTCCCAAGGAATCCTTTGAGCTCAAATCAAAGAGAGTTACCTGATTTTAAGGTAATGTCTTCACTTGTGTTCTTTTATTTTATTTTGCATATCCAACCCCCTAAACTCTTTTTATTCATCTCTTTTGTAACAACTCCAGTATCTTTAATATACTAGGATGTTTTTATAAGAATCATTCGAGATACACTTACACACACCTACATCTAATGGATAAAGAACATACTGTTTCTGTGGATGGTGAATTTCTGCCTCACGAAACGATGATTGGTCAACACTCATATAGCACCTTCAAAGGTGGTCATTAAGATGTCACTATATTTATATATGATATATAATATGTTTATGTTTTACTTAAGCTTCTGTATTTTTCTTTTTTAGAATACCTTTATGGTTTACATTGTGGGTAAACACGATAATTTCATTTTAGTAAGTGCGGACTACCGCCCCCTCAAAGTGATTTGATTCGTTAATTCCATATTTGGGATGTATAAAGGATGGATTTAAAGTTATTATATATGATGTATGTGACATATAAATGATGAATATAATTCTGGAATTAAAATATACATACCTCTCATTTAGTTTTAATTCCATTAATATGACATAGAAATGAAAGTAGCGTTCATGCGTACGTACGACTTACCGTCTCCATGAACGGTGCATTTCATTTATTAACTCTAAATGATTATGTAATATTATAAATACATGTAAATTCTGGATATATATGATATATATGATATCCAAATCATGAATATCATTCTGGATATAATGAACCTTTTACCACACGAACAACATGTAATTGTAAGAAGTTCACTTTCGACTTAAGAACCAAATATCGACAAAACAGACATTATTAACTTAAATGATTACATAATGTTTATAACATGACAATAAGTGATATAAAAGGAATAATGAACTTGAAAAAGGTTCTTAATAAATTATAAATTAACTCAATTTTATTATTCAGGATGTTAAAGAACGATCGAGTCATGTCGGATACGAGGTAAGAGATCTTACCCCTCCCTTTATTTTTAAGTACACTCCTTTATGTCACTTCTTTTAAGCACCTATTTGTTTTGTTGGGGGGTGTTATTTTATATTCATCTTGATGAAAATTTTATTTTAATAATATGAGAGACCCTATTTGATATTCTCAATCCATTTTTGAAGTTTTAAGTGGCGTCGTTAGGCTGCTGAGTTTTCATAAGGGATTTTTCATCTCACTTTTATTCCCATGAGATTAATTCTACATTTGCCACCATTTCCTTTGAGTGGTGTATGTACTGCCCATTATTATACTACTTTTTTAATATAATTCCATTTATGGTATTTACATATTCATTGTATAACACTTCTCTAATGGGGTGTACGTTTCAAAAGTTACCCAAGTCGGTAAGGGAACCTTTCACCCACCTCTTTTAAAAAAACTTATTTTGTTATGTCTTTTAATTCTCATACTATTATGTTGGTATATGTTCTTCTATATCCTTATTGATGTAAATTTTATGTCCAAGTGATGAGATACCCTTTTTATCTCTCATTAACTCATTTTCTGAATTTTGATGTGACGCCGTTAGGCTGTCAAATTTTACCAAGGGAACTTTTTAACCCAATTTCGATTTCTTCGGGTTCAACATGTAGTTATTGAATATGTCATCCTTTGAATATGAGTGAATGACCTTTTATTGTTTTAGACATAATATCCACTTATATTGGGTGTATTTATATTTTTCACACATAATTTTGAGATTGATTTATCCTTAATTTAAGGATACATTCTTTATAAGGGATTTCATCACATTTTACATTTCTATTGAGACTTCATTGTCGTTATGCACCAATTCACTCTTATATTGTGTATATAATGTCCTTTGAAATATTATATCATGAATCCATTTATTCTCAGGATATTATAATGTTATGATTAAATTTTATTCCTCAATTATTGTATTCAAGTGTCTCTAATTTTGTTAAAAACCCTTTAACCAAAATATCGCTTTAAATGTTTTAATGATTTCTTATTATTAATATCCATGCTTTAAAAATGGTTTTAAGGATTTATTTATATGGATATTAATGGTTTAGAATGTTAAAATCATCAAGGTGGTATGGGACACTTTGATTCAAAAATCTCATTATTAAATGTTTTAAATGGTTTTGAAAATGGGTTTTTATGAATGGATTCATTATTTCAATATCCTAAAATGTTATATTATGATTAAAATATGGAAATGTTATTTTTCCTTTATGCATGTTTTATGGGATACGTTTTTTTTATGGTTCGTGGTCATTGTTATGAAAACGGGTGGTCTCGTGATAAACTAAGGGCGGGTGAACCCGATATAGCTCTCCAATGCATTGGGTAACATGAAGGGGTCAAACGTTAAGGTTTCTCTGAAGAGATTTAGGGAATATACTGTGATGGGTATTCCAAACATAACCAATAGGGTTACTCCCTATGTAAGAATGTTATGAATTTCTCAAGTTACCTTTCTGCCTTATGATTTCTATCTTTTATTCATGATTTTATAAGGTATGTTAAAGTGCTTATGTTTTATGAGTAAAGTATGATTTTATTGATTCTTATGTATACATGTACTAATGTTTCCTTTCCATATTTTTATATCCCTTACCGAGATTTTTGTGCTCATCCCATGTTTTTGAAATGTTTTTCACAGGTCAAGGGAAAGGTTCATGATATGATGATAGTGTCAAGGATGTGTCAAGAAAGAAACCATGTTTTATTTTAAATATGTTTCTGTTGATGGGGAAAACCAACACTATATTTTTTGTAACCACTTTGTTTAAATGTGGAATGTAATTCATGATTTATGATCTAATTCTCTAAAACTCTAAAACTGAAAATATCCTCAATGTGAATTATTCATTTAATTTAATATAAAGTAAGGTTTAAGGTCGGGGCCTTATAAAATCCTAGTAACCATGATATGAAGAAGATAAATGAGAAAATACCTCAAAAATAATCTATGTATATGACAATTATCCCCACCATGGAAATATAAAACCCTCATAAATTCATTGTGAAGTTCGATCAGAGAAAAAAATGGACAATGCTCCTCATCCTATGAACTTCACTCTCATGTATCATGATCATCATTACCATGATTCTATAGAACCCGAACTAGCAGAATGTACATCCGATGAAGAACATTCTCTAGGGAATCTATAATTCATACCAGTCACACAATAATAGAAAAGTTGGATTTTGGCTCTTTCTCTTACAAATTCATCACTTGAGATGAGTTTGAATTATTGTTATTTAGATGTGAGACATGGAACATGTCATAAATTTAGGTCAAATAAGATAGAAAATATGACAATTATGCTACCTCAACAACTCCTTCAGTAATAAAAAATTTTCAGACAAACCGTGATGTCATCTTTTCCTAATTTACAAGATGATGGTTACCCATGCAAGGGTCCACTTTTAAAACCACCCGATCACCCATTGAGAATTACAAAGGTCAACACTATTAATTGGAATTGAAATTATGGAATCTAGGTGATTCACGAAAGCATTTCATGATCAAACGAACCTTATCTAATGTTTTCTAAACATGTTTCGGTCCTAACAATGAGGTATCTTCCACCCATTTATAACACAAATGGGAACAACATGGACAAACATAAATAAATTCTAAGGGAGACATCCTTATCTAGGATAGGTAATTCTTATTATTTAAAAAATCTACCAACACCTAATCACATTCCCATTATCCTCAAAAATACATCAACCATGCCCAAAGCATGTATTCCATGCTCTGATTCACTCAATCCGCCTAACCATCTATATAAGGAGATTATACTATGAACAACTGGATTTGTGACCCCATAGCCTTCTTAAGTCCTTCCTAGAACCAAGAAGTAAAATGAGGGTCTATATCTGAAATGATGGACGATGGCGCACCATAATGCCTCACTATCTTTTAAACAATACAATAGACCCAACTCATCCACATTGGATGAGTCCTTAATCCTAATGAAATGTGTTATCTTGGTCATATTTTTAGTCACTACCCATATTGGATTCTTTTACTAAATCGTTTGAAGTAATCTATTAATGATGTCGATGGAAAACGTGTCCAACATCTAAGTATGAATGGGTAGTGGCTGAAGAAAACAAGAGTGCCTCTGGTTCTCTCCTTTGACATGCTAATAGGTATGAAAACCGGATACAATGTCATACATATACTGCCTCATACTCGACCACCAAAACTGGTGACACACATCATAGAAAATCAGTGTCGTCCTGGGATGAATGGCCCACTATTATTAGTTGCTATCCAGCCTCACCACCTTCTATAATGAAAATGGAACTACAAAATGAACACTAAAACAATGATCTTCTTCGTGAGACAACGACCACTCACTAGAAACCTACCCAACATTTAATAACAACATAGACTATTAACATATCTCATCACAAGACCTCTCTTGTAGATTAAAATCCATAAAAGAGTACTTCAACTAAACACTAGACAAGAATGTACATTTAATTTCTCCTAAGTTTCTATATTCAACTAGGATATATGCCCCATAAAAAATCCACTCATCACTATACTCTTTCAAGTCTTGCAGTGGAATATTTATTCTTAAGGAATCTGTTGTGACATTAACCTTTCCAAGGGGTATACATGATATGAAAATAAAAATTCTAATGGGACTCAACTCAAGGAAATTACCTAAAACATATATCCTCCTGAGAGAAAATTTATTCCAATATCATATGATATGAACAGATCACAAACTTCTCCCCAAAGAGATAATGATTCCACATATTCCTATAATGAATCACCGCTGTTAAATCTAGGTCCTGGGATAGGTAATTATTTTAATGTGGTTAGAGATATCAAGTACCATACACCACCACATACTCATCCTACATCAACAAACGCCTAGGAATAAAACCTAATCAATCATATTAGACTATATATCACTTTCTAGATTTTGGAAAAATCAAAAAAATGGTTACGTTCAACCACCGCTTAAGATCCTCAAAGGATGCCATACATTCTGGAGTCCATTCAATATGTTCCCATTTTTTGGTATGTGTGGTCATGGTCAAGGAAATATGAGTGAAACCTTATACAAACCACATATAATAATCTTATAGACCCAAAAATATTATGATATTTCAAAATTTCTTCAGGTACTCCCATGAAATCACCACATAGATCGTCCCATATTCCATGGAAACCCCATGTTACAAGGTCACATGAACCAAAAAATTCACCCACCTGATCTAGAAGGTACACTTTGAGAGCGTAGTAAATAGGCGACGATTGTGAAGTGATGGTAAGACAATCCTCAAGTGCCTCTCATGCTCCTCCTTGATTCTAGAGTAATCTAGAATATTTTCCACAAACATGACCATGAATGAATCGAGATAGTGGTAGAATATATTTTTTATAATATGCATAAATATTATAGGAGCATTCATCATCCCTAAAGTCATGAACAAATACACAATGTGGGCCTACCTTTTATTGAATTATATTTTCAGAACATTAGCCTCTCTGACTCTGACCTGGTTATTATTGCAATAAAAGTTGATATTAGAGAGCAACATTTCCCCATTGAGATGATCAAAGTTTTCATCAATATGGGGATGGGGTACTTATTATTGATCTTTACATTATTAAAATAACTTTAATAGATACAAAACCAGAGATATCCATCAATATTCTTCACAAACAAAATTGGGGAGGGCCAAGGTGAGAGGCCCAAGCGAATTAATCCTTTGGATTCCAAATCATCTAGCTATATATTTTCCCATATCAACTCGGTGGGGTCCAAATGGTATGAGTAAATATATATGGGATATGTTATTAGTTCCAAATTTATGTTGAACTCCACATCCCTCTCTAGAGAAAAACCTATGAAATCATCTCGAAATATCATTGGGAACTCATCCACCACATGAGGTATTCCAGCCTCAAAACCTCTATCATTATCCTATAATATGAGTGATGAATTATTAAATAAATACTACCCAACTCTAGAATTGGAGTTCTTATTCTCCACTATTAAGAATTACTTTCTCGTTGAAAACCTAGATACTCCCATTAGGATCCATAGAACTTTCTCACTCTCGATAACAATCAATGTTATCCTATAAGTGCACTATCAAATCCATACAAATGATCAAGTCGAAGAGGTCCATTTCAAGGACTAGGAAATCCAATTCTAGCTTGACCTCAGACTTGATATGTGTATAAAACGGTCACCCAAAACCCTTCTCCCACTTCATTCCATGTGACATCACTAATTCCATCGCCTCTGAAATATGATCGGTTGGAAAATTAACCTAATTCAAAGGATATGAATAAAATAAATAACTAGAAGCACATATGTCAAATAATACAATAGTTATGGGTGATGAAATGAGAACTGTACCTGAAAACATCATGAACATGCATCGGATTCGAAAGGCATTTGATCAATAAAATGAAGGTGTCTCATCACTTCATATTAACTATGATGACCAATTACATATAACTATGCATTAATCATACTTCTCCCTGAAGATTATCCAGCCCTACTTACAAGACCGCCAAAATGAGAACCCACTACCCTAGATGGATCTGACTGGGTGGAAATTCCTCTAGTTTTTATGAAATATTCCCCACCCTGACACGAGATTGCCACATTTCAAAACATCTACAAGTGATCCATAACCCCACACTGATGGTAAGACTCAGGTGGGCCTAATTTTGATGACCTCATGTGCCCCAACCATCAACACTGTTGGCACATGATTGATCCAATATCTAAAGTCGCATAAGAAGGTGTTATGAAGGTTGACTATGCGACCACCTCCATTATTTTTTTCATTTGACGTACTCTTCTATTTAGAAAAACTACTACTGCTCTACCCCACTACTAAAATTGTCCCAAAAAAACCATACATTTCGGTCCGCTCTATATACCCCATCAAAGCACGACCAACCAACATAGTACAGATTTTAAATTTAAACAAGAATACCTATTATCGAATATCTAGTCTCAACCACATTTCAAACTATTGATCCTTTAGTTGTTTTTTGGAAAACACTTCTGGTGTGAGCAAAACTAACTCAATGAACAATTAGCAAACCCCATCATAGTTTAATCCAATTAGTAGTGATCCTGAAACACCCAGGTCATGGTGAATTCCAGGGTCTCAGGGAAATAATTCTCATTTAAGATGAATTTAAAATCCTTCCAAATCATCTGCTCGTGCTACCCATCCTGGTCCACTAAGACACACTACTTCCTAATGGGACCTTCCAACAAAAAAATTACGTTTCACATTAACTACCTTAGAATTATCATTGAACCCAAAAATCATTTAAATATTATCAATCCAATACACTACTTCTTGGGGGGTTGTACCAACCCAGAAGTAAAGAGGAATATTGTTGACAAACTCATATTTAAGGTCCTATCTAGGACATGGTTCGTCTTCCCTAACATGTGTATGACCAAGGCCTTGTCATTGACCTGAATCACGGATAGCCTGAACCATTTCTTCCACTAGTCATTGATCAGCTATATAAGTAGAAATATCTCTGACCTCTTCCCATATTCAAGCTTGAAGTCTTCGAGGAGGCATCTTGCTACATCAAACAACAACCCCAAGGAAACCATCAATGTACTAGTCTGGAAATCTTCATCAGCAACCGCAATAAAAAATGACTCTAAAAATCAAAACAAAACAATATTCAACACAATAAACATTCAACCCATATCACCCCCACCCAGTGCCCACGCACAATATAAATCCTATAAATCACACATGGAGGAGAAGTCAAACTGAATCATAACATCCCATAGAGACTGAACATCCGTAATGAGGTGTGTTGGATAGAAACTCCACTTACAACAAGAACCAAAAACCCAGATTGTCCCAGTTCCGATCAATCCAGACTCTCCTAAATAACATGAACCCAAGGAAATGGATAAATCAACAGTGAAATTATTTTTTCATTAACCAATCAGGGATTCCATCAAACCCAAAATTTGACCCAGCCCATGACATGACCCAAAGGGTGTTCTTGATTTCCACAGATTGCAAACCAGTTCTAGGGTATCAAAATTTCACATTTGGGAGTGATTTCACCCATGAGAAAAACCATAAACAACCACATGAATGAATCATCACCATAATAATCATTAAAAATAATAAAAAATAAATACAAATCTCATAAGTTAAACAATTTACAATTTTAATCCAAAAACCCAAAATACCAAAAATCATGGGGAACTAGCTAGAACACAACCAAGAAACTACATGTAGAAAAAGGGACATCAACCTCAATCCACACCAAACAGTATAAATAAGAGAAACACTAGAATGTGGATCAACTATCACAACCTTGGAACATCTTGACTTTACCTGGGTTAATCCTTATAAGGTCGACATATACTAGTGGGTGTATGTAGGGTGTGAGCCCAATCAAATTTGGATATCACCCAAATAGACTCCATGTTATAGCAATATGAAAAAATAAACATGAATGTTTTTATTTCAAAATAATAATTTTTTAATTAAATAATTTAAAAAAACATTTTAAAAAGAATCATTATTGGTAAATAAAATTTTAACTTTTTAAGAAACAAAAATGGAATGTAAGGTCCATCGTATGTCGATAGTAAGCGTAGCATCGTATGATCACTACAGTTAGTCCCTAAAGGACCTAGGATTAGTGGTACCTTAGGAACCTCATACCTCAGTGATATGGTATAAAAACCATGACATATATTGTCCTCATTCATGATCCACTATAGTAAAACAATTCCTAAGGTCGAGTGGTCGCTAATCATAGTAATAGTTTACTTAGTATGGTAACATAAATCTCAATAGAGGGGACAATGACTTGGTCCTACTGATCTAATTATCATACTAGTTCTAGTCCTCCCTCCAAGATACACATTATTCTCATTGTCCTTGATTTCATTTCACTTGTCACGTTGGTGACTTCTTTTACATACACATGCCATACAATATGAACTCACTTGAAACACCACCATTTTCCATAAGAAAACCCATTTTCAAACCCATACGCACACCAAAACCATTTGGGATAATATTTTCCACCACTCATATAGTACATATAACACATTTATAAATAATATTAGGCTTACCAAAATCATCCAATAATTCTAAAGCATTGGATCACCGACCTGAGGATTGGAAATATTAGAATCTAGGGGAAAACCACAACTACACCATAACAGTACCCTTTAAAATCAAGATCAAACCATAATGAATAATATTTAATACAAGAATACATGATTTAAACCACACTTGGTCAAATCATTCATTGGAGAAATAATAACCACATAAAGAGGAAGTAGGAACCAAGAAAAAGGAATAAATTAATAACGGATGAGCTTACTTGGAGTTTATTGAAGATACCACATCAACAAACCAATGATTTGAATATACATGGGATCCAATAGGATAAGATGAGGATTATAGGGTTTATAATCCTAAATAGTATGAGTTTTAATGGATATGGGGTCAAATTCGGGAGAGGGTGGTTTAGGAAATTTGATATTTTTAATGAATTAGATAGGATGAACAGTTTTACCATGCGGTCTGCTAAACTGTGAAACAACCTATGTCATACTCTATATATGGTAAAATAGGTTTCATGGTTTTCCAAGGGAGAGATAATACTTTTTCATTTAACCTTGCACCTCAAATAGACCCACTGGTCTGCACCCACAGTCTCTTCTAGGCCGACACATGGTTTTTACTAATCGTACACCATCTGTTCGTCACCTACTCTCTGTTCCAAAAACTCAATTTTCATAAACTCCACCTAGGAAATAAATGTAAATAACATAGAGAAAAAATAAAAAGAAAATAAATCAAAAATAATTCTTTTGTGTGACATTTCATATCATTGATAAATGTCAATTTTGACAATATTAGGTGTATTCCTCCATTCAAAGAAAAATATAACATGCATTGAGAAATAAAATGATACCCTATATTCAATTACATGCCTTGGACGTTATTGAGGAAGAAAATGTTGGGTTTACACCCATTGAAAAAAATCCAATGAATTTTTATTATAATTAAAATATTTTTTTAAAGAGTTTGATAGAATTAATATTCTATGTCTCTATTCAAAAATGTTTATATTAAGGTAATGGGTCTCAAAATAGATAAGGAGTTTTGGGAAAAGATAAAAACATTATTTTAGTCAAGAATTAATGTGAAGGCGAAAAAGTTACATATCTGGTGTAATGAACCACACCCCAATAGCCTATAGCTGGTGACTTGCATTATTATATTGGAACTAGGTATAAGGAATCAAATCCCAAAGGACTGAAAGGTTTATCAGTTTTGGATTCATATATATAAATTAATCCCACTTTAAAACATAATACATAACAAACATAAATTATTAGAATCCTTTAATACTGATTAAAATCCCCCCACTTCATAACCTGAGGAAGGAAATAAAATAATGGTGGGAAAAAATTCTTAGTATGTGTTATGTACATTGGATGTAATAATAAATTAGTGAGGATAATTAACATTGAGAGGTAACTAAATGAGAAGACATTCCATTTAATTAATAATCCAATAATGATATGAATCCATATATTTTTTCATAGAAAATATAATCAAGATAATAATGACTAAATTCTAAATACGGCCAATTGTTAATAATTGGTAATCATGTATCTGGAACATGAACCACTACCTTCATTGCACTTCATAAGGCAATTTAATATATATGTAAAAACCCATTTAATGATATATTAATAAATTCATATCATGAGAATATCGATGCTTCAAGTGAATACCTATAACTAGACCCCACCCATGACTTCCAGTCCATAGAATTCCTCATATATCAGATAATCAATTTAATTAAAAAATAATACACCTTATATTCAAATACCATTATGGAATAAAAGATAAAGATTTACCAATATTTCCAAAATTAATCAAATAACATTCAATGTAAGCATTGTATGTGAAAATACAATACAATTCAGGATATAACCATGACCATAATACAACAATATTTATATTTTAGAGAAATGTAATTTCCAATAAAATGATTACAATAAATTTATTTTATCAATAGAATGTTGAAAATCACGAAATAATGTGATATTGTAAAATAACTTTTATCTCTCGATAATTTTCACGTCAAATCCACATGGTTGAAATAACTCAAAGTGAAAATTAAAATACCATAAGGAAGGAATGAATCATAATTTTACTTGTCAATGTGATATTATATACACCACATTGACATGAATTGGTGTATAATAACAAAAAATCTTCAATGGATTGTAAATTGGGATGGATACCATACCCTATGATTTTGTTAGTCGAAGGTGCTTTAACATCATGTATAATGGTTTTAATCATGTTATTAACTTATAAAATAATCATATTAATATTTATAAAATCATATATAATTATTTTATTCCAAATTATCATCCATTAATTAATAATATCTCATTATTTTCATTATTTTATGTAATAACTCCATTGTTTTTTAGTATGTTTTGACTTGTTATTTTTTTGTACCTCTTACATAGACCTTGATTTAATAATATATTGAATTTAAACCATGATATAAATATCAAATATATTTTTTATATATGTATTTATATTATTCCATAATATTTATTGATAGGATATAGAAGACATTATTCATGGAGGTGGTAGGCCGTATGTATGCGTGAACGATGTATCCATTTTCTTGTCATATTTAAAGAAAAATAAATAAATGGAATATTTTTATATTATCAGTATAGTATATTTTTCATGTCATATATATCTGATATTTCTATTAAACCCTTCCTTAATACATTCAATGGAAAGAATGAATGAATCACCTCACATTGAGGAGGCGGTAGTCCACACATCCACAAATGATGTTATCATATTACCAAAAAATGGAAAGCATGAAAGTTCGAACAATATAATAACAACATAAGAATAAAAGAAATAAAAAAAACATAAATATAATATGAAATGTATAAATCTATAATTATTACCAACCACAAAATGTGGTAATAGATGAATGATCGACATCAGTTCGCGATGCACTGGTCTGTAGTACACATGAATGATGATTATGTATCTCATTTTATGGAAGTGTGTGAAGTTATAGATTATAAACAATGAATAAAAAAATTAATTATATTTAATATACATAAGTTATTATATAATCATGATATTAAAATAATTTATGGAGGTGGATAAGGAAATAAAATGAAAACACTTTTTAGAAAATATTACCTCTTATTCGGGTTTCATCACTAGTTTAGCACTAAAACCATCAAAGGTTTTCTTTATACACAATATATGGCCTATATGACGAGGGTAAGTAAATTAGGGTGCTAGGTTTTTAGGTATTTTTGATCCAAATAGGTTTTAGAGGTTTGAATAAGGGAGAAGAAGAGGATCTATTTTGTAAGAGTGGGGAAGGGCACTCTTGGATCTTCTCAAAATATTAAATTAATATAAATTAATTTTAAATTTAAAAAGTATCCAATATTATTAATTTAATATATACCATGATTTTTGGTCTAAATAATCACATACAATAAAAATTTGATATGTTTTTAATAAACTTGTACACTTATTGTTTGGGTTTAACAATTATATAACCCCATTAACTTTTATCATGACCACATTGTTTTTTACTATTTTAGGGTTAGTATAGTTACTATTAATGTAAAAAGAACAATCATTGAGTCATGGATGAAATTCATAGTTTTATCCCAATAATTTGGTTGATTTTAATAACTTTTTTAATTTTATATCAATTAATAAAATATATTATTTTTTTTTCTAAAATATCATTAATGTCAATTTAGACACTATTCATTACATTGAAATTTAAAATGATCCATATAACTCTTATAAATATAAAAAACTATTTTATTACAATACAAGAAAGTCATGGTAATATATAAAATTCGTGAATGACATTTATTAATTCAAATTACATATATTTTTTATTTTTTATCAACATAATTGTTGTGCATGCCTTTAAGATAATTATTTATTCTCTAAAAAAATAAATTTCTTATGATGTATATAAATATTTTATATTTCTATATACTATTTATGGCCAAATATCTCTTATATATGAACACATATTAAATACATTATACTAAGTAAAATCATTATTTTGGAAATATTGATTTCTTCTTAAAATAAAATTCTATAAGGGGATTCAGGTCATCCAAGTGATTCTGACAGGCCATAAATTCTACCCATGGATGATTTTGGTAGAAAAAAACTATTCTTATAAAATTGGGAAAAATTTTAAGGTACATGGATAATATTTATATTAGTATTTCTACCCTTAATTACATGATTTACCCTTATCCATTATGATAAAATTAGAATGTAAACAATTTATATAGTCTAATAAAAGGGAAATATATAATATTTTGGAAATTATAATTCCAATTTTGTAATCTATTTTTCATCATTTAAATCATATAGTCGAAAAAATTAATTTAAAATTAATCCCATATATGGGGTGAGAAAAGAGGTCCTTAAAGTGAACATGATCAACGGTTTGAAATATTTTTATATCCAATTTCAATATAAAAAATATTTCAATGAAATAAATTTGATAAATAAATAAAGAAATATATATATATATTTTATCAAATTTTATTTTAAAAAATTTAAAATATAATTTAGAATTATAAAATATTTTTACAAAAAGATATTTTTCAATTAAAATTCAGTATTTTTAAATATTCATAAAAAAAAACCTATCAAAAAAATACTAAAAATTCACCATAAGATAATTTTAAAGTTAAAATATCACAGATGAAAAATAGTTTTCAAATAAATTTTTTTAATTTCTCAAAATGTAGTTTTATAACAATTGAAGTATCAAAAGGTAACAAAACTACCTTTAAAAAAATAAATATTTTTATGCATAAAATTAGATTTATTTTTTAATCAAGTATAGAAATCATAGAGGATGAATCATAAACATTATATTGAATATATATATATATAATTAATATAATTCAACAAGGTTGATTTGTTTATTTTATTTTTATAAACCACACTCGTGTGAATTTAAAGAGTTTTTCAAAAAATGATTTCATTTTCTTTTAATTTATAATAAATTACAAACCAAATAATTCATTATATATACATGTATTAACAATATTTTCATAAATTAGGTAATCCTGTTCATACCCTCTATTCTAATGGCTTTGTTATAGTGGTTACATAGTAACAACATTTAGTTGATCATTTAACCTCAATGGTTCATATCATATATAGTATCAAACATTTTATTTAATTTTAAAGACCTCGTACGTTTGCATTATCTTACTCTCCCTTTTTGAAATTTCATCTTGTAAATATTGATCTCAGGATTGGTAATGGGGTTCTGATCATTAAAAATTACTTTAATAAATCCCACATCAAAAAATGAATAATTAAACATACACATGATAAAATAGAGATGAATGTGTGACGGTCACCAAATATAACACATACTAAGTTTAAATGTAAGAAGACATGGACATGGAAGAGAAAAATAACTTCCAAGGACAGCTAGAGAGTGATATTTAACATAGTCATGTAAAATATGATAATCACTAAACTACATATCTGTGATGGGTTAAATGAAATTTATTTATCGATAAGAAAGGTAAAGTGATACTGTTTTTTTAAATCATTTTCCTATATTAGATGAATTATTTAAATCTTTATAAATATAAGTAAATATAAATTCATATTGAATAAATATAATCTTTTTCTTTTTTTCCTTGAACTATTTCTAATTAATTTCTTATCATAGGATGCATCATATCATCAAGTAATACATGATGCTCTAAAACCTCATAAAAAGGTAAACATAAACCATTTATCAAATGTTTACATTTTCCAAAATATTACGATCGAACAATTTATAATTAATTATACTAAATTTAAAAAATGAACATATAATTAGTCTTCAATCTACATGAATTAGATCTTTAATCCTCACACACTAAACATGTAATGACCTTTATCATGTATTCTATTAAAACGTGGTAATGATATGAATTACCATAATACCTTATTGAAAACACACATACTTTTTTACTCCTTTAATTGTACATATATCATTGTATATATTCATTAAATAAAAAAACCTTTAAAACTACATCAATGATAGAATAAACCTTATTCTCAAAAAATCATTAATCACATCCAATGTAGTATGTAATATCTAATTTACATTATACATATCAATCATATATTTATCCAAAGATGATTATCTAAACATCAGGAACATAATAAGTATTTTAATTCTCTTAATAAAATGTTTACCAAGATGTTTAACTTATCACTGAATTATTTTCCTAGGTAATCGGTACTGATCAAAACATGATTTTAAATCCTTGATGAAAATGTATTTTTGTACAATATTTATTCATTCCATAATAGGTATATATTGGATATCACTAATAAAATTTTATAACAACATTATTAATGGATCCAAATATAGGAGAATATTAATCATTCCACATCTGATATTTCAATAGCATAAGATTGACCTTTATCCCTTGGCTTCTTCTGAGATTTACACTTGGGGAATTCATTTCCATAGTGCCACATATCCTTATAGATGTAACATTGAATAACAGCCCTTTTATCCTTTCCTTATAATTCATTTTCTTAATAAAACTTATCTATACACTTATAAAAAAACTCATAATCCCTTTAAGCACTTCCTAGGGTGGTTCATTCCACAATCATCACATTTGGGAAAATCCTCCATTCCATTATTCCCTTTATCCATAATTTTTTCCACTATCCCTATTTTCACTTTCTTACCATCCATGCCATAGGAGATAGTGAATATTTCTCTGTCCTGATAGGAAATAAAACTATTTCATCATATGAAATAATTTTTTAGACCACCTCCCTATAGATACAAGGATTAATACCTATAATGAAATGGTCAATCTTGTACTCTGTGTTGTGTATGGAATCCATTTCATACCTAAATAACCATGAAAAGGTAGCTTCATACTCTTTAACACTTTCCTCACCCATTTAATTTAAGATAAGGAACATTATCATCAATTAATATTTTTCCTCAATAGGGTAATATTTTTCAATGGATATATCCTTAATATCATTCCATTACATGAGTTTTATTTATTATTCATCCAAAATATTTTTGATTAATGAACACCAATTCCCAGTATCATCTTTGAGTAAATATACTAAATTTTTGACCATTTCCTTTTCACCACATCCTAATACAACAAATTTATTCTCCATAGACATATTCCATTCATCATCTACAATTGGATTAATAGTCCACTAAAGGATGGGGATTCTATCCTATAAAAAGATTCAACATAGGAGAGTCTCATTATAGAATATGATTATCCATTCAGAAAGGTTATTTCTCATTACCTGATTAATCTTATCGAAAAAATCCATAATTTCCTCTTTCCATGTACTAGTTTTCTAGTTCCCTCAGCAAGTAAATATCTACATTTAAGATGAGTATTGATAACATTATTCCTTCTAGGATCAATTTATAAACAGTAGTATATACTTGAATAGATCATATCATTACTAAAAATAATGTATAATCCCAAAAATATCGAAATAATTAATATTAATTTAATTTTTTTTGCACATATAATCTCATTATCCTAAAAATGCTATCATTGAGATGCGCATTTATTTTTATCCTCAAATTCTATCACATGGATATGTTTCCTATTCTATATTTTCATAAATCTAGTTCACAAGTATTCTACTAAACTTACTCTAATACCGGCTGTAACAACCCCAACCCCAGTATCTTGAAGCTGGTTCCTTATATTATTACATTGGCACTAGGTAAAAGGAATAAATTACCAAAGAATTAAATGTTTAGCAGTTTTTGAAACCATATATATAATTAACACCAACATTATATTTGGAATAAGAATCAAACAGAATCTATAACAAAAAAAATTCATACATTCATTTAAAACTCATTCAAACATCTCTTCTTCAAAACATGGGTAAAGGAAAAAAAAATAAGGGTTAACTCACATTATCAGTAATGGTTATGTATAGTGGATGAAATAATTAATCATTGAGAATAATGAACATTTAAAGGTAATTAAGTGATAAAAAATTCCATTTAGTCAAAAAAATGAATACATATATTTTTTTGTTGTAGTGAAAATAATTTGGATAGTAATAACTAAATTATAAATGAAGGAAATTATTAATTATTGAACATCATGAATCTAGAACATGAACCACTACCATCAAGAACATTCATAGTATGGTTCAATATACAGGTAAAAACTTTTTTAATACTAGTTAATTGATTATTCCCATGACACTACAGATCCATTGATGGGATATCAGAAATATTTCCACAACCTTGTCTTCTAATAAAAATATGTCCACATTTATAGAGTAAAAATTTAATTAATAGACAATTTCCATTTTCTTCAAATATCTATATAGAGTAAATGATAAAAATTTCTCAATATTTACTAAATTAAACAATTAACATTCAATGTAAACACCATATATAAAAATGGAATAATTTGTAGGCCATAATCATAACCATGATACATGAATATGGATATTTAAGAGAAATATAATGTCTAAGGAAAATGATTAAAATAATTTAATTGTTTTTTGTGAAAGTTAACTATCATAAAAGATAGTTATAGTGTACAATAACATTCATCACATGGTAATTTTCAAGTCAAATCCATATAGATGGAATAATTCAAATTAAAACATAATGTAAAATGAGGAATGAATAAATTATGTTATTACATTTCAAATGGATTTTATATAAATAAAATAGAAGTGAATTTGTTCATAATAACTAATAATCCTTAATGGAATTTAAATTGAGACATAATCCATTACCTTATACTTTCTTTAGTCAAGCATGATTTAATCAACCATGTATTGGTTTTAATCATGTTATTAAAATAAAATATAACATTTTATATTTTTAAAAAATTATATATAATTTTTTTATTACATTTTATCACCTATTCATTAATAATCTCACAATTTTTTCATTCTTTCGAGTAATAACTGCTTTGTTTTTATAATATGTTTGGAAACATTATTCATTTGTTCCTCTAACATATATAATGATTTTAAAATATAAATAATGTAAACCGTGATATAAATATCATATATATTCTATATAAATGTATTTATAGTAATCAATAATATTATGTTATTAGAAATGAAATACACACTTCAGAGAGACGGTAGGTCATACGAATTCATGAACACTATTTAAATTTTCTCTTCATATTGAAAGAGAGAAAATTAATTATTTATATTTATATAATAATTATAGTATCTTTTTATATCATATATACCATAATTTTTTATCGAACCCATCCTTATTAAATTCTATGTAAATTGTGAATGAATCGCTTCACTTTGAGGAGGTAGTAGTTCTCCCGTCCACAAAGGATATTAACGTATTCCAAAAAATGGACATCATGATGGTGTGTGTGATATAACAATTAAACAAGAATATAAACATATTAAAAATCATAAATATCATATATAAACTATAAATATGTCAATATTCTCAAACATGGAAGGTTATAATGGAAGAACGAACGATATCGGTTCACGAAGTGGTAGTCCTCCATACACGTGAATGATGATTGTGTATCCCATTTGTAGAAAGTGTGTTACATTTTAGATCATACACTTAAAATAAAAATATAATTATATTGAACATACAATGGATATTATATAATCATGATGTTATAATAATTTAAGGAAGAGGAGAACGAAAATATATGAAAAAAGGTTTAGAAAAATGTTACATCTTTTTCAGGTTTCCTCCTTAGGTTAGCAAAAAAACCTAAAAATGTTTACTTTTAGACAATGGTATATAATCTAGGATTATTGGTAGTAAATTGGGGAGCTATTGTTGGATCGAATATGTAAAAATGAGATGATCAAATACAAGAGGGGGGTGAATTGCATACTTTAAAAATCCCTAATGAAATTTTCGAATAACAAAAATTCACAACACCTCTAAGCTCTAATAACTTGCATGATTCCAGAAAACTGATTTCAAAAATGAAAGTTAACAAAAGTTTACAATAACTAAGATCCTACCATAAAGCATATAGAAATCTATATAATCAGAGTACAAGTCTAAAGAATTATAATGAGATTATACATTCCTCAACATCAAAAAGTACAGCAGAAAACAAAATAGAAATACTACAAGTAACAAGTAGTAACTCTTTTAACCCAAAGAGAAGGGTATCCAATAACCCTGGATAGAAGGTCCCTTGATTTATATTTTCTAGAAAGACTGTCTTACCCAAACCTAGGTAATCCATTAATCTGAAGATTGGTATCTATCTTGCAATCCCTGTAATCCCTCGATTTGTAAGGAAATCGACACCTATGACTTCACAACCCAAAGTCACTAATTTCAGGGAAATCACACCTCTTCACTAAGAAAATCTGCGTGAAGAAAAGTTTGAACAATCCATTCAAACATTTTTCATGATGCTTGGAAGTTTATAAGAGCCCCTCTCTCTAGAAATCACTTCAACATCATGTAAGCACAGTTTTCAAAGTTATGTCCTCAAAATTACGGAGCTTTTTCAAATGAGCTACTATTTATAGGCATGAAATCAATTGCCGGATCCCACCTCTAATGGTCATATTTTTCCTTGAATTATAGAGGTACCTATACATGTGTCACTCAAACAACGGTTAGTGAGTAATTGAAAGCACGACATCATTTTATAACAAAACAAGTGTAATCCTAACTAAAATCTGATATTCAGAATGTAATAAAAAGAAAGTTCGAAGTCTAACCAAAATTGAATTAGGAGTCTATAATAAAAGGATATTCTTATTCTGTTTTCTTGGAATTCGTAACCTGAATTCTATAGATTTACAGAGTATGAATTTCAAGGAAATTCGGAATCTAGATTCACATGAATTTGGAACCCGAACTTACAACGTTTGGACTCAGAGTTCATGACAATTTAAAGTAAGACCTCATAAGAGTTTGGAGTCTGAATTCAGAGAACTCAGAGTCATAACTCATAAGAGTTCGTATCTAGAATTCGTAATTAGAATACGGAGTTAGAACTCAGAAGAGTTTGTATCCAGAATTCGTAATCAGAATTCAGAGTCAGAACTCAAAAGAGTTCATATCTAGAATTCGTAATCAGAATTCAGAGTCAAAACTCAGAAGGGTTCGTATCCAGAATTTGTAATTATAATCCAGAGTCAGAACATAGAAGAGTTTGTAACCAGAATTTTGAGAATTCACATCCTAAAATAGAATTCTTCTTATCTAGGTAATAATAGGATTCTGAGGTTTTGGTTTCAAACCAAATTTTATACATAGAAAAATTATGATATGAACAATGAAAAAAAGGTAAGGATAAATTTCCTTGGGGATGGAAATATTTCTTTATAGAAGTATAACATAGGGTAAAAATAGATTATCCTTGAGATAAGGTGTTTGTGATTTTCAATACTTAAAGGAATGGTAATGTCATAACAAAACCATAATGACTTAACAATCTCCCCCAAGTATGAAGGTATGGAAAAGTCATAAGGAAAACTTTATTGACTCAATAACTATTTGGGTAGGTATTGGATGATCCAAAGTGGTATTATGGTTGTTTATAAGGGAGAAGAATATTTTTTTTAATAAGAAATCTATAGGGCACTCTTCAAACATCAAAATATATATTAAATTAATATAAATTTATTTTCAATTAAAAGTGGCTCCAAAAATTATTAAGCTAGAATATATGATGATATTGGGTCGAAATAAACTCATAGAAAATTTATATATGTTTTGAAAATATATATACCCTTATTGTTTGGTTATTAGCCTTATTTAACTCATTTAACTATTACTGTGACAACATTGATTTTTACACTTTGAGGGTTTAAATAGTTACTATAAAACTAAAAAATACCTAAAAATGACTTTTGTACGAAAATTATTACCTTATCCTAATAATTTTTTTGAATTTAATATTTTTATAAATTTAATATTATATAATAAAATTTTATTTATTTTAAAATAACATTAACGTCAGTTTTGGAACTATTCATTAATTTGACTATTAAAAATAAAAAGATAAATCTTATAATTATAAAATAATTGTTTTTTAAATTACTAAGTTGTTAATTTCATCAATAAATTTCATATATGTAATTAGTTATACAAAATAATTTTAATTTTTTTATATTTAATAGCATTTATTGAATATTTCCATTAATTTAATAATTTATACATTATCATTGTTGACGACTTCAAGGTAATTACTTCTTCCATAAAAATTAAAAATAATGTACAATTATTAAGATAAATTTTTTTCATTCCAAATATTATTTATGGTCAAATATATATTCTGGATGAGTGGATATTAAAAATGATATACTTTTTAATAACAATACTCTGAAATGTTTGAATTTTTTTAAAATAAAATACTATATGGGCATTAAAGTCATATGAGTGGATATAATTGGTCATAAATTAGAACCATGGATGAATGTTTTAGAAACATAATCATAACAAAATATTGGTACATGTATTAAGGTAATTGGATATCATTTAGAATATTTGTTTACCCTTCATTACTGTATTTTTCCTTAACTATGGTAAAAAAATTACTAATTTTTCTATACATATTGTCAAAAAATTAAGGGACCAATTTACTAAATTTTGAACTTATGATTCCAAATATGGAATACATTTTTAAAAATTAATAACATATAAGTGGTTAAAATTAATTTAAAATTAATCTTGAAGATGGGGTGAGAAGATGGGTTTTTATTAGTGAAAATGATCAGAAGTTTGAAATATTATTATATCCAAATTCAACATTAAAAAATTAAATTGAACTTAATAATATTAATATATGTATAATTAAAATAAATTTAATCTCAAAATAATTTCAAATATAATTTAGAATTATAAAATATTTAGATTAAATTTTTGTTATCAGTTAAAATGCATTTTCCAATATTCATAAAAAATGCCTCTTTTCAAAAAAATACCAAAAATTTACCTTAAGATATTTTTGACTTGATCATTAAAAAATGAATACTATTTTGAAAAATAAATTTTTTTAAAAGTTTTGAAATTTAGTTTTAGTACAATTGAACCATCAAAAGGCGAAAAAAATATCTTTATGAAAATATAGCTCTTTATGCATAAAATTGGATTTATTTTTCTATCATGTATAGAAATAACATTGGATAAAATTTAAAAATCATATTTAATATTATATATATATATATTTATTTAATATAACTTAACAATATTAATTTGTTTATTTTATTTTTATAAAACACTCTTGTGTAAATTTAAATATTTTTCCCCATAAAATATTTCCTTTTGCTTACATTTATAATAATCTTTTACCCATAGAATTTATTATATAAACATATCTAAACCATATTTTCAATATTTAGTTAATCAGGTTCTTAAGAGGAATTTTAACAAGTTGTTTATAATAGATATATAATAATTATTATTATTATTTCATTAAAGATAAATTTTGTGTATCTTGAACAGAATTTATGATATTATTTTATTTTAAAAAAATTAGATGTTACATATTGAGAAGAAACATTGAATTTCATAAAATTGTAGATGGAGAAACCATTTATTAAAATATGATAAGCGTTAATTATTTTTTTAACATCAAAGGATTTGGTGATACTTAAGAATATTTTTCTCCTGTAATGAAACTCATGAGAAACTTCCCTCATAGATTTGACTCTAAAATCTAATATTAAGAAGATAAAGATGATTTATCACTTCAAAAAATGAATAGAATTTCAGTTTCTTTTTAGATTATAGAATAAAAAATATTCATAATAAATATTAATGATACCGTGGATTTTAAATATTTGAGAAAGAAAAAAACCAACAATTTTGGAAATGTATACACTAGTGATTCAAAAGAAAAATAATAATATAAAATATATTAATAGGTAATGCCTCTCATATACAAAAACATTCAATGAGTTGGAAGAATTAATTGAGTAAAACATTAACTCAAATGTATTGACTATTGGGGAATTATTAATTTTTTAATAAATTTCCCTAAGAATAACGATGGTGAATATGAATATCATTATGAAAAAAGGATGGTGGACTATGTGGAACAAAAATTCTAAGAATGATAAGAAGTACACATTTTTTATAAAAAAAATTACTTGAAATAGAAGAAGATGTTGATTATGAAATTCAAATATGTCTCCACTGACAATAATTCTTCAAAAGATAGAAGTTTATAAAAATTTAAATCCATATTTGAATATATTAAAAAATGAATAGATTCCTCAAATAGTAAATAAGAATAAATAATAGGTGAAAATCACACAATGAGTATCAAATTAGATATGAACATGTTGTTTGTCTTTATAAAAACATAAAATTTGATAATAAATTATCAATTTTGAATAATGAATGTGGAAAAGATATTTAATAAATGATATATGTCCATCAAAAGGATATGATTATATTACATATATAATAATCCTTAAAATAAATGTTTTTTTATTAATATTTATGCAAGAATATCATAGTAAGAAACCTGAAACTAAGGAAAATGAGGTTTCTAAAAAAATAAACCCTTCTTATGGTAGAATATAACATAATAATGATGATTGAATAATTAAATATTTCTATAGAATAAAAATATGAATCATATCATGATGTATAAAAATTCTCACTCCAATACTCAAGTGAAATCTTCACCAACTAAATGTAAAATTCATTTGATTTAACAAAAGAATTTTTTTGGATAAATATTGTGAAATCATGGACTGAGATAGTATGTCGGAAATGTATCACATCTAAAAAAAATTGAATAACAAATATAAGAATTCTTCCCTATGCGAGGAGGAAAAAATTGAATGATGTTATGATCCTCGAAAAACTAATTATAATGAATGGTTATATTTTTATTGAAAACTGATATACAATGGATATTTTTGGTCATATAGTATTTTTGGGAACAAATATTACTAATATTGGAATAAAAATACTCTTATTTAATTTAGGTGGAGAAATAATAGAATAAAGAGAGTATCATTTCTAATCCATAGGGATAAAGGAAATTAAAAACTACAAGATGCTAAAAACATTCCATTGAAAATATTGTTTTGATGGCTGGATAATGGTTGTGGAATATATGAACAATTGGGTCACATTAATGAATAATTTATGACAACTCTTCAAGTAAAAACATTACATTCATGAAAATAAAAAGTTTCAAGAATGATAAATTTTGAAGAAAGAGATTTTATCATTAAGATAGATCTAAAAGTGGAAAAATTAAAAAACTATGGATTCATGATTGTGGTTATTCCACAGATATTATATTTGATTTGAATATCATGAAATCTATTTAAAATTATGATATAGGTATATTTACTATTGGAAATGATATTTCCTTAAACATAAGTGGAATATAAACATATGAGAAACATGAATCTAAGGTTACTTTATATTCTTATGGGCACAAACACAACTTAAATAGTGTGACACAATTTTTTCTTAGTGGAAATTATGTGTTATTTCATAAAGATTCATATATCATCAAGCGAGTAGAATATTGTAAATGTGTTACTAACGGAGGAAGAACTAATGGAAATATCTTTTAGATTCAAGAAAATTCAAACTCATGCAGTGTTGTAGATGAAAAAAATATATTGAATCATATAATTGGTTGTCCTTGGTAGATAATTATGAACAACCATTCCATAGTTGATGTTTTAAGAAAACTTTCACCATAGAAATTATAAGAGGATGTAGTTTGTAAAAATTTCTTAATAAAAAAGTTATTATTAAAATCCCTTTTAAATTTTAAATCGAATCTACTAGACCTCATGAACATAATCACACAGATATTTTGGGGCTGATGAGAAATTAATCAAATAATGTTTATTTTTACTTTGTCAATATTATGGATTATTTTACATGGATGACTAACATAATGTTTATGATGTATAAATTTGGGGCTACAGAAAAGTAAATTTTTTTGGAAGGGATGTTGAGATATTAATAAGTGTCTACATATTGATGTTTAGTACCAAAATATTTATTGTGTACACATTCAATGCATTAAAATCATATTTGAAAAATCATGGAATCATACATCTATACAGTTCTATACACCCCCTCCAAAAATATTGTGTAATAATGTTAAAAAACATTTTGGTTGAAATGGGATGAAGTATGGAGGACGTTTATAATATTTTAAAAAACATTCCCTAGATAATATTCTATTACTATTGTATATATACTAAAAAATGATTATTAATCAAAGAATACAACATGAACTCTTTTGAATTGTGGTATTACAGAAAAACATTCAATGAAATACTTCAATTATTTTAGAAGACTCTATTTATTACAAATAAAAAAATTGAGCTCATTGAAAATTTGATGAAAATGCTAAGGAATGAGTTTTCATGGGATATTCACCAAAAATATTTACAAATGTTATAATAAAATTTAACGAAATTTGGTTGAGTATAATTATGTAAATGTTATTAATAATCCAATGTACACAATAAAATATATTGAAAATGATGTGGAATATAATTTATTGACTTCTAATAAGATAAAAGCTGAAGATGAATGTATGTAAAATCAATTGATTTAAGAATAAGAAGAATCATGTGGTGATGAAAGTGAAGTGGGAATAAATACTTTGATACTCCATACCTTATAGAAATAAGATAAAACTAACAATGTACTTGTAAATTAGAATGATATTATTTAGACTAGAATAAAGAGGATATTATAAAATAAATTATCACTTATCTCATAGGTCGAACCATAATTAATATCAGAATCAGTTTAACACAGTGAATGGGTTGATTCTATGAAATAAGTGTTTGATCAAATAGAAAAAATGACACCTGATAAATTTTCCATGAAAAATATGAAGGGATATTATTGGGGAAAATGTGGTTGTATAGAATTTTTTTTAATAAACATGGACAAGATCTAAGAAATAATGTTTGAAATGTTTATAAACATGGAAAGGTTATGGATTTTGATGAATCGTTTCCCCCGTTGATTGATTAGAGATAATTAGAATGTTACTTGTAGTGGTTTCACACCATTCTCACTATGTTTATTATTTGGATGTAAATTATGATTTCTAAAATGGAGAGATTTAGGAATAAGTTTAGATCAATAAACCTTCTAGTTATTACATGAAAAATATGGAACCAAGGTCAATAATTTGATGAAATCTTTATATTTGTTTAAATAAGATTAAATTTTCTATTATTTAAAACTAGATAGTTTCTTGAAAGTTTTTATTTTTTATAAAATGAATGTTGATAGAAACATATATGCAAAAGAGATAAGCTCAGGCACTCAAAATTTTATTTATCATGTTGATGGCATAAAGTTTAGAGGGGATATATAATATTATTATAATATTTTTAATGAAATGAATGAAAAATAAATAATTTAAATGCTAAGAGAAATAATATTATTTTTTGGCTTACATGTGAAATTATAGGAAATATATATTTTTCTATCACAATTGAGTTATGATATGGCATTGTTACAATAGCTTGGAATGAAAGATTCCAATGATGTTTCTACTTATATTTATTTTTGCACCATGATGAGTAAATATAAATATGGGAATAGTGTGAATTATAATGATTTTAATATGTTGATAGGATGTTTTATCAATCATAAATAATCAATTCAATACATTATTTTGGTTTTTTACTTTGTGTGAAATGTATAAGTGTAACATCCCAGGTAAATAAATAATAGTTCATATTTCATATTTATTAATATTTATGAATTAAATATTAATTTTACTTTAAAAGGGTTGCTTTGTTCGATAGCGTACCCGATACGCAACAACGGGTTCTTTGAAATCTTACATGGCACATTAATAATATAATATTATTATTTTAAATGGTAGTTAACTCCATGATTTTGTATTGGCAGAAATGAAAAAAACTCACTAAAATATTATTATACATTATTTTTAAATGTATTTACATTATCCAATAAAAAGTTAGAGGCTTAAAATGTGAATGAATCTAATTTTAAGCATAATTTACATTAAAAGGCCAATTTACCGCCTTTTAATGGAGAACCCTCATTAAATATAGTTTTTTTCAATTTAATACATTCTAATTGAAGAAATAAAATCCTTCTTTAGAATGGGGACATCAAATTTTACTTTGGGTAATTTTTTGGTATTTTTCTGATAAAGTCAATTTTTAATGAATAGTGAAAAATATTGTATTTTAATCCAAAAGTACCTTTTAATATAATTTATTTATATGGTTATATTATCTTTTTAATTGGTTTTAAAGTGAAATTAAAATATATTTTAATCATTTAATCCAATGTTGGTCATTGGAATTAATTTCACTTTGAAATTGGACATAAACAAGTATCAATCTTTTGATAGTTATTCTTTCTTAAAAACACGCTATTTGTTTTGATAATGGGAATTAATTTTAAATTAATTAATTTCACTTCTATGTTTTGAATTTTTAAAAATAGACATCAATTTTTAATTTGGAATATAAAATAATTCATAGGCTGAATTTTTGGTATTTTTCTGAAAAACATCAATTTTTGTTGAATAGTGAAACCACATAGTGGTAGTTAAAAATAATTGAATTGTTTATTTAAATGAGATTTTACCACTTATGTGATTTTAATTTCAAAAATACTACATACATTGTTGTTATCAAGAAGTAAAATTTGGTTCATTAAGATGAAAATAATTTTTGGTGAATGTTAACTTTTGACTTTTATTTACCGCGGTTAAAGGTAAATAGGGTAATTCAATGTTAAAAAGAATATTATATAAATTCCAAATTACCTTAACACCTTTCAAATGATTATTGGTTGAGTCATGTCCGACCAGGGTAAACTTTGGGTCGATTTTGGGACCCCATGAAGCCACTTAAGAGTGATAATGACACTTTACATTAATTAATTTAATGTAAAGGAAAATTGACATTAACAAAAGTCGTTTAGTAATTAATTTTTATATGGTGTTATATAAGTCCTATTTTTGACTATAAATATTAATTGGAATTATAAAAAGATTTTCTATATTACAGTATTTTTTTATAATGTTTAGACATCAAATAAATTATATTATTTATGACACAATAGTGATGCAGTATTTACCCCATTAATAAATGATTTAAATAAATAAGATTATAATGAAAATATATTTTCCAAAACATTTAAAATTCTGAATGGATGATTTTATTTCGAATATTAGTCATTTTATCTTCGACATTAATGATTTTTGGACCATTAGAAATAGAATATCATTATATTATAACATAATATTTTCACACTTTCTTAAAAAGCCCCTCCTCTCCCTTATAAAAGGAGACTACTTATAACCAATTCCTCACACCAAAAAAGTCATTTTTCTCATCATAAATCTACCCAGATACACTCCCTACATCCCTCTCCTCCTCCTAGAAGCCTTACCTTAGGCATAAGGCACTTTAAGAATTCCTTTTGGTTCAATCCAAAGGGAGTTACCCAAATTAAAGGTAACGATTTCTCTTAAATTGTTTTCTTTTATTTTACCTCTCGAACCCCTAAACTCTTTTTATTTCCTTTCCTTTGTAACAAAATTAGTATCCTAAATATACTAGGATGTTGTTATGATATGTATTCGAGCTACACTTACACACACCTCCATCTATGGATGAAGAACATAATGTTTCTGTGGATGGCAAACTAACGCCTCACGAAATGATGATTGTTCGATTATCTCATATCGCCTCTCATGGTGACCATTATGATGAAACTATATTTATATATGATATATATTAGGTTTATTATTTCCTTATTCTTCTATACTTTCCAATTATATCAAGTCTTTATGGTTTCCACAGTGGGTAAATACGATGATCTCATTAGAGGAAGTGCGGACTACCGCCCCCTCAAAGTGATGTGATTCGTTAATGCCTTATGCGGGATGTATAAAGGATAGAGTTAATGATATTATATATGATATTATACTGGAATTATAATATACCTTTGTATAATTATTTTTTAATTCCATTAAAATAATAAATACAAATGAAATTTGCATTCATCCGTACGTACGTCTTACCGTCTCCATAAATGGTGCATTTCATTTCTTACCTCTAAATATTATGTACTATTATAAATACATATATATACTGAATATATTATATATATATATATATATGATATTTAAATCATTAATATAATTCTGGATATAATGGACTGTTGACCACATGAACAACTTGTAAATATAAGGTGTTCATTTTTTACTCAAGTACCAAATATCAACAAAATGAACGTTATTAACTTAAATGATAAAATAATGTTTATAACATGGTAATAAGTTATAAAAAAGGAATAATAAACTTGAAAAAGGTTCTTAAGCATGTATAAATTAGATTTAGTTTATTATTTAGGAGATTAAAGAACGATCGAGTCAAGTCGGACACGAGGTAAGGGATCCTACCTCTCTCTTTCTTTTAAGTAATCTCTTTTATGTCACATTTTTTAAGCACCTATTTATTATGTTGGGGGATGTTATTTTATATTCCTCTTACTCTAATTTTTATGTTAATATTATGAGAGACCCTATTTGATCTCATCAATCCATTTTTGGAAGTTTAACGTGGCGCCGTTAGGCTGCCGAATTTCCGTAAGGGATTTTTTTATCTCAGTTTTAATTTTGTGAGATTTCCATTGTTCGCCACTTATTAATTGAATGTGATGTATTTTTTACTTCTATTTGATATATATTATCATTATTATCATTATATTCATGGTATTATCTGATTCATTTGGTAGTTATTTAATTTTGGTTATACGACTCAGTTGATTTCAACGTGGTAAAGTGTTTCATCTTAGTATTTATCCCCATGATATTCATGCTATATTTTCCACTACTTTATTTTGTGTGTTGTATGTACTACCCATGATTGTACTCTTTGTGTAATATACGTTCATTTATGAGTATATAAATCTTCATTTTATGATCCTTCTTTCATGTGGAATATGTTTTTGTAAGTTACCAAATCGGTAAGGGAACCTTTCACCCTCCACCTTTTAAAAGACTTCATTTCGTTATGTCTTTTAATTCACATCTTATTATGTTGGGATATGTTCTTATATATAGTTATTGATATAAATTTTATGTCCAAGTGATTATATAAACTTTTTCTCTCATCAACTACGTTTCTGAATTTGAATGTGAAGCCGTTAGGTTGTTGAATTTTTGCAAGGGAACTTCTTAACCCAATTTCGTTTCTTTGGGTTAAACTTGTACTTCTTAAACATGTCATCCTATGAATATGTGTGAATTACCTCTGATTGTTTTACACTTAATATCCACTAATATTGGGTGTATTTATTTTTATCACACATAATTATGAGATTGATTTATCCTTAATTTAAGGATACCATCTTTATAAGGGATTTCATCTCATTTTACATTTCCATTGAGACTTCAAAGTTGTTATGCACCAATTCACTCTTATATGGTGTATATACTATCCTTTGACATATTATATCATGTATCCATTTTTTCACATGATATCATAATGTTCTTATTAAATGTTGTTCCGCAATTATTTGTATTCAAGAGTCTCTCATTTTGAGAAAAACTCTTTAACAAAAATATCATTATAAAATGTTTTAATGATTTATTATTCTAAATCATTATGTTTAATTTTTATGTTTTAAAAATGGTTTTAAGTATTTATTTATATGAAAATTAATGATTTAAAATTTTAATTCCATTAAAATATTCATAGTGGTATGGGAAACTTTGATTCAAAAATCTTTTTTAATGGTATTTGAAAATGGATTGATTATTTCAATATCTTGAAATTAATTCTTGTGATTGCAAACGACATGTTATTAGTGAAATGTTTATATTTGCAATATTTTATGTGTTATAATGGTACTTGGACATTTTATGGGTGGTTATGTGATAAACCATATGACAGGTGGTGCTGTGAATACCAGGACAAGTTGTTACATTATAACCTCCAATGCATTGGGTATGGAAGTCAGCCGTATGGCTATTCCATTTAGTGATATGTGTGGACATAGACCATATGGTTATTCAATTTAAGTATGTTTATATACCATGTTACCTTTATATGTTATGTGTTCTATATATGGGTTTTATGGTAATATTTTGGTTACAAAATGGTATGTAATGACCTTTTATTTAGTGAAAAGTATTTACAACTTCATAAATGTGAAAAGTATTACTTATTTTAAAGTAATCATGGTTTACTTGTTGTTTTGAAAAACTAATTGTTTTACTTCTTTGGTTATCCATTATTGCGCTTTTTATGCTCATCCCAAGTTTTTGAAATGTTTTCCATAGGACTTAAAGATGAATAGGTTCAAGGATGGGATCAAAGAAAAGTCATGTTGTCTAAAACATGGAACTATACATGTTTCTTTTTAAGAGTTTTTATTTTATTAAAAAAATGGATACTGATTAGTAGTGTCTACTTGTAATATTCAAGTTTAAATGTAATATTTATGGCCTAATTCTCTAAAACTCTAAACCTGAAATGATCCTCAATGTGAATTATTCATTTAATTCAATATTATGTAAGGTTTATGGTCGGGTCCTTATAATTGGTATCAATGGTCGGTTTAGACAACTTTAGGATATAGAAAATTTCCTTAGACATATGGTTACTCTGTATCTATTATTTTAGTTAAATCCTTGTTTTATAAATTTTTCAGATCAAGGAAAGTCAGTTACAAATGGAAGGAGGAGGATCTCAAACGATATTCCTATCTCTTCCGGATGACATGCTTGCTATAATTATTGAAAAGTAATGTTCAGATGATTGTGAAACTTTTTCTAGCATACAACTCACTTGCAAGCAGTTGTTTGAGATATCAAGCACCTCCACTATACCTCGTTATCATCCTGGATCATGGGTTGTATTTAGAAAAATCTTATTTTCATAATATTCTCATATTTTCAAGAAACGTAAATATTATCAAGACATTTTCAAATCTTTTACCTTATCACAAGATTTTGAAGCATATAATGATGTTAAAAAAGGATCTGAAGAAGGAGACCCTTGTACAACCTATTTATATTTTATTTTAAAATATAGTCTCTCAGTACATACTTATGGTATTTTAAAATGACCGTTAATATAATGTTTCAACTCAAATTCTGTTCGACTGTTTTGTAGAAATCATGTTTTATCAGATGTTTTGAAACTATATGTCATACAAGAATATTTTCCAAAACTATTTTTCTATGAACACCTATATGACCCATGTTGTACATGGTGTATTTGGATGGATGAATCAAATTATTTTGAAGGATCTCTAAATCATTGTTTCAATTCATGGTCCTTCTACCTACGTGAACAAGATGACGATGAAACCAAATGGACACCATGATCAAGGTATGATGTCCTTCATTTTGGGGATTGTTTTTTTGATCATATGGTGCTGAAATAAGAATTCAAGAATTAAGATGTTGAGATCATAATGAATTTGGATGAAAATTAGAGGTATAAGGAAACCATTCAGGTTAAAACATGTTATGGTTGTTTTTGATTTTTATGAAAGGACAACCCGTAGGATGGGTGACACCCCATCACATCCGACAAGGCTATAGGAATCAAACCCACAACCTAAGGGAGACAAGGGTGCATCACCTACCACTATCATACTTCAAGTCCCTGGAGAGTATGATTTATTATTTTAGAAAAAAAAATTAATGAAATAAGAATAAGTTGATTTTTTAAACATATGTTATATCAAATGGATATACATAGTATTGAAAAATGATATAGTGATTATGTTATAAAAGGTTATTGTGGAAGATGTTCTCTATTTTGAGGAAACACTATATGCCTAAGGAATATATAATACTATGGGATTTCAATTTTGGAATAATGTTTGAAATTTAAGTTTGGAAGAATCAATGTTTTTATTATGGAGACACGATGATTTGATTTACTTTTGAAAATGATTAACCTATCATGGGGAATATGTGATTAGGTTAATTACTTTTCAATATGAGACTTTATGATTTACTAGTGTTACTTGGAGATAAATATTGAGATGTATCTTGGATGTCTATGTAATTAAATCCTTATGAGATTTGGGTTACAATCTTAATTTGGATTACTTTTAAAGAATATTAGGGACAATTGTTTATTGAATGGTCTTTGTTGATCTTTGGGTTTTGTTAGAAAAATTTTTCAGATTAAGAGTTGTATTTCTTTTTATAAAGGATTGTCCTTTTGGTGATTATCTAATCTAGTGCTTACCATTTTTGTTTTTGTTTATTTCAAAATATAAGTGAAATAGATAGTTCTCTTTTTGTGGATTATGTGATTCTCTAGAAGACGATTCTTGTGCTTTTGATGTGACCAAATCTTTTTGAATGCTCATAGTTTTGAGAAATGATTAGTTTTTGTAGAAACTTATTAAAAGATGAAACTCTACTTGAAGGTAAGAATATTTACATATGTTTTTATTCTATTTAGAAGATAAATTCCTCAAAATTTTAAAAATGAACGAAAAAAACGTTTTTGGTTTACGTTTCCAATTGGGTAATCAAAGACCGTTTACACACATAATTATTTTGTGATTTTCTTGTGGTTAACAATCTCTTAATCATGTTTCCTATCACTCTCCATCAGAACTTGACCCTTTGTTTTCTCCTCCATATCCATTATTTTATGAAATCATATTATGGGTTATCTCTGGTGACCATTTTATTTCTCTTTCTTTCTTTTAATGTGATAGTTTTACTGACACTTTTTTCTGATATGGGACCTTCAATAATGTTTCCGAGCCCAAATTTTAAAATTGCGAGGACGCAATTTCCAAAAGGGGGAAGGATGTAACATCCTAGGTAAATAAATAATAATACATATTTCATATTTATTAATATTTTTAAATTAAATATTAATTTTACATTAAAAGGGTTGCTATGTTCGATAGTGTACCTGATACGCAACAACGGGTTTCTTTGAAATCATACTTGGCACACTAATAATATAACACTATTATTTTAAATGGTAGTTAACTCCTTGCTGTTGTATTGGAGGGAATGAACAATACTAACTAAAATATTATTATACATGATTGTTAAATGTATTTACATTATCCAATAAAAAGTTAGAGTCTTAAAATGTGAATGAATCTAATTTAAAGAACAATTTACATTAAAATGTCGATTTACCGCCTTTTAATGGTGAACCCTCATTAAATATAGTTTTGGTCACTTTAATACATTCTAATTGGCCAAATAAAATCCTTCATTTGAATGGGGACATCAAATTTCACTCGGTGTAATGTTTTGGTATTTTTCTGATAAAGTTCAATTTTTAATGAATAGTGAAAAATATTGTATTTTAATCCAAACGTGCCTTTTAATATAATTTATTTATATGGTTAAGTTGTCTTTTTAATTGAGTTTAAATTGAAAATTAAATTTATTTTAACCATTTAATCCAATTTTGGTCATTGGAATTAATTTCACTTTGAAATTGGATATAAACAAATATCAATCTTTTGAAAGATATTGTTTTTTAAAAACATGCTATTTGTTATGATAACGGGAATTAATTTTAAAAATAATTAATTCCACTTCTATGTTTTGAATTTTGAAAAATAGATATCAATTTTCAATTTTTAATATCAAATAATTCTTAGGCTAAATTTATTGTATTTTTCTGAAAAACATCAATTTTTGATGAATAGTGAAACCACTTAGTGGTAGTTAAAAAAACTGAATTTTTCATTTAAATGAAATTTTACCACTTCTATGAAATGAATTTAAAAAATATGACATAAATTTTTGTTATCAAGATGTAAAATGTGGTTCATTAAGATGAAAATAATTTTTGGTGAATAATAACTTTTGACTTTTATTTACCAGATATAATGGTAAATAGGGTAATTTAAGGATAAAAAGAATATTATAATAATTCAAAATTACCTTAAAAATTGTCCAAACCTTATTGGTTGAGTCATTTCCGGCCATTTTCATCTTTTGGTCAATTTTGGTGCCCAATGAAGACACCTATGACTGATAATGACACTTTAGATTAATTAATTTAATGTAAAGGCAAAATTGACATTAACAAAAATCATTTAGTAATTAATTTTTATATGGTGTTACATAAGTCCTATTTTTAGACTATAAATATTATTTGGAAAGATAAATATATTTCCTAAATTATAGTATTTTTTTATAATTTTTAGACATCAAATAAAGTATATTATTTATGACTCAATAATAATGCAGTATTTACCTCATTAATAAATGATTTAAATAAATAAGATTATAATGATCAAGTCATTATCCAAAACATGTCCAATTCTGACTGGATGATTTTATTTCGAATATGAGAAATTTTATCTTCGACCTTAATTATTTTTGGACCATTATAAACCGAATATCATTATATTATTAAATAATATTTTCACAATTTCCTAAAAAACCCTTCCTCTCCCTCATAAAAGGAGACCACTTCTAACCAATTCCTCAAACCTATCAATCCATTTGTCTCGTCCAAAATCCTCCCAAATACACTCCCTACATATCTCTACTACTCCTAGAAGCCTTAACCTAGATATAAGGCACTTCAATAAGTCCTTTTGGTTCAATTCATAGGGAGTTACCCAAATTAAATGTAATGATTTCTCTTAAATAGTTTTCTTTTATTTTACTTCTCCAACCACGAAAATCATTTTATTTATTTTCTTTTGTAACAACAAAAGTATCCCCAATATACTAGGATGTTTTTATGATATGGATTATAGCTACACTTACACACACCTCCATATAATAGATGAAGAACATAATGTTTCTGTGGATGACAAACTAACGCCTCGTGAAACCACGATTGCTCGATTATCTCCTACCGCCTCTCATGGTGACCATTATGATGGAACTGTATTTATATGTGTTTTATATTATTTTTATGACTTCCTTATGCCTCTGTACTTCCCCATTATATCAAGACTTTATGGTTTCCATAGTGGGTAAATACGATAGTCTCATTAGAGGAAGTGCGGACTACCGCCCCCTCAAAGTGATGTGATTCGTTAATGCCTTATGTGGGATGTATAAAGGATATATTTAATGATATTATATATGATATTATACTTCAATTATAATATACCTTTGTATAATTATTTTTTTAATTCCATTAAAATAAGAAATATAAATTAATGTAGCGTTCATGCGTACGTACTGCTTACCGTCTCCATGAACGGTGTATTTCGTTTCTTAACACCAAATGTTATGTACTATTATAAATACATTTATATACTTAATATAAATGATATATATATATATATATATATTATTTAAATCCTTAATATTATTCTGGATATAATGGACTATTGACCACATGAACAACTTGTAAAGATAAGGTGTTCGTTTTTTACTGAAGTACCAAATATCAACAAAATGAACGTTATTAACTTAAATGATTACATAATGTTTATAAAATGGTAACAAGTTATATAAAATGAATAATAAACTTAAAAAAGGTTCTTAAGAAAATATAAATTAAATTTATTTTATTATTCCAGAGATTAAAGAATGATCGAGTCAAGTCAGACATGAGGTAAGGGATCCTACCTCTCTCTTTCTTTTAAGAAATCTCTTTTATATCACTTATTTTAAGAACCTCTTTCTTATGTTGGGGGATGTTCTTTTATATTCCTATTATTTTAATTTTAATGTTCATATGATGAGAGACCCTATTTGATCTCATCAATCTATTTTTGGAAGTTTTATTTGGCGTCGTTAGGTTGCCAAATTTTCGTAAGTGATTTTCTTATCTCACTTTTAATTCTGTGACATTTCCATCGTTTGCCACTTATTCATTTCATGTGGTGTATTGTGTACGGCCATATGATATATATATTATCATTATTCTTATTATATTAATGGTATTATATGATTCATTTGGTGGTTATTTAATTTTGGTCATAGGACTCAGTTGATTACAACGTCGTAAAGGGTTTCATCTCACTTTTTATCCCAATGAGATTCATGCTATATTTGCCACTACTTTCTTTTGTGTGGTGTATATAATACCCATGATTGTACATTTTGGGTAATATAATTTCATTTATTAGTATATACATCTTCATTGTATGAGCCTTCTTTCTTGTGGAATATGTTTTGTATGTTACCCAATCGGTAAGGGAACCTTTCACCCTCCTCCTTTTAAAAGACTTATTTTTGTTATGTCTTTTAATTAACATCTTATTTTGTTGGGATATGTTCTTATATATCCTTATTGATGTAAATTTTATTTCCAATTAATGAGATACCCTTATTTCTCTCATCAAATATGATTATGAATTTGAATGTGATGTTGTTAGGTTGTCGAATTTTTGCAAGGGAACTTCTTAACCCAATTTCGTTTCTTTGGGTTAAACTTGTACTTCTTGAACATGTCATCCTATGAATATGTGTTAATGGCCTCTGATTCTTCTACACTTAATATCCACTTATATTGTGTGTATTTATATTTTTCACACATAATTATGTGATTGATTTATCCTTAATTTAAGGATACCATCTTTATAAGGGATTTCATCTCATTTTACATTACCATTGAGAATTCATTGTTGTTATGCACCAATTCACTATTATATAGTGTATATAGTTTCCTTTGACATATTATATCATGTATAACTCTATCTTCATGATATTATAATGTTCTAATTAAATGTTATTCTGAAATTATATTTATTCATGAGTCTCTCATTTTGTAAAAAACTCTTTAACAAAAATATCATTTTTTAAACGTTTTAAAGAATTATTATTCTAAATAATTATCTTTAATGTCCATGTTTTAAAAATGGTTTTGAGTATTTATTTATATGGAAATTAATGTTTTAAAATTTAGTTCCATTAATAGCATCAAAGTGGTATGGGAGACTTTGATTCAAAAATATTTTTTAAATATTTTTTGAAAATGGATTGATTATTCCAATATCTTGAAATTATTTCTTGTGATTTCAAATAACATGTTATACGTGAGATGTTTATATTTTCAATATTTTATGTGTTATAATGGTACTTGGACATTTTATAGTTGGTTACGTGATAAACCATATGATGGGTGGTGTCGTGAATACCAGGACGGGTGGTAACGTTATAACCTCCAATGCATCGTGTATAGAAGTCAGTCGTATGGCTGTACCATTTAGTGATATGTGTGGAAGTCGACCGTATGGTTATTCCATTTAAGTATTTTTATGTCCCAAGTTAACTTTATATGTTATGTGTTCTTTATATAGGTTTTATGTTAATATTTTCGTTACAAAAGGGTATGTAATGATCTTTTATTTAGTGAAAAGTATTTACTACTTCATAAAGGTGAAATGTATTACTTATGTTAATGTATTCATGGTTTACTTGTTGTTTTGAAAAACTAACAATTTTACTTCTTTGGGTATACCATACTGAGCTTTTTATGCTCATCCAAGTTTTTTGAAATGTTTTCCACGGGACTTAAAGATGAATAGGTTCATGGATGGGATCAAAGAAAAGTCATGCTGTCTAAAACATGGAACTATACAAGTTTCATTTGAAGAGTTGTTATTTTATGAAAAAAATGGATACTGAGTAGTAGTGTCTACTTGTAATATTCAAGTTGTATTGTAATTTTTATGGCCTAATTCTCCAAAACTCTAAACCTGAGAAGATCCTCAATGTGAATTATTCATTTAATTCAATATTAGGTAAGGTTTAAGGTTGGGTCCTTATAGTTGGTATCAAAGGTCGGTTAAGACATCTTTAGGGTTTAGGAATTTTCGTTAGACATATGGTTATTCCCTATCTATTATTTCAATTAAATACATGTTTTATAACTTTTTCAGATCAAGGAAAGTCCGTTACAAATTGAAGGAGGAGGATCTCAAATGAAATTCTAATCTCTTCCTGATGACATGCTTGCAATAATTATTACAAAGTCATGTTCAGATGATTGTGAAATTTTTTCTAGCACACAACTCACTTGCAAGCAGTTTTTTGAGATATCAAACACCTCCACTATACCTCGTTATAATTGTGGATCATGGGTTGTTTTTAGAAAAATCTTATTTTCACAATATTCTTATATTTTCATGAAATGTAAATATTATCAAGGCATTTTCAAATATTTTACCTTATCACAAGATTTTGAAGAAAATTATGATTTTTAAAAATGTGCTGAAGAAAGAGACCCTTGAGCAACATATTTTTCATTGTTTTTAAAATATAGTCTCTCAGCACATACTTATTTTATTTTAAAAGGACCGTTAATTGAAAGTTTCAACTCAAATTCGGTTAGACTGTTTTATAAAAATCATGTTTTATCAGATGTTTTGAAATTATATGTCATGCATGATTATTTTCCAAAACTTTTTTCCTGTGAACACCCATTGACCCATGTTGTGCAAGGTGTATATGGATGGAGGAAGAAAATGATTTCAAAGGATCTCTAAATCATTTTTGCAATGCATGGACCTTCAACCTATGTGAACAAGATGACGATGAAACCAAATGGACACCATGATCAAGGTATGATGTTATTAATTTAGGGGATTGTTTTATTTGATCATATGGTGCTAAAATAAGACTTCAAAAATTATGATGTTGAGATCATAATGAATTTGGATAAAAATGAGAGGTATAAGGAAACCATTGAGGTTTAAACATGTTAGGGTTATTTTTGAGTTTTATAAAAGGACAACCTGTAGGATGGGTAACAACCTGTCGCATCCGGCAAGGCAGAAGGAATCGAACCCACAACCGAAGGGCGATAAGGCGCATCCCCTACCACTAGCCTAATTGAAGTCCCTATTTAGTATGACTTATTATAGTAAAATTTTTTAATGGAACAAGAATAAGTTGATTTTTAGAACTTATTTTTTATCAAATGTATATACATAGTATTGAAAAATGATTTAGTGATTAAGTTATAACATGTTGTTGTGGAAGACGTTCTCTATTTTGAGGAAACACTATATGCCAAAGGAAGATAGAATACTATGGGATTTACATTGTGGAATAATAGTTGAAATCATAGTTTCGAAGAATATATGTTTTTATTATGGAGACAAAATGATTTTATTTACTTATGAAAATGATTATCCTGTCATGGGGAATATGTGATTAGGTTAATTACTTTTCAATATGAGACTTTATGAGTAACTACTGTTACTTGGAGGTAAATGATAGGATGTATCATGGAGGTCTATGTAATTAAATCCTTATGAGATTTGGGTTACAATCTTTGTTTGGATTACTTTTGAAGAATTTTAGGGACAGTTGTTTATTGAATGGTCTTTGTTGAACTTTGGGTTTTGTTTGAAAAATTTTGGAGATTAAGAGTAGTATTTCTTTTTATAAAGGATTATCCTTTTGATGATTATCTGATCTGGTGATAACCATTTTGTTTTTAGTTGACTTATAAATATAGGGGAAATATATAGTTCTCCTTTTGTGGATAATGTGATTCTCTAGATGATTATTCATGTGATTTTGATGTGACCAATTCTTTTTGAATGCTCCTCGTTTAGAGAAATGATTAGTTTTGGTAGAAACTTATTAAAATATGGAACTATACTTGATGGTAAGTATATTTCCTTATTTTTTTATTCTATGTATAAGATGAAATCCTCAAAATTATGAAAAGTAATGTAAAACAAAAACATTGTTGGTTTACATTTCGTATTGGGAAATCAATGACTGTTTACACATATCATTATTTTGTGATTTTCTTGTGGTTAACTTTCTCCTAATATTGTTTCCTATTACTCTCCATCAGAACTTGACCCTTTTTTCTCCTCCATATACATGTTTTCATGAAATCTTAGTGTTGATTAACTCGAGTGACCATTGTACTTCTCTTTTTTTCTTTTAAAGTGATAGTTTTACTGACTCTTTTTTCTAATATGGGACTTTCAAAAATGTTTCCGAGCCTATATTTTAAAATTGTGAGGAAGAAATTTCCAAAATGGGGGGAGGATGTAACATCCAAGGTAAATAAATAATAAGGAATATTTCATATTTATTAATAATTGTAATTTAAATATTAATTTTACTTTAAAAGGGTTTCTATGTTTTATAGCGTACCCTATACGCAACAACGTGTTTCTTTGAAATTATACATGGCACACTAATAATATAATATTATTATTTTAAATGGTAGTTAACTCCTAGTCGTTTTATTGGAGTGAATGAACAATACTAATTACAATATTATTATAAATTATTGTTAAATGTATTTACATTATCCAATAAAACGTTAGAGTCTTAAAATGTGAATGAATCTAATTTTAAGCATAATTTACATTAAAAGGCTGATTTACCGCCTTTTAATGGGGAACCCTATTTAAATATAGTTTTGGTCACTTTAATACATTCTAATTGACCAAATAAAATCTTTATTTAGAATGGGGACATCAATTTTTACTCTGGGTATTTTTTGGTATTTTTCTGATAAAGTTCATTTTTAATGAATAGTGAAAAATATTGTATTTCAATCCAAAAGTGCCTTTTAATCTAATTTATTTATATTGATAGATTATATTTTTAATTGGTTTTAAAGTGAAATTATAATATATTTTTACCATTTAATTCAATGTTGGTCATTGAATTTAATTTCACATTGAAATTGGACATAAACAAGTATCAATCTTTTGATAGTTATTGTTTCTAAAAAACGCGCCATTTGTTTTAATAACGGGAATTAATTTTAAAATTAATTAATGAAACTTATATGTTTTGAATTTGTAAAAATAGACATCAATTTTGAATTTGGAATATCAAATAATTCTTAGGCTTAATTTTGCATATATTTCATAAAACATCAATTTTTTATGAATAGTGAAACCACTTAGTGGTAGTTAAAAAAACTGAATTTTTCATTTAAATGAAAATTTACCACTTCTGGGAATTTAATTTAAAAAATCCAACATAATTGGTTGTTATAAAGAAGTAAAATGCGGTTCATTAAGATAAAAATAATTTTTCGTGAATATTAACTTTTGACTTTTATTTACCGTCTTTAAAGGTAAATTGGGTAATTCAAGGTTAAAAAGAATATTATAATAATTCAAAATTACCTTAACCCTTTTACAAACCATATTGGTTGTGTCATTTCCGACCATGTTCATATTTGGGTGGATTTTGGGACCCCATTAAGCCACTAATGAGTGATAATGACACTTTAGATTAATTAATTTAATGTAAAGGCTAAATTGACATTAACAAAACTCGTTTAGTAATTAATTTTTATATGGTGTTATATAAGTCCTATTTTTCAGTATAAATATTATTTGGAAAGATAAAAATATTTCCTACATTATATTATTTTTTTTATAATTTTTAGACATCAAATAAATTATATTATTTATGACACAATAATGATGTTGTATTTACCTCATTAATAAATGATTTAAATAAATAAGATTATAATGATTAAATTACTATCCAAAACATGTCCAATTCTGATTTGATGATATTATTTCGAATATGAGTTATCTTATCTTAGACCTTAATTATTTTTGGACCACTTGAAACCGAATATCATTATATTATAAAATAATATTTTCACACTTTCCTAAAGAGCCCTTCCTCTCCCTTATAAAAGGAGACCACTTCTAACCAATTCCTCAAACCTATAAAGGATATTTTATCGTCCAAACTCTTCCCAATTACACTAAATACATCCATATTCTCCTATTAGGATCCTTAAATTAGGAATAAGGCACTTGAAGAAGTCCTTTTGGTTCAATCCAAAGGGAGTTACCCAAATTAAAGGTAACAATTTCTCTTAAATTGTTTTCTTTTATTTTACTTCTCCAACCCCTAAACTCTTTTTATTTACTTTCTTTTGTAACAAAACCAGTATCATAAATATACTATAATGTTTTTATGATAATTATTAGAGCTACACGTACATATACCTCCATCTAATGGATGAAGAAATTAATGTTTCTGTGGATGGAAAACTAACGCCTCACGAAACGATGATTGTTCGATTATCTCCTACCGCCTCTCATGGTGACCATTATGATGGAACTGCATTTATATATGATATATATTATGTTTATTACTTCCTTATTCTTCTGTACTTCCCAATTATATCAAGCCTTTCTGGTTTCCATAGTGGGTAAAAACGATAATCTCATTAGAGGAAGTGCGGACTACCGCCTCCTCAAAGTGATGCGATTCGTTAATGCCTTATGTGGGATTTATAATGGATAGAGTTAATGATATTATATATGATATTATATTGGAACTATAATATACCTATGTATCATTTTTCTAATTCCATTAAAATTATAAATAGAAATGAAAGTAGCGTTCATGCGTACGTACGGCTTACCGTCTCCATGAACGGTGCATTTCATTTCTTACCTCCAAATGTTATGTACTATTATAAATACATGTATATACATTGTATATATGATATATATATATATATATGATATTTAAATCATGAATATAATTCTAGATATAATAGACTATTTACCACATGAACAACTTGTAAATATAAGGTGTTCATTATTTACTAAAGTACCAAATATCAACAAAATGAACGTTATTAACTTTAATGATTACATAATGTTTATAACATGGTAATAAGTTTTATAAAAGGAATAATAAAATTTAAAAATGTTTTTAAGCAAGTAGAAATTAACTTTAGTTTATTATTCAGGATATTAAAGAATGATCGAGTCAAGTCGAACATGAGGTAAGGGATCTTACCTCTCTCTTTCTTGTAAGTAATCTCTTTTATGTCGCTTCTTTTAAGAACCTCTATCTTATGTGGGGGGATGTTATTTTATATTCCTCTTAAATTAATTTTTATGTTCATATTATTAGAGACACTATTTGATCTCATCAATCCATTTTTTGGATGTTTTAAGTGGCGTCGTTAGGCTGCCGAATTTTTGTAAGGGATTTTCTTATCTCACTTTTAATTCCATGAGATTTCCACTGTTTTCCACTTATTCATTGCATGTGGTGTACTATTTACTTCCATTTGATATATATTATAATGATTCTAATTATATTCATGGTATTATATGATTCATTTTTTGTTTATTTAGTTTTGGTCATACGACTCAGTTGATTACAACATGGTAAAGGGTTTCATCTCACTTTTTATTCCCATGATATTCATGCTATATTTGCTACTACTTTCTTTTGTGTGGTGTATGTACTACCCATGATTGTACCCTTTGTGTAATATAAATTCATTTATGAGTATATACATCTTCATTGAATGAGCATTTTTTCATGTGGAATATGTTTTGTAAGTAACCAAATCGATAAGGGAACCTTTCACCCTCCTCCTTTTAAAAGACTAATTTTTAGTTATGTCTTTTAATTCACATCTTCTTATGTTGGGATATGTTCTTAAATATCCATACTGATGTAAATTTTATGTCCAAGTGATGAGATACACTTTTTTATCCCATCAAATAATTTTTTGAATTTGAATGTGACATCGTTAGGTTGTCGAATTTTTGCAAGGGAACTTCTTAACCCAATTTTGTTTCATTGGGTTAAACATGTACTTCTTGAACATGTAATCCTATGAATATGTGTGAATGAACTCGGATTTAATTACACTTAATATCCACTTATAATGGATGTATATATATTTTTCACACATAATTATGAGATTTATTTATCCTTAATTTAAGCATACCATCTTTATAAGGTATTTAATCTCATTTTACATTTCTATTGAGACTTCATTGTTGTTATGAACCAATTAACTCTTATGTGGCGTATATACTGTCCTTCTACATATTATATCATTCATCCCTTTATTCTCATGATATTATAATGTTCTGATTAAATGTTATTCCACAATTATTTGTATTCAAGAGTCTATCATTTTTTTTAAAAACTCTTTAACAAAAATATCATTTTTTAAATGTTTTAAAGATTTGTTATTCTTAATATTTATCTTTAATGTCCATGTTTTAAAAATGGTTTTGTGTATTTATTTATATGGAAATTAGTTTTCTAATATTTTAATTCCATTAAAATCTTCATAGTGGTATGGGACACTTTGATTCAAAAATATTTTTTAAATGGTTTTACAAAATGGATTGATTATTTAAATATCTTGAAATTACTTATTGTGATTGAAAATGACATGTTATTAGTGAATTGTTTATATTTGCAATATTTTATGTGTTATGATTGTACTTCATCATTTGACGGGTGGTTACGTGATAAACCATATGATGGGTGGTGCCGTGAATACCAGGATGGGTGGTTACTTTATAACCTCCAATGCATTGGGTATAGAAGTCATTTGTATGGATATTCCATTTAGTGATATGTGTGGAAGTCAACCTTATGGTTATTCCATTTAAGTATGTTTATGTCCCAAGTTACCTTTATATGTTATTTGTTCTCTATATGGGTTTTATGGAAATATTTTGGTTACAAAAGGTAAGTAATGATCTTTTATTTATTGAAAAGTATTTACTACTTCACAAAAGTGAAAAGTATTACTTATGTTAAAGTATTCGTGGTTTTATTGTTGTTTTGAAAAACTAACAGTATTCATTCTTTGTGTATCCCTTATAGAGCAGTTTTTTCTCATCCCAAGTTTTGTAAATGTTTTCCATAGGACTTAGAGATGAATAGGTTCAAGGATGGGATCAAGGAAAATTCATGCTGTCTAAAACATGGAACTAGACACGTTTTTTTTTATTTTTTTTTATGAAAAAAATGGATACTGAGTATTAGTGTCTACTTGAAATATTCATGTTGTAATATAACAGTTATGGCCTAATTATTTTAAACTCCAAACCTAAAAACATCCTCAATGTGAATTATTCATTTAATTCAATATTATGTAAGGATTAAGGCCGAGTCCTTATAATAAGTGTGATATTAAAGAATCACATATGTCGATGAAAAAGATAATCCTATTACACTTTGAAGGAAAATCATCTTATGGGATTTTTTATAAAATAAATTTTGATATAAAATCTCATAGTTAAACTAATGATGATTGGATAGAGATCAAAACCATATAAAATAGACACAAGTTGGATAATTTTTATTGGGATAATATTGTGTGAGTAGGAATAGTAAAGGGAAAATTCAATGACATTAATAATAGTAGATGCATGATTTTTTGTCTCCACCCATTCTTATACAAAAATGATAGGGATGAATGTAAAGTTGGAAGACTTGAAATTTAATGTTTCTACACCATTGAAGATTTATTGTGATAATAAAAGTTTCATTTATCATTTAAGAAATATTTTCTAATATTCACGTTCAAAATACAATGGTATAAAGTGTCACTTGATAAAATGAAAATTTTTTGGTGGATATTTTATACATGAATATATTTCACAAACGTGTCAAATTGTATATGTTTCTAAAAAAGCATTCCCAAAAGAGATATTTGTGAAACTATGGCTAGAAACTCATGTTTAGTCTCTACCAAAGATATTATATAAATTATTAACAAAACCCCCACCATGAATTATATTATTATGTCAGTGGAGGAGAGTACGTACAAATATTTCATAAGGAATTGCTTATTTTATTTTCAAATATTTCTTTCATTAAAATTTTATTATCCAATGAAAAAATAATTATTATTTTTTCAATTAATTATTTACTTTTGATTATAGTGAAGGAATAATAATCTATTAATTATTACTTGAAATTATATTGTAGGAAGATATTATTTATTTTAAAATATGACTTATGATCTATGTATTGACTTGTATAATTATAATATTAATTTATGATGTTATATTATTATTAATATTTCAATTATGTTTTAAATAAAAAAACTATAATTTTATTTGTGAAAAGTACATGTAAAATCATTAATTTCATTTATAAATTTTAGATATAGTAGTCATCTATAACTTAGGACATATAATTACATGCACTAGTTAAATTTTAATGAGTTTTTTCTTTTTAATTATATGATTATTAAAAAATTATTTAAATGAAATGATTATTTAATGACGTATTTAAAAGAAATTGAATAATTTTGAATGTATTTAAGAGTTTTTTTATGTAGTTTTTAAATTATTTATCCATGTTATTGTAAAATACTGATTTTTCCTAATTCCTTTTTGAAAAATTGATTTATCAATTTTAGATGATATAAAATTATTTTCTTTAATAAAAATAATTTCTGTATGTTTTCAGTTATTTTAATGGATTGAGATTGAGAAAGGAAGATCAACAAATTTTTTCTTACAAATTAAATATGGGACTTGGATATGGGGTGGGTGGATGATTATTGGGGAGTAAACCCACAGACTCATGTAATATTCTCATTTTGATGATATTTCTTGTTACCTTATGGTTTTCATAGGAGTTACCAAGTATCTGAATAATCTATAATGAAAGTATTATTTTCAAAATAACTTAAAATGAGAAATATATGTTATTTGAATAGTATTTTTGAAATAATTATTCAAAATAAGTTCTTTTGAAAGCATTATATATAAAAAAATTATTTATATTTGATAAAATGTATATTAAAATTGTTTTTAAAATTGTTTTTATGAAACATTTTCCACTGTATTTAAAAACCTACATTGGGAAAATTATTTCTCATCAATTTTTTTTATATTTTCGTTGGTATATAAGAAGTTCTAATATGGAGGAATTATTATTAAGAGTTAGAGGTCATAAAGAGGATTAATTATCTTAATTTTTCAACTATGATAAATTTTAATGTGTTTTTTAATTCATTAAAACCTAGACCGAAAAAGATCATGGAATGTGTCAACTGTTATATATAGTTAAGTTATCTTTAAAAAATTTACACATCATATTTAACACGGAATCTGGAAGCATGGATTTTAGAACCTTTATTGTTGTCATCAAAGTTATGGTCTAGACAATATTTGAGATTATATGTTTTCTTCGAGAAAATATACAAGATAGAATTTTCATTAGATAATTTTGTTCCCTTTGTAATTTTAGTGTTTTTAGTTAATTATGAAGATGGAAGTTATGAATTTTCATAAAACTGGCCATTGAATTATGGGGGAATAATTCATTTAAGGGGATGGGGGAGAATATAACTTCTAAATTTTTTTGAAATATCTATAATTGACGTATGTTGTAATTTTAAATAAACTAATCTTTTAAAATAATAATTGAAATTATGTGTTTCAATTAACCCAAAGCTAATTTTTTAAAATTATGTAATAATACATAGAAATAATTTTACATTATTATAAATGATGATAAAGAGAATTAATTAAACAATTATTTTTATCTAAACAAAATTATAGTTTCAAAATCTTATAAAATATCAGTTTCATGAAATAAGATTTGAATTTAAGTTAATATTCCAAATTATAAATAATATTTTAATAAATGATGTGATAATTAATTAACAATAATATTTTAATATAAATATATGTATTATATAATTTATATATATACATGATTTTATATAATAAATTTGTTTTGAAACTAAAATGATTTTCAATGATCAATGCTAAATTACATATAATTTTATAATTTTTTTTATTAAACTATAGAATCATGAAATAAAAACTTTAACAAATATATTTATAAATAGATTAATTATAATTAAATATATTAGTTTTAACAAATTATTTTAGTGAAATTTATTTATAAAATATTATTATGAATATTAAAGATAATATTATTTAAGGATATTAGGTAAATAAAAATAAAATATTCTTGATTATTAATATAAAATGATTTTTTTTAAAAATTAAGAAATTATGGATATATATATATATAAATATTTAATAAATTTTAAATTAAAATAATAAATAGATAAAAAAATAATGTAAAAAAAGGAAACGTGTTAAAGGGAGAAGTCGAACATGGATTCTACCATTTGGGGAAAATCACTTCTGGGATTCATATTTAGGACGAGTCAAGGGAAAGACTGAGGGTTCAAGCTCACTCAAAGTTGAGGGATTTTAATCATTCATGACATGCATTGTGGAGTTAATTTCATGTTTGAGGTTCCACTTCAGGAGGTTGAGATCAGATTGAGGGAAGATTAGGGGTTTCAAACACTATATAAAAATAAGATCTGAGTTAGAATACCATGGATAACAAATATCCAAATATATATTCATATGTGGGTAAGATGAAATTATATGTGAGGTGTTCGTGGAGAGTGAGATGTCGCCCTCGCTAATTCTGGTGTCCCCGCCCGAAGGATATCGTCCGAGAAGCCCTAAATATGACCCTTGATCGTTCACTGATGTCGTTGTTGGACGGACTGTGAAGACTGGTGTGCCTTCTGATGTGGGTGGTGCTATGGATGGGGAATATTGCGTTGATCCTAAGATCTTTCTTCAAAGAGGTCATTTGGTGATCTCCTTTTCTATAAATGAGGTAAATCTTCTTTCCTCAGATTTGCGCTTTGTGCTTGTTGGCAAATTTAGTAGGCGTAGACCATCATTGATCTTTCTAAGGAAATATCTAGAAGCTTTTGGGTTTATTGGATTCCATATTGTCTTGTTAAACTCTTCCAATGTCATTCTTTTATTCTTAGCTGAAAATGATTATTATAGATTCTCTGCGAGGAAATTGTGGGTTTTTGGTGGTTGCACGATGAAGGTCCGGAAATGGACCCCTGATTTTGATCCTTCCATCAAATCTCCCATTGTTCCTACTTGGGTTGGTTTCCCTGGATTAAAACATCATCTTTTAAATAAGATTTCCTTATTTCTAGCCTTATTTTTTATCCTCTAAAATTGGATATTGAAACAAGAAAACTCTCAAGACCTTCGGTTTCTAGGGTTTTCACAGAGATTGATGTCTCTAAACCCCTTCCTAATCAGATCTGGATTCAAAATGGCAATTCATGTTTTTTTTCAAGAGGTGTGTTATGAAAACTTGATAGCTTATTACAACGGCTGTTTTAAAATTTTGTACCCATCAGGTGAATTTTGAAGAACAGTTCGACCACCTGTCAGTAAGTTGACATGGGTTGAGAAGCGGAAGCACAAGCTGGACCTAGAAGACTGCACTTGAGAGTTTAAGATATCTACGACATTTGCTGGCCCTTATAGAATGAAGGAATCATTTGGAGGGAAAGAAGAAGATGTTGAGAAGTCTGTTGAAAATTTGACTCTGGTCATTGCCAATGAGGAGAGAGGTTCTCAGCCTGAGATTGTTAATGTTTTCTCAGGTTTTGGTGATACTATCCAAAGGGAATTGAGTGATCCCACTGCTGCCCCCCCACACACTTTGGAGAGGGATCAAGATGATCCCAGTGACTCCTCTAATGCCTTGAAGGACGTACATGATAATTCACATCAAGCCGAAGTGGATTTTTTCCAATCATGTGCTACAAAAGGCAGGAAAGCGGTGGTGGATTCAGATGGGTTTATTACCCCTCATCTTATGAAAAAAAAATAAGCACAAAGATTGTTCGAAGTTGAAGTGAACCATTGTTAAAAGATCCTTGGGACTATGTGCTGAAGTAAATATGGGCCTTTCACAAGCTGAAGTCAATGAATCAGTTCCATTTCTTGATGAAGAGAATTTGGATGAGATACGTAAGCATAAAAATCATCTTTGGACTGCTAAGGAGGGTCTCAGTAGATAGATTTACTCATGGATTGAAAATAATGATTCCTGGGTGTTTCAAAGGTATCAAAAATAGGATACTACCTTCAATGAATATTCTCAAATCAGGGATCGCATGCTCTCTAAAATTCAATTGAATTTTCAGAAGAATCCCAAATTCGATGATGAGACACAAAGATTGATTTTGGATGCCATTTTCTGGGAATGAAGTTGAGTGTTGGGTATGTGATGATCCAATCTCTCTCTCTGCCTTGTGTTGGACCGTTTAGTTTTGTGGGATGTCTTCTTGGTTGCATGATCTTTGGGATTTCTTCTTGTTTTCTGCTAGATCTTTGGACCTTTTGATACCACAACCATACGTATGCCGAAGGTCTCATGGCATGGGCTTTCAAGGTTGTTTCTCTTCAGGCTGCATGACTATTGGATGTCAAAGTGTTGTGCCCATCCTGTCTCCTTTCTTTGAGTAGACATCACACCGAGGGAGAGTATTATTACATGGTGGCACTATGTTTTTCATGAAATTTTCAGTTGTTTTGTTTGGATGTCTTTGGGGTCTTTCATGATTAACTGTTTTCTTTGGCTGGAAAGATTTCATCAGATGAACCAGGACAAGCATGCACAACAACAATGAAGGGGAAGGATGTAATACAGCGAGATGCTTTGGTCTTTACTGGAGGATGGACCAAATGCTTTTCATTTTCTGGATCCCATCTTGTAAACTCTTTAACATATTAACTTCAGCTAGTGAAAATACTTTTCACCTCATATAATCAATTTGTTACTTATTTTCATTAATAAATTTTTGGGGAATGAGTTGGCCCCAACTCATACTCGGATCTTTTTAGTATATGTGGGTTGTTCATGATTAAAGATATCATTTGTCTCTCATATATCGATTCACATGTAGGTGATATTTCTTTAGGTTTTTTGATTCACCTTGGGGTTTTGGATTCTTTAAATGTTGGTATTAAATCGAACTAATTTTTTCAACATTGATAGTTAACAATTTTTTATGCTTGATTAAAACTAGAACTCAATTTTGTTTTCTTCAAAAAATGATTTTAGCAGTATTATTCAATGTTGATCAACCCTATTTTTTATCAACTTATTTTTTTATCCTTCGATTGATGTCATGAATACACTATTTCATCTGTGGATATATAATTGTATATGTTAGCAATGAATTTGGGATTCAGATCAATTTTTAGTTTGGATGTGGAATGGAATCAATTTCCATTCATTAATTGTACCTATGTCTTATTAATTATAAAAAAAATTCATTTAATTAATTTGGATTAGTCGTTGATATTAAATAAAATAATTGATCAATGACTCGCTATTATACCCTACTATATGTATATTAATTTTTTAGTTCTCTCAAAAAATTTATATATATGAATCCCATATAAATTCCATCATTACATCTATAAATAGTATGCTTTGTTCTAGATTTTAAGAGAGTTCTCCTTATTGTGTTCTATGTTCTCTTATTAAGAAGGCTTCTATTCTTTTATTTTTAATGTATGGGAAATATATAATTTTATTATAATTAAATTATCATAATGAATTTATTATATATATATATATATATATATATTATGAATTATAAATCTTTAATTGATATTTTCTTTTTAAAATTCTTATGCAATGTTTATTTTTTATAAGAATTCTATGTTTGTGAACATTATGTGTAAGAGATTTATGTTATTATTATTATTATTTTTGAACCACTATTTTATAAGTGAAATCATTTTTACCAAATTTTTATTATGATATAATTACCTACTATTTTTTATATTTGAATCAGCAAGGGATTATTTATTTATTTAAAAACATATTTATTTTTTATGTTGAATTTTATTTGTACGGGACAAATTTCCTTTCAATAGATTATTTCTTTTATCGAAAGTGTTATAATTATTTTTCAAATAAATTTATAAATATGATAATAATCTCAAGTTAATCAAAATTTGAATGAAACAATGTTTTTCAATTTAGTTTTGAATATATTTAAGTGTTAATTATAAATTCTGAAATTCTAGATATATAAATTTTATAAAGGTTGTTAATATTTTCAAAATTATGAATAAATTCAAATATTGAATAAAAATTTCATTTTAAAAAATTTAATAAGAGTGTAATATATTCATGCCTATATTATTTTCAAATATTTTCATGATATAATAATGTTCAAACACACACACACACTATCACACACACATATATATATATGATGTATTTAATTTTTGGGTCTTTTTATTTTAAATAATTATAAATTTTAGTTTATAATTATTTAACAGAGATTATGTATTTTCTATCAAATATTTCAAAAAATTGATCCTCATGTTAAAATTTATTTTTAATGAATTTATTATTTTATTTATAAATATTTCCATCATTAAAATGTTATTATATAGAGAGGAAATAATTATTATTGTCAATTAATTATTTTCATTATATTATAGTTCCAAAATAATTATCTATACATAATTTTTTAAAATTATATTATAGAAAGTAATTATTTATTTTAAAATATGTTTTATGTTATGAGAGAAAAATTATACAATTATAATAATATGTTGTGATATCATTTTATGGTTATTATTTACATTAATTTTTAAATAATAAAAAATACCAATTTATGTGTGCAATGTATATATACAATCATGAATGACATTTATAAATATTATATACAGATATCATCTATAACTCATGACATATAATTACATACCCTAGATTAATATTAATGAGTATTTTATTTATGATTATATTCTTTATATGTATGTATATAATGAAAATGATTATTTGACAATGTATTTAAAATAAATTTTTTAATTGTGAATGTCTTTAAGAATTTTTTGTAAGAAATTTTCAATGTATTTGTCGTTTTATTTTAAAGTAATTATTAATCTTAATTTTTTTGAACTAATAATTTATCAATGTTATAAGATATAAAGTAATCTTCATTTATCAAAATAATTTGTGTATGTTTTCGAATGTTTAAATGGATTTATATTGAGAAAAGAATATCTTAAATTTTTTTCTAAAACACTAAATCCAACACTTGGGTTTGATATTAGAGAATGAGGAATGGGGTGTGAACCCCCCAACCTCATAGGATAAGGTTCTACTGGTTATTTTATTTGTAGCTATATATTATTAATTGGATCTACGAAGTATAAAAATAATCCATGAAGAATGTATTATTTTAAAAATGATTTTAAAGGATAAATAAAAGTGATTTCAAATAAGAAATTTTTAAATTAATTTTCAAAATTACTATTTTTGAAAGTTATATATATATAATATAAATTTGATATACTGTTTTTTAAAATATATTTTAAAAGAGTTTTTATGAAACCATTTTTAAGAGGGTTTAAAATTCCTTATTGGGAAACTAATGATCAAACATTGTTTTAAATATCATTTCACATGTATTATAGAAGTTCTAAGATGTAAAATTTGTTTTAAAGAGTCAACACTTGAAAAAGTGAATTAATTATCATATTTTTTCAACTATATAAAATTTTAAATAGTTGTCAAATTATTTAAAACATATAACAGAACAGATCTTGGAATGCATTAAGTGTTGTGTAATGTTCAGTTATCTTTAAAAAAAATTCAAATCATTTTCAGTACAGAATCCAGAATTGTGGGATCAATGTCTTTACAAATCTATAGGATTTTTTTGTTGGGATTGAATAAAGAGTGATATTGTATACATTTTATCATGATGACTGGTATGTCAAAAATTTGTGGATAAAAAAAAATAGTCTAAGTGGATGTTATAACCATTAACTAAAATAGAATGGAAATAGGAAAACATCAACATGGATTTTCTCATAAAACTCCAAAAAAAATATAAAGGGAATATTATTTATTGTGAGGTAGTAGATAACTATAAAAATGAGAACATTTAATGTCTCTCAAAGAAGAATTATCCCTTCATCAACTAGCCATAATATAAATTAATAAGGTGTTTAGGTTTCATAGAATACCACAATCTATATTATCTAATCGAAATCAAGGATTTACCTCAATGTATTGGAAAACTCAACTAGAGGATCTGGATATTGATTTGAGTTTAATTGGGGAATATCATAATCAGATAGATGGATAGTTTAAGAGTACCATTCAAACAATAAATGATATTTTTATATCATTTTATATAGATTTCAATTTTTAGGATCTACACATTTCTCTATATGAGTTTTCCTACAAAAATAGACTTCAGATGATCATTTATATATCTCCATATAAAGAACTCTATAGAAAAGTGTATAAATCTAATATAATTGGATGAAGGTAGAAAAAAGACATTGAGAAATGATATAGGTGAGAAAATTTAATTTAAGGTTAGTTTAATTCGACAATACATAAGGGAAGAAAAAAATGACAAAAAGTTATAATGATAATAATTTCCTAGATTTGGAGATTGAAGATTGTGACAAGGTGATTCGGTGAACTCCTCCATGGAATAAGGTTATGGGATTCAGAAAAATGGTTTGTTGATCACTAGTTGTTTTGTACCATTGAGATTCTTGATTGAGTATGGATGTTATCATATCAATTGGATCTTCCAATAAACCTTTCTCATGTCCACAAAGTGTTCCATGTTTCTCTCATAACAAATTTCATACAAAATCCATAAATTATACTCAACTAAGAGGTCTTACAACTAGTTCATAATCTTTCCTTTGATGGAAATATAGTATAGATAATTGGATCATATAGATAAAATCCTAGGAAATAAGACCACTGAACATGTCAATGTTTTGGGTAAAACTACCAATTTAAGGAAGATACATGGGAAACTAAGGATATGACCAAGCTAAAGAATCCTCAATTTTTTATATCAAAGTAATTTATTTTTAGCGAAAAATAATTTTAAGGTTTTAGAATGTAACATCCTGAGTTTCTATGATTTATTTTCAAATAATTTTATTTTCTTTAAGGGATTGCATTACAAGCAATACCAGGTTTTAATGTACCATAATATAAAATTAATATTATTATTTAAACATGACTTTTATAACCAAGACTATTAATATAAAAATAATAACAACAAGATATATAAAATTAAATATAATTATTTTATATAATGAAATTATATTCATAAATAAGTACTTATTTTTGGTAATGTCTTTATATACATCAAAAATACATTTCCTCTAAAAAAAGATATTTAATTATTTTTGGGATAAAATTTATAAAATTAGTTTTTTTTAAACAAGAAAATTTATTTTAGAAAATTAAATTCATTTTTTAATCAACATTTTAAAATTATCATAGAGTGATTTTTTGAAATTTTTTGAAAAAGATTTATTTTTTGTAGAATATTTAAAATACTAATTTTTTTAAAAAATTTATTTAAAAAAATTGAAATTATTTTCTTTAAATGGTTTTTAATATAATATTATCTCAATTATTTTATTTTAAATAAAATATAGGCCATTTTAATCAATTTTATATCGAATTATGATATAATAACTTTTTTATACATATGAAAAAAATTCTTTGGGAATCCCCTTTTTTAGCATATGAGTGTTTAATTTTATATTATATTCATTGAATTATGTAATTTGAAATTAGAAAAATGGATTCTATATTTAAAATAATAATAATTAATATTATATTGTATTTTCAACTAAATTAATAGTCCTTTGAATAATTTGAACCATAGAAATGAATTATTGTGGTTAAGGTTAAAACGTGTTTACTAGGGGTTATACCAAAAGATAAGAGTATGATGGCCAATAAAATATATCGAAATCATATCTTATATCTTTATTTAAACCTTATCCTATCCCAAATTCCAATATATGGGCATTTGTAATCATTTTTATGGGAAATAATTTATAATTTTGGATTATTTTATGAAATTCCCAAGTAGTTTCCAAATAATTTCATTTCCCAACTTGTAAAAGGAAATATAATATCTTATATTATTCATCCTACAGGATCATTTTAGATAATAAATTACCTTAAAATATTAATTATTTAGATCCCTCACCATGTCATATAGATCATATTATTATCTAGAAACCATCCTAAGAAGTCTTTTGGTGAAACATCAGGAGGTTGTCCGAAGAAGATGTATCATTCTAAATCTAGGTTATTTTATTTTATTTCTTCATCCAACTCTTTAAGATATTAATATACTATACTAATATAAAAACATATGTATCTCCCATATACTTATTTTTTATTATGTTTGTGTCATAACATACATTCATTCCCCCTTCCATCAATTGGGAAATGAAACTGTAAATCGTGTTTACAGCATACTACCGCCTCACGAACAGATTTGATTATTTTTCCATCACTAACTCTCATAGATTTATATAATAACGGATTTAAAATATTTATTTGATATATATAAAAAAATTAAACTTATATAATTATAATATCACATCAACCTTATAACCATCCAATCAGTTGGAAAACTATAACATCACGCGTGTGAATGTGTGGGCTACTGCCTCCACGATGTGATGCGATATGTTTTTTCATAGATTATAACATATATGGTAATAAATAATGATATAATGAAAATAAATGATATAAAAATGATTCTTGAAATTTGAATTAATATATACCTTTCTTTTGTTCTGTTCGTCAAAAAATGAATACAACATTCAGGGAGACGTACATCCTTCCATCTCGACGAACAATGTAATTAATTTTTCTATATCTAAATATGAGGGATGAAAATAAATATTTATATAGTAAATATAAATTATATTTATATAAATTCTAAAATTATTATGATGATTTAACCTTAATCAATGTATAGGTACCAAAACTACCAAACCTAAATGAATATAAAAAACAAAGAGGTTATCACCCAAAATAATGATTTTAATAAATAATTGTTAATAAATGGGTGGTAAATTGATATAAGTGAACAATATACTATATGATAAATATTATTATGTTTCTGTAATATATTTATAACAATCCTATATTAATATATTGGAGTTTCTAACACGAATGAATAAATTCAATTCTTGAGCTAAATGATTTATAGTCTCTCTTTTATTTTTTGAAGACACTTAATATTCACCACTACTTTATTTTATGTGGGGTATATATTGCCCCATTAAAATGTTATATAATTATTATAATTATTTTTATTATACATAAATTTCATTTTATTTTATTATTTAATGGGTCTTACAATTTGAGAATTTATATATTGGTAACATATTTTTATCTCACCTTTATTTCCATGGGAAACATGCCTTATACATAACATTTTTCTTTTCCATGGTGTATATAATAACCATTAATGTACTTTTGAAGATTCTAATGAAATTAAGTAATATAATCATCTATATATGGTTATTTATTTTCATGTTTCTTACGATACAAATTAAACCATACTGGTAAGTGTTTTATGTTATAACATTAATGTTTATCGTGGTTATCTATGATTGAATTCATGTTGAATAAATATAATGATATGTCACTAAAATAATCATAATTTTTCTTATCATATAGTTATTTATTGATAATACCTGTTGTCTCTTCTTTTTTATATCTTTATGTACTCAACATATGTAAATGTTTTTAAGAAAAAATCTAATTCATTTTTCCCTTCGATCATAAATCCTTTCACATCCATGTACAAGGTTTCTAACAATTTTTAAAGGATGTTTTTAATATTATAAAATGTTTTTTTTAAATAAGTATATATCCATTTTCTAATTTTCAAAAAATGGTTTAACATCGATCTTCTTTTTGATTTTTGAAAAAATTAATTTTTAAATTTTTTCCATAAAAGGTAAAGGAATATTTGTTTTTATGTATACAATATGAATTTTATTTCCCACCACCATGACTTCCCAATAATTTAAGGATTCATTTAAAAATTTCCATGTTTTTTCGAAAGAATTTTTTTAATTAATATTTGGGAAACATTCTGATTTTAGATATATTATTTCTGTGTGGAATGATATTTTCCACAAATATTTTTTATGATATATTTAAAAATAATTATCCACATTATATGACATCCTTTGATGTTACTTAATATTCACTAGGTATATTATCCTAGGATACTACCCTTATTTATTATTTTGATGTTTTATTATAATGATAAAATTATGTATATGAAACCCATTACATTACCAAAGTTTATGATATGATGAATAGATGAAATGATTATCGAACTTGTTTCTTTTTAATAGGATATACTCTAATTAAATGTTTATGAAAAACATTTTATTTTCTATGGAATATTATATAATGAAAATTTTAAGATAATGTAATACTCACATATATTTATTTCATTATGTTATGGTGGGGAACTATATTTCCCTCCAAATTATTGCGTCATGATGGGTCACTCATGAGTAAATATGTTATGCATTAATGAAATTTCATGTTCATTATATTATGTGTTTTCCTATTTTTCATGTCAACAAGATTAAGAATTTTCCTGTATTTTTATTTTTATAATATTAATTCTGGGAAAAGTTTTCAATCCATAAAATCATGTTTGGGTTTATATTTCATGTCTATAAGATTATGCATGGACCTATATTACATGTCTATATGTTTATTAAAGGGACTAATTTCATATTATTAATATATTTTATGAACTTGATCTCATTTGTACATGTTTATGATTTTAGAAGTTGATGTGTATGCTAAAAGTATAAGTATTATGAAAACATTGTACTCTTATGGATCATGTGAATTGATTTCTCAATGATTCATGTATTATTAACATCCATGTTCTATTCCATGACTCGTGTTTATGATATATGATACTCATGATATGGTTTTAAAATTTTATAATCATTTTCTCATACCATTATGATCATTTTTTTCAGATATGTCACTTGCATACCCTTACACATCATCTGAGATCACACTTTATTATTTTTTTCTTTCCCCAGGTTATAAATAAATGCATTATGAATGATATGTCTATTAAGGGTGTTAGTTATAATGAAATTAGTGGGAGATTATGTCGTTTTACTGTATACCATTTATCTATGTATCCATTTTTTCAAATGCTCTAGTACTATATGATTTTAGAGTGTATCATTATGTAATATAATGAATATTCATCTATTAGGATTTAATATTTATGTATGAAAATCATGGGTCTCTATACAGGTTATCTCATACTCTTTAATTTAATTCATTAAAAATCCTTCATAATGGTTTATAAAGATAAATTAGTTAACCAAAGAATATCTTTTTGGAGTTTCTATTTAGGTATATAGTCTTAGGCCCACTCATTATGAACATATTGTGGTTTAAAATAACACTCATTCATGTGAAACTCAAAAGGTTAAAGGTATATTTATTTTTGAAATTAGATTTTCTCATTTTAGTTTCTAAATGATTTTGGTTGTCAATTATCAATATTTTTTAAATTTAGAAGAAATAGTCGATGATTACTTTCAACGCATAGTTAATAGTTATTATGTATTAACCAGTTGATATGGGTATGTTGGTTCCTGGTTTTTTATAATTTAAGCATAATTTTTATAAATTTTTAGTGAAATTTAAAACCATTAATATGAAAGGGTTTTTCTATAGGTTTTTGTATGGTTTTACTATCTATGTTTTTATTCCAATATATTTGTACACCTTAGTTTTCATGTGGTGGTATCTACAACATGATTTGTGCATAGATTTTATAATCATTTTCCCGAACAGGGAAAACCAAAAACAATTATCTAAATTATAATAATTAACTTATAACCATGATTATTTTAAACCCTATTATCATCTTAATATATCATTAGATTGACCTAGACATTATTTTATTCCCTAGTAGATTCTCTCCTAAGTATCTGGGAAATTCCCCATTGATTTTGGTGTATCTGTTAAATGAATGTGTGAATCTCTTTTTGATTCATCATCCTTTCTATACATCCACTCTTTATATCTCTCCAAAATAATATTATGTAATAGTAATGATCTAAGATTTTCATATCTAGAAGATTTTATGGGGTGTAAATGTTGTTTTTTATGGATCTAGGATTGTGATGACACAATCTCTTTATTTCCAATCACAGTTTTCAATAATTACTGGGTTTTATCAATTAGAGAGGTTTTTTTCACAATAAAATGGTTTTATAAAATTATTTACATGATGTTATTTTAAATTCCAATAATTTTGTTTAAAATTATGATTGATTTGTTATCATAAAAGGAATTTTTATGAAATTGTATTTTATGTTTATCGTAAAGTTGATTCTAAAGGGGGTTTTCTTTAAAAACTATTTTATGAACATATTTTGTTAAATGGAATGCCTCAATGATGGGTTTAAAAATAGAGTAGTTTTTCAAGAATGTGAGTGGTGATTCTTCCCTTGTAAAAATGTTTTATAAAATTATGATCATGTTTTAGTAGGATATATTGTAAAAACATAGAACATGGGAAGAAAATTTCATATATTAATGTTGGTATCCTAATGAGTAATTTTCCTCATAACCTGCATGAGGCCTTAGATGTATAAATATTTGGTTTTTTAAAATATTGGTAACGAGATTGGAATCATATAACCCATTGGATTATCTTATTTTTAAAACCTTGAACAATTTTTATTATCAACAGGTTCAGTTTTTATCTCTTGGTGAGGTTACTCATGTATCTCAGGTTGAGTAGGATCACAGATCCCAGAGAGTGTGAAATATTATTCTTCTAGTTTGAATGACATCATAATAATTATTGGAGGTGTTTCTTGACATCACTGGTTTGTGATTAATTAATGCAACTCTTATTTTTGTGAATGAATACCTTGAATGTCTTCCTAATGATTGTTCAACGTATCCGCCCAAGAGGAAGATGAAGTTAACTATTTATTTTCACATTGTTAAGAGGAAAATATCCACACAACCTGATCTTATTGAACCTACTAGGTTAAAGGGTATTAATGTTTATCTTGAGGATCTTGGGCACAAAGGATTTATTCATAATAATTTCTCACCTAGTATTTAATAGTTAACATCACTAACAAGAATGATAGAATCCAAAAGCATTGTCTTCATTATAGAAATAATAATCCAAAGATATATTAAAATAATTATTTTTTTCATAGGGTTAATGACCCATTTTATCAACTAAGATGTGACCAGTGTTTTTATAAGATTAATCTTTGAGTAGTATACAATCAACTAAGAGTGTGGGAGGAGGATATTCTTATTATGTTATTCAGAAGGAGGAATGCACATTATGAGTATTTGGGTATAAAATTTTATATTACTAATGATTATGTGGAATTTATTTCATTTATTAATTGAATCATTCATTGATTCTTAGAAACATTACTCACAATTTTTTTGGAATAAATTTGAGTATATTCCAAGTCATAGTAATAACATTATGATCATCCCGATATTATTCTTAGAACTCTAAAATAACATCATACGTATGTAAATAATTCAAAATTTTCACTTATGAACCAATAAGGTATCTTTCTAGAACATTACATATCTAAAAGATGGATCTCATTAAATCCTGAAATTATCCATGTGGGGATTCGTTTAGTGAAACATATGAATGTGTTTCGGATTTATATATTCTTGGTAATAATAGGTCATTACAGGTTTTTTGTTTGATATTTATAAAATATTAAATCACCTTTCAAAATTATAACAAGAATTAAGATCTAGATATAATTCATCTCTAACCAAGTATGTCCTATAATAACTTTTATGATTCATTGGGTTAGGAATTTATATGTTTTTTATACGGGATATCGGTGATAGAAAATTATTTCTCCAACTATACCCTCATGATGAGAATTATACTACCCAAGATCTTGAGTTGGATGTATTAATGCATAATATTAAGACATGAATCCACAATGTCTTTAGTAATTAGTTTACATTGTATTCAGATCATATTTGCAAGATGTATATCCTGAACTAGATAGACAAGAACATATGATAGGTTTATTAGGATTATTATATTGATACATATGATATTTATATATAATATACACTAGGAAAAGTGTATTTTCCCCGATGTGTTGAGAATGAAGTTACTAACTTAGGAATTGTATGAATTAGTGGAGGAGTGGTCGTTGAAGAGTTTTTTAACTTGGATGAGGTTGAATGTGGAAGAAGATAATGATAAATTGTTCTTGAATTTTGTGAAACATAATTTTAATTTTTATGAATAGATTCATATTATATATGTTTTAGTCTTTGATTTTCAGAATTTTAGTAAACTCATTAATTGTAATGAGACCATTATTGTATAATCTAAGTCTCTTGAAGGTGTTTTATACTTCCATGATATATTGGTTGTTATGATATCTCTGTGTTGGGAGTCTATGAATTTTGAAAATTAACCTAGTTAGTACGTACAACCTAGGAATACCTAGATTTATCTTGATTTCAGTCATAAGTATTGTTGGATGGGAATGGGGTGCTTGATTATAGATTTCATTTAATAATAAATTTCCTATAAGAATATTAATGTGGAACACCAAATACCTTATGTTCTATAGAATCCTTTACACAATCTAGAATATAAGTGGTATGAGATATATATTTCTGTTTTTGTGAATTCAATATAGAGTCAGAGTGGAAAGGATACCTCTAGGTGATAATTGATTTACATGTGATATCATCTCATTTCAATTATATCGTGGAGATGATAATGGTGGATGATCATGAGAACCCATATGTATGAGAGGTCGGGAATCTCCATCTATTAACCTATGTTTTTTGTTTTTTATAGAGATAATTAATTTACATTTTAGATTATGAAATGTTTTTGAGAGTTTATGCATTCCCAGTTGAAGTTAATCTGGTCCAATTACCTTCAAACGAATTAGAATACTAAGATAACATTACAAGTTCTAAAGGATATGCTTATGGATTTCATGCATGATTTCCTTGGATTTTGGGAAAAGAATCTATCATTAATAGAGATCTCTTATAATTATAATTTTTGTATTCAATTAAAATTTATTCTTTTGGTGAATTTTATAATAAACCATGTATATCTCCTTTATTTTTTATCGAATTAGGAAATGGGACCTTCATTGTACCGTGTCTTTTTCATGACATTATTGATAATTTGAATTTGATCTAATGTCGGTTATTGATTGCTGATTTTCATTTAAAGTACTATAAGAACAATATTTTTCACCGGTTGGAGTTTGTGTTTGGTCATCATGTTTTTATAAGGGTTTCACCTCATTAAAGTCATCATCATTTAGGTATGTATGGTTACTTGGAAGAAACATTTGTTGGACCATTCATGGTCATCAAAAAAATTAGAAATTTTTTTAGTTAAACATTCCACATTTATTAACATCAAGTAAATAAATTATTCTTGATTCGTAATTGAAAAGGTATCACCCAAATCCATCTCAAGTGATAGAATTGATGGATGTTGATCTTTAAAATGACAATATTGTGGTTGAATAACTAATACAGATTATTGATCATGAGATTAGGGTACTATGAGGTAAAATGACTCCCTTGTTTTATGTATTATTGTTTTGTAGATGGGAAATCCAGGATTCATGGGACTATGAAGTGATGATGAGGCAGAAGTGGACTTATCTTTTTGTGTTTTAAGATTCATGAGTGCTTTTGGAGGATAGAATGTTTTATGGTGGGGAGAATTATAGATCCCCTGAGGTTGTATAAATGCCTATTTTTTGGGTTACTTCAATTCATTTATCATTTTAATGGATTTTAGAAGTAAGGTCTTAAGGATTTGGAAATTTTGGAGTAACATGATCAAAACAAGGTCTATGAACAATTATGAGTAACTATTTGGTAACCGTATGATATAACTCTATTGGTTCTAGTGGCGTTTGTCACTATTTTTCCATACCCATTTCTAACCGTGAAAGTTAGTAAAAATACTAAATAGATGAAGGGATTCAGTTAAAGAGGTTGGTTAGTGGAATATACATGGATTTTCTAACTATATAGTTATTACTATGTAGTTGTGATTTTTTTTTTCAATGAAAAGGATTTATTACATGGTTAGCACACGATTTGTCTCAATATGAGACCTAACCATGAATCACCTACCAATTGGTGATAAATGGAAAATCCCCCTAATAACATTTCTTATAATTAAGTGTAATATTTTCCTAAACTCTTATTTGAATGACCCATCTATTACCTGTTTCCCGGAGTGGTTAATCCCTTTACCATTGGGAAATTTTCTATCGACTTTGGCACTCACTTTATGGTATGTGTGAATCTATTCTTGATTTCTCTTTACTTATATAGATAATCTCTTGATCTCTCTTCCAAAATATTTGATGGATCCCAAATTTACTCTGACTTCCTAATATATAGGGTTTCTTAGGTAATAAATGATGATTCTTATGGATCTATATTTGTGTGGGCTCGATCACTTCATTTCCAGTGACCATTTTCAATGACCTCTAGGTGTTATTTTTTTTTGAGGTAGTTGTATCTATATAATGGTTATATCTAATGATATAAATTAGGTTCTTATACATTACTTTCATTTTGGTTTTTTAAGAATAATAATTTTAAAAACACAAGGGGTGTTTATGAAATTTCTTCTTCAGTGTTATGTAATGTGGTTTTTAAATGCGCTTGCCTTTTAAACATGTATTATGCAGATTATGTGTTTGATTAAAAACCTCAAATATATTTTTTAATCTAATATGGTTTAATATTAATGATATCAATGATAATATTATTATTAATTTTTATTTTTAAATTATAGAAATGTTTTTTCATGATTATTTTGTAAAATCATATCACATGGTAACCTTAGGTGCCTCAGGTTATAACAATATTAAAACATTATCTTTCTGGATGAGTGTCCCTTCATGAGTCCTAGTATGTATTATTGAATGCTATATCCCATTTTTTGATTAGTTTAATTCATTGTGGAAATGATTCATGCATACATTACAAAATTATTATTATATACTATTTCTTGGGAAAATTATTATAATTTCCCATAATTTTAATTTTATAAAACATACTATATTTTTATTTTATTTTAATGTGCCATGCTTTAATGGAAACCAAAGTTTGTTATGTGAAACATGTTTTCAAATGAAATATCTTTATGAAAATTTATTTCTTTTAAAGATACAACTAACCATTCCATGGTTATGTATATTATATAAATTCATGGTGGTATCCTAATGGGTGTTTTCCTTAAAACCAACATATAACATTTGGTGTATTTAGATTTAGTTTTTTAGGAAATTGTTAAAACGGAGGTAATCATGAATGTTGTTTACTTTTATCGGTTGATGTCATCTTTAATGTGGGATAGGTTAGTGGTGTAGGATGGCCATATAGAGACTTGTGTTTGGTATTGAAATTTATATTACACAAATAACCAATTTGGACATTTTTGTTATGTCTCATGGTAGTGAATAGTTATTATATGATGTGTTGAGTCAAAAAGGTTTTCTTATGACTTTTCCATTCCTTCATGTTTTGAAAATCCCAAGAACCCTATCTTAAGCCAAATCTCTTTTACCCTATGATTTACTTTCATAATGATAATTTTCCTTCCCCAAGGAAACTTATCTTTACCATGTATTTCATTGTTCATATTATGTCTAAATAGAAAACATGGTTTCATATCCAAACCACATAATATTATAATACTTAGATATAAGTAATTATATTTTTGGGATCCGAATTTAGATTCCGAATTCTCTAAATTCAGACTCCGAACTCTTCTGAGTTTAGACACTGAGTTCTCTGAATTCAAATTTTGAATTATCTGAATTCAGACTCTGAATTTCCTTGAAATTCAAACTCTATAATTCTATAGAATTCAAGTTCCAAATTCTTTTGAATAATGAATCAGAATAATTATGTATTATAGATACCGAATAGTTTCTGGTTAGACTCTGAACTTTTATTTTTTCCTTGCACTCTGAAAAATGAATTTGGTTAAGTAGCCATATTTTTTCTTACTCTTGTTTTGGTTATAATATGATGTTGTGTATTTAGTTATTGACTAACCATAGTTTGAGTGACACGTGTATAGGTCCATATAAAATTCAATGAAAAATATTACTATTGGAGAAGGGAGTCGACCGTTGAATTCGTGCCTATAAATAGTATCTCATATGAAAGAGATCACAACTTTGACATAATGTTCTATGATTATAGAGATTACATGTTACAAAAGTGATTTCTAGAGAGATACATTCATGGTTAGTGGGTGCTGAACAACATTTTTATAATTTCTTCATTCAACTCTGAATGTTTCCGAGTACATTCGTGTGCTTCCGGGGATAGGAAGATAGAGTTACTGAATACCTTAAAATTATAAGAATTCGTTGCAGAGGAAGATAGAGGTGTCGACTACCTTGATGTTGAGGTCTTGCGGTGATAGGAAGATAGACTCCAATCTTCATATCGTGGGCTTACCCTGGTGTGGGTAAGACAAAAATTCTAGAACTTATAAATCAAGGTACCTTTTTCCAAGGTTGTTAGATACCCATCTCTTTGGGTTAAAAGATTTACTACTTGTTACTTGTTTTGTTTCAAGTTTTCTGCTGCATTTTGGTTGTTGAGGAAAGTATAACTATCTTATAAATTCTAATACTTGTACTATGATTTAATAAGATTCTATACACTTTATGATAGTATCTTTATCATTGTAAACGTTTGTTATGTAACATTTCCGGAACAACATTTCAAGAATTACATTCTTGGAATCACATTTCAATAATCAAGCATGTTTTTAGAACATGGAGGCTTTGTGAATTTACCTTGTTTAACTTTGTTAAACAACTTTTTCTTTAAAACATCCAAAGGAATTTTTTAAAGTATAAAATTATCCGCCCTCTTGTATTTTGAGCATCTACATTATCTTTTCTATCCTACAGTTGGTATCAATGTAGAACATCATACTCCATACCATCTTAACAATTAGTATCAGAGCAGTTCTATGAAATACTTATATCCACATATAAGTTTTCTTGATCAATTTTTTCATTGTTCTGTATATTCCTTGCATAGTATATATTTTATCCTTGATTATGAACTATTATTACTGACATGTTTTTGTGGAAAAATATTATCTTTTAGATAGAAATAATGAATGTTGGTTTTATTGAAAATCATATTCCTAATAGACCACCTATTTTTGATGGGAATGATTATGGATATGGGAGAGATCAAATGAAGACTTTTATTATCAAAACTGGAGCAGATAACATTGTTATGATGGCTCGAGATTACAAGATTACTCATAAGGAAGTCAGAACTTTTACTAATCAAGAAAAGTTAGAATACTAACTAAACTATAAGGTACACAATAATTTGTTGTGCTTCTCGACTATGAATATATAAAGTCAGATTTCATCTTCTGAATCAGCAAATTGTATTTGGATAAAGCCTGAAGTTACACATTATGGTACTTCTAATGATATAGAAACTAGAAGAGCTATACTTAGAGCTTATTACCATATTTTTTTCTTTCCATATGGAGAACCTATATGTAAGGTACAAAAAGGATTTATGATTGATTTCAGTAGCATAAAATCCATTGGTGAAAAAGGTTTGGATGATGAGGCCCTTGTAGACAAGATTATAGATGTCATACTGAATGAGTGGGAATCCAAGAGAACAAATATTGATGAGAATAGAAAATTATCACAGATTACTCTTGATGAGATTTCTGGAACACTTCTTCTACATGAGACTAGAATGAAGAGAGATGATGACAACGTTAAGAAGAATAATGGGAATGCAAGTGTTTCTTTTACAACTACTTCAAATAATATGAAATTCAAGACTCCTGAAAGAGTTTCTATATATAAGTCTAAGAAGGTTACTGTTTTATCTGAATTTAGTGAGAATGACCATTCTGAGAAAGAACTAGATAATCTTTCTTGAAGGATGAACAAGATAGTTGGGAAGATAGATTTACAGAATAGATACATGAAGAAATAAAGAAAGGATAATAATGACACTGAAGTCACTTGTTATGAATGCAAAAGAGATGGACATCTAAGGCCTGATTGTCCTATGCTTATAAAAAAGAAATAATGGAAAATAATTCTGAGATAAATAGAATGAAGTACTTCAAAGATAAGGCTATGAAATTTTTGAATGAAAATCACACCTACAGTGCCAGTGGTGCAGACTTTTCTGAAGAATCATCAGATTACGAATCTACAGGATAGAAGAATCTTGGTCTCATAGCCAGGATACCTATTTAAAATCAATGTTTAATGAATAAGGTACACAATGTTGTATCTATGACCAATGTATCCTTGACTGGTAAATATAGTGATAGTAAATATTAAGAATATTCTCAAGAATAATCTTCTTTTGATGAGGAGAATACTTTACCTACCTATGAATAAGTTTCTAAGTTTTCTAAGATCCTTGATAATGAAAATTAATATTTCCAGAAAAAGCTTCATAAGGAAAATTCTAGGATTTCTATACTTACTAATGAAATATCATACCTTTATAAGGATCTTGACAAGAAGACCATTTATTTTGAAAGTAATAAAAAAACCATGAGGAGGTAAATTCTGTGAAGGGGAAACTTTCTAAGGACCTAGAAAAATTAATTTCTACAAAAAATGTTTTTGAGCCTAAATCTAGTTCTAAAACTGATGTTTTATAAGATAAGATCATAGTCACAAGACTAAAGTTAGAAATATTTTCCTTGAGATAGTGTTTTTATAATGTTAACTTTGTACTGTCAAATTTTGCTAAGATGTATTCTCAAATCCGACCTCGAAGGAATAGTTCTGGTTTTTGTTATACTAGTTCAAAATAGATTTTTAGTAGCAATTATTTTGTTCCTCAAAGTTTTCCATTTTGCACTAAGTGTCAGTGTGGTGGGAATTGGCCAAAAAATTGTTCCTTAAACAAAAATCAATCATTAGGATTTCATAAAGATTTTTTTACAATGAAAATGTGGATAACTAAAAAATTTCTTTCTGATGATTCCAGATCCAAAAATGTATGGATTACGAAAGTCTAACTCTGTTATTTTCAGGAAAATAAAGATAGTACCAATAGAAATATATGTTACATAGATAGTGGATGTTCCCGACACATGACTAGTAATAATAACTTCTTTGAAAATATTATATAGATAAAATGAGGAAAAGTAACATTCAAAGATAATTCAAAGGGAGAAATTATTGGTATAGGTAACATCATTCTTCTTGGAAAAGCATTGATTTCAGATGTTTTATTTGTTAAGGATCTTAAAAACAACCTCATTTTCATAAGTAAATTATGTTATGAAGGATACCTTGTGAATTTTAGGAATGATAAGTGTTTAATACACAATTCCAAGGTAGATTTTATTCTTTCTGCCAATAGGCAAGATAATGTTTACAAACTTAACATAGAAGAGCTTTGGAGAAAATTCCTACCTTTCCTTAGTGAAATGGAATATCATTCTTGGTTGTGGAATAAAAGGTTTGGAAATTGTAACCTTATTAACCTATAAAAACTCTCTAAGAAAAGACTATTTAAAGATATATCGGAGCTTAGATTTGATTATTCAAAAGCTTTTTATCCTTGTCAATATGGAAGGAATCATAAATCAAGTTTTAAATCAGTCAGTGAAGCCTCAATCATAGATGCATTATAGTCGGTGCATATGGATCTTTTTAACCCAACAAAAACTTGAAACATTGGAGGCAAATATTATATAATTTCCAGAGTTTAATATTAAACTATATTTACAAGGGTCTATTTTATAGCAATGAAATCAGAAGCTTTTTCTTTTTTCAAATGTTTTAGAGCTGAAGATAAAAATGAGAAAAACCTTCCTTTGATAACTATTCATAGTGATCATGGAGGAGAATTAAAAAATTATAATTTTAAAACATTTTTTAGAAGAAAAGGAGTTACTCATTACTTCCCATCTCCAAGAACACTTCAAGAAATTGTTATGTTGAAATAAGAAATAGAATTCTTTTGGAGATAACATGAACCATGTTGAGTGAATATTCAGTAGCCTAACATTTTTGGGCTGAATCTATATGTACCACTTGTTTTACTATAAATCTTGTTTTGATTAGACCTTTTCTTAATAAATCTATTTATGAGTTATGTAATGTTATAATACCCAGACTTTCCTACTTCAGTGTTTTGGGTTGCAAGGTTTTCTTTCTAAATAATAATGATAATCTACAAAAATTCGCACCAAAATCTAATGATGTAATTTTCTTAGGCTAATCCAAAACTTATAAGGCATATAGTGTTTTCAAAAAACACTTATACTATTAAAGAGACGGTATATGTTAAATTTGATGAAACGAATCATTTGGTTTTTAAACAACCCCAACCTACATCATCATATGTGTTTTCAAAAACTGATTATCGACCCTCGATAGAAGATCTTTCTGAAAAGGAAAATGTTATAGATGGTTTTTCTGAAACATTTACCCCATAATATTTTCTACCCTATGTTGATGAACAGTTTTTATAAAACCCAAATCAGTTGTTTCTAATGAATCATCCTAGTGATAGTATCATTGGTGACATAAATCAACCTTTAAAGACTAGAAGTTCCTTAAGAAATAATGTAGAACATCTTGAATTTCATTCCTAATTAGAAATGAAGAAGAACTGATAATGTTTTAGGTTATAATTATTGGATAAAATCAATGGAAGATGAACTAAATGAATTCGAAAGTAATAATGTATGGACCTTGGTTGAAAGGCCCAAGGAAACTTCAATTATTGGAGTAAAATGGGTCTTCAGAAATAAGTGTGATGAACATGGATTCATAGTAAGAAATAAAGAAAGACTGGTTTCTAGAGGATATAATCAACAAGAAGAATAGACTATGAAGATACCTATGCTCCAGTAGCTAGACTTGAATCTATTCATATTCTACTTTCCATTGCAACATTCTTCAATTTCAATCATTTTTAAATGGATGTGAAAGGTTCTTTCCTTAATGATTATGTTCAAGAGGAAGTTTTTGTTGAACAACCTCATGGTTTTGAAGATATAAAACATTCTGAACATGTTTTCAAACATAAAAAAGATTTTTATGGACTTAAGAAAGACCCTTGAGCATGGTATTATAGTCTCATAAGATTTTTGATTCAAAATAATTATGTTGAGGGAAATTCTGATCCAACCATTTTTATAACTAAGGATAATAAAAAGTTTTTGATTGTTCAAATTTATGTTTATGACATTATATTTGGTTCAACTTAGCAATATTTAACTAATTCCTTTGCGGAACTTATGAAATCTGAGTTTGAAATGAGTATGATGGATGAGTTAACATTTTTCCTTGGTTTTCAAATTTCTCAAAATCCTGAATCTATCAATATATACCAACATAATTATATTAATTATCTTCTTAAAAATTATGGATATGAAAACAATAAAAGTATAAGTACTCCCATTGGTATCACAAATTCACTTGATCGTGATGAAGCTGAGAAACCAGTAGATCAAACATCTTTTAGCGGTATGATAGGAAGTCAACTTTACTTCATAGCTAGTCATCTAGACTTAATGTTCTCATTATTCTTATGTGAAAGATATCAATCCAATCCTAAGGAATCACATTTAAATGCAGTGAAATTATTTTATCGCTTCTTAAAGGGAACCATGGATCTATGACTCTTTTATACATCTAGAAATGATTTTGTTTTAAAAATCTTTACAGATGTTGACATTGGTGGATGTATATTAGATAAGAAAAGTTGATCTGAAACTTTTCATTTCATAGGAAATTCATTAGATTCTTGGTCATGAAGAAAACAACACTCAGTAGCACTTTCCACTATTGAAGCTAAATATGTAGAAGTTGGAAGTTGTTGTGCTCAAGTGTTGTGGATGTAACACGCACTCACTAACTATGGTATCAGTATTAACAAAATACAATATTTATGTGATTATACTAGTGCAATTTTCTTAAGTAAAAACCATGCACATCACCCTCTTGCAAAACACATTTATATTAGGCATCACTTTATTATGGATCACACACAAAAGGCGATACCATTCTTCAATTTTTTGAAATGCAAGATCAACTTTCCGATATTTTCACAAAATCATTACCCACTGATAGATTTGAATTCATTAAAAAAAAGTTAGGAATGATAATCGCAATGTAATCATCCATGATAACTTCATGTTAAATCCAATCTATTTACAGTAAGGAACACCTTTTCAGAGGGTGGGGGTACATTTTTTTGTTAGATTTCGAAAAAAAATTCATAGTCTAATATTTTGTGATGTCTAAAAATATTTCGTATTTCAAAATATTTCATAGTCTAAAATTTTTCTTAGTCTAAAACTTTTCGCATTGTAAAAAAAAATTTAGTCTAAACTTTTTCATAGTTTAAAATATTTTTATTCTATATTTTTTGGTAGTCTAAAACTATTCATTTTCTAAATTTTCGTAATGTTTTTTTAATATTTTGAAATGAATATTTCCTAAATTTTCATAATGGTGGATTTCTAAATTTTCATAATGAATATTTTCTAAATATTCGTAATGATGATTTTCTAAATTTTTGTAGTTAAGATTTTCTAAATTTTCATAATGATGTTTTTTTTGTTTGTTCAATATTTTTCGTAATGGAGATTTTTGTTTTAAAATATTTTCCATAATCAATTTTTTTTTCATAATCTAAAAATCATCAAGAAGAATTTTTTCCCAATACAAATAATCTTCCTATTAATTCCTAAGGTATGTTTCCTATCTTAATTATTCGTAATCATATTTTAATTGTTTTTTTCATCTGTTTTTTAATTTTTTATATTCTCATTTTCTTAAATCTGAATTTTTTTATTAAACACCTCAAAAGATCGGATTCTATCGAAATTTCCTTCCGGCTATCATCTCAACGGTCAGATTTTATCAGAAGGTTTCTCAACCATTGGATTGAGTATGGAAGATGAACAGTCACATCAAGCGCATATATAAAGGACCCCCATAGTTGTCCCACATCGAAACTCAAGCTCATGCATGCTGATTCTCTTCCCATCTACTTAAGCCCATTCCGAACTTCTCAGATTTTTCTTACTTTTGAATGTCTGACAAAGTATCTTCTTAGAAATATATGTCATCTTTCAAGCCGATTTCTAAATGGGAGATTTATAGTGAATGGTTAGTACGTCCAAATTTCATTGCTAAGTATGATTCTATCATCTCAAAGAACATCAAGCTGAATGGATGGGTGAGCGTTTGCGTATCGAAACCAGAAGCATAAGATCAGGAATATCCGGACAAGTTGACTGAATTCATTGAGTCAAAAAATTTTTTCAATGAAGAACGAAAAGATAAATTCTCTTTCAAGAGATATGGGAAGACATATGCTCTTTTTTACTCCAAGGAAGCCAATTTATATAGAGTTCCTTACGATTGTTCAGTGTTTAGAGTTCTTCAAAATACCTTGTATTTCCAAGCCAGGAAATTTCAATGTTATGCTGGTAAGTGATGATACTATGAGAAGGGTGAATGTTGGATTTTCTAAATAATATGAAAATTTTATGACATTCCTGAAGAAGAAGATGATGCTATATCGAAGAATCTAGAGGCGGGTGAGACCTCTATGAATGGTTGAAGGAAAAGGAAGCAAAAGGAAGTCGAAGATAAAGAAAAATCCCCAAAGGCTAAGGAAACCCAATCTGCATGACCGAAGCCACAGAAAAAATGCCTATCCGGATGAGGTTATAGCTATGTAGAGGGAAGACCAGAAAAATATGAAATAAGGGGAGGCTAAGATTGTTTTGGATCATGCTGAAGCAAAATCTCTAAAATAAAAAGCAGTTGAAGAGCTGGAGATCCCTGAGAAATAAAATAAACAAAAGAAGAAGTTGTTTGAGGAAGATATAGTGCAATAACTTCTGAAGGCTGCAGAAAAAGCTTCCAAGAACATTCCAAAACCATAATCCTTCCTGATAGAAACGTTACCATAGAATCGAAATATTCATAATGTTTAACTCTAATATATTTTGAATATATTATAAGATCAAACCATGTTTTCTATTACACACTACGAGATTATAAACTTGGTCTCTTGGAAATATTCCATCAATTCGAGTGGATCACATTAAGGTATGTGTGAATCTCTAGTTTATTCCTTCCCTTTTTTTGTAGATACTCAGTTTATATCTCTTTACCTTGATTCAATAGAACCCTAATGTCAAATTATTAATTGATATAGAGTGTTTAATGTGGAATTGATGACGTTTATTATCGATTTATTCTTTTGGATTCCTAATATCTTCAAGAGATTACATACTGTGATATTGTGATGTGTTTTTTAAAGAGAAAAACTCTTGGGCCTTGTGTGATCTATGAACATATTTTTCACCCATGAACAACTTGTTAAAACATGCTTAGTGCAACTCAGATTGTTGCAGTGTACAATCAAGGACTTCTAGGGATATGGAGGCAGAGGTGCCGACAACCTTAATGTTTTTTGACTTACAGGGATATAAAGATAGAGGTGTTGACTACCTTAATGTTTTAGGACTTATAGGCATAGCAAGATAGAGGTGTTAAATCAAGAAAGGTCTCATGGGACACACAAACACACACATTTATTTTATATCAATAAATTCATCATAGGTGACACACACCTGCATGAGTTTGTTATATCAATAATATTATGATGTACCACACACACCCAAATAATCCACATTATAATGTTTATAAAATGGTCAAAATTTGTCAATAAAATTCACTACATAAGAGTATCAATGCCCAGTTGTAACATTTGTGACCGGAATTACACCTACACACTAAATATCCCTAGAACAAACACCAATTCATCACATGAGGGTCCATATTTCAAGATATAATAAGAATAATAAATTAATGGAGGGGATTAGTTTAGAGTAACCATACTAGTTCCATTTTATATAAGGAATATTAACGGATCATAGAACAATCAAAACAAACTAAATTTTCAAATTTAATTTTTTAAATCATGAAGTAATAACATTAAATCCTATAAAAATAATTATATCCAACCATTAGAGTTTACACCTATAATCATTTTGATGGATAATACATAGATCAGGTGTGAAAATAAAGAACATATAATAATTAAGCACTAACCATTAAATCCCAATGAATGAAATTTATCGATCCAATGGAATTCCTCTATTGAGGGAAGGATGAATCCAAGAACATCCTGTGAAGTTACAAGATTCCATATCATAAGAGTTTGGATAATGAATAAGTTTTTTAAGGATGATTCTGGGTAAACTATAATTTTTTAGAATATATGATTATGCATCAATGGTTTGGCCACACAGTTTTCCTAATAGTGTGCCATATAGGGAAATCTAACTGCCTCATCATGGTTCATGAATTATTTTTCTATATAGTTTTGTAAACCATGTTCAAATTGTGTGTATTCATCAATTTTGAGTTATATGTTAATTTAAAATTATCAAAATATTTGCCCTAATTTTGTTCCAATCATGTTCCACACACATTTTCTCTCAAACAACAATCTTGGATAAATATGGAGAACCATATAGTTACCCATAACATAAATATCAATTTTACATTTTTTTTCTCATAATTCTAAAGGTATTATCGATGTTTAGAAACCTAGATTATACATTATCTATCACACTTTATTTTATTATAGTTTATTTATCATAATACCTTTAAATATTTTCTTCATCAAATACTTTTACATTTAGATTACAATTTTCATTAATTAATTCAATTTTAGTCATGAGAAAACTATAATTACAATTGGTAGACTTACCATTATCCTTTATTAAAAATATTATTTAATTATTAATCTTTTTGATTCAATCATGAAAATAATCATGTTTGTAATTTAACATATATTGAGTATAACATTCTTTCTCTTTTTTTATCACCACTTGAAAACTCATCCTGATTTATAAAATGACCTATTAAGCGTAAGATCCCATATTTTTCTAAGTTTATCTCTCTCAGAGTTTTTATATAGTCATTTAATTAAATTTTATTTTCATCATGATAGTATGTCATTTGAATAAACACAGTCTTGGGTTGCATGGAAACCTGAGAAGGACCAAACAGCATCTATGAGGATATCATTTTTGGGAAAAATGAATAAATATTTAGGGATGTATGCTTATTTTAATTAATTGGGTTTAGATATAAATGGGTTAATCATTTAATGGGTTTCTGTGAGTTGATAAACATTAAAATAAGGATTTTTAAAGGAAATTGGGTTGAAAAATAAACTTCACAACATTAACATGACATGTAATGGGATTTCACTTCATGTAATTGTTCAAGTGTATTAATAAAAAAAATCTTTGGTGGTGGAGTTTTCAGTGTATTCCATTAAAAATATTTATACAATTTGTAATGACATTACATGTCATGTAAATTCAAAATCTTCTATTTTAAACATTATGTGTAGCTGAACTCTCAATTTTTTGGCTACAGCTCTTCTCTTATCTACCCTAGGGTATTCTCCAAGTTATTTTGGGGAGCCAACATCTCTTCTGGACATTCCTTTTTTGTGAGAGATCCATGGTAAGACTTTTTTATTAAGTTTCTTTATTCTATTCCTTATTATCTGAAAGTTGCGGTGAAATCCTTTGAAAAATTGTGTCGTTGGTTTTTATCATGATCATTTTTTATCTATCAACCTCTGAATTAATCTGGACCTTCTTCCTCAGGGGTGTTGTCCATTAGAAGGGTTGTTCGTTCATTGGTTAAGGGTAGGGGGTCCAAATCGAAACCATATGGTTTGATATTTACCATGTTTGTGCAATATTTTGATTATTCTATAATTGAGTGGGCCCTAATTAATCAAATAAAGAATTGGAATTATTTGTTGAAATCATTTTCTTTAAAGTGGATTTTTAACTAACTCATGGATCTCCAAAGGGTGAGAGAACCATGATTATAATTGATTTGGAAATTGACTTAAATCATGTTTATCGTGAACTAAGAGCTGGGGTTATTTCTTGTTATAGATTCCCAAAATTGTTGCTTTTTTTCTTGTTAATATAACTTCTAGTCAATTGTGATTTATATTTCAAGTTGAATATGAAAGAATATTTATAATTAGAATGATTAACCATTTTGAATTGTGTTGTGATATTTTGATATCCATGTTGTATGATAGGGACTATGTTCTATGCTGTAATGCTTATATGTCAGGATCAGACCTAGAACATACACAATTATATGTTGTAATGATGATATTGTGTAATCTTCGAATAGTCCCAGACTATAATTCATATTGAGAGTGGGAAATGCCTAGTCCCATGCTGTTATTCTTGTAGGGATTTGACACATATGCTATAATTCTTATAGGGAATTTACCCAGATTATTATTATTGTACCATGATTATATGGTGGTGGTTGGAATGGTTGTAATACATGCTCAGTGATATTCCATAATTTCAAGGAATCGGGTTATTTAAACAGAGTTATATGGTTGTGGTTGGTATGGTTATAAGAAATTCATAAATATATTCCAGCACAGAGCTAAAGTTAGTTGTTGTTATGTTTTATTAACTATTAAACTAATTAATACACCTATATGTCACTTTATTTTATACACTTTTTATGATAATAGATTAGTTTAGACATGCTGGTGTCGACCTACTATGTTATACTCACACCCTAGTAGGGACACTGTTGGGTACCTGATCAGATTTTGTGGATGTGGGTTTAGACAAGGAAAAAATACCTTATTGTAGAATACTTGTTTACTTATATACTAGAGTCTAGAGATGTGATCGATGTGGGGTTTAGGACTGGGGGAATTGAGTATTTTATTTTATGTTTCATGTATTTATCTTTTATTGTTATAGTGTGACATTCAGTTACATTCCAATACAACGTTATATTATTCCTTTATTAATTATTATATTATTCAATTGACTTTTTTTATTATTGTATGTGTTTACCTTGACTATTTTTTTATTACTATGATTTTTTTCTACATCTATAAAACTTCATTCCATGGGTTATAGTCTCCCCACAATAAATTTCACACCCCCTCTACTAGTCAGTAGCCTTTGGCATAAATGGAGGCGCCCTTGAGGCCTTGTAACAAACGTTTTCTGGCCACGTGAGAGAGTTACAAATCGGGAGATGTTACAAAGTGGTATCAAATGATAAGGTTTTAATTTTCTCTTAATTTAATATTTGGGAAAGGTAAAAAGGAGACAAGGATGTGTCAGGACTTGGTAATGATATTGTGCATGGGATTAACTAACCCATGTATAGGTGAAAATTCATGTTCCTAGGGATTGGATTACTATTGTGTAGTGTTCTTTTTAAATATGATGTTATTTTACCAAAGGTGATTCCATGTTCTGTGAGGTTATTTTCTTCTGATGTTAATAAACCTTGAGTTTTTAGTGATGGACTGATAGAGATCGAGATGATAATACATGAATCATAATAGGCACATTGGGATTTATTGACAGACATTTTTTATGATAGGGCCATATGTATTTTTTTCATGTGATATATAATTGCCTGTAGAACTATGACATGGGATATCTATTTCATTGGATAAATGAAATGAGTTTTCATGTAATTCTAAAATACTTGTAATCCATATCTATAGAGAGACTCAGAGTTAGTGGTTCTCATTTTTAGTCACCTGTTAGGCATGAACTTATTTATATACAGTTATCTAAGGTGTTCCTTTGTCTTATACATCAAAATAAATACCTTTATATTAAAATTGAGTGTTAGGAGAGTGGTAATAAACATGATCATAACAAGGCTGAATTGGAGATTCCTATTGTTCATGAAGAGCATTTGGATGTTCAGCTTTGCGAAAACCTCCTATGGGTTATGCGATCCATAGAAAGGGAGATTGTTTATACCATTCCGTTAATGTATGAGCTGATAATAGATTCTTAGCTGCAACATCCACCTATGTTTACATAGGAAGGGCGAACCTAGGTAGTTGAGTTCTAGATTGATTATTCATGACAATATTCATGAATCATAATATACCCACATATATGATGGTGAAGCTTGCTGCGTATATGTTTTGTGGACTTACAAAGAGTTGGTGGGATATTCTGGAGGAATTCATGTAGCAGGATGATCTATCATATAAGAAATTTGAGAATAATATCATAATCCATTTCTATCCCAAGACCATGAGGGATGAAAAATCTTGTGAGTTCTTGCATCTGATGCAGGAGAGTTTGTTAGTGATGGTCTATGCAAGGCACTTTAATGACCTACAGTGATTTGAGAAATATTTAGAAGACAATGATATATCCAATGGGAGATGTTTGTAGGGTGGTCTTCATTATGATTCCAGGTATCTAGAAAAAAATTTCCATTCACGAAGATTCCAAGAAGTGATGAATCAAGTGCTCATCATGAAAGGAAAACTAAGAGAGGCCCCAAGTAGTAGCTAAGATATTTTAATCAGGGTGATTATATAGATATTATTGAAGTAATAAGAATCATGGTTATGATAGTTTATACAAAACAAGTAGTGATAAGATTTTTTATGGTAGTGGAAAACCATATCAAGGTCATGTTCCATTCCAATGCTATCAGTGTGGCATATTTGGCCACACGCAGTAACTGTGTTTTTACCCCAAAGTCGAGTGTCGTATCTATGGAAGATTGGGTCATCTTTAGAGGATATGTGAAAATGTTATGTAGAAGACCAGTGGATAGGATTAAGATAGACACTGAAGCTGTAAAGGTGATCAGCTACCCCTCAGTAGGCTGGTAGCTAGTGTTCCATAGGTCGTTCAAGCTGAGGCAGGGGGCGTGATACCATTTTTCATGAGAAAATATACCAAAAATGGATGTATCATAGTGTAGTGACAATAGAGCACAGGGAAAAGGGACAATTCAGTTTCTCTTTTTCAATACTACTATAGATAAAATGGAATAAGGACCCACTACCTTTATATTTATGATTCATGTATCATCAACCTTAGTTTGTGTGTTCTTTTCATACAGAAGCATCAAATTCTTTTATATCATCTATTTTTTTAAAACCATTTGGGATTGGATGTGGAAATCGTTGATGAAATTTTGACCATTGACACACCATTGAGTTGTTGGTTATAAAATATCAAACTTTTCAAGTCATTTTCTATTGAGATTTGGGGTTCCTATTTCTCTAGGGAACCGTTCGTGCTAGAAATGACGGGATTTGACTAGATTCTTGGTGTGTATTGGTCAGTTCTATAAGAGAATCATATCAACTATTACAGGAGGAGAGTTACTTTTTTCTCTCTAAAAGGAGGCATCTATTTTCACCATGGTGAGTGGGTTCTTCAGGATGGTTGTGTGGGGCATATTCATTATAGATTAGATTTTCTAATGGATCAGATCACCAATTTTACTCAAGACAATGGTGTAATGAAGTAGGATTCTTTTCCTATCACAGTATATTATTTTCATGTTGTTTTATTTGATGAATTCTATGGATTACTTCCCAAGCAAGATATTGAGTTCATGATCTAGTTGGTGGTGGGAGTAGATCCAGTTTCTATCCGACCTTACAAAATGGCACCAAACGAAATTTGGTAGTTGAATATTCTATTGGAAGATCTTGAATCACGAGGATTAATATGACTTAGTTAATCTCCTTTTGGTTCTTTAGTTCTCTTCACCAAAAATTCGGATGTATCCTTGCACCTATGTGTGGAATATTGTAGGTTAATCCAGATGGATTTCATAAATTAGTATCATTTTCCACACATTAAAAATCATTTCAATATGGTGGAAGGTGGTAATATTTTCTACAAGTTTTACATGAGATCAAGATAACATTAGTTTAGGGTGAGACTATTATACATACATCAAACTACATTTAAGAGTAGGTTTAGATTGCATGAATTTTTAGTGAATCTATTTGGATAGACTAATGCACTAGTTTTATTCATTGACTTAATGAATAAGATCAATTATCCTTTTATGGAACTTTTTTTGTTGGTTTTATCAATGATATATTAATGTACATCGATTCAAAATATGATCATGAAAAACATATTAACATCATATAGATTATATTTACATATTATCATATTTACTCCATGATAATGAAATGTAAGTTTTGTATTAATTATGTTTAATTCATGGGCCATTCCATCTTGGAGGAAGGAGACTCATTAGACCAATAGAAAGTTAAAACCATTATATATTGGGAATAATGCAAGAACATATTCAAAGTTTGGGTAATTTTGGGATTAAAAGTTCATTACTGGTGTTTTGTCCAAGAATTCTATTGTTTGGAAGCACCACTTTCAAGATTGACCAATAAAAGGGTGGAGGTTTTTTGTTGGATGCATGATAAAGTTCTATTCAAGAGATGAAATATAGGCTGACCTCAACACCAATCCTTTCTTTACCTATTCCAAGTAAAACATATATTGTGTACTATGTCACATCCAATGTTAGTATAAGATTAGTTCTGATGCAGGTGGATTGAGTGGTTTTGTATGGAATTAGGAAGCTGAGACCACATGGGAGGAATTATCCTACTCATGATTAAGAGTTAGTGGCAATGGTATATGCCCTAATATGATGGATAAAACATCTCATGGATGAATGGTTTTTTGTATACATGGATCACAAGAGCCTCAAGTTCATCTTTTTTCAATGAGATATAAACCTTCGGCAGAGGAGTTGGGTAAATTATCTTCTTTCATTCGACATTTAATTGGTTTATAGACAAGGAAAGGGAAACATTATTTCTATAACATTGAGATGAAATGATATAGGAAGAGGCAGTACAAGATTTTGGTGACAATGGAAAAATAATGACCCTATTTCAAGACATGAATATAGATGTTCAGGAATCTCAAGGGCGAGAAACTATGACTATGAATTCTATCATAGCAATGATTTTGACCAAAATATGGACACATAGTTGTTTGATCTAGAAGGATTAGTTATAGGAGACAAATTATCTAGTGGGAAGATTCCTTTAGGATGGTCTCTCAATTATGAAAGTTTACTTGTTTTCTATGGCTGAGTATGGGTTCCTACAAGATTTTGTGAGGAGATTATAGGAGAATGTGATTCCTCTATATGGATGGATCACCCAGGTTTACAAAAATATATATTCATTTCTATATAAATAACTGGGTGTCAATAATGAAGAAATAGGTGGAATGCTTCATGGATATATGTTTCACTTGTCACCAATGGAAAGCTAAGCATTAGAGGTCATCTCAGCTTTTGCAGCCTTTACCAATTCCAAAGTGAAATAGTGATGATGTCATGATAACTTTTGTGAAAGGAATACCTATGATGACCTATATGAATGAAACTGTAAGAATTATTTTTTATTGAGTGTGTAAGGTATCTAACTTGTTACCTATTAGGGAAACATTCATAGTTGACGATCTAGAAAATATTTACATTCATGGGGTTGTTCAATTTCTTGGTATTATGAGGAGTATCATTTTAGACAAAGATCATCATTTAATATGTTGTTTCTAGAAGTGTCTTATGAAATACTGGGGATCATGATATCTTTTAAGAAAAACATATCATCCACATACTATTGATCAATCTAAGAAGACTATTTAGGTTCTATAGGAAATATTAGAATCCAATGTTTTGTATTTTGTTTTTTATGGGATAAATAAATGGCACTCATGGAGTTTTCATATAATAATATATTATAGGTATTAATCAAAATTGAACCATTTGAGGCTTTGTATGATAGGCTATGGTATTCACCTCTTTTTTGGCTAGAGTTCGGTGAGTCATCCCTTGTTGGGCCTAGTCTTGTGTAGGAGACATATGAATAGGTTTGATTAATCAAACTGTGGTTGGTGACCATGTAGAGTAGGCCAAAGTCATGTTCATTCCATTAGATATAATGTCAAGAATTTGAGGCTTGCCAACATGTCTTACTTCTAGTGGTTCATATGATGGGGAAATTCCACATTAGGAAATAGAAAAATCTTGCTCCCATGTTTGTTAGTCCATTTAAAATAGTGGGAATTTTTAGACCAGTGGTGTACTATTTATCCCTTTTGTAGCACTACAGTAACATGAAAAAATGTTCCATGTGTCGTAGCTATAGATATATCATCTAGAACCATCCCATCTGATAGATTTAGCAGATATCAAGCTATGTGATGTTATGTCATTTTTGGATCATTCGATATGGGTAGTGGATTTTAGTAATAAATGTATTCAGGAAAGACTATACCATTGTATAGGGTGAAGTAATAGCATGAGAATGTTTAGGAGGAGACTTAGGAGAGGGGGTCTAATATGATAACATTGTGGACAGTCATGTTCTATGAGACCAAAAAGTGATTCTTGGAGAACCCCAGGGAAGATCTATTATATGTCTGGGAGGTTGTAAGATCGAATATTTTTATGTGTACATCTATATCTATGTTTTTCTTAAATAATTTCTTTTTCCTGTGTTTTTGTAATGAATGTTAGTAATTTCAATAAACCTAGCCATGAGTCTAATGGAAACACAAGAAGTATCGAAGTATATACATGAAGAGATATTTCATGGAGATGTTTACATAAAGTTAAAGGAAGTATTATTTTTTTAATTACTGGATTATAAATATAAATTTTCTATCATTTCATGGGTTCTGGGTGAGTTAAAAAACATTAAATGTGTTTCGGTACATTTAATAGGAAAATGTAAAAAAAAACCAATTGTATAACATTTACATTCTATTTAAAGTTATTACAGGTCATGTAATTGTTTGAGGGTTTTAATAAAATAAATCTATGGTGATGGGGTTTTTGACGTATTCTATTTAAAACATTAACATTACATGTAATAACATTAGACACCATGTAAATTCTTGACCTTCTATTTTAAACATGTTTTGTGACTAAATTCTCATTTTTCTAGTTCCAGCTCTTCTCTTCTTAACCCTAGGATTTCTACATTAACTTTTTGGGAGGAAAATTCTATTATGGACATATAGTTTTTGTGAGAGATCACATGTATGTCTTTTTAGTTAGTTTTCTTCCTTATCTTCTTTATTCTCCAACTATTGTGATGAAATCTTTTGAACAATTGATTTTATGGTTTTGATTTTGATCAAATTTGATCTGGAACCTCTTTAAAATATTACATACCATCTTTTTTATGGGTGTTGGACATTAGAATCATTTTTTGATGTTCATTTAAATGTAGGGGGTCTGAATCTTAGCCAATGGTTTGATAATATAAATTTTTATGAAATAATGTGATTACACCATCGTTTCCTATGATCAAATTAGTCAAATAAAGAATTATAATTATTCCTCGAAGTCTGTTAGTTTTAAATGGTTTTTAACTAGCTCATATATTAACATGGTGTGAGTGAACCATTATTATAATTGAATTAAAAAATAGATTAACGTATACGTAACATGACATGTGACCTATAATGATTTCATATTATAGAATCCATAAAATATGGCTTATTTTTTATTGATATAATTTTTAATCAACTGTGAATTAAATTTCAAGTGGAATATGAATGAAGAATGTAAATTTTCAAAATTAACCACTGCTAATTGTGATGTGTTATTGTGATATCCATGATGTATAATAGGGAATGTGTTCTATTCTGTTATGATTATATATCTGGATCAACCATAACACTAGCACACATATATGATGTAATAATGATATTGAGTGGGATTGGCCCAGTCACATGATGTAATTATTATTGAGATTTGGCTATTCCAATTCCCATGTTTTAATATATATATGGAATTGACTCAGATGCTGTAATGATTATAGGGATTTTATTTGATTGTTGTGACTATATCAAGGTTATATGGAGGTATTTGGCATAGTCATAAGACATGCAAAAAGGTAATCTATCTTGGTTCCAAAGATGTTCATTTTACCATGGTTATGTGGTTGTGGTTGGAATGTGTATAAGAAGTTTGTTTATATACTCATACTTGGAGCTGAAGTTGGTTGTTTTTGTATTTTATTAATTGATGATTTAGTTAAGAAACATTATTATAGATTTATTGTAGATTCTTATTATGAAAATATTTTAGTTTAGACATAATGGTTCCAACCTACTAAGTTATACTCACACCCTTTTCATGCCGTCGTTTGGTACCTAAAAAGATTTCTTAGAAGCAAGTTTGTACCATGGAAAAGTACCTTTATATTGATTGGATGTTTACTAATGGACTAAAGTTTATATATGGGACCGATGTGGGGTTTATAACCGTAGACATTGAGTCTTTTATTTGAGTCTGTTAGTATTTTTCTTTTATTAGTTTTTCATGACATTCAGTAACATTCTAACATCTCATTACATTATTCCTTTATTATTTTTGGGAACATTCATTTGGATTTTATTGTTGTCTTACCCTATGTATTTACCTTGATTATTTCCATTTTTTATGAATTTTTTCTACTTCTATGAAACTTCATACCAGGGGTATAGTCTGCCCACAATACATTTCACACCCCCATTGCAAGTTGGCATCCTCTGGCATACATGGAGGTCTTCTTAAGGTCTCATAAACAACAATTCCCTACCACATGGATATATTCTAGATTGGGGGATGTTATATAAAGTTTATATGTTTTTATGTTATAGTATATTGTTATCACACACTACATTGTGTATAGATTATATCATATTCAGTACTCATTAATAGTTTTCTTATACTTCATTAAAAATATATCGTGCTTACTAATGTTGTCTTTTATATTTTCAAATTTAAATTTTTATTTCATAATTTTATGGTAATATCATAATATTTTTCATTATTTTCAGAACTATCATTACCCTTACCGAGATAATCAACTGAAAAATTATTATAACATCATAATTAAAGAATTAAATGGTTTTTTCCTTTATATTTTAAAATTTTTTATTGTTAATTGAAATAATATAATTTGTTTCACATATTTAATATTATGCTCAGCATAACTTTTGGAATCATCAAAGATATATTATTTTTTCTCATCTATTTTATGAATTTTTATTACCATGGAGGAAATTTCCATATCCCATTTTATTTCCTTTTTTAAAATTTTTATCTTCTCATATCTCATAATAAATAAGAGGGGTGGTTTTTTTGGATCAACACACTATAAATACTACAGAAGAAACCTATTAATGTTCTCGATCATTCACTAATAATGAAACATGGAGATTGTATAATGTGAAAAAAAACAGATTGCATAAATCAATTTCACTATAAAATATAAAGGAATTTACATTATAGATATAAATTTATGACATCAAAAGTACTCCCTACTCTATAGGTTCTACACTATCAATTATAATCCTCATATTTTATGAGAGAACAGCCAAACACTAATGGTATTATACACCATCATCATGCAGAATAATTTTGAAATGGTCCAAAGAGAAATTTGGATATGGAATGATGAAATTTTTGTCCCTTGATAGGTGGATTATATCTCTTTATATAAACTAATCATTTGATTTAGGGATTGAAGGGTCAGTCTCCATCATATGGACACCAATGTGCAATATTCACAACAAATTCCAAATAATAAAATTGTCATATAAATTTTTGGAATGATTTACTTGGTAATAAATCAATCAAATCATTTATTTATAAATAAAATAAAACATTTGGAGTATGTAGCAATATCCATGCACCCATATGATAATCTTATTCTATGTTATGATATTTTTATCTCATACATTATATGATATAATGATATAATAATTTGTGATATTAATCACATGAATATTCCAGGATGAAGATTTAATTATATTATACAATATTATATACCCATTTCAGTTCAATTTAAAATATCCATTTTTTCCCTGATATCCCAAAAGGACATCATAAAAAGCTTCACGGATCTTTATGAATCCATCTGAACACTTTGGATACTATTCAATAACAAATATATTATTTTTTAAATATACACTTTATAAAATATTTAATACTTATCCCAAATACAATATATGTGACCCTAGAAGACATTTAATTATTATCTACATACATGAAATACTGATTATATATATATAAAAAAAGAGAATCCTCTAATAAAACTTCAATTCTACACAAGCTAAAATAGGGTCTGGTGTAATCTCTATGAAATTCACTCATATCGTTATATGGACATTTGAACCACAATATGTATCATATACATCATATGTATACTTAAATAATCCTTTTCTAATGGCATTGAGTGACTACTAAATATCGAACATGAAAATATAGTATTGTTAATTCGTACATTACAATTTTTTTAAATAGATAAGATAGGTAGAAGAATGAAACATATTTAATTCCTCAAGTATATGATAATATAACGTGTCCCTCTCATTAGAAATGGATAATATCATATATCACACATAAAATTATGGACATGAATTTCATCAGTATAATTTAATCGAGCCCCCAGATTTATTTACTCATTATCTGAGTGGACAAATCCCATCATTAATGAGAACTAAATATGGAAATGATCGGTAACATTCTAAAACACACTGGAATACATTATCTTTAATGCATGTATAACAATGGTATTAAGGATATCATGTTAGGTATTTCCTCCTCCTGAGGTAATAACGATTCATAATAATCTTACATGCTTATGTATATTAGTGATGGCATGAAATTCTATGTCATCTACTTTGGAGGGTCATTCCAGACAATATTACTCAAATTATTACTCTTGGGTCTATTTTATATAATACATATACATATATTTATTTTGATTATATGATTATACTCATGTTATTCATAACCTATCATCACATCCATTAATAATGCGTGAATATCATTCATTAGGGACTTATAAAAGTCATACTTTATGAGAATACTTATCATTTCACATTATAATTAATATGAATCCCATGTGAATAAATTATAAAGATTAAATATCATTTTATACAACATGATACAATTCATATTATTAATATAATTTATGTGTACTTAAAATTCCAGACATAAGACCTTTTCTAACATATCATATATCAAAAACTCTCAAATAAACCATTTGTTAAAAAAAAATTGTTTGGTAAAAATTATTACAACACTATATAATTCATGACACATCTATTTGTGACCATATATTAAATACCCCCCTATAAAAATATTTATTGAGTAACATCTAATATGTAATATAGTGTGAATAATTATGAGATTTAGGAAACATATTCCTATTGTTTAACTCCTTAAATAAATTAAAACATAATAAAACTATAACATTATATGTTTCAATGTTAATAAAATCCTTTTTCTACTTATTTTTCATTACCATAATCATTTTCGGAACCCTTTACATAAAACTATTCATTGAAATCTTAGTAAACTAATATACCTTTTTACATAAATCTTGTACAAAAAAACTATTAATATTTACGGATAGAAAATGACATTCACATTGTTTTTTTACTATAAAATTATTTTATCCATTAATTTTTAAATTATTTTCGTCCAATCATAATCCCAATAGCCTCTTAGACACTATATTCTCTCCAAAATAACATTATAAGAAACAAAAATTTCTTTGGGTTATGAGATATATATTATTTACTTTCAGTAGTTATATCTATTAAATAATTTAATATATCTATATCATATATGTTATTATATTTGTTTGGAAAAAATCCATCTAAAATATGATGTTATTATTTAAAATATTTCTATATTGGTGTTTATGTATAAATTACAAATATTTTTATAAATATATGGATAAATACATTTATTCAGCATAATAAATTTAGTTTATGTATAATTTTCCAAAAAAAAATTATAGAATACGAGGAATCATAAACCGTATGTATAAAATCAATTATATAAATTTGTTCACAAAAACACTTTTATATTAAGAACTAAATATTATCATATAAAAGAAATGAGATAATTATACACATCCTTTAAATAAATACACTTTAACCTAATATATAATTTTACATTCAAATTTTTGATATTTAAACTATTTTCTACATTACATGAATGTAATCTAAAATATTTAACAATCATTACCTTGATTCGGAACACATATATAATAAAAATATGGGTAATGTATTTATTGTTTATCATATAACCTTCAAAATAAAATAATTATTTTCTTTAACATTGGAATATAAAATATACATTAAATATATATTCATAATCCATCTAGGTTTTTTTGTAATTTTCAAAATATAAAATCATATCCCTTATTTTCTAATAAAATTGGGTTTTAATAACATTAATTGGCTTATAGAGGAAACCATTTTTTGAATTTCAAAATGAAGATTCATATTATAGTTTGATCTTTCACCAACTATTTTTTTCAACACAACACCTATATTAATAAATATCATTCCATGTTGATTTATTATTAGTATTTAATTAATAATAGATAAAATTTTATAGAGCACAATAATGTTTTTTGGAAAAATTTCCATCAATGAAAATTTAATGCTTTCCATAAAAATATTTTTCTATAAAAAATCTTACAATCTCATTTAGTCGTTGTCATACTAAACCATATTGAGTATATGAGAAGAAATTAATGGTAATTAGGTCATTTTCATGTAAATAAATTGAATACATTTTGTGAATCCATATATACCTCTCTTAAGAATCTAGATTCCAAGAGATTAACAAATTCAATATTTTAGTTAATCATGATGGTGTTTCACTAACTTATAGAATTAAAATTATCAAATAACATTTCTTATGTTATTAATCATAGTATTTAATTACATTATGATTATCCTTAATGAGTTTTAATCATAATATTTTGTTTCATGATGATGTTGATTATACTAAACTAAAATAAAATCATTGGTTTGATGAGTATCATGTTTTAAAAATATTTAATATGGACCATAATTAGAATTAAACTATAAAAATGACCCCTTTTAAAATCAATTATTCCTATATCAATGTCATTATATTTATTTCACATTGATTTTGGTGACATTATAATTTTTTCAAATAAAAAATTAGTTTAGATAAAGAAAAATTCCAATAATTTCATAAATGATTATTGCATAGTTTTATGGAGAACTTATTGACCTAATATATATAAATGAATTAATCATCTGTATTACTCTAATAACATAATTATATTAATCTATCACTATTTTTGTCCCAAAGGAAAAAATTTAAGAACTATTATTTTTAGGATCACCCATTAATTTGATACTTTAATTAGATAAAAAGGGCATAAAAATTTAGCATGAACTTCTTAGTTCTAGGTTCAAGATCATTTCATGTGTCACTTTGAACATTATCTATAACATTATATTACTAAGGGAATATAATGTTACAAATGTAAATTTTTTATTCCCTATATATGTATAAATATTCTATAGATTTAATTTAGTGTTTTAAACTATTAAGAATATAAGATGGTGTTAAGTAGTTGTTTATAATGTTTTTGTGGTGCATTGAATTGATCTTAAAATATTTTTAATTTATCTTGATTTTGTTTAAAGAAATTATTTATATATATTTGATAGACAAATTTTAGAAAAATTCCTATTAAATAAGAATAATATTTATCGCAATAAAGATAATGTTTGATAATTTATAAAGATGATACATTTAATTGTATAAACATCATTGAAATCCATGTAAGAATAAAATTTTTGTCTAATCATGAATCATGTCATTGTAATGATGAATTTTGTGTTGTGTATGAAGATTCTATTCAAACATCGTGTTGTATAATCATGAACTTCTGGGGAATATGAATTATCCAAATATAGAAAGCATGATCTATGTAATCTTTGGCTTATATAGTGTAACATCAATCTATCTACGTATATATCAATCCATATGTGTATGTATCAAAATATAAAAAACATTTGTGGCACCTTCAAAAGAAAAATTAGATTATCCATGATCAAAAATATTTGGAAGAAACCAAAACCATATTTTTCTATATTTTTCTTCAAATATAAAAACAACACATTAAAAATGTGATTAAACATGATTCATGTGATAATTTCAAAAACAATTATCTCTATATAAGAATTTTTTTTACATTTGAACTAGTTTATCTTTGTAGTATTTAGAGCATTAATATTTTTTCATGAGTAAGTATTTTAATGAAAAAATTATTATTAAATATATGATCTTGTGTCGGTTTAATGTTTAACCAATCACCTAAAAACACAATCAAATTATTATATATTGTTTTTGAAATTTGTGTTTCCTATTTCCCAAGTTCTTTAATATGGGTTCATTGATAATTTAATAATGTTGTGAGATAATTTTTTATATGTTTTTGATTCTTTTTATTGAGAAGAAAAATATGGATATTATTATACGTTAAAAATAATTTTTTTAATCTAGGATAGAGTAGGTTATATAATTCATATCTATTGAGTAGTTGAATGAGATAATTGAAAATTTAGATTTTTTCTAGAGAACAAATGTTTTTAAAATTGAAAAATATTCTTATGATTACGGTGGATGTTTATGAACCTAATAAAATAAGGATAATAGCGGATCATATGTTCTGATTTAATAGATACATTTATAGAGAATCCTAAAGTGAAAAATTATATTTTTGGAAATAATTTTTTTCTAAATTTATAATTTGTTTGAATATTTTGGGGTGTTAGAAAGAGAGAACGTATGACATTTATTGACATTAAAACAAATAGAGATACCTAGTGATCTGTATGACCAATGTATAGAAATATTCAATTACGTTTTTCTGAACTCATGTATTCTGTGAATCATATGAGTTTGATATTCAAGAAGCATATAATGATCATATTCCATATGAGTGGAGAAATTTACTTTTGAATATTATGTAGGCTCATGTATGATAATGAAATTGTAGTTGTAAAAATTAACTATCCAAGTAAAAGAGTATACTTCCCACAAAAGGGATGAACTTTGTTAAAATTTTCATTTTCAATGGTATTTTATTTTTTGATATATGATTCATGATGGGAAATTTCATTTTTGTGCATCAAAAATTATGATGCCACATTGGAAGATTTTAATTTTACGAAATAAAAAAAAATTGTCTAAATGAATTCAAACCCCTTATTAGGAGAGCAACACAATCCTAGGAAATTCCACTATTATAATAAAGCAGTTTCCTCTATTTAATCCATTAACGATATTTTTATGGTCAATATAATTTCTTTTAATAGTAGGGGTGTTCCTATATTTGATGAAATGAACCATCATATATTGAAAAATATTATTCACCCATATTCCTTGCCCCTTGAATTGTAAGAAATATTTATATAATTTCATAGTTATCCACCCCTTGAATGGAATTATTAAATGAACTTTATAGATAAATGAAATATGATGATTGAAGTTAAGGAAATTATTATTATTGATATGAGTTTTATAGAGAAGAAAAAAACAACATTATACGGAATTTAGTCATCCAATGATTTTTGGAATAAGCTAGACAGTAACTCTAAAGTAAATGTAATTGGTAGGGAAAGAGACATAAAATTTTGGAGAAGTTGGTTTAAAGACATCAAGATGAAATAGGATGAGAACATTAATTATTATTTTATGAGGATAAATGAAATTATAATAAGTATGTGAGGGTTTGGTGAAAAGCCTGACGATTCTATGAATTTCAAAAAAAACATATGAGAAACATTCCAAATAGTTTTTCACCAAATATCTCTACAAATTTAGATAAATAATTACTTTTATATATAAATTTAAAAATATTCTCATAGCCTATGAGATTAGAAATATCTTAGACTTCTAGAGAATGATAAAAGAGGAAATAGAATTTCTAGCCATGAGATATATGAAAATCAATGAATATGATGATTTTTTTATTCAAAGTTAATATAATGATTAAATAGAGGTTATATAATATTATAGATTCATATCTATTATATTAAAGAATTTTAACATGGTAAAGGTAATGAGTAAAGTTAAATTTCCAGTTCTATGCATGATATAAATTTGATTTAGATATTTTATATGATATATTGAATGAATAAGTGAGAATATATTAAATTATAGATTAATAAGAAACATAAATGAAAATAGAGTTTATAAAATCTCTCATTAATCTCCTAAATCTATAATAATCAAGAAAAAAAATTGAGAAGAAAAAAATAGAAGTGATTAAGAAGATTATAATTATTAATCTATTAGAGAATTTGAATGTAAATATGGTGTTAACTTTTTTCACATAATGTATATTTTTTAATTTTTTTAACAGTTAAATTTGTTTTATAGATGATTACGAACTATTTTATCAAAAAAAATGTTAAATATTTTGTATTTAATGTTGTCTTGAGTATAATACCATGACCAAGAAGAAAAATATGTGACTAGTGAATGAAAAAAATAAGGTGGATAATGATAATAATGGATTTGTAAATAAAAATTTGATCATATTAATGAAAAAACTTGAATGTTTCTGAGAATTTGAAAATGGTTAAATATTTTAAAGACAGGTTTTGTTTGAAGGAACATTATTTTTGAAGATATCTGCTAATTGTATTGAGGATGAGAATGAGATGAAAATTTTAATGGAAGATTTAATAAATTTAGTGAATGTTAAGGAAAAATCAAAAAAAATATCTATAAAAAATATCACAAATTATTAGGCTAAATTAGAAACCAATTTCTATTCTTATAATTATATTTTTACAAATGATTTTGGTTCTAAATAAAAAATAGGTATTGTTTAGACCGAGAAAAATTAGAAGAAAATAACACCCATATCAAAGGAATAGTGGTGGATATTAAGAAGTTATTTGAATATTAGCACAATGTTAATTTATAATGAATTTAGAAACCCAAGTAATGATATATTAAACAATTCTCATGTTTATTAATATAAATTAAATTGTAATATTCATTACGAAAATATTAAAGACTTTTAAATAAAAAAATTATTAACTAAAATGATTCATTATAAGATTATATATATAGTAATAATTTATAATTTTAATAATTTTTATTTGTAAAAATAAATATCATTTTTGAAATCATAATATCAAAATCAACTTGTGGTAAAATTTTTATGTTTTTATAAAATAATGATATTTTATTGAACAATGAAAAATAATGATTTTGTAAAAATCCATTTATTTTAAATTACTCCTTTATTTTAAATGTCTTATTATGTTATGAATATTTCTTTAATTAAAATAAATATTTTATAGTTATATGTAATATAATTATTTTCTTCATAATTAATATCATATTGAATTTTAGCATAAGTTTATTTTAGGTTTTAAAAATTTGTATTTTCTTGAAAAACATATTAAATCGCGTAATGTTTCTAAATTTTAAATATTTAAAACAAGAAATAATTAAGAATTATTTAAATAAAATATAAATATTATGTTTTTTAAATATTAATTAATATTCATACAATGATTTTTACTAGTCATAGATTTAATATAAAATCATCATTGGCTTGAAAAATACACTACTTTAAAACCGTCTTTTCCAACACATATACATGACTAATTTTAATTTAAATTCATCCACTTATATTAATTAAATCTTGTAAAATGTATTAACTATTTTCAATATAAAAAAAATTTATTTTCTAATATATTCAACATAATTTTTGGTCATGATGAATATTTAATGTAGGAAAAATTATTTAATGTGGGTATCAAAAAAATAGTTCTACCGAGAACTAAAGTAAAAATATTAGGGTTAAAATCTTAAAATTAATTGTTTGAAATACATTTTATTGAAATATTTAAACCTTATCACGCCTAATGATTTATATTGGTCCATTTTCTATCTTTTTTGATTGTGAAAAAAATACACAGGTACACCTTTTCCTTTTCATAAATCACAAGTGTGCCACTCACCTCAAATATAATTGTCCACCCCCTATCCTCTCCACTATACACCTTTAAATACATTTTCTGATGTCCAATAACTACCTAAAAACCTTAATTACCTACCTAATCTCTTTTTAGACTCACCATTTTGTAATAAATCTATTCTATGAAGGATTTTTGAGATATCCTAATGAGGTTGTCTGAAGAAGATGTATCGTTATTAATTGAGTGTTTTTATATTTTTTCATATTCCAACACTATCAAAAAATGATAATTTATGATGATATAATAAAAATATTTTCTACCATATACTTATATATTATCATGTCGATTTCAAATCCTAAATCTATATACTCTTCCATTATATGGAAAATTAAATATTCATTCATGTGTATAGTATACTACTGCCACACGAATAGGTGTCATTCGATTTTCATCATCTCCTCTCATTGAATTTTATTATTATTGATTTAAATTAAATTTATAACATTTAAAACTTAATTAATATTTTTGAATTTTTATTTCACATAATATTTCTTACATTAAAATCATTAGGGGATATGACAACATCACTCATGTGTATGACAGACTACCACCACGCGGAGCAATGTGAAGCATTTTTCACTAAATTTATACATGTAAGGTAATAATGATAATGTTAATAAATATATGTGATATATATAAAATAATTATGACATTAATGGTATATTTATCAAAGATAATATATAATATAACATCCTCTACATGAAATATAATAATTAAATTCATGAGTACGTGTGGACTACCGCCTCCATGAAGCGATGTGAATATATTTTCATCAACACAGCAAAAGAATAATATATATAAGTAAATTTAATCAAATAATATAGTATTTATTTATATTATTATCATTACGTAGTGATAAAATAACATTGAAATTGTTTTCATAATGATTTTTGAACAATGGAGACGTTACTCATTCATACATACAGCCTTCAATCTCCATGATTGTGACATAGTTTAATTTTCATAAAAATATATCATATTTGGTTTGAAAATTATAACTGACATAAAATAATGATACATATTTCATTATTATTATTCTTTATATGTTTAAATACTTGTCACTTTGACTATAGTCAACCTCAGAAGTAATTATGGACACATATGATAAATATCATCAAATCATTCAACATAAACACAATCAACTAAGATATCATATATAAACAAGTAATAAGATAAATAAAAGGAATAATAAACTCTAAAAAGTTTCCTATGAATATAAATAATTATCATAGGTTTATTATTCAATATGATAAATAGTGTACGTGATAAGTCATACTCAGGTTAAGGGACTTCGTCTCAAATTCCTTTCATTAAGGGTTATTTTGATGTTATAAATATATTTTATTTTACTTGGTGTATATACACAGACTTTTAAAATTTATATATTTAATTTTTCATTTTCAGTTATTTGATGTTTTCTTTCATTTTATCCTTTCATGAGGATTGTGATTGAAATGTTTCCAATGTGGTAAGAGAGATTATTTTAAAAAATCAACTTTTAAGGATTTATTTTTTAACACATTTTCATTCATGTATTGGTTTTTAAAATGATTTTAAGAAGTAATTTATAAAAATTGGATATTGTAATAAAGTAATTTTTTGTATTTATCATAATAATATTCAAAATTTTGAAAGTTCGAATTTTTTTACAAACAAAAAATGTAATATTCTATTATAATGCATATAAAGACACTAACTTTTAATTCCACTATCATTGTTATTTGAAGTTTGGATTCTACTATAATAATTGATTTTATATTTAAATAAAAAACTATTTTCTTTTTTAGGGTATTGTTTTATTTAAAATTGGGTTTTAAAATATTTTGGTATTTTGATATCTGAAAGTGTTTCTAATATTAGTATAAAATAGTATTCTAATTGTATATAATGAAAATGTGCAAGCTTAAATGTTTTAAAAAGTACTTGAGAGTTATTCATGAGAAAGTAGTGATCTCAATAAATCTTATATGATGGTGTGAGCTCCATTTTTCTCCCAAGTGAGACTGATATAACTTTTATGATGTGTGCACCCAGATAACACTATATAAGCCCATTATAGATTATATGATGGGTGTTCCCAGACAGCACTCCAACATGTTGGGTAATGATACTTGTCTTAGTAGAAATAATATTGTTAGTTACTAGAGGGTTTCTTAAATTGGATTAATATGGATCCAATTATTTTGTACATGGATTTAAAATGGGTCATGAGTGTGATGCTTTATGTTGTCTATAAGGTTTTTGATTTACATTCTACGGGTTTTAATGTTTTTAATTGAGAAAAAAGTGAATGTGTTTTTTATATGATTTTTTTTATTTTATTCAATTAATGAACAATAAAAATAATTGTGAACATTTCATGGAATTTCTTTTCTTCATTGGACTAATGATTTTATCGTTTTTATGTCCCTTATAGAGATTATTTTGTGCTCAACCGACATTATAAAATATTTTTCACATGTTTTAAGGATGAGTAAGGGAATGGAATAAGTAATGATTAATGTTGCAAGGATCTTCTGTAAAAATAAATTTATATTTATTATAACAGTTTTACATTTTTGGAAAAACATAAATTAATTAAAAGTTTCCACATTTCATATATGTTTGTTTTTTATTGAATAGTTATTCCATATCTCTTTAAAACTCTAAACGTGAATGATCATTAGAAATGGAAGAAATTTATTTCTAGTATAAAGAAACTAGAATATTTCATTTTTAATACTTTTTACTTATATTAGGTATCAAAGATAGGCTTAGATAAATTCCTAGTTCAGGATAATATTAATACAATTCCATTGAAAGATTTTACATTGTTGATATTTTTAAATTAAATAAAATTTTAAGATCGCCATTTGATTTCATATTAGCTATATCAATATAGAATGGTTCTATGATATTGAAATGGGGATGTTTTAGTGGGAAGGAACAGAAAGAAAAATATCCTTCCAAATAAACATCCTATGATAGACGAAATTAGAATAGAACAATGTTTTAGTGATAACTCAGGTGAAACAAGGTATTAAAGTTCATAGTATCCATTTTATTGAGCAACATTATCAACCAAATAGGAACAATTAAAGATTGGATAATTTTATTTGTAAACATCTTCCTTCATTCTGTGAATCAAATGACCTAGCGGTAGTTGAATGATGGATCAAGTACATAGAGAATAATTTTTTTTCATGGGATGTTTGGAACTCCCATAGTTAACCCTTTCCAATTATCTTTTTTAAGGTGCAGTGGATTGATGGTTGTATTTGGTTGAGAATACCTAAGAGTGTGATGATTTTGATTCAATGGAATGACACTCATTTATGAATATTATCTTGATATGATTTTCATAATTTTTTTGACTAATGATGGAGAATAATATTCTATAATGTAGTAAAAATGATGAAAATTTTGTGGTTTTATATGCTGATATATTCCCAACACTATCAAGGTAAGTGTTGTATTTCATTCATGACCCTAATTGTAAAATTAATAAAAAAATTTGAGGGTTCAGAACAAATTTATGAATATCTTTGGCTTTATGAGTTTTAAAAATTTATGAGAATGTGGTTCATTCTCATGAAAATTTTGTGCTGAAATTTTCCATAAAATATGTACCTTGAGATGAAAATTATTATAATAATAATAATAAAGGTTCATTCTAGTAGGCAATAGAGAGGAATACATCATTTAAGTACGTTGGAAAGCCCATGAAATGTTCCTTGTATGGTAAATAAAATTTCATGTAATTTTGATCACATCTAGAAAGTGTTTCTACTATGAAAAATGTTTACATGGCTCTTTACTATAAAAGAAAGTGTCCTAAAAACAATATAATGGGTTAACCTATAGCTGTAAAATAATGTGGTGTTTAGTTGAAATAAGTTGGGTCATTATGCTCATATTTTTATGAAGATAGTTATATAGGATTGAAATCAAAATTATCAGAAATTAAAAGGTGTAGCAAAGTCATTTTATGGTACTAATATTTATTTAGTACAGTCAAATGATGTGGTGACAAGTAAGATACAATTGGGCATGTATTGTTTCAACAATACTCTGTAAATCATACTGATTTTGATGCTCACAAATACCATTGTTTTTTACTAATTATGTTACTTTTAAGTGTATTTATGAAAATTAATATTCTCTATGTTCCATATTTTAGAATTATAATCATGATTATTTTTTGTGTGGAATATTTTTCAATGTTTTTAGAAATCTATTAAGCTTGTTTTGGAAACACTGTTCATATTGTACCTTGTAGAACATGACGTAAGGAACAAACCCTATGTTTTTATTAAAACTTATCATGAACTATTAATGCATATGGTTGATAAATCCAATGTTAAAGGAAACATATGTCTAAAGAACCTTATATTTAGATGAAACCTTACGTTTGATAAAGAGAAAAATTATGGTTAAATAACTCTACATATGTATAGAACCTTGCGTTTGAGAAGAAAACATATGGATCATCAACCTTACTTTTTAATCAACCATACATTGTCAAACTTATGTTTAGAGGTTGAACTATGCGTATTTGAACCCTATATTAATTTTTTTTCATTTTATGAAGGAACCATTCGTTTGACTTGTCATCATTGAAGATTTGAATTTACCTTATTTCGGAGTTTTGTGTAATGGTCTTTTCAGAATATTAGGTCTATTTAAAGCTCATTTTTCAAACGAGTCAATGATAATTAGGATTGATACAAAGAATCATATTAATTTGATAAATTATCTCTTATTATTGAAGAAAGATACAACTACTCTAACATGTCTTAGGAATTTGAATATTATGATTTATTAGGAAAATTTCATGGATCTAAAATTGTAAAGAAGGCTCTCTACATTATTTATTATATCAGTGTATTTTAAATTTATATATGTGTATATATGATTTAAGGAAGATGATATAATGATAAATATATTGATCCATGTATTACAACACTTATTTATGATGGAAATGTATTATTGTGAAGATATTTTATAGATCTACTGAAAAAATCGATCAGACTCTATTTTTCTACAAAAGAGGCTATAGTGGAGATATACTTATTCAAAAGTTAGTATTTTTTTGTATGTCTGGTACTGCTATTTATTGATGTTTTTATTTCAAAGATCTATTGCAACTAGATCGCTTCAGAACTAATATTTACTGAAGAAACTATTTTCTGTAGAAGAATATCCATCTATCGTCCGTAGTCGTTTCAACTGTGATGTTCAACCAGAACCTTCTTAATAAATATCTTTTTATTGAGAGTTTCAACATCTTGTAAATAGTTATGTTGGGGTATCAGCTTCAAGATAAAAATTGTGGTTTATTGGATATCTGTTAAACAACCATAATTCTCTATTTTTAGTCATGATTTTAAAGGTTTCAAATGCCTGCACTCAGTTGTGGATTGGTCCTATGATATTAGGAAATTACTAGTGAAATTAAACAAACTCGTAAAGAGAGTAATTGATAAAGTGGAATTAGGAATATTTATTCCCCAAACCACTATAAGCATTCATGTTCTATATTTCTATTTTTATCCACTCCTTATAATTTCATACATAAGATAAACACTACTTATCTACATAATCATTAGTCGACATCATAAAGTAGAATTTTGAATGTTTTTGAAAAAGGTTGAAAAGACACAATTCATCCCCCTCTTGTATATATTTTTATATTCCGACCTAAAAATTGGTATCAAAGGATGCCTTTTTGAAAATTCTATAAGAATCTAAATGTATATGGTCTGTATAAAGATGGAAATGACTTATCCGAGGGAAATAATGTCAATGGTTCGTGCTCCATATTTCAATGGTAAAACTTTAGACACTGGAAATCATGAAGTATTATATATTTTATGAATCTAGGATTCAAAGACTACTCAAAGATCATTACATCAAATATAATTCTTAAAAATCCTTCAACTTGTACTACTGATATATAGGCAAAGTATGTCACAAATTATAAATCTATGAATTCCATTGTTTGTTGTCTTAGATCCGATGAAATCAACCATGTCTCAGAATGTCCAACTACTTTTGAAATGTGTCAAACCATTTCAGTAGCTTATGAAGGAATAGACAATGTATGATAAATGTGGTATTAAGCAACAAAACTGAAATTTGATACATTCAGAATTTATGATGGAGAATGTATCACTGAGATGAATGGAAGACTTAGAGGGATTATTAATAATATTACAGACATTTTTGATCCTATCAAACAAGGAGATTAATCTTTGAAAGTACTGAGAGTACTACCTTCTAAATGGAATAGTATATGAGCAAAAAATTGACAATTACCACTTGTAAAAATTCTGGAAAGGAGATAATTAATTGGGACACTGATGATGTATAAATCTGAAATGAAAGATGAATCTGAAGATCATAAATTCATAGTAAAAAAGGATAATATTTCTCTAAAGGTGAAATCTTAGAAGAAAATAAAAACAACAAAGAAAGAAGATAGATAAGAAAGGAACATAGATACATATTATTCTAAAATGGAATTGGCGTAATTATCTCGAAATTTTAGAAAGTTTTATATAAAGATAAAATGATTCAGAAAACCATTGAAAAGGGATGAGAAAGACTCAAGGGATGTCAGATTCTATGAATGAAATAAATAAGTTTATATATGACCTTATTGTCGCCGGCTAAATTGTGTAAATATAAAGACAAAAAAGAAATAACAAAAAAATTATGATAATAAACTTAAAGGTAAAAGAACAATGAATTATACTTGAAGTGTTTATGAAGACTCCAACAACTCTTCAAAATCTAATTCTTAAAAGGAAAAAATCACAACTAAAAGTAAATATGTTCTTAATAGAAGAAGAATACAAGGTATAGAGATATTGTTTATTTAATTTTGATTCTTGATTTAGATTATTCAAATAATAAATTTCATGCCTAATGAAAATTTATTCATGGAAAATATTAATTCCTATTAAAGAAAATAAAATTATTAATAAATATTCACAATTCTGTTTTAGTAGAAAGAGATACCTAACATAATCAACAACAAGAGTGAATTCAAAAATTTAACTCATCTACCACAAACTGTGCTGATCATGAAAATAAAATTAACACATTGCAAGATGAAGTAGATACTTATAAAAGTGGTTCTCTCTTCTTTCCTAAAGAAAGATATATTCTATATGAAATTCTTGGTAAAAATTTCATTAGAAATAAAATATGTGGTATATAAATTAAAGATGAAATATCTAAACAATATAATAATTAATTTGTTCCCACCTAAAAAACAATAAATTTTTATTTTTATTGAAAAGATTGACAAATAGAAAAAAATGTTATTTATTGAATCCTCAAATATGTGGAAATAATAATGATTTTATCTCAAATAGACTATCTAAAGAAAATAATATATTTAATGAAAATGGAAGAAGATATGGATTCCCAGATATTTGCTATCTAACACTATTGGACCCAAATAAATACATATACCAAAACAAACTCCTGTTTGAATTTCCATTACAAGAAACACTTCACATATAAATAAAAGATATATCGTATATGAACAATGGATTCTCCTAGCATATCAGTGGGAGCTCATCAAACATATATACACTAACTCAAATAAATGGAGGTCTAATCACTTTTGCTGATAATGCCAAAGGAATGATAATAGGACATGGAACTGTTGGATATCCAAAAACATTCTCAATCAAATTGTATTGTATATAATAGGGTGAATCATAACCTGATAAGTAATTCTCAACTATGTGATGATGGATTTTATGTTTATTTTTCTAAGAATTCATGATATGTATTTAACGATAAACTGCTTAAGTTTAGGAACCTAGAACTGATAATGTTAACACTTTGGATTTAAATTCCTTATGTAAGATAAAATGGAATAGTCCAACTATTAAGATAAATGAGTCTTGGATATGGCATAGGATGCTTGGTCATTGTTATATTTATGTGTTACCTAAATAATCTAGGAAATAGTTATTATATGATTTACCTAGTCTTAAGATTTATAGAGATAGATTTTTGGAAGCATGAAAAATTGGAAGGCCACCTAAATCATAATACAAATGTATTAAAAAAATTGCTACCTCAAAAACTCTAGAACTTATTGACATGGATCTGTTTACACCATCAAGAGTATAAAGTATGGATGTAAAATTAAATTTATATGTTTTAATTGATGATTAATCTAGATTTAATTCGATTTATTTTCTAAAACATAATAGTAAAACATTTACTATTTTTGAAAGTTTCTATAAAATTGTTCAAAACGAAAAATGTTTAAAGATAATTTAATTAACAAGTGATCATGTCGGTAAATTTTTTAATCATGATTTGAGTTCCTTTTTCTAAAATCTAGGTATTAAACACACCTTTTCTTCCCCAAGAGAACCTCAGAAAAACTGAATTGTTGAAAGAAGAAACATAACTATTCAAGAAACTACTAGGACTATGTCAAATGTATATAGTCTACCTATCTACTTATGGGTAGAATCTATAAGAAAAACTTCTTATATCAAGAATAGAGTTTTAATTAGGCTTATTTTAAAAAATATACCTTATGAACATTGGAATAAAAAAACCTAATATAAAGTACTTTAACATTTTTGGATGTAAGATGTATATCCTTAAAACCATGGAAAATCTTGGTATGTTCGATCCAAAAGATGATGAATGAATATTTTTAGGATGTTATGCTACCTCTAAAGCCTATATAGTTTTTAATAACAATCCACAGATTGTTGAAGAATCAGTTCATGTGAAGTTTGATGAAACCCACCGTTTTATTTAATAGAATGATCAAATTAATAAACCTACAGAATCTTCTTACAACAAGAGACTTGAAAGCCTGAAAATTATTTTTCAAATAACATAAATAAAATCTAAAAATGTTCATAAGAATATGTTACTGATGAACAAAAATGTGTTTTACCTAGAATGTCTATAATCCAAAAGAATAATCCATTAGAAATGTTTATACGACACTTAGACATAGGAATAAGAAATATAAATAAATACATGAAACCTTGTTTAATTCTCCACCATTGTACCTCAACTAGAACCTAAGTATTTTGAATAATCCTTAAATGATGATAGATGGATGATAATAATGCAAGATGAGATAAACCAATTTAAAAGGAATAAAGTATGTGAATTAGTAATAAGACATTAAAATTTTTCAGTTATAAGAAATAAGTTGGTATTTTGAAATAAACAATACGATTAAGGGATTATAATGAGAAATAAATCCATATTATAAGCTAAAGGATATAATATGGAAGAAGGCATGGATTATGATGAAACATTTTCCCCTATAGCTAAATTAGAATCAATAAGAATTATTGTAGCATATAAATGTCATATGAACATTAAATTATTATCCTATGAATGATAAATCTACCTTTTTTGAATGGATATTTAATGGAGGATGTTTATGTTGAACAACCTCTTAGTTTTGAAAATTCTCAAAAACCATATTTTTTGAAACATTAAAAAGATCTCTATGTCCTTAAACAAGAACCGAGATCTTGGAATGATTGATTAAGTTCTTTTCTTTTGAAAATTGGATTTGTGGTTGGAATTTCATATCAAACTCTTTTTAAGAAAACCATTGGTCCTAATATATTATTAGGTCAAATCAATGTTAATGATTTTATTTTTGGTTAAACCACTAAAAAACATTGCAATTATTTTTAAGAACTTATGAAAAAATAATTTGAAATTAGTATGATGAGATAATTGAAATTATTTTTAGGACATCAATTTATCAAAAATATTATTGAAATATTTTAATCCCAAGTAAATATACTATTTATTTATCAAAAATGTTTGGTCTTGAGAAAATAAAGACATATATAACTCCAATGTGTACCAATATAAACGTTCATTTTGAGGAAGCTAGAAACTAGTGGACAACAAGTTATATAGAGGTATGATTGATAGTTTATTATGTCAAACTGCTAGAAGAACTAATATGAATATCTCTCTATGTTTATGTGTAGATTTCAAAAAAATCATAAAGAATCTCATCTTATTGTTGTCAAATGGATTTTTTGATATTTAAAAGGAACTATTTTTCAATCTATTCTTTATCCAAAAACATCTAATTTCAATTTAATATCATACTAAGATTCTGATTTTGGTTGTTATAGATTAGATAGAAACAAATATCTCAGGAACCACTCATTTTTTAGGAAAATATTTAGTATCGTGTTCATGTAAGAAACAACACCCAGTTTCTCTATCAATAGTTGAGGTAGAAGATGTATCTTTAGATAGTTGATGTGCACTAGTATTGTGGATGAAAACCACAATAATGGACTTTGGAACAAATTTTAATAGTACATCAATTTATGTGATAATAAAACTAATATAAATATTTTAAAAAATATAATAAGTCATTCACGATTTAAGCATATTGATATTATGAATCATTATCTAAGAGATCATGTTCTTAAGAAATGATATGTATTTAGAATTTTTAAATACTGAGTAGCAAATAGAAGATATCTTTATTAAACCACTTCCCACTGTGATTTTTGATTTTATTAAGGGGGACTTAGTTTTATTTAATTTTTTTAAAAAAAATTAATCTTTTTAATCTTTTTAATTATATATATCTATTTTAATTATTTAATTTATTTATTCTAGTTTATTTATGTTAAAATTATTTATTGATTACATTAAATCTAAATTTTTTAAATATTATTTATCTGTATACATTTTAGTTAATTTATTTTATCTTAAATTTATTTACTCCACATGTATTAAAATGTTTTAATGATTATATTACGTAATGACATGGGAAACAAGGTACTATCATAAACGTTTTGAATACATTAGCTTTTCGACTCTCAAACCCTTTTTGAATAACAAAAAATTCACTTACCTTTTTCTACCTTTGTTTACCTCTATTTTCATTCAAAACCATGAAAACCTGAAACCCTTAGAGCTTTCATTTATTATAAATGATGAAAACAAATAGAACCAAAGAAGGTGTAACCAATGAACTGAAGCATCATAATGCTTCCAGAAGAAATATTCTTCTGGGTAAAGTTGTTGATTTTAGATGGATTTATTAGTAATGTATTATCCTGAAGAATGGGTTATCTTTTCAATGATTTGAATATGTGTTCAATGAAGAGAAATCAAAATTATATTTTTAGTTAGAACTGAAATATTTCTATAATTGTGTTCAGTTTAGTTTTGGTGATTATGAAGATACAGTTTTTTGATGAATTGAAGATAAGGAAATTTCAATTTCATAGACATAAATTTATCAAATCTTGACCTATCCCCATGTAGGAGTTTTTAATTTCAATATAAGGTCAATTTGGGATAAGGACCATTTTTATGAAGACATTATTTCTTTTCTGTTTGGTTCAACAAACCATAGAAAAACATTTTTCTAGGATCTCGAGGCAGACCAGAAAATATTAGTTGTGTTTATTCAAAAAGGAATTGCTCCTATAATTAATGAGATGGAGAAGATTATATATCCAATAAATTATATCATGTTTCAATTTATCAGTTAAAAAATGCTAAATTTTTCATAATATATTTTCAGATATTTAAATTACAGTTGTCAACAATATTCTAGGATGACTTTTTATCCTTATGGAAGGATAATCTCTTGAATATTGTTTAAAAAATTAATTATTGATTTAATATATTCTTGAATAAAATTTTATCACAAAAATATACTCAATTTGAAAAATTTATTGAAATTAGTATTTTATTATAGTATAGACGATGGAAAACTCTTGCTAGTTGGTGTAGATGACCAACAAAGATCAAGATCTTTTACTCATGGGGAGAAAAGTGAAATTTGGAATGAAAGAATTGATGAAACCTTAGGTAAAGGAATTTAAAAACTAACCTAAATAAAATTGTTATTTTTTTATGATTAAGAAGAAGAGGAGGAAGTGGTTGTGCAATGAGAATTGGATGTAAACCCACGAAAAAGAGTAGATCCACCTACTGTAGAACCAGTGGTAGGTTCAAGTGAGGCTACTTGGTCAGTACATTTTTAAAAAACAGTTCCTTGAAGAAGATCAATAGGGTGAAATCTAGAAAATAAATCTCCATAATAATGATTTAGCAGTTGTCTAGGAAGAATAACCCGCTGTTCAGGAAGAGAAACAATTGATCAGAACTAAAAATATTTCAACTGTAATTATTGATAATTTACATTTCCATTTTTTTTTATCTTGTAGATGAATGAAATCAGTATTAAACTAAAGAAAAAATAGATGTTCATAATATATTGTATTGTTTAAGAGAAAAATCAATTGAAAACCCAATATAATATCATTTTTTAAAATCAATAGCAATTGTGGCAGCTGGTCAGTTGCAACATATAGAAGAAGGGACATATGATTCCCTGTCAAATCTGGCCGAGGTTCTTGTAATGAAATTTAATAAGTCCTAGGAAGATAATTTTAATCAATAAAAAGATTTGGAAGTTCCAATGAAAAAGTTATATTATATTAACAAAAATTTTGTTTCCATGAAGAAATTTTATGCTTTTAAGAGAGTGATTATAAATGAAGTTTGAATGACAAAGACTGTAGTTGTTTCTAAGTTATAATTTTCTTATCTAAAGTGGTATTTCAGTAGTGAATTTGAATAAATCACAAGTACTATTGGTCAGAATAGAACATCTACCTCTTCTCCTAATACTAGTCATGATCTGATTTGATGATTTCAGGAAATTGCCTCTGTCATGGTAGATATGAATGATTGTCTTCAATATCATCAGTGCAATAGTTCTTCTCTTTCAGTTCTGTTGTTCAATCAGAAATTTCTAGTAGACAAAATGACACAAAGTGAACCAGGTATCAGATTTCTGTTGAACAAATTCACAGAAATCTTAGATCTATTTATGCGTAAATATGTGAGTTTGTATGACTTTTTGAAAGTAATTATTTTTGAGAATTTTCATTTGAGTTAATATACTATAATTTTGATTATGAAATTGAGTGATTGTATAATGAAAAATTTTCAGTTATATATGGAAAAGTTGAAAGATATGTTTAAAGCTACTCAAAACCCTTAGATCCTTAACTAGGCCTACTCCTTCAAAAAAAAATAACCTAACCATTTCTATAAACTAAACTTGTTTACAAGTCAAACTGATTAATGTATTTATACATTTTTTAATCAATAAAATATTCTTAATTTTATTTTTGTGTATTATTTTATGTTTATTTTTGGAATCCAAAAATTCAGTATTATTTATTTCAAATAGATCATTATAATATTCACTTACTGATCTGTAAAAATTAACCACGTTTTTTCCATTTTCTACACTTTCTTTTTGATCCCAAAAAAAGGGGGAGAAATTTGGGCAAACAAAACATTTCTTTTTCTCAAAACAATTATATAAAATATAATTTTAAATTATTAACTTTCCAATTATTGGTAAAATTAAAAATTCTATTATTAATTTTATAGATTTTATAATCATCAAAAGCGGTAGATTATTAGGCATGTATTATCTCAATAATACATTATAAATCTTATTGATTTGGACTATCACAAATAACCTTGTTTGTTTTACTAATGAAATTACATTAAGTGTATTTCAGGAAATTAATATTATTTATATTAATTATTTTTGAATTTTATTCAATCTTATTATTTGTATGGAATATTCGTTAAAGGGTTTGGAACGCTCTTCAGTGTTTTTTGGATATACTATTCATACATTACAATGAAGAACATAATGTATGGAACAAACTAAACATTTGTATTAAACCTTATAATGAATGATCAGAGTGTATGGTTAATCAACCGTACAATGACAGAAACATATGTGTAAAAAACCTTACGTTTGGACAAACATTTATGTTTGATAATGAGAAAAAGTATGGATAAAGAACCCTACAAAAGTATTGAACCCTTTGTGTGAGAAGAAAACATTTGGGACATCAATGTTTGTTTTGTAATCAAACATACGTTGAAAACCTTATGATTAGATATTTAAAGCTTCATAGTTTAACCCTACGTTGGGTGTTTTGTTGTTTTATGAAGGAAACTTTTGTTTGAATTATCGTCATCGAAGATTTGAATTTATATTTTTGTCTGAGTTTCATACAATGGTTTTTAGAGAATATGAGGCCAATTTAAATCTCATTTTTTGAAATATTTAATTCTCATTATAGTTGATTAAAAGAATATTATTATGTAGATAAATTTTCTTATATTCCAAAGGAAAGATATGACTACTCTGAGTTGTCTGAAGAATTTGAATTCTTACGATTTATCGAGAGATTTGCATGGATATAAAATTAAAAATTAGGCTCTCTAATTTATTTATTTTATCGGTGTATTTGCTATATATATATATATGTGTGTGTGTATAATTCAAAGATGAATATATATTGAGAAATATATTGATCCATATATTGTGACACGTATTCACGATTGAAACTGTATTGTTGTAAATATCTATTACATATCTACAGCAACAATCGATCAGACATTGTTTTTATATAGAATAGGAAACAGTGGAGATATACATATTCAAAATTTATTATTTGTTGTAAGTCTACTACATCTATTCATTGATGATTTTATTTCACATATTTATTGCAACCAGATCGCTTCGTAATGGCTCTTTCTAGAAGAAACTATTTTCTAAAAAAGAAGACCCATTTACCTTCAGTTTTTGTTTCAACTATGAAGGTGAACCAGAAACTTTTTAATCAATATCTATTTATTGAGATTTTAAACTGGTAGTAATCAGTCATGTTGGAGTAGCAGCTTCTCGATCTAAGTTGTGGATTATTGGTTCTCTATTAAGTAAGTATAAAGATCTATTTTTAGTCTTGTTTTAAAGGATCCAAATGCCTACAATCAGTTGTATATTTGTCTTATGATATGAGTAACTGACTAGTGAAATTCACTAAACATGCAGAGAGAGTAATTGGGGGAGTGGACTAGGGGATCTTTATGCATGGAACCACTACAAATAGATGTGTTCTATTTTTATATTTTTATCCACTGATCATAATTTCATTCAAAAGAAAAACATTTCTTATTATATAATCATCAGTCGATATCAAAAGGCTAAATTATAATTGTTTTTGAAAAAGGTTGAAAAGGTACAATTCACCCCCTCTTGTGTATATTTGTATATTCCAACCTAATTTATACATGTTCATTCAAATAATCAAAATTCTATTTATAAATGTAGATCTTAATAGTATTTTACTTCTTATAGATTTTCAACTAAAATTGGAATATCACCCTTTAAAAAGAAGATAGAAATTTTGGTGAAAACCTTGAGCAGAAAAATTAAAGAAAAATTAATTTTTTAGAATCTCTCTATTGTAATCAGTGGGATGATAAATCTTTTAAATCTAGTTGAAATTCCCTTAGTGTGGATCGATATTTTTTCATATTGGAATTCACTTTATCATTCTATGTTAAATATAAGAGTCGAGAAAGTTATTTTAAATGACTTATTACCATTGATAACTTACCATGAAAATGGGAAATTGATTTGATATGGAAGTGAAATTTACCAAGTAATATTGTTCAGAAGAAATTAAATTTTAAATTTTTTTATGTTTCAATTGTAAAAAAATAATTGCATGTACATCCCGATGATTTGATTTGATTTATTCTAAATCAAGAAGTTAATTTTATTAGTGATATAGTGCTAGATTCAATTCACATTTCTTAACACCATTATTTTATGGATCATATAGAACAAGTGGTTTTAAAAATTAGTTATATGAATTACTTGATAAAGGATTTATTCATCTTAATTCTTCAACATGGTGTACAATTATTTTTTACATAAGAAAATGATTGTTAAATGAAATTTTTCATTGACTATATAGCTTTTAATAACATCATAATTTAGAAAATGTATCATTTTCTTCATATCAATGATTTTTTATTATCTTCGGGGAGCATAGTATTTTTCAAAGGGTAATATAAGGAATGGGTACCAAAATATGAATGTGATTGAATATTTCATTCCAAATACATCATTTTAGACTAGATATGGGAATTATGAGTTTTTTATAATTCCCTTTGTGTTTTCTAATACACTAATAATATATATGGACCTTATGTTTATATTTTTTTCATCTGTTATTGGATAAATTATTAGCTGCGTTTATTGATTATATTTTCTTAATTTTTAATAGTTAGGAGGAACATAAAATACTCCTAATGATAGTTTTACAAACTATAAAATAAGATAAACTATATGTAAAATTGTATAATTGATATTTTTTTTTAAAAAAAATTCATTCCATAATAATATTTTTTTAATTATGGAATAAATATTGACCCTACTAAATATAATGTTTAGTATGAATGTCCAATACCAAAAAATATCATATATATCGGTACATTTCATGTATTATTATTTTCTTACCGATGGTTTTTTGAAAATATTTCTCTGTTGTCTAGAACTATGACTTTGTTAACATGAAAATGAGAAAAAATCATAATACTAAAAGAATGTGATGATAATTTTTAGGAATTAAAATGTATATTGGTGAATGCAACAGTTTTTGGGCCTAAATTATAGAAATGGTTAATTATTTATGTATAGTTATGCTTCATTAGAGGGACTTGGTTTTGTCCTGATACAAAAATGATCAATTAATTGATTATTCTTCAAATCAACTGAAAACTCATGAGTAAAATTATTGTACACCTGATCTTGAATTTTCTTCTATTTGTATTTCATTTGAAATTTGAAGGAATAAATAATATGGAGTAATGTGTGTAATATATATTGATAATAAAATTTTTAATGTATATATTAACTAAAAATAGTTTTAACCAGAGACATATAAGATGGATGAAACTGATCAAAGAATTGTATTAGAATATTCATTAACAGACTGGAAAGTAAAATAATGTCACTAATTGTTTGTGTTAAAAATAAAATGAAACATTATCCATGATACATTTTTAAAATTAACATTTAGATAATTATATAATTAATTTTTTCTTCTTAGTTGTGGATGCAGGTACATCGTTTGTTTTTTAAGATGTCATTATGATCAATATTGCTAAAATGAATTTAGAATACATAGATATGGGATCATATTTTCTAAAAAATTTAGAATCTATTAATAAGTGTATGTTTCTGAATTTTAGTGTTGATGAATAAGGTTTTATAAGATATAAAAAAAATATGTGTGCATTTGATTCCCAGTTTAAGGGAGATTTGTTTATTGAAGGTCATAGTTCTCAATTTTTTTCTCATATGTGAAGCACTATGATGGATTGTGACCTTCGCATGTATTATTGGTGAGGTGGAATGAATATAAATATTACAAATAAAACAAATAAATGACTGATTTTTTATTATGATAATGTTTAATGATAATTAAAAAAGGAATTGCTTTATGATTTTTTAGTACTGAAGTTGCAATACTAAAATATATAAATTCATTTTGTTATGTTATTTCTAATGAAATCTCTAGGAAATAATTCCCTTTAGTTTATTGTTGATCGATTTTCTAAATTATGACATTTACATTCCATTAGAGATTTTATGTATTTGGATTAGATTAATGGACTAGATATCATGTAGTTAGTAAGGTTACATGGAGTTCCTCTCTCAATTAGATTAGACTATGATCACAGGTTTACCTCTAATTTTTTGAGAGGGCATTAAAAGTCATTGGGAACTAAATTAAATTTTAATTGAAATTTTTATCCACTTTGTTATAGATATCCTAAGAGAATAATATTGACCTTAGAAGATATGATTCATTCTTGTTCAATGAATAACCAAGGAAATTGAGAACATCATATATCTTTAGTTGAGTTATCTTAAATCAACGATTTCCATTCCAATATAAACATGTCATCATTTGATTCATTATATAGAATGCGTTGTTGGATGTAAAATTTTTTGGAGGAAGTAGGGGAAATAAATTATATGGGTATTATATTTGGTATTGAAAATAAGTGAGAAGTTTTAGTTGCTTCAGAAACATATTATGATAGCTTAGAGTTGGAAGAAAGCTTATGTGGTTAACTAGAGGAAAGAACATTCTTTCGAGGTAAGTGATCATGTTTTTATTAAATTAAATCCATGGAGAAGTGATATTAATTTTGGTAGAAAGGATATATTAAATGTTTATTTAATTTTAACTTATGAAATTATAGAGAAATTTGGATCACTTTCCCACTGAGTGGTCATAACTCTGGGTTTATCATATGTACACAACGTTTTCCATGTTTCTATGTCAAGGAAATGTGTGCCAGATTCATATCATGATTTGAAAAATGAAGTAGTTTAGTTGGATTAGAATCATTCTTATGAGTAAGAATCAGTTTTGATCCTTAACCATAGAGTGAATTTTTTTTAATAAGTTATTCATGAGGTCATGGTTTTATGAAAAACCAAATGGTTTAAGAAGCAACGTGAGAATCATAAAATATTATGAGGGAATGAAATCACAACATGTTTACTATGGTTAAAAAATATAAATGACATAATTTAAAATATAAGTAATAATGTATAAACCTTGTTAATTATAGAATAAATAATTTTCATGTTTATTAGTAATATTTATATAGTTATATTATTTATAAAAATTTTATGATTTTTAAATAAAAATGAAATAGATTCAATATATATCATATATTAAATGGTATTATATAAAATAATAATTTTAATATTTTATAATTTTAATTAGGAAAAAATTAATATCAATTTTGATATCATAATATACAAATTAACATAGGGATAAAAAAAATTTCTTAAAATATTAATTTTTAAGTGAAAATTGAAAAATCATTTTTTTAAGAATTTCACTTCTTTTAAAAAAATTAAAAATATTTAAAAGACCCATTATTTTTTGAATATTATTTAATGTAAAATAATTAATAATTTTTTATATTTAATCCATTTAATTTATTTTGTTCCACTTGTTATGGGATTTTAGTATAAGTTTATTTTTTGGGATTAAAACAATATTTTTTAAAATAGTTTTAAAGTGAATAAGTATTCTACATTTTAATATATTAAAAAACCCCTTATTAAGGATTAATTATATTAAAATTATATATCTTATTTCAATTAATATTCATTTAATCTCATATAATTATTATTAATATTAATATATTTAATATAAAATCATCTTTTTCCTGAAAAACACTTCCTAAAAATCCACTTTTTGTCATGTCTGCGGGTTTAGTTTTTTGTTATATTATTCCACATATATGGATTGAAATTGGTAAAATGGATTGAATATTATTTTTAAAATAATAATTTTTATTATCTAATAATTTCACCATTATTATTGTTCATATTTACTATTGATAACAACAAAAATAATTTACCAAAGGTAAGGTAAAAATGGTTTTTCAATTGTTTAAACTAAAACGATATGTATTATATTGACAGGATTTTTTTGGAATCTATTTTATGGAAATATGATGAACTTATAGTGTTTAATATCTATATTAGTTAATTTTGGAGTTTTTTTCATTTGAAAATATGGGTATATATTATTCTTCTAAAAATTACAAGTGTGCAACTCACCTCAATTATAAAAGGTCAGTGCCTCTACATTCATTATCACACATTAAATTCCATTTTTATCATCTGATACCTACCCTAATAACTTATTTAACTCCATACCATCATCCTATAATACTTTTTTGGATAAAGAATTCTTCCTATGAAGGCTTGTGGTACTAACCTAAGGAGGTTTTTTCCATAGAAGAGGTATAATGCTTAGTCGAGAATTATTATTTTATTTATTTATAAACCTCCATAAAAATGTATTTAATAGTTATCATATAATAAATCCAATATATCACATGTAATTAGATTTTATTATTTTAGTTTTATATCCTAAATATATCTCATATTCCATTAATTGGGATATTAAATCATCATTCTTGTGTATAAAAGACTACCACCTCGCATACATGTGTAAGTCATTTTTAATCATAACCTCTCAGGGAATATTATAATTATAATTTTAAAATTATCATAAAACAAATAAATTTTTTATTTTTCATTAAATATTGTATATGATAACATTTCTCATCACTAAAACGACATCTGTAATGTGAAGTGATGTGATTTGTTTTTCGCTAATGATTTTCATGGATTGAAATAATTATTTTGTTAATGAATATATGTAATATATATTGAGTAATAATGATAATAGTGAAATATATATCATTACTATAATATAATATACTATTTTCATTCTTACCTTTCCTATAAAAAAAATGATAACATTATGCATCTAAATGTGTGGGCTACCACCCCCACGAATCAATGTGATTCTTTTTTAATCACTAAATCACATGGTTTGTGTATATATATATATAACCATATATATTAAATGAAATAATATGAAATTTATTTTATAATGCTAATTATTAATATATAAATTATTACTTAACTTCTTCCCATAAGGGTCATTGAAAAATGAGAATGATTCTCAATCTTTTGTATGACCTAACATATTTGTAATAACTCATCCCTACTCATTGTAATAAGAAGGATGCATGATATTAAATGTCCTTAGGTTAAATCCCTCATACACCAAAGGAAGGAAATTAATTCCAAGGCCTTAAATAACAATTGTGGGATGATCTTCACTTTCAAAATAAAACTATTAAACATATAATTGAAAAACCAAATAGCCATAATATGACTCAAGAGAACAATTTAATATAACATAATGTATTAAAAACTAAAAGAATACCAACCAAAACCAAGAACCATATCAGAGTAAAATGTAGAAGACCAAACTGATAAATATTTATGTCATCAAAAACAATACTCCACTTATCCCAAAATGATCCATGATCCAACTCCACAATCCCTTACAAAGGTATCATATTGAATCACTAAATAAAATAGATACCATTAATTTACATATTTCCCGACCCAAAATATTTATAAACTCACCAATGTTCTGAAGTAGGATGTATTTATAAAGCATTGTAGGATTTCCCCAAATGACTTCCTTCCTCATGCCACTAAGATAGAACAAGTTAGTAAAATTATATTAAAAAATTTATATTAAAAAATTTAAAATAATTTGAACAGTCTATTTCAAAGATAAAGAAATTACAAAGCGAAATAGTTATCCACACTAAAATAGATTCTCTGAAAAACAAAAAACCAATCCTTTAAACCAGTTCTCCTTAATTTTTTGGAAACCCAATCCATTATTTAAACACCCACACAAACATTTATTATTTAGGGATAGTTACATAATCAAGTGTGGCTTCTTATCCACACATCAAGTCATTAATTTGGGTAAAATATCTTTAGTACACAATGGAACACACCCCTTATCTAGGGTTGCGTTCCCTGTACCCCAATGGTACACACCCCTAATTCAGGGTCACATCAAAAGAATGAAATCACACCAACATGTGTATAAAAAACCCAATCTAAACCAACCATTTTAATCAGTTTCAATAAAAACTCCTTTTTATTGAATTTTTTTTTATCAAACCATTTCCAGGAATCAAACAATTTCATATTTTAAAATCATGAAACTAATCACTTTCCATAACAACCAATTTTACTCAATTTCACTATCCCGCACTAAAGAGGGCTTATAACATGATTTTCAAAACCATTTATAAGTAAATATCAATAAATTAAAACAATATGAAATAAAGACATCTTGTTATAATAATAGGAGTTGATATTGAATCCACTTACCTAACAAATATTTTAAAAAATGTAGAAGGTTACAAATTCTTCTTCCAAACAAGGTTGAAACTCCAAAAACCCATCCATAGATCTTGTTACCTAACATAAACCCATCCATATATCATCAATACTGGTATCAACCAATATATATATTTATTAAAAATAGATTAAATATATAAAACCAAGATAGGTAAGTAGATTAAAACAAATGGAAAAACTAGAATAGAGACTTTCGATGGAATCCATGCCTCCAAGGCACAAATAATCTCCAAATTGTTTACCTAACATCAAGGGGAATGAATTAAAAATCCTATATAAAGAAAATATTTTGACTTATGGTTATATTAGGGGAAATATTTAATTAAGGGGAACATCCAAATTAGTTCTACAGTTTTCAGAACATTATTTTTACGACGTAAGGATAGAGTGCACGGTTAGGATAAGTGTGTGAAAAAACTGACTTGTCCACTACATAAAAGCACCCCTTTCACGCTTGGATCAAATTATTATAAAAAATGTGTTCCAAATATACAAAACTTATCATTATAATTATCATGTTTACTCATATGTGGATTCATGGTTTTACCAATCTGTGCACCTAAACGTATGCATACCTAGATCCCACAGTCACCCATTTCATGGATTCAAGTAGTTTTTTCATGTATTCTACTAACCATGCTCAAAATGTGCACCTCAAAAAGTATAAAAAAGATTCAAAAACTCCTCCAATACCTTTCAAAATCAACCAAATGAAATTGAATACTTAAAATATATAAATAAATGGTTACTTACTTGAATCCATGGGGTGATACAATCTCCACATTATTGGAGTTTGAGTCCCCATAATATAGAAAATACCCATTTCCCTAAAAGAATTCAGGGAATTTCATGGCCATTTCCTTTTCCCATTATCATGTTTTTCTAGAATCTAACCATGTAGCCCTAAATCCTGCACAAGAACTATATTTTTTCCATGAAAATATTTTCTCATTTCTATCAAAAATCACTACTCGCATATGTGCCAACAAATAATCCATATATAGGTCAAAGAGATCCCATCAAATTACATGGTTAGTATCATGCTAACACTCCTTCAACTGAGATAAAAGAAACACATTATCCACTAAACTGAACTATGGTGGAAAATCCAACTGAAATCCCACCACAACAACCCATTCATATCCCTAAAGGGCCTATGTATCGAGGAGATAACATTCATTATATTTAAAAACAATTATACCTAATCCTTGGAGATACTCTCAAGAAGATATGATCAGTCACTTCAAATGAAAATATTCATCGATAATTATCCACATATGATTTCTGATTACACAGATCCATCTCCATTATTTTCCTGATCAACATAATCTTCTATGTTGTCACTTGAACTAGGATTGGCCAAATAAGTGATGTATCAGTTGTTTCCACCTAAAAGGAAGATAATTATAAGGAAACCCAATCAATACTTTGAATGAATATGTATCTGTCATGTCTTGAAAACTGTTTCTATATGATAACTCAACTAATGGTACATCCTCATCCCATGAGCTACCATAATCCATTATACTAGCTCAAATATTTTCATACAATGTTTGAATCGTTGGTTTGGATTTTACATATGTATGAGGTGGGTATGTTGTAATCATGGTCAATTAAGACTCAAGGTCTTTTTGTATGTATTTTTAGAAACAATAAGAATAACTCACATATCTATTCAATACTGTTGAAATGGGTATTCCATGTCACTTTACAACATCTCAAATATAGATTTTAGATAAGTATTCCACCGTATGAGATTCATGAAAAGGTATGAAATGTGCCGAATTTTTGAGTAGATCCACTATCACCCATATGGAATTGTATATCTAAACAATACTTGGTAAACTTATACCAAAGTAAATCATTATCTTCTCCTATTTCCAAATTGGAATATGTAAAGATTGAAACATAACCACTGGCCACTTGTGTTATGACATAACCTACTGACAAGTGAGGCATCGTGGAAAAAACTAAACCATGTTTATTATCATGCCAATAAACAATTATATTTCATTAATTTCCTTATACATATATTGTATTCCATGTTGAAAACCTCATCTCAAATAATGGTAGGCATTAATACATTTCTCTTGAAAATCTAATGGTAAGACCATCTGACCTCGAAACCCCAAAAAATGAACTCACATCCCATTTTTATCCATCAATGGTCTCACCACCTTTATATATTAACCTAATCAGAACACATTTTGAATCATATATTTGTTCCCCTTTAACCATATCCACCAAATCAATAATGAAAGTAACTGGAATGGAATCATTAACACTACCTCTGTCTTCACAATCAATTTGTGTGGTAGCTATAAATGACATCAACTACCACATGCCTAAATAATTTTTTTCAAAATGTCTATATCGATTTCTGTTTAATGCATCCCCATTAAATTTAATTTAAATGTATTATGCCTTAATTAAATATCAAAATTTTTGAGATACTCCATCCATTCTCTTTGTCTCAGGTTCAATTACCTTTGTGAGAAATTTTCTTCAAGATCTTATGATTTGTAAACACTTTGAATTTATCACCAGTGTGATAATAATTCAAAATCCTCAGAGATTTGACCATAAAAGTTAACACCAAATCATGTGTTGGTTAGTTCCCCTCATGATATCATAACCATCATGATCTATAAAGAACAATATAGTCACCTTTCATGAGAACACAACCCAAAATAGATCTTAAAGCATCAGAATATACCATGTAACCATATCTTAATTCTAGGAATATCAATATTGGTGCTAATTTAATGTGAAACAGAAGCCACTAAAAATTATTTTAACAATCATCATTCCATTAGAATGTAATTTTTTCCCATAAAAGCTATAATAAACAAAGATAGTTCTGAAATGGAACAAACAAAGCATATGTAATAAACAACCATACCAAGGAATGTAAGTGTATGGAATACATTTTTGGTGATTTCCAATAGATCATAGACACTATCTTTTCTGGATCCATAGAAACACCTTTTTTAGAGATTACATGGTCAATGAAATATAAAAATTGTATCCAAAAATAAAACATTGAATGTATGGAATAAAAATGATGATCCCATAAGATTCCCAACACTATTACCAAGTGTTTTGAAATATTACCTCTTTTCCTTGAATGATCTAAAATATCATCCACATACCGACTAAAAAATAATCTAGATACCATTGAAAGATCTGATTTTTCAATGAAATAAAGTCAATAGGAGTATTCATAAGGCCAAAAGTTATAACCACATAATCGTAATGGACATATCTACTTATGAAATATGTCTTCATAATATCCTTCTTCCTAACCCACAATTAGTGAGATCTTGATCATAAGTCAATTTTAGAGAACCAATGATATCCACTAAATTGATGAAAAATAACATTAATGTGTGGAAGTTGTTACCAATTCATTATCACTACTTAGTTAATCTTACTATAATCCACCCAATTGTTTAGAGCTCCATATGAATTTCTCACAAACAAGAGTGGTGTTACCAATAGAGTTGTTCCCATCCAGATGGACCCATTTCTTTCTAGATCTTTTAATTATAAATTCAATTATATTAATTTTATTTGTTCCCTCTGAAAATATGATAGTGAGATAGGACTATTCCCCAGTAAGTGATCGATGGAAAAGTCCACTTATATTTTGGGAAGAATCCCTATGAAATTTTCAGGATACACATCATTGAACTAATAAATTTCTTTAGCATACCACTATACATATTCCCATCTATAAATTCTAAAGTCAATGATACCAAATGGTTAGAGATAATTCCAACTACTGGTTCTGACAAGCCTTTTGTAACTTATATCACATTTTGGTTTCATCTAAGAAGAATTTGAACACGTTTGTCAGTTTTAAAACTAACTATTTGTGTGTAAGAGTTGATGTGAGCTTCTAAAAAAGTCATCCAACCCATGACCAATATTTTATTATATACATAAATCTCGAGCATAGAGAAATATCAACTCAATTTATCTCTATCAATAATTATTGAACAAGATTTTCACATAAAGGCCTGACATTATCATTTGCCAAGAGATGTTTAATGTTTTAGAATAGAAAGAATCATCGCATCATATAAAACAAGAAGATCAGGCACATGATAAGAATTAAAAAAATGTGATTCACCAATTTCTAAAAAATCTTACAGAAGGGTAGAATTCAATTGAATCTATCCTCTCACCTTCCATGGTGTTTATTGTTCATCCACAACCACTATATCATCTATATATAATTTATTATATGCTACAATTTTCTCTTTTATACCCTATTGATTTTTCCCTTGCTGAGGTGTCATATTATTCCTAGAATCTCCCTTGATAGATCAGTTCTACTGAAGAGACTTTTTTTTCTACACTCATCCAATTGAATCATACAAAATATGAAAAACATGAGCTGCAAATTGAACACCCGGCCGTAGAGAACTATGATAATAGTATTGATGATTTCCCATCTGGTTGCAATTATGGAACGCCCAATTTGGTGTTGTACAGTCTCTATTCATGTGATCAAAAGAACAACATTGAAAACATATAGTTTTACCAATTGGTTTTGGAGGAATATTTAACAATACAACCATCTTATTATGAATCATTCCACTACCTTGGGTATATGTGTCCCTCCTGAAAACTTGATAGCATTATAGTTCACACCATTTCTCATAGGTATCAACATTCTTCCTCCACCCACAATTCAGGAGATGTAACTTTCTACCATTATATCTCTATTACCCATATATGTGTAATCCATTATATAAATCATTCAAATGTTTGAAAAAATAACTTTCCTCAACCCCAATTCCAAGATGTGTGGCTTTATGGAAGAATTATTAGAAACATTTGGTGAAAAGTTAAATAAATTCAAAAATATTTCCATATACTCAGTCAATGATAGATTCTACTTCTTCAATATAAAAAATAACATAATTCATGAAATTATGAACATGTGATGATTGATTTTTTTTGATAAAAAATTCATAAAAATCCTCCCATGTAGTGCCTTCATCTAATTTAGCTAGAATTACTAGATCTCACCAATGGAGTGTAGGACCATCCAGACTGTACATTTCTATCCTGACATTCATCTCAAATGGTGTGCCTATGAAATCTAACATTTAATTCATCCAATTCAGCCGTAAATCTACTTTATCTGGTTCTAAATCACCCCAAAATATGGATGGATTATGCTTCTATAATTAATTGGAATGTTCCACTTTCCATGGTTTATACTTTCTGTTCCCTCTATCCACATGTTGAAAATATTGGATAATACACTGAATGAGTTATTGGTTCACCTGTGGCTCAATTGCAACCACATTTTTAACAGCCTCTTATAGTTGGTTTCTTCTAGGACTAATTGGTTCCATTTATATACCATATAAAATTACATAAGTCTCACTATCTATAATCTGAAGGCATACCAGTTTCAAATCACAGCATAACTACTATCAATAAAAGGCTTCCCAAAACTCAACATTTTTCATTTTCACCCAATTTTTTAAAATTCATACAATATTTTGAAAAACAGTCTAGGCTGATAATATGTGTACCATTTCTTTTCAAAATATAACATTGGGATACAATATCATCACATATAAATTATTTTCCCCAAACCATATATCATTACTCAAAATGAATTATACACTCCTAGAGGGAATTCATTTCTATCAATGCATTCCATCATCTTCTCATTGGATAAACCAATAAAGAATAAGTTACAACTCCTACAAGTCTCTCAAAAAATAATATACTCAACTCCCTGGTAATAAGATTTTCAACATAAATAGGTTAGATATGCATTATTATAATCTCCATTTATTTTCCCAATGATCATACTTCTTCTTATAAACCCATCTCAAGGATATATGAAGAATGATTTTCCAACTCCAAGACCAAAAAATGAAAACCATTTGTCCCAAAATGATTGATGGATCTTCCCTGACTGATACCATTTTTAACACCTCGTGCCTCTTTATTTTCTTGAGATGGTGGAACTACAATACAATGACTTATTTTACATACCCAAGACACTAAAGGATAGAAGTAATTTTGAAGGGCTTCATTTTTAATTAGGGAAAAATTACTATTTGATAATAAAAAAGTAAACGAATAATATAAAATCCAAAAAGAAATAATATGATGCATGAGAATAATGTAATACAACTCAAAGTAACAGCAAACTAAAGACAATAATAACCATAAATAAGAAATATATTATTGTAAAAAAGAATAATACAAAACCAACAAAGCTCATAGAGTCTAGAAAACATAACTCCACAATTCCCAAAATTCTCCATGTTCCAAATCCACAATCCATGATCTGGCTATCATAATGAAATAATAATGAAATGGGACACCTAACCTTTAACTGTTTCTAGATAAAAAAATACAAACAGTCTTACTAATTTTCCAATGTTGGGGGTGAGTATAAAACACATTAGGATATCTCCAAATTACTTCCCTACTCATGCCAATAGGATAGAACAAGTTATCATATTTATATAAAACAGTTTATATATAACAATTTTTAAGAATATAAATAGTTTATATCAAAGCTAAGGAAATTGAAAACCAAAACATAGTTTCCATAGAAAACCAAAGACTAATTATTTAAACCATTTATTATTATTTTTTATAATACCCATTCCATTATTTACACACCCACAAACACATGTATGCTCAAGTGAAAGATCCAAACTCATGAATGGTTTTTCATTCATAAAACAAGTAATAAAAATGTGGAAAATCTCATTATTACCCAATGGCACACAAAAGTTATCTAGGGTCACATCCCCTATACATAAAGGAACACGTCATTAATTTAGGGTCACATCAAAATAATGAACTCACACCATAACGTGTTTTCCAAAACCAATCCAAACCTACAATTTCAATTCATTTCAAAAAAACCTAACATTTATTTAATACATTCCTATCATAACATTTCCATTAATAAAAAAGTAATATTTTATCATCATCATTTTAAAATCATAAAACAAAGTAATTTTTAAAACAACTAATTTTCCACAATTTCAACAACCATAACTAAAGAGGAATTCTACCAAGATTTGTAAAAAAAATTCTCAATAAATTTCAAGAAATTATAAATACATCAAACCCAATCTTTCAATTTATACTAAGAAGAAATGATATTGAAGCCATCTACCTTGATAACATTGGAGAAAATGAATAACAACATGAATTATTCAAAAATACAATGTTGAAACTAAAAACCCCTCCTTATATCATGTCCCCAAAGATCAAAATAGATATGTATTCATTACTATTGGCATAAAAGGCATATAACTATCCCAATAAAATTAGAAAAATGAAACAAATCAAGGGAAGAAGATGAAAACTAAAGAAAAAAACAATGAAAAAAGTATTACCGAGGAATTTGAGCCTCCAATGAAAAATTAATCACCATTGGATTGGTCCAAGATCAAGGGGAAGGGTATCAATATAATTTGGGAAGAGGGGAATTTGATTTAGGGATGTATTAGGAAAAAACATTAGTGGTAAAATTAAAATTAGATCCACAATTTTCAGATATTGTTTTTAATGGTTCTCAGTTAGGGTGTATAATTAGGCAAACCATGCATAAACTATGATTCAACCACTACCTTAAAATTCCCTCCCAGGGCTGGATCACATGATTAGAGAATCCTTTAACCAAAAATATAAAATCACATGTTTTACTTTACATGATTACTCCTAAGTCTCCACATGGTGGGCGAAACTGTGTGCCTAATTGTGCGCCTATGTAGAGCCCAAAATATTCCTTTGCAAAATTTCGTAGAGGTGTTGCATTATTTTTACCAACCATGACAAAACCATACACCACCCGAATAACCTCATAAATTTCCAAAATCTCTTCCAAATCCTGCCTATATTAGACTATTTACTTCATATACATAAAAAACATAAATAATTGGTTACATATTTGAAATCTAGTGTGCTACAATATCCATGATTATAACGTAGTTCCTTTTTAATAATTGTTATTCATGATTGGTTTTAAAAGTATAATTGAATTATAAGAGTAATAATTTTGTTAATACTACTCTTGATATGTTTAATTAATGACCTCTTAAACCATAATCTACATATTAAATTAATTTTTTATACATATGATAAATATCTTCAAAACATTTGATGTAAAATTAATCAATTATGTAATCTTATATAACATGATAATAAGTTAAATTAATGGAATAATAAACCTAAAATGGGTCCCCAAGAAATTAAATAGTTATCGTACATTTATTATTCTGGGTGATAAGAAACATAAATAACGAGTCAAACCCAAGGAAAGAACTTGGTTTCAATTTCGTTTCATTGATGTATCTTTTTATGTTGTTCATTGATATTGTTTGATGAGGTATATATACATACCATTTGATATTTTATTTCATGAATTTCTCAATTATCATTATTTTTAATGTTTTTTAATTTTATTCTTTCATGGGGATTTCAATTGAAATGTTCCCAAAGTGGTAAGGGATATTATTTAAAAAAATCTATTTTAAATATATATTTTTCATTAATTTTCAGTTCATGTACATGTTTTTATATTGATTCTATCAATTTAATTATATGAAAATTAGACATTAGTAAAAAATGATTTTTTAATTTTTTCTATGTTTTTTACTAATTAATCTTTTTATGGAATGTTCACCTTTTATTATAAATAGAAAATGGATTGTTCTATTTTAATGTATATAGTAAAAATGAGTTTTCCCTCTAACATTGCCTTTATTTGATGTTTTAATTGAAATATAATATATCATGTTTTATTCAATGTATGCAAATATTTCCATTTTTCTAGTTATTTTGGTATTAAAATGCATTTTTAAAGAAGATTGTATATTGATATCTGAAAGTATTTCTCATAGGGGTTTAAAAGTATTTTTCAATTGTTTTATGATGAAAATGTGAAAGAATACATGTATTAAATGATATTTGAGAATTATAAATGAAACAATAGAGAGATCTCTATAGCTTATACAATGGTTTGATCACCATTGTAGATGAAGCATGAGCCCAATATTTTTTGTATGATGGCTATAACCAAATATATTCGGGTGCGCCCTTCATTTCATATATGATTGGTGTGGTTAGATATTTCTACAATTAGAAAGGTAATGTTACTTTTTATATTAACCCATAGTGAGCCTTTTTTTTGTTCAACCCATGTTTAAAAATATTTTAAACAACATTTAATGATGGTTAATGGAAATTAATATGTAATGTTGAAATTCAAGAAGATTTACCTTGATAGGAAATTATAATTTATTTTAAATGTTTTATATTGTGGAAAAAATTCATAATGATTAGAATTTTAAACATTATATATATATATATTAAATTTTATATAACAGTTATCTCCTAGAACACTAAAAATCTTAACATATATATTCTTTGGTAATGGAAGAAATTAAATTATGGTATAAAGATAATATACTATGTAATGTTTAATTTCATGTACATATACACAAACAATTCAGATGGAATATAAATCTAAATATATCTTATGACAGAATTATTTTTATCTATGACAGTTTGACATCCAATGCTACTATCAATGACGTGGTGAATTTGTTTACAATTCCAAAAAAAATTGTATTATATGTTACTTATTATAAAAATAAATGAATCCAATCAAACATATTTAGAAAATAAAAACAATATTTTATTATGCAGAAGGATGTGAATATTGGTTTTCAAATTTTCATCTCATAAAATATTTATGTTTTTTGAGAATGTATGTGGTAGTTAAGAAAATCAAGGATATAATGTTATTAAGTCAATAAAAATATTACATTTATAGGTTGAATATGAATAGAATGTTCATTTTATATAAAATATTAACGAATAAAATGCATGTTTTTTAACAGTCAAAGCATTCACGGTATATGTCCCTTTGAATAATGCAATAGCTTGCATTGTACGCAACATCGAGATTCTAACACACTGCGACTAGTCAAACTAGCCAATATATATAGTAATACCCAATTTTTTAAATTGTATATTTTTTTTAAATAGACATAATTTTTGATTTCAGAATATCAAAATTAGATTCGGGTAAATTTTTGGTACTTTTCTGAAAACATTCAATTTTTGATGAATAGTGAAAAATACTAAATTTTAATTAAACAAACATTTTAATCGAAATAATTTATACTGTAAAATTATTCATTTGGATGTTTTTTGAGTATTTTTAGATTATATATTTATCATTTAATATAATTTATGTCATTGGATGTAATCTTAAGATTAAAATTGACATAAACAAGTGTCATTTTTTATAGATATTATTTAATAAAAACACATTTTTTGTTTTGACAACAAGAATTAATTTTAAAATAATTTTTGCCTCTTCTATGTTTTGAATTTGGAAAAATCGGTTCCATAATTGGAATCAGAATATCTAAATTGTGTAAATAGGTAACTTTTATTCATAGACATTATTAATATATAATTCTGTAAATATTTTATCTATAGTGGTTAAAGGGGTAAATCTAGAAAATATGGATAAAAAGAATATTATAGTAATATTAAATTACCCTAACATGTGTCCTAACTATATTGGATGATACATTCCCGACCATGGGAATCCTTGGGTCGATTTTGGGACCCATGAAGCCACTTCGGTGTGATAATGATATTTTACATTAATTAATCTAAAGTATAGTCAAAAATAACCAAAGCGTGTATCTTTTAGTAAAACATTTTTATATGGAGTTATATAATTGATCACTTGGAATATAAATATTTATTAGAAATACAAATATATTTCCTAAATAATCTTATTTTATTTATTATTTATATTCATTAAATCATTTAATTTATTTACGACACAATGATGATGCAGTAATGACCATAATAATGAAATATTAAAATAATTGGTATTATAAATATCCAAATAAATGTAAATAGAGTCTTCTGATAAATTGAACTAATTTTATAGGTTAATATGACATGTTATTTTTGGTTAAATAAATTTTATTTGATGTAATAATGTTTTTATTCTATTCAAAAAAATCAAATACTAAATAGTGTCAAAATTGACAAAATTGAGTTTAAAAAAATGCTATATTATTAATTGATATAATATTCATAAATACCTATGGTTTGACCAAATCACATAGAAAAGGTTATATATATTAATAATGAACCACATGGGGTTCTCTTGGCTTGTTATATTATGATTATTAACCATATAATATAAAAATTCCAAGATACATGTTTACTGTCAACTAAGAGTTAAATCTATAAGATAATGGTAATATGATTAAATACACTTGTATAAAACAAATAGGTTTAGATTTTTTCGATCCATCCACATATTATCATCTAATAAATAATATTTGAGCCATTATAATCCAAAAATTATTTTAATTTAAAATAATATTTCAATCTTTTCCTATAGTGACCCTCACCTCTTTTATAAAAAGTCACTTCAACTTCTCTTAATTTCACACATCCAAAGACATTTTTCTCGATCAACCACCTACCAAATATCCTCCCAACTTTCCCCCCTTCATCATAGAGGCATTAATTTGGTCATAAATCCATCCTAATGATCCATTATGATCAAATTAAAAAGAAAAAACCTGAAGAAGAGGTAAATATTTCATCACCTCTATCAAGTTATTTACATCTTCCACATCCTCTTTCTTTGTTGTTTCCATTATAAAATAATAACACCAGTATATTCTATATACTGTGATGGTATTATAAAAATAGTACAATTTTATTCATTATTCTATCCATCATATGAATGAAAAAGTCACCTTATGTGTGTACGTACAGATTACCTTCTCCACGTCATGGGGTAGTTTGTTATTCAAACACTTCAATATTTGGATGGGTATAATAATGAGTATAACTGATTTAAATAATAAATATATCATATTAATGATTCTTTATATATGATATATCATCTAATTACATGCGTTTTCACCATCAAAATAATGATATTTTCGCTCTTGCATACATACGGATTACGGTCTCCACTAACGTGTTGAGATTCATTCCCCATCATCATCATTCAAGAATAATTTCCATTTTATGATTACAAATAATGTCTAACAACTCAATATCATCCTTGATATGAATCAAATACTTGCTATCCATAACAAACATGGCTTACGTAACTGTCCATATAAAGGAAAACAGATCAGTTAACACCCGAAATGATGGTACTACTAAAATATTATTAACAAAGCAATATTAGAACATCATATATAATATCATATTTATGTATATAGTTATTGTATAATTTAATAACTATTTTTTAACAATTTTATAGGAGGTTAACATACCATCGACTAAGGAAAAGTACAAAGTAAGGGTTAGTTTTATAATCTTTTTATTATCTGGGGTTTTGTTTACATAAGTATCTAATGGGACCTATTCATCATACACATCCATGTTTTCTAAATGAAGTATTTAAAAAACTTTTTACTATTTACTAGAATATGGTTTAAATTCCTTTATACCCTTATTTGACTATGTATGTTATGAAAGGAATCTTTCCGTCTTTTTCCAAAGAATTTACTTTATGAACTTTTCGACAAAATTAAGGTAACATTTTTTCTTAACTTATACATCAGGTGAGGATATATTCTGCCGTTATGACATCAAAAAAGCTTCCCTTAAAATATTATTATAATATTTTCAAAATAATTTTTTTCTTTTATAATTATGTGGCTCTTAAATGGTTTCAATATAGAAATTGGTATAACATTCAAATAGTTTTTATTTCATCTATGTCAACAAACTTTGATTGATTTTAAACATGTTTGTAGTTGATATATTATGATACTAATCTTAAATATTATATTGATGGTTTTATGATACTTTTGACTGGGGCTTTGTTATTTTTTTACAATTAATTGTTTATGGTTAAATAATTTTCATTTCATATGATATTTTTAATACGAATGTTTTTGGTATGTTTCAACCTTTTCATATGAGGAATGTATTAAACATAATAATTGATAGGTGGAGCCTGCTATAGCTCCTCAGTGCATCGGTAGGTCTCATTAGACAATTAGATGTGGAATCGGATGAGGCCTTTCTCAATATGATATATGGTTTTTTCCGAGTCCAAAATCATTTTTAGATGCCTTGGCCGAGGCCTGGACAAAATGTTTTAGAATGTCCAGCATTATACATTCCTTCATCCTGAAAATAATATTGATGGTTCATGTGGTTATTTGAATAGTATAATACCCATGAAAATTTATCATTATGGAATTATTTACACAGCACATATTCCTTCCAATAATGTGTATATGTTTATTATTTTGAAAAGGTATGTGTTTTAAATTATTCACCATGCCTAATGTTTATGTTATCTTCCTCTATATTGCATACTCTTACTGAGAGTCTGAGATCACCCATTTATTTGTTTCATTTTCCCTGGATATAAATATTTTATTAATGAGTGACTTACGAGCATAATCTTAGAGGCTTGGATGTTTCTAATGAAATACATTCGTGTTGTGTTTATTTACAATTTGTAATGTTGAAATTATGTATATATCTTGTTTCCAATAATACTAAACTGATTGGTCTTTCGAGATTTGATCCATTGTTATCATGACAATGTTATGTAATAATGCACCAACTCTTAGTAACTTGGGTCGGGGCATTATATTTGATACCAGAGGAAGTATTGTAAAATCATTGGAAAATAGATTTAGAAAAACTCTAATTTGATAACATTAACTTAAGATTGAATTTGAAGATTACTATAAAGGAGCTTCTTTGAATTTTTGTACTGTAGAGATTTTGTGATTTTTCCTAGAAATAAATACCTATCTGGATAAGAGCAGGTGGAGGCAGCTCTTGCACTAATGTACCTTTGGGTGAAACCCAAAAACACCGCCTTGATCTAGGCTCGAATGGGAGCTAGTGCACGACAACGGGCCTTGCTGCACTTTTGGTTACAAAACTCCCAAGGGATATGATTAGGATAATTCTAATTTTATTCACAAACCATTATGAAGTATTTATGTGTATATACCTCCTCAAAGAAAACATTTTCATGGTTATGGATTATATCCATAAACTGGTCAATTTATGATAAGTGTTTTACATGTTCGGAATTATTTATTGTGGTTCTTAAACTAATTTAATATATGCCATTGATTAGAAATGGTGCCTAGTGGAAGGAATGGAAACCCTATCAACACACGTGATCCATGTAGGGATTCTTATCCTGATCAAGATATTTATAGTGGTGCTAGTGATGAAACTAGTGCTGATCAGATTGTCACCATACTCGGACAACTTATATAGGTTATGAATAATAAACTTACACATATAGAGAACCCTAATCCACAATGCGGAGGATCAATGTTAGAAAGATTCATGAGAAAACAACCACAAATATTCAATGGGTCTAAAAATACATTTGTATCAGAACAATGGATATGTTCTATAGAGAATGTATTTTATTCTTTTGTGAAAAGCGAAATGGAAAAAGTTGTCATGGCAGCTTATCTCCTCACCGGAGATGCAGATCAATGGTGGCCACTAATTAAAAACACAAAAAAGGATGAAGAAGTATCAAGTGTGGAATGCAGGGTGTTTAAAGATATTTTCATAGAAAAAGACCTTCCTCGTGACCATCAAGCAGATGTGGAAAGGAAATTTCTAATTCTGAGACAAAATGAGGATGAGAATGTCGCAATGTATGAAGTTACCTTTACAAGGTTAGAAAGGAATGCTGCATATTATATATGTAACCCAATAAGTAAGATTGATCTTTTCATTGATGGGTTAAAAACATTTCTCCATCAATCATTAGTCTCGTAATCATTTTATCATATGAATATATTGTCTCATGTGATATCAAGATAGGAAAGGAATTCTCTATGTCTTACAAAATTTAAAAAAAGGAAGAGAAGAAGAGATTAGTTGAACACTATAGGAAAAGAAATAAGGAATCATGGAAGAAGGGAAGAGTTCAATTTTTACAATATGATAATTGATGAAGGAAGCAACCTTGTTCCTGTTAAAGAGGAAAAGGAGTCTGCTACAAATGTGGAAAGAAAGGCCTCTTTCTAGTGATTGTATGGGGACGAAAGAAGCTACCAATGTTTAATGATACAAGTGCAGGGATATGGGACATTATGCAAATGAATGTCCTAAGAGCCAAGGCAACTTACCTCAAAAAATGCATAGGGATCTAGGCCAATATTATCCGATCACTACTGGTGAGGTTGAAGCTCTGAATGACATGGTGGTGTGTAATTTAATAGTTCCCTCAAGTTTAGAAAAAGATTTATTTGATTCTGGATCATCACATTATTTCATATTTTCAAAGTTTGCTATGAAAATTAGACATTTTCAATTTGATTTAACAAGGGAGTTGTCAGTCAAAACTCCAAAGGAAAAGTATCATTGAAATAATTTTTTTTAAATCGGCCCCCATTAAGGCATATAAACGATATTTATATGCCGATCTCATCAGCATAACAAATATTTAATTTGATATAATCCTCGGTATGGATTGGATGTCGGACCATGATGCGAAAATTTATTGTAAGTAGAAGGAGGTTACAATTCTCGATGATGATAAGGAGTACCTTATCACTAGATCAGGAACATCACTATTGGATTCTTATCTAAATCCACCCCAAGTAGCTCTACTAAATTCAATTATTGGGGAGGAAGAGAATGAAATAATTATTGGTGAGGAAAAGAATGATCAAATAGAGGATGTACCTGTTGTGCAAAAAATAGTTTATGTGTTTTGAGAGGATTTACTTGGACATCATCAAGAATGAAAAATTGAGTTTTCTATTGATGTAATTCCATTTTCAAGACCCATATCGATGACCCCATATAAAATGGCCGCTGTGAAATTAGTGGAACTAAATAAACAACTAGAGGAATTGAGTAATAAAGGATTTATTCTCCCTAGTGTTTCTCCATGGGGATCCTCTGTACTTCTTGTTAAGAAGAACGATGGATCTATGAGGTTGTTCATTAACTACAGGGAGATCAATGTTATAACAATAAAGAACATGTATCCCCTACCTCACATTGATGATTTATTCGACCAACTTCATGGAGCTCATTATTTTTAAAATATTGACCTTTGATCTAGATATCATCAGTTGTGTGTGAAGAAGGAAGACATTCCGAAAACATCATTTCAAATGAGGTATAGGCATTACGAGTTTAGTGTAATGCCTTTTGGATTGACTAACGCACCCTCTATATTCATGGATTAAATGAATATAGTTTTCAAGGAATATCTTGATGACTTTTTAGTTGTATTTATTGATGATATCTTGGTATACTCCAAAAGCTACGAAGATCAGAAAAATCACATGCGTTTTATTCTAAAGACTCATAGAAGAAATGAATTATATGGGATGTTTATAAATTGTGGATTGTGGATTAAGGATATTTATTTTCTTTCCCATATTGTCTCTAAGGATATAATATCTGTTGATCCTTCAATGACCAAGGAAATCCAATATAGGCCAGCACTGATGAGTATAACTAAGGTACGCAGTTTTATTGGTTTAGCATGTTATTATTGACGTTTTGTCCAGAATTTTTCCCAGTTGGATACCCCATTAGCCAAGATCACATGTAAAAGGGATAAATTAGTTTGTAAAAAAGTGTGTGAAGACTGTTTTGAAGAATTGATGATAATATTAGTTAATGATCATATCCTGACTCTACCATCCGGGAACGATGGGTTTGTTATTTATAGTGATGCTTCAAAGAAAGGACTTGGTTGTGTCGTTATGTAGAATGATAGTGTTATTACCTATGCATCATGAAAACTAAAAATTCTTGAGAAAAAATATCCAACTCAAGATCATTATTTATCAGCTGTAATCATTTCTCTGAAGATATGGATATTTTATCTCTATGATAAAAAAATATGAGATTTATACTGATCACAATAGTTTGAAGTATATTTTCTATCAGAATGAACCCAATATTAGGCAAAGATGATGGCTTGAACTACTCAAGGATTGTGATTTCAATATACACTGCCTCCCGGGGAAGGCAAATATGGTGGTAGATGCTTTGAGCCGAATAGATCATGAAGTTTTGACTGATATGAGAGTTTAAAGGGATCCTATTTTTATGGATCTAGTAAATATATATATGGGAATAACCATGGAAGGTGATACATCAATACATTATCAAATTTTTTCCATGATATATTTACTAGAAAAGATAAATATTTCTCAAAATTATGATAAGGAGTTTCAAGAAAAGATTAAATAAGTAAATGATGGTAGATTGTGTGACATCATTTATGAAGATGGAATTTTGAAATTTCAGAATATACTTTTTGTTACCGATATACCTGTTATAAAAAGGGAATTGATGGATGATGCTCATAGTACCAATTTCTCTATATGCCCTGCGAGTAACAAAATGTATAGATATTTTAAGTAACATTTTTTGTGGGACAACATGAAAAGAGAGATTGCTAATTTTTTGTCATGATGTATGGTTTTCCAACAAGTGAAAGCTATAAGACAACATCATAGAGGACTCATGCATCCTCTTCCCATACCTTAGTGGAAATGGGATGATATTATGATGGAATTTGTCAAGGGGATACAAAAGACTCTAAGAAGGAATGATGAAACATGGGTCATTGTTGATCGCCTTACCAAGTCAGCACATTTTCTTGCTATAAGAGAAGATTTACCACTTGAATGTCAAGCAAGAAAATATTTTAATGAAGTTTCAAGACTTCATGAAGTATCCCTATCGACTGTTTCTGATCATGATCTCCATTTTAAATCATGATTCTAGAAAATTCTTCAGAAATCCCTGGATACTGAACTTCACTTGAGCGCTGTCTACCACCATCAAACTGATAGACAATGGGAACAGACTATTAAAACCTTATAGGAAATGTTGAGATCCTACTCACATGACATTCAAGGTATGTGAGATCAATATTTAGCTTTGGTATAATTATACTATAACAATTGCTTCCAATCAAGTATTCATATGGCCCCATATGAAGAGTTATATGGATAGAGATGTCGCACACCAACTTGTTGGGATGATGTTGGTGAAAGAAAATTTATATGCCTGAACTTTTTGAGGAATCAATGAAGAATGTGAAGGTTATCCAAACCAACATCAAAGAAGCTCAAAGTAGGCTGAAAATCTATGCCGATTACCGAAGGAATGATTTTGAATTTTAAGTAAAAGATCCTATTTTCTAGAAGGTAACTCCATGGAAGGGAGTTATATGATTTGATAAGAAGGGTATATTAAGTCCCAGGTACATTGGACCTTTCGAAATTCTTTAACGAATTGGGACTGTAGCTTACCGTTTGTCAATGCCTCCAAGTCTCTCCAAAGTTCATGATATGTTCCACATATCACTATTGATAACATAAATGCCTGACCCAATGCATGTACTCACCTATGAAGAAATTGACCATGAACCGGATTTGTATTATTGTGAAGAGCCTTTCAACATTCATGATTCTAGAGAACATGTGTTTGGAAAATGGACAACTAGTTTGGTAAAAGTTCTATGGAAAAAACCATAAGATTGAAGAGGAAATGTGGAAACCATAGGAACATAGGATAAAGAACCACCTGAATTTTTGTGTGTGGTTGTATTCTAGATATTTAGAGAGTGAAATTATTTGAAGGAGGGAATAATATAACATAACAAGATTCCACGGCACATTTCCCGTTGAATAATGTAATTGCTGACATTGAACGCAACTTCGAGATTCTTACACACCGCGACCAATCAAACATGCCATTATGAATATTAATATCCAAATTTTAAAATTTTATAAATATTAGTTTTCAAAATGGAATTCATTTTTGAATTTGGAATATCGAAATTAGCTTAGGGTGAATATTTGGTACATTTTTGAAAACATTGAATTTTCAATGAATAGTGAAAATACTAAATTTTAAATAAAAACAACTTTTTTAATCAAAATAATTTATAGTGTTAAATTATACATTTTAATGGTTTTTAATTATCATTAAATTATATTCTTATCATTTAAAATAATTTAGGTCATTGGATATAATCTCACGATTAAACTGGAAATAAACAAGTGTCAATCTTTTGATAGTTATTATTTCATAAAAACACCATTTTTTGTTTTGACAACATGAATTAATTTTAAATTAATTTATCCCCCTTCAATATTTTGAATTTTTAAAAATGGATTCCAAATTTATAATCAGGAAGACCATGTTTTGTAAATCGGTAAAAAAAATAGACATTAAGAATATTTACGTCTGTACATTTTTTATTTACCGTGGTTAAAGGGGTAAATCAAGTCAATAAAGTTAAAAAAAATATTACAATTAAATAATTTACCCTAACACACATCCTAGCCTTATTAGATGATATATTACCAATAATTTTCATCCTTGGGTAGATTTATGGACCCCATGGAGCCACTTGGGAGTGATAATGACATTTTACATTAATTAATCTAAAGTAAAGTCAAAATTAACAAATTCATATATATTTTAGTAATGCATTTTTATATGGTTTTGTATAATTTATATATTCATCTATAAATATTCACTAGAAATATAAAAATATTTAATAAATAATGGTATTTTATTAATAATTTTTATACATTAAATAATTTAATTTATTTATGTCACAATGATGATGCAGTAATTACCCAAATAATTAAATATTAAAATAATTGATATTATAAATATCCAAATAAATTTAAATGGGAACTTATGATAAATTAAAATAATTTTCTAGGTTAATAAGACATATTAGTGTTGGTTAAATAAATTTTATTCAAAGTAATAATGTTTTTATGGCTTTCGAAAAAACAAATACTAAATTGTCTCAAAATTGACATAATTGAGTTTTTAAAACAAAGGCTATATTATTAATTGATGTTATATTACTAAAAATATATGGTTCGGACAATGTACTTAGATAAAGATATATATATTAATAATGAACCACATGGGGTTCTCTTGGCTTTTTATAGTATGTTTTTTAACCATATAATATAAAAATACAAAGAGACGCGGTAAATGTCAAACTATTTATCTAAGAGTTAAATCTAAAAGATAAGAGTAATATAAAGACATAAACATGTATAGGACCTATTTGTTGAGAGGTTTTCTACCCATACCCACCTTATCCTATAAAATAATCATTTTTGAGCAATTAGAAACCGAAAATGATTTAATTGTAAAATAATATTTCAATCTTTTCCTAAGGTGACCCTCACCTCTCTTATAAAAGGGAACTTCCCCTTCTCTTAATTTCAGACCTCCAAAGCCATTTGGCTCCGCCAAATCCTGAAATAAACTCCTCCCAAAATTACTCCCTTCTTCCTAGAAGCCTTCCTTGGGTCATAAAGCCAACCAATGGAACCCTTTTGATCAAAGCAAATGGAAAAAACCTCAAAAAAGGTAAATATGTCATCGCCTCTTTCAAGTTCTTTTCTTCTTCCACTTCCTCTTCCATTGTTATTGCCATTATAAAATAATAAATCCAGTATATTATATATACTATGATGTTATTATAAAAATTGTACAACCATATTCATTATTCTATCCATCATGTGAATGACAAAGTCACCTTATGTGCGTACGTATGGCTTACCGTCTCCACATCGTGGTGTAGTTTTTTATTCAAACACTTCATTATTTGTATGGGTATAATATTTAGTAAAACTGAGGTAAATATTAAATATAAAATTTTTATTATTATGCACATACTATATACCATCCAATTACATACGATTTCACAATCAATATAATGATATTGTCGCTCGTGCATACATACGGATTGCCGTCTCCATGAAGGAGATGAGATTCATTCCCCATCGTAATAATTCATGAATAATTTTCATTTTATGATTAAAAATAATGTCTATGAACTTAATATCATTCTTTATATGAATAAAATACATCCTATCTAGAAAAATCATGGCTTACGTAACTGATCATATAAAGGAAAACTGATCGGTTAACACCCAAAACGATTATACTTCTAAAATATTATTAACAAAGCAATATTTGAATATCATATATGATATCATATTTATGTATATAGTTATTTTATAATTTAATAACAATGTTTTAACTATTATATAGGAGTTTAAAATTCCATCGACTAAGGAAAAGTACAATATAAGGGTCAATTTCACAATCTCTTTATTATCCGAGGTTGTTTTTACCTAAATATCTACTGAGACCAATTTAACATCCACATACATGTTATCTTGAAAATGTATTTCAAAATTTATTTACTATTTAATAGGATATATTTTAATGTAATTTATACCATTATTTGACCTTATTATTTTTGGAATGTAATCTTTTTGTGATTTTCCAAAAAAGGTACTTAATGACCTTTTCGAAAAAAATTATGGTAAGAGTTTTTTTAATATATATGGAGGGTGTGGATATATTCCACCATTATAAAATCATTTAAGCTTCCCTAAAAATCTTATAAAAATATTTTTAAAATAAATATTTTCTTTTATTACTATGTTACACTAAAATGGTTTCAAAATAGTGAGAGGTATTTCATTTAAATAGTTTTCATTTCATCTATGTCCACATCCTTTGATGGGATTTTAAACATGATTGATGTTGATTTATTATGATACAAATCCTCCATATTGTATTGATGGTTTTTTGATATGTTTGACTGTGGATATGTTATTTTTATACCATTCATGGTTTATGGTTATTGTATTGACATTTCGTATGCTAGTTGTAATACGAATGTTTATGTTATGTTTCAACATTTTAATATGAGGGATGTATTGGACTTAGAAAGTGACGGATGGACACCGCTATAGCTCCTTGGTGTATCAGAAGGTATCTTGAGACAATAAGATGTAGAATTGGCAGAGGCCTTTTCCAATTTGATATATGGTTTTGGCTGAGGCCTTAATCATTTTTAGACATCTTGGCCGAGGCCTTGACAAATTGTTTCAGAATGTCTGACATTATGCATTCTTTCATTATGAAAATAATATTTATTGCTCCTATGTTTATTAGATTAGTATAATACCCATCACTATGTTTTATTATGGTATTATTTACTCAGCTCATATTTCATCCATAATGTGTACATGTTTATTATTTTTTAAATTCACGCGATTTCAATTATTCACCATGCCTAATGTTTATGTTATATTCAACTATATTGAAAAATCTATCTGTGTGTCTAGGCTAACCAATTTCAAATGTTTCATTTTCCAAGGACATGAAGAATTTATTTATGAGTGACTTGCAGGAATAATCTTGGAGGGTTGGAAGTTTCTAATGGAATAAATTAGTGTTCTCTTTATTTACAATATGTAATGTTGAACTTATGTATATATCGTGTTTCCAATAATACTAAACAGATCGGTATTTCGAAATTTGATCCCTTATGATTATGCCAATGTTATGTATTGAAGCCCTGACTCTGGGTAACTAGGGTCTGGGTGTTACATGTTTAAATTATGTTATTATAAAGGATTATAGAACAACAAATTCAAGGGGTCATTATAGTGGTTGATCCTATATAGTAGGTTATTATAAGATTCAAGTAAAAATTGATAAAATGAAAGTGAAAAAACAACCATTGTTAATTATTAATATCATAAAATCAAGGGAATTGGAATGAATCAAATTTAAGATAAAAAAATATTAAATTAAACAATATTTTATGGCGAAGTGTAATCCACAATCTTGTTAGTGTTAGTACACTCTATGAAGATATGAATTTGGCTATTTATGAGGACTAATTTATCAGTAAAATGAATTTTTATGTATTGATCATGTCTAAGTTAAATATTTTTTTTTTATTATTGTATTAATTGGTGATCTAATATATTATTTTTTTAGGCTGAAATCATGAGAGTAATATGTGATAACAAGGATTGGCTAGCTTGTCCAAAGTACCATGACGAAAATTCATAACCATGAGGTAATGAGAGATCTCCCAAATATTAAAAGAGATTGTGGAATTGTTATTTGACTTATAATAATGGAAATCAGATTCATAAATTCAATTAGAACATAGAAACTCTTTTTATCAGACCACAATAACTCATTTATACTAATTTATACAGCCCATGAGAAAAAAGTCAACAACGGTAGATCAATAATTCATAACATTTGTTTATTATTTCACTAAAATGGCTAATGTGATTTTCATCAATCCCATGTTTTATCACAACATATACTCCCCAAAATAATGGTATTTATATGTGAAATAATAATAAAATTATTGATATAGAATTGATAAATATAAATTAAAAGAAAAGATCAAAATATTTTCGTAAAGAAGTTGTGCATACTACAATATACATGAAAATTTTATTATTCAAACATAAAAAACATTTTAAAAATTATTATATTGATTAAATAAGAGTCAAATAATAAATAAATAAAATATTTATAGAATCATGTGCTTAAAAAATATCAATCATGGAAATTTGGGAAAGTTTATAGACGAAGTAGAAGAATGGGTATTTATGGTCCTCCAATATAATGGAACTGGGTATTATTACTTATGAAACTAATAGGGATATTAATAATTAAAAGGCATAAAAATTGAAAAAATATTATCTGTATTTGAAATTTTGAAAACCATAAGAATGTTTCTTGAAGTGGTTAGAGATAAGAATTATAAATTTTATTGAATGTATGTGAAATTAGCCTTTGATAATGACGAATATATAGAAGACGCGATTAGTGAGAAACTACAGGGTTTGCATTATGATTTTGTTAGTATCATGGTGTGTAGACTTAGATAATCATTTTATGTATTGAAATAGTCTCCTAGATACTAGTATTCAAAACTATATGGATGCATAATCCACAAAATATATTATAAGGGGAGAATTGAAAACTACCAATTTATAATGTCGATTTCCAAACATTATTTATTTTCATAGCATGTGTTGATGATCCAATATTTTCTAATGATAATGTGTATCATTGTGATAAGTTTTTTTAGTATATGAAAAAAATGTGGATATTAATTATTGATAGTGTTGACATTCTTTCAATTATCATTAGTTGATAAATAAATTGAATACATATTTTTATTACAATAGTCAGTGAAAAAGGATTGGATGGATGAAATGAGAGGTATTTATTCACAAATTTTAGTAGGAATGAAAAATTTAATTAAAAAAATGGTTATAAATTTTAATCAAAATGTCTTTAGAAGAGTAATTTTGTGACACCCATTGAGGAACATGGAAAAAAAATTAGTACTTGATTTAGTCCCATGTGATTTAAGGATTCTCATGGTGAATGATTTATGTTTTTTGGGTTTTTACCTGGATGAATTGTCTGGATAATGTTTTGAAAGTAGTTCAATGATAACAATTAAAACCTATCAAATTTGGATAGGGTCTATGACATAGTTGTCACACAGTTTGGAAAACTGAGTGGGGTAACTATTTGACCTACTCGAGTTTGGTAATTTTGGTCTTTTACATATGTTTTTAATTGGGAATTTATCTCTAATATTACCATTTTGGTTTTCCCTAGTGTATTAAACTAATAAGTTCTTCTCTACTCCACCAAATCTATTCCATCATAGATTTTGGCTGATTCTTATTGTTAAATCTCATTTGGATCAAAGTGTAAGTGATCCACTTTCCTTCTATTGACATTTCATTCATTTTATTTAATCCTCTAAAACCCTAGTAGACATAGGTGGATGATTTTGTTGTCTAAGGTTTTTCTAATTAGAATAACCAGTTTATAAGGGATGCGAGAAAATTCTTGAGGCATATCATAGTATATTTCATTGATGGTGAAATGGTTCCATCATTAGAGGTATGTGATTTAATTAATTTTCTTTTATTTGATATTTTATTTTTATCATGATTCCTCAAAATAAATTTATAAATTATTATTTATATTAATTTTAAGTATAAGAAGTATTTTTGAATTTCATTCCATTTTTGTTAGATTTTTCCATTGACAAATTAGGTCAGTTTAATTATTCAACGACATTTGGATTTTGAATGTGCAGTTATGCATTAAAGGTGTTTTTTAAAATTATAGTAGGGGTTTTGTGGATGATTTTTTTATTTATGATTTTTTGGATCAAAAATAATATATAATGTGACATTTATTTGGTTTAAAATGGTTTTCATGGATTAAATATATTATGTTACTTTAGGAATTAAATGTTTTATTAAGGCTTTATAAATTATTATAATGATCTACTTTTATTATTTCATTTCCTTTTGATTATTCTATTGATACATGTATTTTTTTGAGTTCTGGAGGGAGACACCATCCCTAACCATTATGTTTGACAACCATTATGATTTTAATTATCCTATGTGGAATGGGAATTCCCCTCAAGTCACTAGAAAATCTATCTGGGCATATGATCGGATGGAGGCTTTAGTTGGTTCATTATAAATTCTCTTCAAATCGATTTTCATTTTCTTGGTCAATGGAATAAAATATCCGGCAATGCTGGGGGTTGAGTAGTGATGTGGATAAGTTAATTTGAAATTATTCCTCATTCTAATCCTCTAGTTTTCATTGGTGTTTAGGTGATTAATCATTATTTTGGGATTTATAGATTATTTTTGAGATGTTTTTTTAGTTTGATGCTACATTGAGTTATAGGAAAACCTCAAAAGGAATATTTAGAAACTCGTAGTTCTGAAGTAAATATGGTATAGATTCAATTGTCACATGGTTAAGTAGCATGTTCATTTGACCTTGTGTAGACCCTGGGAACTATTCTAGAAAATATCCATCCAAACTCACAATGTTTTGCTGGACCTAACAAATCAGGGAGCCATGATGTGTGAAGTTGATATTTTTATGAAATATCTTCTCATCCTATCCATTAATTCAATTAGACTTTCCTTTATTTGATGGAGATTTTTTTCTAATATATCGGTTTAATTTTATATATTTCGATATTATGAAAAATAGTGTCATAATTCATTAAATTTACATGGTGTTTTAGTTTGTTTAAATACCTTTTTGGGATGTGTTTTATCAATTTGGGAAAATTTTGATCATAGACCTAAATTAGATTATTAGTATAAATGTTGAGTTGTCTAAATTTCTCTATGAATTATTGTTGGTAAAGTTAAATTATTTTGGAATGTCTTATTTCAATATAATTATCTATTTTATTTGGAACGTATTTTAATTTATTGGTGGTATTATAATTATTTGATTTTTTCAAATCAAAAAACAAATGAGGAATTTTTAGAACGCTTATGGTGTTGTAAATGGAAATAGGGCATTGTTAGGAATTTGTGAAATAAGATTTTCAAAATATTTTTAGAATTATTTTTCCATTTATCTTATATAAATGTTTCTATTGAACTGGGATTATAGTTGGTTTGATATAATGTAATGTTGTTTTTATATATTATAATGTCTTCCCTGGAAAAGAATCCACAAGTAATCAAGGAAATTTTTTTGGTAGTTATCCTAGTGATCCAAGAGCTTCCTTTCCAATCTCTAAATCTACCCAAAATCATTATGGAGTGGAATTTCCATGTTATTCTCAGATTTTGGATCATAGACATGATATTTTTAGTCATAGTCCTATATAATTTTTCATTGATCAAGGATCTCTTAGGGATATGGAGTGGAAAGATATGATTTACTTGATCATTGATTTTCTATAAATTCTAAAATCCTCTTCGATGAGGTAAATCATTCCCTTTTTTGATGGATTGGGTTTATAATTGGTGAATATAACTGTTAATATCCAATATATTGAGGTCTTATCATAGAGATATTTCACTGAATCTATAGTCTAATTATTTTATCATGAAATTTTTAATGTTTAGAAGGTGATTTATCTTTTCAATGTTCATCAATGAGACCTATCAATGAACTGTTTTCTGGAATGTTTCACTGGAACAGTGAATTTATCTTCATAGTTGGATATGGATGAATCAATTAAGGCTACATTTGCTCTATAAGACATCATTTTTATCTCTTTTCTTCATAGATTTAGTCTTTCCTAACAAAATTTTTGGATGTTTCTAATATGGTTATCATTTTTGAGGTAGTCATAGTAGGTAAACTTATAGAAGTGATGAATCGATCCCATATGGTGTTATTGAGGGAGATCAAGAGGATAAGAAACACAAGAAAGAAGGTGATGGTGATGAGAAGTTGTCTTCTCAACACATTTCCCCTTAATTAGAAAAGAATTCATAATAATTATTTTTTGTATGTGTGAAATAATGCAATTATATTCCATATTCGTTGAGAAATATGACATATTGTCATCTATGTTGTTGTCTTAGTCACCTTTAGAGGTTTTTTTATTTTATTAGGAATTATAATAGGACGATTCATACATAGTTTTAATCAATGATGTAGTTTGTGGTATGTCTCACATTATATATTTATAGTTTTAGTTTTGTTTTGGGTGGTTCTCAATATGGTAATTTTTCCTATTGAATTGGACTTTTCCTATCAATTTTAAAATTGGGTTCCTTTATGAATACTAGATGAAAAACCTCTTGGGTCCTATTCTTATTACATTTATGAAGTTTATTCCTCCTTATTATTGATTTTTTTTCCTTCTTTATAATGTATAGACCATGAGTTTAGGATTATTTGATGGATGACAAGATGATTTCATGGGGTTGGGGTTGGGTAATGGAGCTGATTGTTTTATTTTCTATTATAAATAGATAACTAACTGGTTGATATTTTCCATTCAATACTATGATGAGCCAATTCTTCTCATGTTTGACTCTGATTTATAGTATATTTTTATTTTTTAACTGATTTTAGAACCATTCTGTTACATGTCGAGTAATTTAAATTTTTTTGTGTTTACTTGTTTTAAAAAGTTTGTTTCTATGGTGATTTAGTCTGGTGATATTTTTGGTTATTCTCATGTATGTTATTTATTATGATGTTTTGAGTGATTTGTATCTGATAATAGTATTGTTATATCCTTAGTCACAATAATTAGTTTTGGGTGTTCTAATATGATGTTTCAAAATTTTAGAAAATTTCAAAATGTTTGGGAGAGTTGTTCCATGTCTCCATGTGTTATCCTAGTTCTAATGGTGCATATTCTTGAGTTATTTTATATTAGACTTTTTTTATATTCCGTCATGGTAAATTTGTTGTTCTTTAGTTTTTTTATCAACTTGTATCCATATATATGTCCTAGGGTTCATGAGGATCATATGATTTATGGTGTGTTTTTTTATATTTTTGAATTCTAAGAAAATTAGTGGACTTGTTATCTCAAAATATCATTTCATTTCTTCCTTTATTTTATTTCGGGGTGGTTTTTCAAGGAGTGGGTTATTATTAACTTGTGTATTGGTTACAACTATAACAGTATTGGTTTTGATAGATCCCTTGTAAGAGAATCATTACATTATAATTTTTTATGTTTATAGTTGTCAAATAATTTTTTGGATAATTAATTGGTATTGTGGAGAGAATTTTAAAACCCAATGTTCCACAGGTATGTATATTTTTATTCCTTGATTAATTCCCTTAAAATATAAGGAGTATCAAGGTGAAATTTTGATATTATAATGTTTTTAAAAGGCTTCATGGTTAGGTTAATTTTTTATAAAACATGATGTCAATACCATGATACCTCTAATGTTTTGGATAGTTTTTATAGTATGGAATATTCATGGTTTATAAAAATGTCCGGGTAAACCATGTGACCTACCCGGGTATTGAAATTTTAAAATTTTCTTCTTGTTTTTAAATTATGATTCCTCCCCAAGATTTATATTTCACATTCCATCAACGTAGGTTCCTAGAAATGTCATCTATCCTCCTCCCAAGCCCCTCTATGGTAGATTCTTGTTTATTTGTTGGTGGGATCTCATCTAGATCGATGGGTAAGGGATCTTACATCCTTCATGGGAATTATTATTTCATTATCATCAATAAATTAAAACCCTATATACCACTGTATACACATTTTGGTATGTTGGGTAAATCTAATTGGGGTTTTTAGTTTCTAAGGGTACATAGCCACTTCTTTTGGAATATTATGGTGGATTCCACCGAAGGATACAATGTTTCATCATTCATGGTAAATGTGTACATTCATTCAATTTTAATTTATTTTTTTATAGTTTAATGATTCCTTGATATGTGTTATTAAATTAAAATTTTTAATTATTTTATATCTAGAACCTTATTTTCAATTTTTTCAATGATTGTTTTTTAATATTTAAAAAATTGTGAGAGTTGAATGATTTAAATGAATTCAGTTTCAAAATGGATATTAATTCATTAAATGTGTTTAATTAAAATACAATGATGATTATCTAGAATAAAAATGATTATTTATGATATTTTTTGATCAAAATAGTTTTATAATGTTGGATGAAATTTTGTTCGAATGGGTTTCGATGGTCAAAATGGGTGGAGTTGTTATATTAAATTAAATAGTGACTTTATAGGGTTTATTGTGATTTGTAATTTGTTGTTATTTATTATTTCCTTTTTATTGCATTTTTATTCTAAATATTTTTGTAACGGGGTTTTTAAATGAACATTTTAGAACTAATAAGTGAAAGTCGTGGTTAGGAATTTGTGAATTGATGTTTGATTGATTAATTGGTTGTGAACATGTTGAGAAATGTTTTATTCTTTATGATATATATATATAAATATATCCACATGATGTATTATTAAAATTTTATTAAGGATGTTCTTATCGGATTATGTTTCTTTTTAAGAAGAATGATGAAGTTGGAAAATATGTGATTATAATGTTAGTCATTGTCTTTATTATTATTTAAGGGATGTTTTTTGGTTTCATAAGTGGCCCACCTAGTTAATTTATTACATGAGGAACCATATGATACAATTTTTTAGATATAGGACTGGTGAATATCTAGTTGATATTACATTTGATCTAGAAATATTTAGTTGAGAGTTTTATATGAAAGGGATGTTTCTTGGATGAGGCTACTTCTGATAGATTCAAGTGAACAATGTTCAACCTAAATTTATGTGACTTTGGGTTCTCCCTATATACAATGTGTATCATATCATTAGTCCCTAATGTGTTTCCACGTGATATGATTAATATTATTACTTTCCTCTAATGATTATTTTGCATTATTTTCTTATCATTTTATTTATTCATATTTGACGTGTTGGTAGTTTATGGTTCAGTATTATGGAATATGGCTTTCACATCCGTATTTATTTTAGGTGGTTTTTCATTTTAGTTAAATTATTTTTATGGAATTGTTTTTAAAGAAACATATTTTTAAAATTTGAAGGGAAATATTTGGTTTTGGTTTCAGTGGAATGCAATTCAATTTTTCATGTTAATTTTTTTCTTTTCTAACAATGAAAATGAATTAAAAACCTATTTTTAGTAATTTATTTTCAAACTAGTGAACTTGAATTATTATATGAAAAGGATATAATAGACTCATGGTGGTATATTATTTTCCATTTTCTCACACCCTTCATACTCACATTTGAGGGTATGCTGTATTCATGTCATATACAGGGTTCTTAGGTCATGGATTCCCATTTTTTGGAATAACTCTCTAGTGGATGAAATATGGGGATATTGATTCACTATGATTACATATGATTCATAAAGTCTATAGTTGTTTTTTCAGGTTGAAATTTTCTTTATTTATAATTTATTTAGTTTTAGATTGTATACTATTTTAATGGTTAGTATAGGTATATTATGATCTAATATATTTACTTTTTTTAATTTTGGATATTCTATATTAAGATGTATTTGTTTTGTTTAATGATTGTAAAAATTCTCCCCAAAACAAATTTCTAAAACATTTGAAACTTATCATCCTCCTTGGGGGGAAAGGGGTTCCCCATCGAGTTATTGTTAGATTATTTTGGGTGTCTCGTCGAATGGAGGTCTATGATGGTTAATTACACATTGGAATATTATTTTATATGGAAGCTTTAAGACCTGAAATAGCATATTTAGTGAAAATTGGTTAAATATTTTATTGATAAATAATGGAGTGACAAATTATTGTAGTAAGTAGAGTTCAACAATATGTGAAGTACATAATAGAACATGGGTTATTCAATATATGTTGTAAATATTCAATCATACATGGTTTCAATTATGATTATAGGAAAATTTATGGTAAATATTGATTATCCAAGTATGTTGGGACTTTCCACGGTATATATTGTTGTTAGAGCATGAATAGTAAGGTGAAAATTCAGTAGCACCGAGCACATATGAAGTAGAATAGAGACCCTAATTTTCTTACACAACTATTTCATAATTTTAGTGATTAAAAACATAAAATTATTACCCAAACATGATCTAAAGGTTTGGTTATTGATAATATTAATACCATACATAACTTTTACATAATAAAACATAAACATTACTTTAATCACTTCTTCTATAGATTCCTAGTGGCCCTTGTTTTCTCTTTAGTATAACTAGTCACCTGAGGATTTTCATCAAAGGGGTGAGGTAAAGGACTCGTAAGAGGATAAATAAGAAAAAGAATCAAAATAACATTGTATAACATAAGCATATTATCATCATAATAATCATAATAATAAGCATTAGTTAAAGGCCTAGAATTTGTTAATGCATAAAAATGAAACATCATGTCTTAGTGGTAAAATTCCACACATAGTTGTGGACAAATCTAACATCATGTTCATGAATAAAATATGTGAATAATTAAGAAATCATCTTTCTGAAAAAATATAGCAACATGTTTATGAATTATTCACCTTATATCATGAGATACACCACAATATCCATTGCATTTGAGTGCAATATAATTCCGGGCACACCCGTCACATCATAACATTTACGTATTCCCGCATGACACATAGAACATATGTCAATATTATACATAAAATAAACTATGTAATTGAATGGTATTATTTTCATAAATCATATATTCATAAAAAAATTTGGGTGTCCAAAATGGGAATATCATAATATTATAGGAATCATCAATTTTGAGTGAAGAAGAAACGATATTAAAATTAATAGAAGACGTGTTTTATGAAAGAATTGTATCGTTATAAAATCATTGTATTTTCATAAAACTAGATTAGTAACAAGTATATATAAAAAGTTTAAGAACAATTAAATTATATTTTATGGTTATTAAATGAATATCCACACTAAAATTTGGAAATAAATAAGAATAACCCAAAGGATGGAAATTCGGTTTGAGAATCCCCATACGTTATATCAAAATTCGTTATTCACATTAATATTTTGGATAATAAAATTAGATACATTAATTAATAAATACATAACACGTGATTAATTTATTTTATTCTTTATTATTTTATTAGGTTCATTTATGAAAATTTTTATCAGTTATAGTATTAAATTTCCTTATTCATGAGTGTTTTTTCATTATTTTCATGACTGGTTCACTTGTATACATGTATGGAAGTACATGTAATATAGAATAATTTTCTAGAAGTTATATTATATGGTATTAATGGAATTAAATAAGTTTAATTGGTCTTATATATCATTTGGTTTTATTGTAGGAGGATGATTCATTAGATAAATATTAATGATAATCATTTCGATTAATTTGGCGGTATTACAATTATCACAATCTAGCTTTGTTTTGTTTATTAATATTATGTATATATGTTAGTTATAGAAAAAAAAGTATTATAAATTACATTTGAATTTTTTTTAAATAATTAAATGGTTTTGTTTCCATCCCTGAAGGTGGAAAGTAAAATGAAAATCCATCATCCACAATGTCCGTAAATCAACACATCACGAACGATGTTCTCATTTTTATAATAAAAGGGAAATAAAAAGAAGTTAGATGATGTATTATTCTATTAACATAATTAAATTACAAAATATATAAGCTATTGGAGTTATAATTCAACTGATATAATGAGTGCTGATGATATAATACGTAAAGAAAATAAATTGAAAATAAATTGAATGAAAATGTAATAGGAATTTACCTCTTAAACTCTAACCCTTGAGAACCCCCTTAGGGAAATTTTATTTGGTCTTATTTTGAGAAAAAATATTCCTAGTCTTGTGGAAGATTATTTTTAATAGTATTTCGTAGAAATTTGACAATATTCAACGCTCTCAGCTTGTGTGGATAAGTGGTGGTAAGGGGTGGTATTTATAGGCTAGTTGGGGAGGGGGTTTGTTTATCTTATTAATTAGTTTATTATTTTTTCTCAAGACTATGAATAATTTTATTCACATGAATAAATATATTAAAAAGAGAATCATAGTTTAACATTATGGGCTTACATCATCCATACATCATCTAAGACCCTATAATTCATGTATTTGTTAAATACCATAAATTACTGTATTTCACGATTCACCAAAATTCAATTATTTCATAAAAATACCAAAAAATCACCCTATTTTTTTTTGAAATGTAGAATTTCAAAATGACCACTATTGTTTTATAATAATTTTCTAAATATGAGAAATTTAATTTTTAAGTCAAATCATCATTTACTTGAATAATACCAATTTTAAAATAATTACTAATTTTATGAAACATTAAAAAATACTTAAGGTATCATAAAATTTAGCTTCTTATCATTACACAGAAAAATATTAATTTTTAAATATATTTAATGATAATAAATTTTATTTTAATTTGTTATAGTAATTATAAAATTTTTTAAAAACATTTATGTTTTAAAAAAATTCAAATACTTAATTTATCATTTTATAAATATTTATGTAATTATTATATTATATAATTATATAATATTTTCATTTATATGATTGTTTAATTTTTTTTATTTTCATAGGTGAGGTGACTGTTTTATTGGCCAGATTACTATTCCTAATGGTCATAATACTATTCCAAGGGTTAGGTTACTATTCAATTGAGATAGGCTCCTTAATTTCTTTAATTATTACATATTTAATTATTTATTTATGAGAATAATGTTTTTATTGGACTCTCTATGTAATATATGTGTTTTATACCATATAAGATAATTATACGAATATAAAATCTATTTATAAAAGATTGGGTTATTACATTCTTCCATCTTTAGAAATTCCCCCCTCAAAATTTTGTTTTAAACAAATATGTGAGGGTATTTATCCTTCATTGCTTCCTCCAGATCCCAAGTTGCTTATTCCTACTTATGGTTCCTATAAAACACCTTTACATGGTGGGTTGTCTAGTTTAATAGAAGTTTATCTCTCCAGTCTAGAATCTTTACAGAATGATCCTCATATGAGAGACCATCTTCCATTTATACCACATCTATGTTCATTAGATTTTATAGGATAGATATGAACTTCTTGAGGAGAGATACATGGAACAAATCCTGAAATTTTTCAATATTTGGTGGAAGTGGAAACTGATAGGCCACTACTCCTATCTAATCAAGGATGTCAAAGTAGAAAATGTTCCTTGGGATAAGCTTACCATTCTTCCCAAACCACATGAATCACTTCCATGGTTATATTTGAATGAAATATTTTTCACCATCATAAATCTCCAAGTACCTTAGATGATTTTCATCATATCTATATTTCTAACTCTAGGTATCTTTGAAATGTTGTTAGATGGAATGAAAATACTTTTTCATCTCTTGCAAATGATCAGTCCCAAGTAGCTTTTATTCTCAAGCTTCATCCTAACACGATGGAGTTCTACAACACTTTCCATATATAGATTCATATGGATCCATATAAATACACTAGTAGAATCTATTATTATATGAGAACATAACAAATTGGATAAGCTAATCCCGTCCACCTTTAAATTCTATTAAGTATGCATTTAGTATATCTTAGAGAATTTGAATGGTCATATTATACTGACCATTAGTTTTGGGTGATAGGCCATGATAAAATTCAATTTATTACTCCATGAATGTTCATGACTTCTATATAAATTATATGTGAACATTGGATCATGATATGAGATGATCAAAAGCGGAACCCTAGTAAACCTCACCACATCCATCACATATATCACAAAAATTTGATCAAGAAAAAATCATCCCAAATTGAAATAAAATGGGTAGTATTGTAGATTCTATTTACTACAACACAGATCACATTATTTATTTTGGATTTATTCTTGATACCAGTGACAAAGTACATAGTTACATTCTCCCATTTCTACATGGGTATATGAAATGGCTTCATCGTCCTTTTAGATTTATTTCACTCTAAATTAGCATCCTAACATATCCAGCTTCTTTAGATATACTTCACAATATCCTTATTCATGTTTTCCCACTAGAAGTGTTCATTAAGATCACAGTACATATTTTTACTTCAATGATGTTTAGAGAAATTTGAGCTATGAAAATTATCCAATAGCTCATTCTTTATCTCAGGATATTAAGTCACGCAGAGCCTTATTCAATACCAAATCACACATCATCATTGATATGAAACTCTTGTAGAATCTCTTTATTTAATGTGACAACCCATACCTCGTGGCACGTGTCATAACTACCCCATGCCCTCCTTCAATTGGCCAGGGGTTGGCGACAATCACCAGAAAGGCTTATCCCTAAAATCGGAAGGCATTGGCTCAAAAACTGAACACACAATGACTTGGTATTCAATAAAATCAGACAACATAGTATAATGATGAAGGTAAATGTAATTACTGAATTTAAAGGGGCCATTATACAATCCCAAACAGAAAGAAATTACAGAAAAAGGAAAAAAAACTCCTCAGGTTCACCGCAAAGTATCATACATGAGGGGTAGGTACATATCGTATATGCGGTTCACCATGCCAACCGGCCACCTTCGAATATTGTCTATTCATGTCGTCCAAGTATCGGTCAAAGTTTCATGTCATCCTCACAAGACACACCAAGGTTCGGCAAAATCTCGTACGTGGGTGAGTATAACAATACTCAGTATAGACCCCGAGACCCCTGAAGGTCACTCAAAATTACACAGAAGAAAAACAAGATGGTATGATCTCAATCAAAAAGTATCAAGAAAAATAATCAGCTCCAACCAGGTATATAACATAAAGAATTGAAAATATTTTGAATATTCATAAAGCTAAATCAAAATTATTCCATTGACAAGATACACTACTGAAACACAAATAGGTCATTCCGATGTTGATCCTCATAGTGTCGTAAGCCACCAATCCACACTGGGTCGTAAGTCGATGATCCACAACGGGACGCTCTAAGGATGGTCCTCATCGTGCCACACTTCTGCTAATCTACTCAGGGTCTTAATTTATTGATCAACACAAGGTCATACGTCGTCGATACACATAGGGTCGTATGTCACTGATCCATGACGGGCCACTCTAAGGTCAGTCGTTGTCAGTCCATGCTAATGCGGATCCACATAGGGTTATAATTCGTCAACACACACAGGGTTATAAGTCATTGATCCATGAGCGGTCACTCTATATCTGGTCCTCATCGGGTTTCACTACTTCCAATCCACACAGGGTCATAAGTAACTGATGCGTATCCACAATGGGGTTACTCTTCACTAGATAGCCAGCCACATGATTCCCGCACTAGGTGCGCTTGAGTCTGAGAGGATCCAACCCTAAAGAAATATATCATACCTCAAATTCCATAATGTCCTATAAATAAGTATCCTGACGAACGTCCATGTCATAAGGGTTCCATGGAAAAAGATAACGCATCAATCGGACGCCTGATCTATAAGTTATAGGCATTTTACAATCAAGGGGCTGGTTGGATTCGACTCCAATCCAACCTAGTCCTATTCGAAAATTCTACAATACCCAATTAGAGTATCTCAACAGTACAACCTCATATTATGGGTTCTAGCATTGCAAACGGTTCATCAAACAAACATCTGGTTTAGAAGATATGCCCCTTTAAGGGAAACTATATTTAAAAGGGTCTGGGTCCGATCTGACCTGACCCGGTCTGGGCAGACCCGACCAGGTCTGCGCCGACTCAACCTGGTCTGGGTCATACTAGGGCTGACCCTGCCCAGCCCAAACCGGCCTGGCCCAAACTCGCTCGGCCTGAATAGGGTGGGCCTGGACAAGACCGGCGAGGCCCAGCCCTAACTGGCTAGGCTCGGACCAAACCAGCTGGGCCCGACCCAGACTGGCTGGACTCGGACTTGACCAGTGGGGCCTGGCTCGAACTGGCTAGACCTAGTCTGTTCTGCCGGTTGGGCATGCCCCACTAGCTGGGTACAGACGCAGCACCCCACCGAATATAGAATATTCATTTCGTCTTCTACTGGTGGCGAGAGGCTGGACCCGCCACTTCAGTTGACCGGTCTTGTGGACCGGTCTAGGGTAGGATCAACGGTCCATATTCTCCTCTGTTGCAGCTGGAGCTACGAAATCCCCTCCAAGGCATGATGCTTCTATCAATATGGCCAACATTACCCCCCCCCCCTCCCCGTCTCCTACGACACCTTCGGGCCACCACGTCCTTGCGACCGGCGAGAATAGGCTGCCACCTCCTTTGGTCGCCAGTGTCGTCATGCCGACAGAGCTTCTGTAGGCCTCCAATGAAGATCTAGTGGTCCGTTTTCTTTTCGGAATACACCTATGGGCCTCCCGTGACATCACCTACACTATGTGGTCCTCGTTTCTACGTTTCCAACAATTTGACCATTAACCTATGAAGAACGCCTCATGAACAAGTATAGTAGAGGGTCTATGCCTTGATTTGATTGGCCCACGCTCCCCGCGTTAGCGTTATAACATTTGTGTCAAAGAATAATCATCATAATATTTAATAAAACAACAAAATACATTCTCGTGACAACCTCCCACAAAAAATAATTAGTCATAGATCAAACTGTTAGTTGGTTGATCTGAATTCATCGTATCAATCAAGAAAGGAGAGGGGAAAATCATTTAAATAGAGAAACAAATTTAAACCCCATACCTGGAATAGACTGGAATTTCTGAAGGTGAAGGAGGAGTATATGATGATTAAAAGTGTGTGTCAATGTTCGTTATCACCTGTTGATGTATGGTTCAAAACCATAATGGAATCATAGAGTCTTCATTCATCATTAGAGGAAGATGTCATCAGCATTTCGTCATTGGTTCCTCTCATGGGTATCGAAAACCCATGCCAAATCTTTGTTTTAATAAGGGGAAAGTAACCTCCCTCATTTTGTTTCATTAATGTGGTTCATTAACGAACTACATTGAATGTTCCATTAAAACCTATGAGCGTTGTAGTTAAGTAGCCAAAGGTCATGTCATTAAATGAGTCCCATTAATGCCTGACATTACAATGTGGTCCCGCCGCCATCGCAAAACTGTTGAATGAAAATAAAATAACTCATGGAGTAATTTTATTATAATTTTTCTATAATGTCCAAAAGTTATATTTTTAATCCAACACATTCTAGTCAATGTTAAGATTCACCTAAATGAACCATGATCCTACGAATTCAATGGTGCTCTCAAATTTTCAATCTTATCATCTGTGAAAAAATAGAAATCTTTGCTCGCACTTATACTGAAAGTTCCTTCAAAATGTTAATTATTTTTATCATTGACCCACAACCTGTGTCGGTAAATTTTAGGCTTCACCTAAGGGGGAAAATCCCCCATGAGCTCAATGATACTCTTGGTTTTCAAATCCGAGTTATCGTATAGGAGTTAAAGGATTTAACAATAAAATAATCGTTACGTAATTATTGTATGTACATCCAAAAACAAACATCCACTATTGGCCCATGCCCGAAAATGTTAGGATCTGCCTAAGGAAAGCATTCCCTCACAAGCTCAACGGTGGTCTCAGATTTTGAATCTAAGTCACCGTTCGTGAGTTATAAGCCTTTGAAAAAAAAATTATTTATGGTTATTCCATTTTTGGGTTTTCTCACTAGAGGCTTGAACCAATAAAATATATCTTTCACCTAGGGTAAAATTGCCATCCAGAATGCAACAATGCCCTTATATTTCTTATCCAGGCAATGTTTCAAGAGTTATTCCTCTTTTTTAAGGAAAACTACTCATGCACGTTATTTTAATCTTGTCATTTTTTTACAGATCATTCGGGGCTCTCCGGGCCTCAGAATCACGTTCCATAAATTTTTGCAATCTCATAATAATTCCATATAATTAGAAAATAATATGGAAATTCCTAGATATTACATTCATCCCAACTTAGGTGTTTATGTGCCCGAAAGGCAAAACAACGACAAATAAAACATGTGGGGGTACTGAGTATGAATCTTATCCTCCCACTCCCTTTTACTCTCCCAATGATTCCTATGCTACCACCAAATGTGAACTAGAATAATCGACCATCAATGAAGGACCTACTCATGTTGATCCTCGATCTCCTAAGGTAACTCCGAAAAAATCACATAATCTTCAAATCCCATCATTCAATAGTCGATGAATTGAAATGGATCATGCACGTACCTTCTCAGCTGCGACATGTGACTAACATCATGGACTTGGTGCACATGTGGGTGAAGATCTAGGCGGAATGACACCTCGCTAACTCCACTCAGAAACTAAAAAGGTCTGATGAACCTCGTAGATAGATTGCCACTCCAACCAAATATCATCAATCCATGTCGGGGTGAGACCTTAATGAAAATATTTTCCCCCTCCTCGAACTCCAAGGGTCCCCATATCTTGTTAGAATAGAAGTGATTTGTATAGCCTCCTAGACAAGGCCTCAAACGGTGGAATGAAAACAGAGGAGTGGCAGCAATTTCTGTAGGCAAAATCCTCTTGTGGTTGGTGGTCCTTCCAACTGAGACAAAAACCCATGACAATAGAACGAAGCATGTTCTCCAAGGTCTATATGGTCCACTCCATTTGAACATCTGTCTTGGGGTAAAAGGTGTTCTCAAGCATGCTGAAACCTGATGCTTAACTCTCACATTCTAACAAATGAGGAATCGTGGAAGGTATTCTACTACTGCTTTCTTCATCCATGGAAAAAAGTACTAAGGTTTGAGGTCCCTTTACATCTTTGCCACACCAGGATTTTATTTCCAAAAGGGATATATAGGATTCCCTCAATGCCTCCTCCTGTAATGTCACTGGTACCATGGTGTGCCCATTGAAAAGGATGATGTGCACTGTATCTATTAAAAATCTATCAGGTGAATTACATGAGGATATATAATAACTTCGGGCTTCGTAGTCAACATCCACATGTTGTTCGTCCATAACTCACTGATGGAGTGGGGGAGTGATAGTCTTTGGCTATAGGTAAGCTACTCCATCCTCATCCACTAAGAATATCAACATTGCGGCTAGATGCTCTATCACCACACTCAACAGCTATAAACAAGACCTCTAGTTGAGTGCATCTTCCACCACATCCCCCTTCCCAAGATTATATATTGCCTTAAGGTCATAGTTTTGGTAGATCTCCCACCATCTCCATTGCCTCAATTACTGAAAAGCCTACGGGAAAATTGTTATCTACGTGAAAGGATTCCCCTTTAACTAATTGAGGTGCCCATCGATCATTTGATAGTTTGTACTTTCTCTCTACGACCACTTGGTTAAGGTTCCAGAACACATAACTTTAAACACTAGGTCTTACTAAGACTATTCCCTTCAATTCCTCCACCTATGCCCCCTACTTGCAATTTTCTATATATCACCTTTGATTTAATGAAGCTGATATAAGTGCCATCAAATGGTGTAGAAATATACATAAGTCCCTCCACCAATAGGGAGGTAATTGTGTAAACTTATTTTGAAAGGATATTCTCACACTCCACCATTACTGTTGGGAACTGAAAAATCAAAACATCTACTACCACAAGTGTAAGGTTGGTCGACTTAAGAGTGATCAACCACACCCTCCTATGCATGCATTTATCCCATGCTGCCTGGATTTCATTTTTCACGAACCAAGTAAACACCATTCCAATTCAATGGACATACCACATACTTTTTGCATAAGCATTCAATCAGAGCATGAACTATGGATGATAATTTGATACCTAGAATAACATCATAAGGCCTCGAAGCATCCACCATGAGTTTTCTAAACGAGATTCATGATCTTCTTTGTATTTGTAAATGATCATGGGAATGTTCATACTTTGGAAAGATATTTCCTTTTCCCAACAGTTGTTGTGTACTCTATATAATGGGATCAAATCCATAACTAGTATAACATTTAATTCCATAAAGGCTAGTATCACAAGATTCCCTGGATGAGTCTTCCCACATATTCCATGATGAGAAGAGTCCAATACTTGAATTGCAATGATCACACCACTATGTGATTTTATTAATATCTCTACTTCATTTTTTGGGGGAATCATTTCAATAGTTCTATCAATCAAGAAAGATATAAAAGAATTCATGGAACAAAAATTAAATACAAATTTTTCCATTATTGAGTTAATAATAAGTGTAACTTGTACAAACTCTTTTTCATACTGCATTTTATTAGTAGTGATGGAATAATAATCCCATTGACCCTTTTACATTGGTTTCCATTGACAGTGATTACCCTCTAGGAATCGATGTTTAGTAGACATTATTTCATAGTGACCCCCACCCCTACAATTAAAGAATTTGACTATGGGTGGTTCTATCCTTTCATCCGTCGTATTGGCTAAATTCATCATGTCTATCTTACAGTGATGAGCATGGAGGGCATCTCTCCCACACATTATGCATTTCCCCAACCCTGTGAGGAAATTATCATGATGCTTCTTCCCACAATTTTGACTTGTTAGTGGTATAGAATTCAGTATAAATTATTCATTACATACCCTAACTGTAATATACATATTCCATTCCATATCTCCATATCCATGGGACCATTCTTTAAACACCATATCCACATTGAGAGAAAATAGAACAACATTTCCATAACTCCCATAGTCTCAGTTTTCTAGATCCTTTAAAAGGTATGGTTTTAAAACACTAATGGATCATTCAATTTTTCTATTATTATTGATAACGAAACACAAGGCATACTTTGAATGCCTTCTGAAATTTTCTTAATAATCCATGAAATAATAATCATTTTTTGGATTCATCTCGATGAATTGTCTCTCCATTTTTATGCAATGACTTTGAGTGAAATACTTATTCAGAAATATTTTTCTTAAATTATTTACACCCCATATCTTCAATTTCATCATTAGGCATGGTTTTATTAATAAACATCCACAATTGGTTGGCTACTTCATTTAAAAAAAATAAGATGATAGTCACTTTTTCCATCTCAGATCAACAAATCATAGAAAAGATCATCTCCATTGAGTTGACCCACTATTCCATGACTAGCGCATCAAAAGATCCGCTAAACATTAGTGGTTATTTCCACATAAGAATAATGATATCCAGTTTATCTCTCTTAGGTGAAGGTGTAAATTAAACATTTTTTAGTTTATTATTCATTTCATGACACAACTATATAAGCCTTTCCATGGAATTTTGATCACCACCTAGCATGGCATTGGGTATATAGTTCGGAAAATCACTACATTTCCCTCGCATGTGTTGTTGTCCTTGTTTCTATTGGTTGAAATAATTTTCTAAACCGTTATTTGATACAAACAATAGAGACCCTACTTTTCCTACATAAATTTTATAGCATTTTAATGATAAACAATAAAAAAATTTACACCCCCATCATCCAAAGGATTAGTGTCTTTAAAAAATTTAGACCAAACATATATTTTACATAATACAACATACACAGAAATTTATTTCCTTCATCTATATCTCCAAAGTGTGCCTCATTTTATCCTTATTACAAGTAATCACTTTAGGATATACCTCAAATAAAGGGTTGAGGTGAAATATTTTTATGTTGACAAATAAGAAAATGAATAAATATAAAATGGTGTTATAATAATAATAATCATTATAAAATAATCATTGGATAATCATTACAATCATTAGATGAATCATTATATAAACACATGGAATTTGGTAATGCAAAAAATGATATATCATTTCCTAGTGGCCAAATACCACACATAGTTTTGAAAAAAGCATAAAACATATTCACACCTTACATATGTGAATAATCAAAACATCATCATTGTCAAAAATATATCATCATGTTAATTAATATTTCATATTATATCATTATAAACACCACATTACCCAATGCATTGGTGCACTATATAATTTTTCGTTCACCCATCACATCAAAAAATTTACTTAATCATGCATGCCACATAGAACGCATATCAATATTAGACATAAAATAATACATGTAAAGGAATGGGTATATTTTAATTAATCATAATGTCATGTAAAAAAAATTTGGATCCCAAAATGGAATACAACTCCGGTATAATAATCATCAACCTGGAGTAAAAAATGAAAAATATCAAGAGAAGTAAAAGATGTGGGTTTTGAAGGAATAGTTCTTTTGAAAAATTATTGAATTTCTCAAAAACCATATTAGAGACATGTATATCCCATAAAATAAATGGAAAGAAAAATGAAATTTTATTTTGGGAGTATTAAATGCACATACACATTGAAATGTTTTATGAAAGTGGAATAACCCAAAGGAATGAAATTGGGTTTGAGAATCCACTTACCTAATGTCTGATTTCATTCATCAATATAATATTGAGGATAATAAAATTATATTCATTAATTAATAAATAAATAACCTATTATACCTATATTTCATTCATTATATTTTTAATATGTTCATTTATGGATATTTTGAAGAGTTATAGTGTCCAATTTCAACATTCGTGAGTGTCCATTTTCATGGTTTTTATGATTGTTTACATGTATACATATATGTATCTTCATGTAAAATAAGAATAATTATCATGAATAGAGATTATATGTTTCTAATGATCTTCTATAGTCTAATTAGGTCTTATATATTATTTTTTATTGTATGGGGGTGATTAAATAGATAAAACATTAATGATAACCGTTTAGATCCATTTGGCGGTTTTTTTATTATCTCGAACTTGTTTTGTTTTATTAGTTAATATTATTTATATATGATAGTTCTAGAACATAATGTTTTTTATTAAAATATTTTAAAATACGTTTTTTAAAAATTTAATGATTTTATATCCATCCTTGAATGCTTTAATGGAAAATAAAAGTGTATCATCCAGGATGTTGGTAAATCGACACATCATGGGTGATGTTCTCATTTTGAGTATAAAAGGGAGAGAAGGGTAGATTTTATGATGGATTATTAAAATTAAAATATAACAAATTTAATATATATAAAATATACTTGAGATTTCATGCCACATGGATAATGTGAGTTGAGAAGAGAATAAAAATAGAAAATAAATTGAAAATAAATTTAATGAAAATGAAAAGGAGTTTACCTCTTGAATTATCCTCCTTGAGAACCTACTTATAGAAATTATATTCAGTATTTTTTTGATCTAAAAGGATCGAATACATGGAGAAGATTATTGTGAAATGTATTGGGAAAAAATTTGACAAGCATCAATGCTTTAGAGGTGTGAGGAGAAGAGGTGGTGAGGGGTGGTATGTATAGGGGATGAGAGGGGGTTTTATTTATTTTATTCATTAGTATATTATTTTTCTCAAGAATATGGACATTATTGATTCCAATTTATAAATATATTTATAGTATAAGGAGATTAAGATTTTATGGGCTTACATAATCCATACATCATCTATGAAATGATAATTTATGTCATTGTTAAGTACCAGAAATTTTTCGTATTTCACTGTTAACCAAAAAACCAACTATTTTTGAAAAACCCAAAAACAATCCCACCTAACCATTTTTCAACATGTAGAATTCAAAAATGAAGTAAATTTTTTTAATATAATTTTATATGGTATGATAAATTTAATTTTTAATTAAAATAATCATTTACTCATAAAATACAAATTTTAAAATTATAACTGATTTTATGACACTTTGAAACATTACTTAATGTATAATATTATAATATTCCGATCATAAGATAACAAAATATTAATTTTCAATATATTTCATGAATTTAATTCATTAAAATTATTATATTAATTACAAAATTGTAAATATTCATTTTTGTTTTAAAAAATACAAATACTTAATTTATAATTTATAAACATTTATTTACATATACAATGATATAATTATATCATATTTTCATTTATTAGTTTCAAAATTTTATTTATACTTTAATATGTGAGGTTTCTATTCTATTGGATGAATTAATATTCTTAATGGTAATGTTACTATTCTAAGGGGGAACTTACTATTCCATCAGGATTAGTTCTTTAATTTAATTAATTATCACACCTTTTATTCTTTGTTTATGAAAATAGAGCTTTTATTGGAATATATATGTAACAAATGTATTTTATACCATATAAATAATTATTAGAAGGAAAATTCAGTTGATAAATGTTGGGGTCATTACAAGTAGATTATGTGGCTACTACTCAGTCATGTTCACAAGTTTTATAGAATAGTATATTGTTAGCAGACTTGAGAGTTGAGATGGAGAGGCCGTTGAAGATACATTGTGATAATAAGAGTGAGATAAATCATTCAAATAACTTTTTTTATCATTCAATATCAAAATACATAGTCAATAAGAGGAATTGAATTAATGAAGGAGTGGTGGATGGAGATATCAATCTTTTAAATATTTCTTCCAAGAATCAGATTGAAAATTTCCTGAAAAAAATATATTCCCATAGGGAGACATTCTTAGATGAGTATAAAAAATCATTTTATTTGCTCTCCAATCACATGATAAATTATGGAACTACCACCGTGCAAATTTATTAAGTTGTATTGAAAGCATGGAGAGAAGTATAGACACCACATATCATCCATGATGTATTGAACCCTTGACTTGAGGGGGAATTTTTACTATATATAGAATTTAATACAATGGATAATGATTAATTATGGACACTAATTGAATTGTATATGGAAAATTGTATTCTATTCATTTATGGGGAGTTAATTTAAATCACACAGAAACATTTTCTCTACATAAAGGGATCAAATTATATCAAAGACATTACCATAGCTAGTAGTGCAGTGTATGACAACTCTCATTAGAAAATGGTAATGGTTTGATGATTTTCATGATATTTAATAGAGTTATGAAAAAAGATATGTTTATTTATAAATGTTATATAATTATTAAAACTAATATTAGAGTGGTATATTGATTTTATCTCATGGTTTTTGAGGGTTTTCATGTGTTGAAAATGTTGGTTAATAATCAAAGAGGTTATTGTGAATTATTTGGGAATGTTGTGGAGGTTCTGTAAGTTTATCTTGATATATTTTTATGTGTCCCTATTATATTTAAATTAAAATATTGGATTAATTTATGTATTATTTTTTAGAAAACTCTGTTTGTATAAGTATAATGCATCTCACCATAAAGTTAATCATAGAGATTTTATAAGTATTCTACAATATAGTTCATAATGATAATTTATACCAATATAAGTATCATATATCTAAACAATTCTAACACTTTTATTCCAGAATATGAATAGGTTGATGCATACGTATCATAAAAAAGGAATCAACCAATATAATCATGAAATGCTTGTGTATAAGAATCATCCAAACACATTAAGGATGATATGAGTAAACATCATGTTCTACTATATAAGCCTTAATATATTTTCATATATATCATTCCATCATCATATGAATTAACTATTAAATCTCTGTTGAGGAGTCTACCGATTGATAATTTTAGTAATATAAATTTTTCATATTCTGATTATACTAAACATGATGATGCCTAAATTTATCTTCAAATACTAAACAATATAGTCAAAATGTTATTCAACAACATTATTAGGATATTTTTAAAAAGTGTGATCTCAGTGAACAATTTTTTGATTTTGTGAGATTTTTCATTTGATTAATTATTATGGGATTCAATTTTGAATTTTCTTATGAGTTATTTATAGAAATTATTTTGTTAATAGTAATAATAAAATTATTTAATGATTTATATTTTATATAATCACATAAAAATGTAACGTATTGATTCAATATAGTATTATGAAAATGAGTAATCTTGTTTCTAAGTTATTTACATTTCTTCTATTGAGCATTTTGTTAGGTAAAAATAAATTATTTTTGATGAGTTTAATTTTTTAGTGTAATGAATATGATTGGTATTAATAAAATTTTCAAATACGCTGTTTGTGAATTATTTATAATGTTTAAACCAGAATAAGGTTCTTGAGTGGATTGTTTATTAGCAACCAATGAAGATAAAGGATAGATGTCTAATTTTGTAAGAGATATGTGTTCATTAAATTTATAGAATGTTCTTTTAATAGTGGTTCATGTTTTCAAGTCAAAATGAATGTGGAAAATATCTTTTCCTTCACTACTTCCACCCCCATTATTCTCACCCTGTTCATGTTTTCTTCATATTTAATAAAACATTTAATGGTTGGTTGAAATGAATGATGAAAAGAATGGATTATATGGTAATATTATTTTATGTTATGTATCATGAATATTGATTTAGAAAATTCTATTTATATAATTATTTTTAATATTTGATTTTTGAGTTTACCGAATAATGGGATTAGTCTATTATAGATACTACGATACATATGGTGTTATATGTGTAAAAAATAGGGAGGGATAGAGTGAGTCTAGTTCTTAATGTTTAGTATCCAGTATCAACATATACTTGAGCTCATGAAATTAGTGAATCATATATTTTTGTGATTTAATAAGTAGATATACATGAAATTTCATATGAAGGGAAAATTATTTTAATAATTTTTTTAGAGGCTTGTGGAGGAAGATCGTAATCTTAAATTGTTGAAGAATTTCAATCTTTAAGGAGACCTTACTCATTCTAGTCTCAAAATATGTGTCATGGTAATGTAAAACATCTCAATATAGTGTGAATATAAACATTAATAGTATTATGTTATGTACATGTTGTAAGATATAAATAGTTATACTTATCATTAAGAAACAATGGTTAGGTAGATTAACCAGCCACATAAAAGTGATGTTTTCCCATGAAGTGGTCAAACCTAGAAAAAATGCCTATATTCATTTCAAATTCATTTTATTCATATACATTTGAATGTAATAAGTTATAATTAAGTGTATCAAACTTTTACTGGTCATGGGGGTTGATTTAAGTTTGAATAAATATTAGAAACCTCTCTACATTAATTCATCCCCCCTTATTAGTGTAAAAACCCAATCCTATGAACATTTATAATTAAAAGGAAAATACAATTGATAAAAATGATAATTATTTTTAAAACATAAAATAAAAATATGAAATATTCATAATTAATTTAGATAAGTAAATATCTTATCTCCATTTCCTAAAACATACCATTTATAAAGATTATATAAATTATAAAAATATTTTAAAAAAATATTATTTTTCTTAATTTTTTGATCACATAATATATTATTATTGATAAGGGACCATTATCAACAAAAATCAGTGATAATATACATGGGGACCCATATATATCATGATTCACTTACAGGATGAAGGGAAATTTTATACATTTGTGCAACACATACATTTCAAATTTTCACTTCTCTAATAACTGTATATATATTACCTATGAGGTAATACTTTCTTATTTTGTAACCATTATATATCGATATAAACTCACTTCTATAGAAAAGGTATATATGTTATATATGGTATAACAATGATGTATTGAGTATCCCTTAAATGTAACTATATATCCACCTATATAGTAATGGGGAATATCATATATATATGGGAACCATTACGTATAAGAGAAATGTAAAAAGGTAGAAACACTTACACATAAATATTTGAATCTAGTAAATTATTTTGTGACACATTTATATAAATATTTTTAATTCTATAGTAAAGGAAAAATATTACATATGGGGATCGAGGACTATTACTCATGGTTCAAAATACACTAATGTATAATAAGGATCAAAAAATGTGACCCATACACATTTATTCACATTTGATGATAATATATTTATCGTCATTAAGGAATGATGCCCTCGGTTCATGAAACAAAGATCCTATCATAGAATATTATATCATATATATCCTAGACTATTGTATATATCAAAAAAATAAGTTTTTCAATGTGTCATAAATTGTTTTATATAACATTTATATCATATCAATAATCAAAATTGTGTACTTTATTATGATACTTTATATCATAATACTAGGATGAGTCATCCAACAGTTGACACAAATCCATCTAATTTAGTACATTATTATATGCCCAACCCTAGATTATGATATTCATTTTCATCATCAAAATAATAAAAGAATATGTTTATTCATCAAGGATTATGTATCTTATAATACTAATGGATTTTATAGGACCATTTCCTGATCCAGGTAGTGAAATAATCCCATTGAATTTATAGATCAATCATCATCAAAGTAACCTATAAAATTAATAACATAAAACTAAATAGGCATAACTACAATGTAATAAGATTCATCACTATGAAACCTAATGTTTCCCAATTGAGATCATTGTGAAATGGTATAGAGAGTTTGTCCACGAATTATAGTATATTGGCTATTACAATCAACATGCATTATAAGAAAACCCCCCAAACACATGCTCTAGAACCTTATACAGAATGATGCATAAAAAACTGTTATAAATAGAAAATTGTTTGTGGAATAATCATTTATATAATGTACCATCATGGATCTCACTATTAATAGTTACTAGACTGGTTATCTGCATGACCTCATGCCCTCCTCCCTGAATGCAAGAGGATACCAACTAACAACGGGGGTCAAGGAAAGGATTGTTGGGAGGTTGTACCCCATATATGAAAATTCAAAATTGAATATAAAATATGTAAATACCATCTATAATAATAACATAATGTTTAATAAATAAATAAAAATAATAATGTTAATAAATTAAATGAATTAGATACCCAAATAGAAATACAATGTATATAATTGGACCTTCACTATATAGGTTACATATACCGAGTAGAATTAAAGGAAATAAAGAAGTTGGATCCATGATAACTCAAATACATATCATTACCCTTTATTCATTTATTTATCAAAGCTACCCCACTTGATCAATCATGGGACTTAGAACATCATATTCTTACATCAATGTGAGTTTTTTATTCTTAATTACAAGAGTTCCTTGGATTCCCAAGAAGGAAGTGAAAACATAACTTAGTTGGGAACCACCATCATAATCCCATACAATACAGAATTTTTTTGATATATTTACATGAAATACTGAAGCTAAATAAGTACACTATAATAAATAAATATATAAATAAACTATTGTAGATCATTAGGTCCATGACCCTAAGTGACCATACCTTCTTTTTCTAGTTTCTATGTGACATAGAGAATTCCATGATGACTGTTCTAATGAGAAACATGTTCACGCAACTTTATTGTAATCCCCAATCTTAAACTCTTAAATATGGGGACTAGTCCCATTGAAGCCTAATATCTAAGGCTCAAATACAAATAAACATCAACAGTCTCAATCTCCAAAACCATATAAGACAATATATATCCTAAAAAATCATGTGTCTCGTCCCAGGGTTGTCCAACATCCATGATCCATGTCAATGGTAGATCCAACAACATATGTCACTTAATATATGGATTTTCATTTCTATCCTCATGACTCCGGGGCCCTATCCCATGGAAGTCCATCATCCGATCACCATATCCATTTTAGTTCAAATAGTATCTAACTCTTAATCTATGGAAGTCACTATGTATCCTCATAACTCCTAGGTCTCATCCCAGAGAAATTATAGGTCCCATCCAATGGAACTCCAATATTCTGATATTGAAATCTATGAAATATTAGATAATATATGTATCCAAATACATAGTATCACATCCATATCCCCATGATTCTGAGGTCTCATTACACAAAAATCCAAAATATGAGCTCCAATTCAATTGTAGATCCAAAATTATCATGATCCAAATAAATTATAGCCCAACTATATAAATTCAACCCTTATGGAATATTCTAGTCATAAAATAAATAAATAAATATATGGATGAAAAACTTCCCCAACCTACCATCAAAATATGTATCCCACCATATGAACCCATGGTCATTGTATCCATGGGATACCTACTATAGTCCCCAAGGTCAAAAAAAACCTTGGATCATGCCAATTCGATTCCATGGAATCAATATTGTCACCTAGGACAACATTGTGTCACATAAACTATGTCAACATGTAGTATCAAAATTTTGTTATGGACGAGTGCCTCACATGGATGTATCAAGTTAGTATGGTCTAATGAGATAGTGAACAACATAACTCAATGTCTATCATTATCTTGGGAATTTCCACTCACATGATCATTCCAACAACCTTATGTTCAGATTTCCTAGTCCTAATCGCAATAGATAATAGTGGATAACTCAACCATCTAGGGTTGGTCCTGTCATGAAACAAAATTTCTCCCTCAAGATGTATTAGTCACCTTCTACAATAGGTTTTTTAGCTCTACTCATTCCTTATCATTCCCATTAGGGGTTTGAGAGTCGCAACATATAAATGGTTAATTCCTCAACCATTAGAATATTAGGATTCAAGGCAATGAACTAGGAACACTATTGAATTGGTATATAGGCTTTCTCATTTACCTCAATAAAATTTCTCAACCATTTTATTAAAGTAAAAAATTATAATTAAGTTGAATAAAACATTTGACCAAAAAATAAATCACCTAAATAAGAGAGACTGTACAAATAAATCAACATAATATAACGAATATATCCCCTAAGATGTAACTAAAACCACAAAAATCTTTTGGATATCTTCCCATTTATTTCAGTAGGTTGTTAGCTCACTAAGTCTTTCCATGGTCCTTCCAACCTTATCCATGATCATCTAAGACCATATCAATGACCTCATCCCCTAACAGAAGCCAGAAATTGATAATAATTAATGACACCATTTATAATTACAAAGCCAATTCATATTTAAATTAAAATATTCCAAAAAAATAGATTCATTTTACATCACCAAAACCAAGTCTAACCTGTAATGGGATGTTGAACAAAACCATTAAAACCATCTAGGTTAAAAATAATTAGGTCTAGAACTAATTCCACATATAATTTTACTATATTTAACCATAAAACCAAAATAAACATGTATCATGAAATAAAATTAATGAAATAGTGAATGATGATAAGTGGGTATCCTTTATAGCTTTCCTCTAGCTTGGATACTTGAATGTCCTAAATGAATCCAGTTATTTCACCATTATCAAATGAAATATTCCATATAACCTTAAACAAATTCTATAAAATTAAAAAAATCATAGGAGAGAATAATTAGAAGAGTACTAGGAATTAATAGATCAAATAATCTATAAATACATCCAATAAGTCCTCCCTAATCAAATAGAATGATGGAAATTGAATGGGAGGAGGCCCTCATACTGGGTTTTCAAGAGGAAGCAAAGAAAATGGGGATTCCCACATTGTAATATGAGAATAAAAAATGTCATTTACCCCCTTTATAGGTCCACTGGATGGAAGGTGGATAAATTTTGTACCTCCCAATAGCTTCTCCACCCAATGCTACCTTTAATGCTCATTTGAGACTCCACAAGACAAATTCATCCTCAAACCCCATCCCAAAAACAACTGTTTGGGCACTAAAACTCATTGAATTATATTTAAAATCTTGGATTAAAATATAGACCATCCAATATTTAAAAAAATAAATTTTTTATTGAAATTCAATCCCATATTTACACTATGTAAATTACAAACTCACAACTATAATACTTCCCATCCACGAGATTCCATGGTGGCCATCCAATTGGATCTCTTAAATTTACCAGTCACCAATTCAAAGACATTAGCCATATTCCAATCCTAAATGATCAATATACATTAAAGAAACAACATACAATTTAGGATTCCCAGATTTAAAAAGCAAGAACCTACACCAAATGTCATTTCTAAAACACCTAGACAACATTTTCATATTTTCTTCTATCGTGAGACTCTCATGTTAAATTTACCAACTAAACATCCAACATATGATGAAACCCATCATACTAATTATGAAAAATATTCCAATTATAAATTACAATACCCTAAAACATTATTTTAATAAATCATTTTGATTCTTGAGGTCCATGGACCCAATCGGTGTGGTTTCTGACACAACACATCCAAGAACACATAAGAACATTTGTTGTACACCAGTAAAAACTCTTGATTATATTGCCCAACCCAAAATAGGTGTGCATAAACTACCTAGGGACATCTTGATCATGCTGGATAGACCTCCTATAAATTATTATTAATAGAAACATAATTTTCTTATCAAATGTGACATACCCGATGGAGTTTCAAGCTCACTAAATTCAATCTTATGCAATTACACTAGTTAAAATTCCTATATAAGACCCTTCTCAAATGATATTGAACCCCAATTTCTTATAGAATACCAAATTACCTGATCAAAATTAGTTTAATTATAGTGGAATCATGTGATTATCCATCAAAACTCACTGAATACTGATCTTCAAACTCTATATAATATCATTGATGAAGCTTCAATTGGTCCAAATTGGTCATGGTGCTCTACTATAGAATGAACACCATTGTATCTATAACCCGATCACAATGGGATCAAATCAAATAATAATGAGCTGGATTTCATTCAAAAAAGTCCACCCATTATTTTGTTTGAACTTACCTAGAAAATTCACTCTAGATTCTATATCATCTCCAATCCATTTTTACCTGGTGACATAATGAAAAAAAATAAAAACTATAAAGTGGACAGTTTCACCCATGGAACATCAAAATGAGAAATTTATTACCAATTATTGAAATCATAGTCCCCATTATAGGATCATCATTACCATCAAACAACTAAACTAGAATCAGTTACCACTTCCCACACTCTAATTATCCCTAAATATGAGGCAAGGACATGGATAAAATCTCTCCCATCCAAACACCATTCAAAACATAAACATGAATATCCTCAGTTAACCGAAACATCACCGAAAACATTTTTTTACATTCATTAAAAAATAATGAAAACACACTCTAATAGATGATAGTGTAATCCCCACCCTATAGATTCTATATAAACCACTATTAGACCATTTCATGCCAATTTTCACCAACAAATACACGTGTCACTCCTTCTAAGACACTATAAAAAGATTCCTAAGACACACCTCTCCATGATTAATTGGTTTGAAATTTCTATCACACCCATTCCATTCCCAAAATATCCAATGACATTTGGAAAATAATCACTTCAATTATAACCCAGGTATTTAGTATTAAAAGTGTTTCATTAATTTCATCATTCTAGTGCTCCCACAAAACCACTAATAGATTTAAAATTTAGGTTGATTTTATTTGAAAATGATGAATTCCACTACCATTCATCCTATGTTACAAATGTATTATCTCATACCACCTAATCCATCACTAGAATCATGCTCCCATGACCCACACATCCTTAATCTGTTTTGACCATGCTCCTTGGAATATCAACTATTCATGCCACAGTAATATTAGATGATATCATCAAAGGGTATAAAATCCCACCACTATAGACACAAACCAAACACTTATCCACCATCTGGTTCCATTCTAATTCATGATCAACCACATGTTCTCCCACCATGCTCAAATGTTTATATAATAAAAAATTTCCCAAGGTGATTTCCCCAATAAATCTAAGGAATATCCAAGAGTACATAATTTTATTGATATAAACTAAATCAATTAATTTATATATAAATCACTAACCCAAAGTTCCTACTTCAAAGGAAATAATAATCTTGGACTCGACCCTCTGGTCTATTTTCCTCAATCATCATAAGGATATGATGCAATAAACATTGATTTACATATCATTGTCTCAAAGAGGTCCCACCTAGACCATAATTTAGGTATCACTTAGATAATATCTCATGGGACGTACCCCATGTTTAATATATGAAATGTCACCTGAAATATCATTTTACATCACTCGCATTGGGGTCTCATATACACCAAGACCATGAACCCTGTTTCAAGTCCTCAGATAATGAGCGTAATGATTCTCATCAAGAATCCCCAAAGAGATCATCGTCTCAGTGCTCAATAGTTATCTATATAATTCCATATACATAGATGACCCCTATCATGAAATTATAGCTAGATGGTTCAACTAAATATATTTTCATTTCAATCTATATGGTAAAATACCATTCATATTATAATGAATCATTGAAAACCCAATCCTAAATTACAACACTTACTAGGTTTTTCACAATATAGATCCATGTTCCTCAATAACCTACTAGGTACAATACATTTCCATTGAGATAAAAATCCATACCATTATATTCATCAACGACAATCATATTTCCATAGGCCCAAACTGTAATTATATACGGTGTTTAATAATTACCAATGATTGGATACCTAGAAGGGGCGAGTTATTGAATTACAATTTTTTCTAGTAAATCAATTATTCTACAAATATGATTTGATATGTTTTACATTTTTTGAGGTTATTTTTCCATTATAATTATTATTGAAATGGTTTTTTATTGGCTAAAATTTAATTTTCAAGTTTGGGGGAATTTGAAATTTATTTACAATGTATATGTTTTAGTGTTATTATCAGTGATTTAAAGACACAATTATAACTAATATTTTTTTCAAATTGATGTCTTATTGAATTATTGATGATTATAATAATTTTCAGATCCTATATATGAATTCTATAAAGTTGAATACAATTCAATCCATGGTAATAATGTTCGTGGTGTGATTTGTGTGATGAAAGATATGATGATTATTAATCCTAAATAGATTTCGCCAAAAATTAGATCTACATTCTATTTGGGAGTTTCAAGTGGTCAAATTTAATTGTATTTATAACATATTTATAATGAGAAACATGAATCACAACATTTCCAAAAAATAATGCTTGGAAAAGTCCCAAAAAGTGCTCAAATCATATGAGAAAAATTATTCTCAAACCAAGAAAATGGAAAAGTCCAATCTTCTAGTCCTCACAGTGTGTATGAATAATTTATTCATAATATTAATTCATTAAAAATCTATGACAACCAAATTGTATCTTTCTATAAGTAGTGAATATATAACATTAAATAAAAATCATATTGACATTATAGGATTTATTTGTGTAGTGGGGTCTAACGACACACCAAAACCTTGAAAATAAAAGTTTAATGTAATAAATTATAGGTATCCTTATGTATGATTATGTTTTTAAGTGGTTAATTCCTTTTATAAGGCCTAAAAATTAATGTGTAATGTTTTTTACATAGGCATTAGAGAATAAATTCAATGCCTATCCATAAAGGGACGTGTTGAATTGTGATGACATTGTAGGGTAATAGAATTTTGGAGAAACTAGAAGGATGTCACATCGTCAAAAATAGAAATTCATTCATCCTAAACAGAATGATATGTTATAGAAAATGGTTTAATATATGTGACCATGACTAAGTTCTTTTATGCTGTGATATTTCCAAAAAAAAGTTCAAAATATTATATCTCAACCAATTTTCTTATATATATTTCCATGATTATGAAGGGGATTTGAATATTTAATGAGAAGATAAATCCATTATTATGTGATAGAGTAAGACACATCATAAAATACTTGGATAGAAATATTAGAATGTATTTTTTCTATTTCATAGGATTGTACATGAATTGATTCCTTATACTACACCATAACTCATGTGTTGAACATAAACATCATTTTTCTATGGTTGGTTGGTTATATATGAGAGTGATTATTTTAATTTTTTAATTTTCCTTCAAATCTATAATTTTTTTATCCTATTTTCATTCCACATATTTTAATTCATTATATTTATTTTCAGTTATAGTATGCTTATTTTTTTAATTATTTCTACATATTTTAATTTTTTTCATTCCCTAAAAAATTTCTTCTTAGGATTAGTATTTAAAATATGATTGATTTTTGTTGCATCATGAATTTCTTGTCCTCGTAATATTTGATTGTTATAATGTAGAAGTATGACTATTTAAATGTCATTTTATATCTCATTCATGGATGGATATTTGGATTAAGATATATTTTGGTACATAATTAAATAATATTGTTTCATATATCATTTATCATAGGAGGTTTATAGGAAGAAACATCAATGAATTTGTCTGTGTGAAGATACTTCTATTAGAAAATGTTTATATTATTCTATAATAGTTGATATTAGTTCACATTAGTTAGTTGATTTATCCAAAAAAGGAATTTAATTAGCATATGTATAACCATGGAACATTACAAGAATGAATGGTAACCTTATAATGACATTAAAACCAGTCAAACTAGATAATATAATTGAAATTGAGGAAACCTTAATTGGTATCATCCTTACATATAGGTTCTTTACCCCCAATTTATTTTTAAATTTTATCACCTTTAAAATTTTATTGTCACTTTCTTCTATTCAAACCATTGATAAATTAATTGATAATGAATCATATATAGAGAAACACATGGGGATCACGTTTCTTCCTCAATGGAGTAACCCCGAATTCACTATTTCATTCCTAGTAGATTGATATGGATTGAGAAATGTGTATTTATAAACATTCAATATCCCATGAAAGGTAATGATTCTAGAGATTCCTACCACATGATATGGATAAAATTTCACCAAAAAATTCAATAGGTTTACATTGTCCATGTATTAGATCATAGGGATCCCCAGACATTAGTATCTTAATTGGTCTCCTTATTATACATCACATGTTTTTATAGAGTATTAATTCTTCCAATTTATCCATATAAAATAATCCATAGTTTTTTACTCCAACATTTATCCAAAATATCAACAAAAAGATCTAAATAACTCTTTTTTGACTCATCCCTAATGGGATGCCCTCTTATAAATAATATGATAAAGAGAGTATCCCTCTAATCCCACCATTAATTGGCCATGAACTGAATACTAACATAGTGATATAAAAACTTTAGAAGCATTACCCACATAAAAATAGGAAATAATGAAAAAAATAAACACTAAATATATTACATTATGAAACTCATTCCTAGGAACAGAATTAAAGATACCATATAATAAAAATTAATGTCATAAAAGAATATGAAATAATGAGATATCAAGACCCCAAATCACCCACCAAACACCGCTTAGGATATATAAAAATAATCTCTATCATCCTATATGAACTTCTTAAAAAAATTAATCAGATATAAAGGGTTGAGAACTTATGACTACTCAATAAGATATTATTTAAAAACCATTATCCTTGATTAATAAATATAAAAGAGTAAAAAAAACTTACAACAAACAAGAAACACATAAACAATGAGTAGAAAATTGAAATGTATAAGGAATATAATTCACTCTTGATTCATAATAATTTATATTCCAATAATATCAACAACCACATTCCCCAAACTTGAATCCAAACCAAATCTCAATCCAAATATTAAGAGAAAATAATAATTATAAAAAAATGGGATGTTTTATCAACACCATAAATATATCTAACTCAACAACAGAAAACGTTCCTTAAATACTTCCATGATCCTAACCTATCATTTTATAGGTCCCTCCAACTCCCAAAGTGGTAGTGAACCATAGTAGGATAACCAACGAATAATTAAATATAATGAAATGATAAAATTTCAATACCACATAAACAACCATCACTTCACAACATTATAAAATAATTTCATAAAAAATATGCATTCCCCACCTCCTCCTATATTTTTCTTCCACCCGTATATATTCATCATCTATAGAATGTGGAAATAATATATATATATATATATATATATAAACACATACACTCACACACTAAACTCGAATCCATTAAATCCCACATATATATACCTACATGGGAGATCATAATCAATTCATATCATCAAGTACAAATATAAATGAGAAATAAAAGAAATTATACCTCATATATATATATATTGATACATTCATGAATAAACCTGGTTAAACCCTAACGTTGTACCTAAGACAGCCGGCGAAAAGGCCTGATGGTCATTCCAGATCCACTCTTGTAGAAAATGGTGCCTTGGAATCAGGGATACAACATTGAAAAGGGTTTCTCATAGATACAATGGATATACTAGGGAAATTCAATTGACCCCTTCATAACCCCATTATTTATTATAGAGTAAATAAAATAATAATCTATGATATAAAAAATGAGAATGTTCATACATGATTTTATATCATTGATAAATCAAAATAAACATCACATGAACATTTAGTGAAAACAACATTCATAACCTTTGATGAGTAAACATCAAAACTAGAATATATAAATATTTTAAACCTAAAATAATGTAATAGGGGAATATAAGAGTGTAATTTGAGTAAGTGATACAAAATCCCATGTCTACCACTATAATAAACTAAAAATAAACCAAAATAATTTGTACCCATCCCCATGTGTCATTAGGGAATACTACCACCATAATAGCACATCCAAGCATGATCCTAACTAATATGAATATCCAATAACCTTATGCAGTGCCTGAGAATTACATATATCAATTAAATTTTTTTTACATACACAAAAAGATATATGTAACTTATGAGCATAACTAGCCCAGTGTGATGCCACCTATTGTTCCATAAGAAACCATTTTTTAATTATCTAAACATGTTTGTCTGGAAATAAATATATTGAAAATAATATTTTAACATTAGAGAAAAAATGTACCATGATATAAATATTACAACATCTTAAGAAAAACAATTAAAGATCTATATAGATATGAATTTTGACTATATATCAAAGGGTATTCCCTAGGGTAACTATAGTGAAGGCCTTACAAGATCCACATATTATTCTATACCCATAACAATTTTTCAAATTAATTAACAAGAGCTTTATCCTAAACTAATAGATTTAGTGTAATCCATCACTGGTGATATATTCCATAATTTAAAATGTAGTGTAGTTTCAATAGCTAATGAGGAACGTTTATTAGTATACCTACCCAAGGTCCTATGGTTAAAATAATGTTCTATAATTACAAATTCACTTGCAATAAATGAATCATATTTACTAAATATTGTGTTCCATAAAACATATAGTGTACTCCATTACATTCATCAATTGAAACATGAATTTTAATCCATTTTAATTACCCTCATTAAAATTATAATAGCCATAATCAATATAATAGGTTTAGGAGTTATCAAAAATGGAATTCCATTTTTTTTTAAACATAAACCACAATTTTTAAATATGATAAGTATATTTAGTTCCTAAAAAGAATTACTCATGTAACTACCTTCATCATACCAATGAAAAATATTATGAATAAAGAAAATCCATAAAATAGGAGGAAAAATGATCAAAACCATGGGATAAGAATCTAAGGATAGTCTTTAATGTTTCATAATAGAAAATCCATAGAAAATTAAGGACAAGAGTGGGATGAGAAATTTTTATTTTCGGAAAATCCAAGAATTGTTTAATAGATAGAGAGAGAAATATATCAGTTAGGGTATACCCAATATACATCATGTTGAAATGTAGAATCTCTATTTAACTGTATAATTTTATCAATTATAGAATTAATTAACTAAAGAAGTGACATAAGGCATCATGACATGACATAATATATCAAATCAGTACTCCAATTCTATTTTAAAATTCTTAAATCCTTTCATGACTTGGTCTTTCATAATTCGTTGGCCTATAATTGACAATAACACTATCAATAATATTATAAAATTATATATAAAAAATATAATTTTCACTTTTATTGGAAATTGATATCTCATATATATTGATGTTTTACTATTATGTATTATATTGAAGACTCTTATAAAAAATTGAAAAATTATAAAATCTTATATATCCCTTTTGAAGGAATGCGTATGATATTTCTCAATGCTAATGAATTGGTAAATGAGAGGTTTAAAATATATTACATGATAATATTCTTGAGGATATATATTATTATAACGATATTTCATAAATTCATGAGGATCAATTACATATCAGATAACCCTTACGTTTCATAAGTGAAAATCCTAATACATCACAATACATAAAATATTCCTCAATATGTAAGATAATTCACATAGAAAAATATTCAACATGTATTCTATTCTTCCAATACATAATATATTCTTAAATAAGTATAATTATTTCTTTTTCTAGAATGAAAATACATAATATGCTTTTAAACATCATTGTAACACATATGTTTTTTACTTACCAAAATATTCAATACATAAGATATTTTTCATACACAGGGTTTTCCCCTTAGAAAAAATAACATAATGAATAATATATTATTCATATGTAATAATGTTTTTCATTTTAATGTGTTTTTAGTATGGTAGAACACTAATTAAAATTATATTTTATCAGACATTATATATGTCTCATAATTATGGTTTCTCACATTGGTTGATAAAAAATACATAATATATTTTCTATATATAATATATTTATTTTATACATGTGAAATTATATTAATAAATTAAATTTATGTAAGATATTGAAAACTAAACATAATATTTCAAGTATAGAAAAAAATCATAAGAAAGGATAAAAATATGTAATCACACCAATTATGATTTAGGCCCGTTTGATATGTCAGTATCCTTGATAATCCTCTTTCCATGGAATGATTCCTTACACCATTACATGGTTTCATCCTCCTAATTTATTCTAGAGAAAATCATATGCCAACACCCAAACTTGAACCATGAATCTATAAATATAGATAAACATCAATAATTAATATATTCAATATATAAAAAAGGCACCCTGATGGTTATAATTATCCCCAACATATCACTTTCTACCTATAAAATGTAAAATGAATGTTGATTGATCAAATGAGATATGTGGGAATTAATCCCACATAAAAAATTCTTTTTTTTTTGTATTTTCAATTGAAAATTTAATAGGGAAAGTGTGGACCCAATCAACTTAAACCAATTAGAAAAATTAAATGGATGTTCATCAAAGAAATAGACTATAGAAACGTCACCCACCTAGAGACTATATCATTATGTCAATCCTCTACCTTCACACGATTACTCAACTAACTATTCGGTGCAGGGTTGCATGGGCCTGGTACCAATGGAAAAGGCCATACCCTCTAATTCATCTATATCCAAATGGTCAACATATAGTGAATACATCATACTCTGAATCCTCATATATAGCAATTCCATTTAGAGTTTCTAGGTTCTTTCACATTCCATAAGCAAAAAATCACTAAAAAAACATGTAGCCGTAAATCGACAACTGAAGATCGACCTCATCAACTTCTATGAGATAAGAGAGAGAACCACAATTATATGCTTGCGGTCTCTCACCCTCACATCCCAAATCATTGTGGGGACCACCACTCAAATCCATGTGGAGAGAGCAGTAGAGTCCTTGAGAAAGAGTTAAAGAATGAGTGGACAATGACATAGATAAATCTCATCTTAATAGAAAAAATGCCTTAAACCCCACCTATTACAAATTACAGAAACTACCATTAATAATTTTCCAACATTCAATCCCAAAAATTAACCAAAAATCCAAAAAATTGATAATCCCCGTCAATCTCCATGAACTAATTTCTCTAAATAACAACTCCAATGGACTAAAAAGACCACCACTCTGTACTACCTCAGAGTGAATGGATGAATCCTAGAACCAACGAAGAATACTAAGAAAATAGAGGTAGGACGAGTCATCAACGTAAAATAGAATAAAAAATTTCACCAAAATGTAAAGAAATCAAACCATAACCCTAAAAGAGAAAAATGCAGCAAACCCTTAATATCTGGCCACACAGTCGATGGAAGAAATTCAACCCTCTTTGAAACCAAACACTAAAATCCTTGATCCTCAAATCTGAATGTCATATTTACAAATTCAAAACGAAAACTGATGAAAAAGAAATTCCAAAAAACCCAAACTCACTGGATAATCCACACTAAAGCACTAATGGCCATCATCTTCGAAAAAGTAGAGGAAGCTTATCCCTCTATACTAGTAGAAAATATCGGGAGGTAATGAACAACTGATGGGTCAATAGAACGTCATTGACCAAAGTGGTCGGAACCGAAGAAACACTTCAAAAGAATAGAAGCTAAAATGCTTCCATCTGAAGAGAGTTGTGGCCAAACCACCAATAATGTTTTTGAATCCATGAAAATCCACCGCCTACACCAAATCCCCCACCTCATCATTCAAATCAACCCACGTAAAACCTCATGAAAACACCAAAACCACACCATTGGAGAGCCCACCGTCTACGCCAAATTTCCCATCATAGTGAAACCCTATGAACTCCTACGAGAACTTACAAAATAATACATTTTTACTCCCAGGGATCATCACAATCACCATCATGTTTCCCTAAAAACAAAATGAATCGAATATATTTACAATAAAACATTTCATTTTATGAGACATCAATACAAACCATTTTTTATGTTACTAAATCATCTAACTCTAATTCGAGATATTTCATGTTAAACACATGGAAGTGATCCAAATGGTTTTTATATAGTAGAGAGACATGGTTAATAATATGAATTAATTTCATCTGAGGAGGAAATTTTTATCAATATACAACCATCCTAATCTTTTTGTGATCTAAAATTGATTCACTTACTTAAGTGTCAGCTTCCAAGTCTTACCTAGTCATTGGTCACCAAAATGAGATCAATCATTTTAAAAAATATAGTCCCCAAATAATAACATCAATAGATGATTTTGATAATCATCAGAATATTTAGGGTGGATATGATCTCTTAAATGTAACTAATCGATAGTCTAAATCTTTTCATTCATCTCTCGAACAATGAACAATCCAAATAGATAAGTCTTGAACATATCAATCCAATAGAAAATAGATAAGCATGGTTGTACATATAAGGCTTAGAAATTATCAATCTAGTTGGAATATTGATAGCTATCCATAAAATAATACACAACTAATGATATATGGCTATCCCAAAAGTATCAAAAATTCGGTATGCAATACAAAATCATGTCATATAAAATCTAGACCACCTACTATGTTTTATTATATGTTTTTATGATAAGTACTTATTTTATTCCCTTATTCCCATAGCCTATTATAGGCTCCTCCAGAATATATATTTATACTAGGTATCTCTTTTAATCATGAGAGAAGAAGGAACCCTATGTATTTTCAAGATATTCTACACATATAACTTCCCAAGATCCTCCACCAGGGTGTTGTCTTGTATTGAGATGAAATGATATCAGTTAGTCCACCAATTAATCACAACCTAGATAGTGTTTTTTCCCACAATGGTTATAAGTTAACCCAATCACAATATATGTGGGGACCTCTTCACACACACATCCATATGTTTTTGGTATTTTTTTAAAACACATTTTAAGGTTGAGTGTGAACATTTACAAACTTCAATGTAGATAAAATATCATCTGAAAAAACCACAAATCAAAACACCATATTGTGCGCCAAAGGAAAACGGGTTTGAATTTCAAATTGTGCTGTCATGACACCTTGATGCCAGTAACACATACTCAGGCCACTCCACCACGTGGATCGAGGCCTGTCAAGCCGGGTAACAGTGCGTCCACATCGACAGCGGCATCGTCGCATCACCATCATCATCATTCCATTTCCATCATCGTCCTCCATTCCAAGCAGCGACCAGCACCGGTACGGCCAGAGACACTGGCCGACATCTGTACCTGACGAAACACTACTCACCATAGTCTTCAGCTCCAAATGAAAAAAAACAACCAACAACACAAAAAATGGCCCACACTTCAGAACCATCGTCGGATAGAAAACATAAAAAGCCAGTCATCCGCCTGGAGACCAAATGCCGCTCGAACAACAACTCCCAGAACCTCCACCAAGACCATCGCAGCCGACCCATTGGGAAGGTAGCGCTAGACCGGGACGCCAGAGCAGAGTTGAGCAGAAAAGGCCTTGGTCGGGGACTATGACAGAGACCACATCGTCGTCAAGAGGGTATAAAAAACTGCATACCACAATCAACCATGGATCCAAAATCTTGAACCAGATCCAGATTGTCCAACCCTAACTTGGGAAAAAATTTAACCAAAAACCCAACCAACATCAGAATCAAACAATCGAAGAAACATTATCGAAGAACCCCAGGAATGGGAAAATGCTGCCACCAGTTGCGCCCACTGAAACACCCAATCGCTCATGCAGGATCTTCCTAAAACCTATTTGGGATCCTTCACACCCATCCGCCAGGAAGGGAGAAACAGACCTTGAAGTCAGAGCAGTGAGAGAGTGAACAGGTCCAAATCAAGCTGCGACCGGGCGAGCGCCATCATCCCCTCAAGATAGAATCATCTTCAAACCTTCACTAGGTCACAGAGAACCCCATCGGAGAAGGAAAAACAATATCGAGAATCCAAGAAGCGAATGAAGAGGTAGGGTCGGGAGAGAAGAACCATCACCAGAATTTTAGTGAAATTGATCATTATTTTCCACTCACCATTAGATTATTTTAATTATTTTGGTGAAAATATCTAACATAAAGTAACATCAGCTACATTTCTATTTCCCAATTTTTAGGTGAGGATGTTTGAAGGTATCAAAACCAAATCATTTAACTATGTTAATATTCATTTTGAAATTATACATAACTCAAAATAATATCATTATTTTAAAACATAATGTTCTCATAGAAGTGATATATCCCTAATATATTGGAAAAATTCATAATCACCACTAGATTGAGATTAGTGGTTGAGTAAATCATTTCATGTTACCAATGTTGACAAGAAACGTACAACATGACATGATATCTCTATATAATTACACAAACCAAACTCATAAATGATCCATCAATGTACATATAATATCCTCATTCTGCCTTAGGAGGAACAAAAATCGGGTATAATGTCAATAACCACAAAAACACATCATAAGATACTTGGAAATATAGATTCTATAGAAATTTCACGGCATTCCATGTAAGAGTGATCATAGGTGATAAAATCCTAGATAAGCCCTTTAAAACCCAATGGTAATAACCCTTTTGACATAATATGCTATATATCTCAAATATATTTTTTATTTAAAACCTCACTCATGTATTTCCATTTAGGACCATAAATAATTCCTCCCCCTAACTCCATATTTTATAAGAACACAACTTCACATATCCAAAGGTTTTACTTTGATAACTTATTATTTACTTTATGATCTATGAGAGTCGCAAAAAACCCTAATGTGATGCTCAAGATATTCTTTGGTTTATGAAAATACACATATATCATTAATGAATAATAAGATGAATTATTAAAGGTATCGATGGAAAATATAGGTGATAAAAACCATGAATACCATATGAGAATTACTCTATCTAAAAGGCATCACTCAAAACACATAATGGACACACCATATTCTAAATGTAGAGATAGACTAACATTATTTTAATACTTATAAAACAACTTTCCCATTTAAATTGATTAGAAATTTCGTCAATTTGGGGCAATTATTATTTTTTATTTTTGATCACCTGATTTAATTTTCATTAATAAAAGAACAAATGAATATTCCCATCTACATTGTTAGAAAATACTACAAGATTAGCCCCTACAGAGACACTAGGTGGATAGATCCCTTAAATTCTAAATCCTCAAGCTTAATTATCAGCAATTTAAACGACATACTTCCATATAATATGAGGAAAATTAAATAGGTTTTCTCTTAATATATAGATAAATGAGAAAAAATAACATGACACTCGATATAAACCGATAAAAAATTCTCCCCAAACATGTCTAGAATATATTTTATCATGAAAGTAATCTATCATACAATGTTCTCTTAATTGACCTATACAAAAAGTTTTAAAATTAGAAATATTAACTTATCCGCCATAAGAAGAGTAGGCCCTTCTTGACAAGATAATGGGACCTAATATCCTTAGAATAATTGAGATTTTCCATTAAGAGAAGGGAAGGTTACCCTTATATGATAACAATCAGTGTGGTACTATATTTAATGATCTAATCTATCCTAAGACTAAAATTTAGTAGTTCTATATTAGTAATAAGAATTTCCGGTGATATCCTTACCTTAGATATGGATATGGTATATAAATAACATCAAAATCCTCATTCATTTCTCATCCCATTAGGTGTTAATATTTACTTAACGTACGAACTATGATTGAATATAAGGTTGAATAATTCCATGATATAGGCATATATAAAAAGATGAGATACCAAAGTTTCATATTAATTCACACCCACTAATTATTTAATAATAATAGTACCTTACAAAACCATTGGTCCTGTATTTGATATCTAAGGCAATTGCCCCACTACATGAAATTTTCATCCTTCAAAATAGTCCTATGAATTCCTTCCATCCTAAGGCTAATACCTCAATATAATCAACCCATAGGATAAACCAATCCCTCCTATATTACCATATGATTAGGATCACATTGATTTAGAATCAATTGATTACACCAGGGAACCCATGGGGGATGAAGAACACACACTAGTTGTTGAAGAGGGATTTGTTAAATAAAACTTTGGATATAAGAAATATTACCTAAAGAATGAAAATTAATGAGGGGGCATATATATGATTGTTTTATATGCCTATACATTCTATGTTAGATTTCAATATGAGTTTTACTCTCAAAAGTGGTGGAGGATGTTGTATATAATGTTTTCCTAGAGCCACCGCCACTACCCATACTAGATTCAACATTCATTATCATCTTTATATAAAATTTAACCTAATCCCTACTCTATAATGGAGTATCATTAAATATTCCTGATATACCATCCTAAATTATTTAAACAATGAGGTCTCGGTACACCTCTTTTATATAATTTGGGATTGTAGGGTCCTAAAAATTTCACAAAGGAGAATAGCAATCCCCTTGAATCCAAGGAAGATTCTACCCAATTTCTCCCAAAAAGAATTTGGAATGGTGGGAAAATACTCAAAGGATGGAACAAGCTAAACCAGTCCAAAGAACAGTCCCCTGAAAACGCTACACAGCCAGTTCTGCGAAGCACCCCCTCCGTGGACCGCTATCGTTCGCGGAATAGAGGCGGAGATCCTCTGCGGGCACGAAGAAGGATGGGCGCTAGACCGGTCCACCATTATGAACCGCCCCAACCGTTGACCGCGTCGGCCGGTTCCACGAAGAACCCCCTCCGTAGACAGCTGTTGTTCATGGAATAGAGGTGAAACCCTATGTGGCCGAAAAGCACTCCCCAAGCTCGTTTGGTTCGCAGGGGGGTGGGGTGCGTTCAATGCCCCCCACGAGTTGCGGATTGACCGAGTCATCCACAAAACGGGTTTTCGTTCATGGGCCTCACAAAAAGGTCCCACGGGGCCACAGATACATCTTCTTCCCCACTCTATAAAAGGAGATGGAGGGGGAAGAGTAGGAGGATTCATAGAGATCAACCAGATTCGGGTTGAAGGATTTAGAAGGAAGGAGCTTAGGATTTCACAAACCGCGATGTTCCAGTCCGTGAACAAGAACAAGTATGATATTGGAAGTGAACTAATAAGGAACCTAAAATGCATAATAACTAGGTGAACCGTGAACTTAAAATAACAAGGAAATAAAGACCGTAAACCATGGCCCCTCCACGGATGTACTCCCCGCGGACCATGGAGTTTATGCCACTTTTCCGATCTGTCGCACCGCGTAGCACCCTCCTACGCGAGCGAAGACCCGACCGACGAACCTCCGACCGACGCCACCCTTGGCCGCTGCTTCTCTCATGGATCCCTCTGCATACCACCCAGGTACGCGGGCCGAACCTGATGCGACGAACCACCCTGGTTCGCAGGATGCCCGCTAGTCCGCAAACCACCCTAGTTCGTGGGATTCACATCAGTCCACGGACCACCCTGGTTCGCGAACGGCCTCTCCAGCCGCGTAGCACCTCCCTACACGAAGGGTGCCACCACTCATACACGTGTGTGGCCCACCATATCCTTTAGAGTTCCCATTCCCTGAGCAAGATAAAATCCTCCCAATCCGGCCTGATCCTCCGCAACCCCCTCATTGGCCCATTCAACGGACCTGAGCCGAGGCCTCCACCAGAGCCACTGGACTCGGGTGATATAACCTTCAGGCGCATCAGTGCGCCATTTTGAGTTCACATACCCATAGTAAGAAGGGGCTAAGGGGCTGCTCCGACCCTTGGGCGGATTCTCGAAGCATTTCTGGGTTCACATTAACACGATAACACGGAGTCCGAGCCCGAGAGCCCCCTTTCTACCCGTCCACATGTTAGGACTGGGGCATTTCTCCCCTCCTCGAGGCGTGGTGGGATACCCATCAAAAGGAAGCCCCCATGAACCTATGTACTTCCCCATGGACATGCCCAAGGAAGGGCGTAGTGGGAAAGGGTGCTTCTCCATCCTTCTTAGGGGCTAAGTCCCTCTCCTGTTGCGCTTTGTCACCTGGGCATCCACCTCGGAGTAAGCCCCTACTTTACAGGCCGCCTCTATGCGTAAGCCCCACTCCACTTCCCACAGATGCACCTTTCGCGACGTGATCGTCTGGTCCCTACTGCCTCTTGTTTCTGACACCAAGCATGACTCACATGGGCTTAGAGTATGCATTTACAATGACATCCTCGTATGAGCCTCCTCAGAGTGTAAGCCCCAGTCCATTATTATGGGCCTCCTTAGAGTGTAAGCCCCAATCCATTACTATGGGCCTCCTCAGAGTGTAAGCCCTAATCCATTACTCTGGGCTTCCTCAGAGCATATGCCCCTAGCTAATGTGAACTACGAGGACATTGATTTCCTACTATAGGGATACGTAGGATGCCTCTTTGAGGTTCAATCCTAACAAACGCTCGATCCGAATACCTTAACGTCGGTTCACCGCACCACTCCAAGTGCTGCCTCAATGATTCCAGACTCCTCAGGGTCATTAATCCAACTAGGGATGGTAAGCCTCAGGCATAAATGATTCTAAACCACTGTATCCAGCTGACCATTGCTAACCAGGAGAAATTCGTGGATACTATGATTGGGTATAAACCAAAGATTCGAGAAAATATGAATACGTATTAAATCTATAATAGAGTCCTGGAACAAGAAATAATTCCCCCCAAAAAGGGTGCGATGAGACTGACTTCTCATCCTCTCGACCAATGTGAGTTCTTAAGCATCACTTGCCAAACCACCTAGTGAGTGCATGCCTTTGAAAAGTAGGTCCACATATCCTTGGATATGGAACTTTTGGGTGTTTTGAAGCAAAGACCGGTGTACCCGACCTTAGCAATTGAGTGGGGAACAACCCTCCGAGAGATTGATCATTGGGCATGTCGGTCACCATCCCGGATAAGAAACGGCTTGAGACAAAAAATGGTGAACCCGACATGAATCTTTAACCAGGAATGTCATATTTAACCTAATACCACCATGTTCCCCCTTTATAATCACATGGAGGGACAAGAAAGGTCATTAATTACCCATGAGGTCATGAGATGCTACTTTGATGGGTTTGCTATTTGTATTTGGTAAAATGTTCTACAGGTACCACTCAGAACTCCCTTCGATCCAATGGAATCCCCAAGGAACTCACATGCACCTTCATTCAACAATTCAATGACCGGACTTCCTCACCAACGGAGGACACCATCACCTACCCAACGTCTTCAAAGCTGGGTCTCGGATGCGCTGAACCGAGAGTACCACATGAATGGTACTCTCCCGACGGTGGAGGCGGCCATGCACGCCCTCCAATCCTCCAGGACCCGCCGCTCGCCTACCCAACAGTGGCCGCAAAGGCAGATCCAGAGGGCTCCTGTTGCCGTCTCAAACCATTTCGGGAGTCTATCCCCAGAGCGGGACAATGCGTACCTCCCTTATCTTAGGGAGGCGGATGAGGTCGACGTTGAGGACTTCATCCCCACAGAACGGGGGTTCCTCTCTAAGGCCCCTGCCAGAAGACGTCACCGCGATCACGCCACGACTCAACATCCTCACACTCAGGAGGATGTAGCCCGGAGGTTCTAGGACCATTCTCCCTGATCTCCGGCCCCTCGGACCACCCGACGAGGGTGGAAAACTTACAACTGGGGGCCGGTCATCACCCTTGTCCCCGACGAGGAGCTCCGCTGCCCAATCATGGAGACACATCACGAAAAGGCACATACACCTGTTCGTTCCTCCAAAGCCCGCCATCCAGACATGGAGGCCCACCATGCAGACATGGTTCCATCAAACGAGAAGGCACACATCCCCTCTGAGCTCCGTCAAGCCCGTCACTCACACGGGACGACACTTACCTGGCAGACACTTCTCCCTACCCAAGGTCATGGAGCCCAACTACCCGACCTGGTAGCGACCCAACACCTGCAGGACTAGCTCCTAATAGATGATCTTGACCCCTACCATTCCAGCATGGTGGCGATCAACAAGGCCCTCCATCCAGATGTGGTGGAAACTCATAGGCGGGCACATATCCCCACCAATAAAGGCCACCAACTCGATACGGTGGGAAACCAACATATACAGGGCTAGCTCCTTTCAGATACAAGTAAAGTCTACCATCCCAATGTGGTGGAAAACTGAGAGATAAAGAGGTGTATCCCGGCTCAGGGGCAGATTCTTTAACCAGCCCCGACACAGGAGAATTGATAGTACCCACTGACCACTGGAGGACCGGAGAAGGATATTCCTACTCTGATACCAGAAGGGGCCTTCATACCCATTCTATCCAAATACGTCTCTCTGCATATCCTAGAAATAATGGAGGATCAGGTATCGATCCCAGATCATATCTTGCAGAATTTCCAGAGTGTAATTTCATCAATGGAAACAGAAAGGACTCGGGCCAGTGAGCCCATCTCTCCAATTGAGGCGACTCATCTATGAAACAAGATAGCCGCCTTGGAGCAGATCTTCATCCCTACTTCCACCCAGGAGGGTCGCTGGCTATATTCCGCGACGCAAGGGAAACCGGATCAAGCATGTTCGCTCGTTCCGACTGGGGGACACCCGTCCATCACAGTGGATGCTCCAGAGGAGGCATATATCCCTACTAAAAGTCAAGATGTTTGTCGGCGTATCCTGGAAGAAACACGGGACCCAATTAGACAGGGATCCAAAGGTGAAGGATGTTGTCAACAGCAGACAATCCCCGCTTCCTGCACGAAAGCGCCCCAAACGCGCTGAAGGCAGCCGAAAAATAAAGAGCGGGTTCATGACTCCCCTCTGCTGAACGCTGGGGTTCCCAACGTTGATAAACATATATCGAAGGCTCAGAAACCTACCCACCCATTACCATATTATTGGAGTGGCAGTAGCAGTTGCGATGATCCTCCTCGTAATCTCACTACCAACTGCTCTAAAGGTCCTCCCCAGAGCACCCATGGGGGCCTCCCCCGTGGGCATATGACGATCGGTCACAAGAGCCACTCTTTTGAAGCGAGTCATGGTAACCCTCTGTGTGACCGGAAGATCGAGCATCAAGAATGCCCTCCACTTGCTGCGGTCCACCCTGAAGGTCCTCCCTGGGGTATACGCTGCAAAAACACTCCATGCTATGGGAACACATATTATGATAGTGGTCATCGTAATCCAAGTCGCAACTGTAGAGGCCCTCCCCACAGTGATGTCTCATCAAGATAAGAAGTCCCTACCCTTGTTGTAGCCTACCCTGAAGGTCCTCGCTAGGGGTTACAGTGCAACGACACTGCGCACAGCCGGGCATCAGATCACGGTGGTAGTGTAACGCCCCGACCCCAGCTACCCAGAGTCGGTGCATTACTTCGTAACATTGGCATGATCACAAAAGATCAAGTCTCGAAAGACCGATTAGTTTAGTATCCTTGGAAACACTAGATACATTCGTAAACGTTACATTACATCATAAAGTAAAAAACTACAATAACAAAGTCTCCATAGTCCACACTCATATCCTCTTCTCACAATCTCTGCAGGTCATTCATAAAATACTTCTTCACATCCTGGAAAATATTAAAACATTGAAAGGGGTGAGCTCAGATGCTCAGTAAGGATAACAATATTGTGGAATCCTTCATAAATAAACATAAACATTTAAGGCAATGTATAACTAAAACAAAAGCCTTTTAAACTTGAACATCAACATAATATGGCAAAAGTAAAATGAGATAATGCCATTTACTTCTTCACATGGATATTCTACTGGTAGAATAATCACATGAAATATCATTAACCACTTTCATAATGATGGAATGCATAATGCCAGACTATCATAACCACGTAGCCAAGGCCTCGTGCCAAGACCACAAATAAGATTTTGTCAAGGCCTCGTGCCAAGACACTAGTTTATCTCATGAGACCTGCCGATGCATCGAGGAGCTATAGCGGGCTCCACCCGTCACTTATTAAGTCCAATGCATTCCTCATATGAATAGGTTTAAACATATCATAAACCATAACATAATCGTATCACATAAAACATACATAAAGGGAACATAACATTTCCAAATTTCAATCACAAGATAACAATACAACGCATTGATATAATAAAAACGCTTTCAAAACCATTTTCAATACCAAAATAAAAGAAAGTTAAAACATTGTATTTATTTTTTATTAAAAAAAGTGATGGCTTGTAGAGGAAGCCGAAACTCAAATAATGGTCACGGCGGCGGAGAAGTCGTTGTCGCCGCATATGTACGGAAAGAAAAACATTCCCTTTTTTTCGTTTAGTAAAACGCTTCGTATAAAAAAAGATTCCTTTCGAATAAACGTAAAAGTCAAAGGGGTTTATACACCGTATAAAAGAAAGTTGTGTATAAAACCAAATATGCCTCAATGAAAGGAGATTGAGACGAAGTCCTTAAAAAGATCATTTTTAAAATAAAGTAGATCTATTATGTGTATTCACTATAGGTACACATAAAGAAAGTAAAAATACAAAATAAGACATAATAATATCACGACATAATTTGAAAGTAGGAGATTAACCCAAAGAATGGAAATTGGGTTAAGAAGTTTCCTTACCTCCTGTCTGACTTGACTCAACCGTTCTTTAACCTCCTCAAAATCGGGTAACTCTTTTTGATTTGAGCCAAAGGCTTCCTTGGGAAGATTTCTGCCCAAAGTGAGGCTTCTAGGAGTAATAGGGGGAAGTTGGGAGAGTATTTGGACAGAGGTTGGCCGAACCAAAAGGCTTGAAAGTGTGAATAAGGTGATAGAGGTGGGGGCCTTTTATAAGAGGAGAGGAGGGGCTCTTTTGGAAAGATTGAAATGTTACATTATTATACCATGATTTTAGGATTCTAAAGGTCCCACACTTATATAATTCGTGGCTAAGGTGATAAGGGTTCGAAATATCTTCATCCAATAGGCTTTGGACAAGTGTAAGCCTTGGATTTTGCATTATCTTCTCATTTTATTTAAATCGTTAAATAATGATGTCATCGCCGCATCATAATGATGTCATAAATAATTTAATTTATTTAATGTCTAAAAATTATAAAAAAATTACTATGATGTAGGAAATATTTTTAGCTTTATAATGAATATTTATAATCAAAATTTGGACTTGTGTAACCCCACTAAAAAACTATTTTAGTAAAATAACTCATGTTTGTGTCAATTTAATTTTAACATTAAATAAATATATATTAATGTCATTTTCCAACTAAAGTGGCTCCATGGGGTCCCCAAGTTGACCCATGGGTTGTCTTGGTCGGCCATGACTCATACAATAGGAGTAGGACAAGTTTCATGGTCATCTCATATTATTAAAACATTATTTGTACCTTAAACTACACTAATTACCTCTAATCGCGATTAAGAACTTAAAAGTTACTATTCACCAAAAAATTATTTTAATCTCATTGAACCACATTTTACTTCTTAATGACAACCATGTATGTCGGATTTTTGAAAATCAAATCACAGAAGTGGTAATATTTCATTTAAACGAAAAATCAGTTATTTAACTACCACTTAGTGGTTTCACTATTCATCAAAAATTGAAGTTTTTCAGAACAAGGCCAAAATTTCACCCTAAGCTATAATTGATATTCCAAATTCAAAAATGATGTCTATTTTACAAAATTCCAAACATATAAGTTGTATTATTTAATTTTATAATTAATTCCCACTGTTACAACAAATAGCGTGTTTTTAAGAAACAATTTATATCAAAAGATTGGCAATTGTTTATGTCCAATTTCAATGTTAAATTAATTCTAATGACCACCATTGGATAAAATGGTAAAAATATATTATAATTATACTTTAAAACCACTAAATAGTATAATTTATCACTATAAATTATTTTGATTAAAAAAGTTGTTTTTAAGTAATTTTCACTATTCATAAAAAATTGGAAGTTCTCAGAAAATTACAAAAAATTCAACTTTGGATAATTCCGATATTACGAATACAAAAATGAAGTCCATTTTGAAATATAAAATTTCTATAATTTTAAAAAGTGGTTATTACTATTCATAACGGCTACTTTGATTAGTCGCGGTGTTTTAGAACTCGAAGTTGCGTACAATGCAAGCTATTGCATTATTGAATGAGAAGCGTATCGTGGAAGCTCGGGGTGTTACATTCTACCCTCCTTCAATAAATTGCGTCCTCGCAATTTGAAATTTTTCTTTGAAAATAAAAGGTTGAAAAGAGAAAATACCTTTGAGGAAAACCCACATCGGAAATATGATTAATAAAATTTAGCCTTAATAAGAGGGAAGGGCAAATGAAAAAGTCACCACCCAATTATGATCTCGATTAGGAGAACATTGGTGGCAATTAACAACATATAATTGGAGGAAAAACGTAAATATTTGTAGGGAGTGATTGAGGTCATCAATCACAATCAACTATCAAATTGAGGGCCTCAAAGCCTTCAATCTATGTTGATTTAAAATATCATCAGTTCAACAAGACATAAGGTATTAGGATAACACATTTTTTTGTTTTAATATCCCTTTACTAAAGTTTAAGAATTAATTTATTCATTGAATAAGAGATAGGTATATATATATTTATGCTTGACAGTTAGAGTTTCAACCATCAACTCGTCTTTCACTCAAAAAGATAATAGAACTCAAAAATATTATACTTAAACTAATTGTATAAGGTTCCAAATGTTAACACATACCATTTAGATTAGTAAAATTATTTTTTATTAACCAGGGACTTCCTGTAGGCTAGTGGTAGGAAATAAAGGCCTGTCGCACTATGATTGTGGGTTCGATTCCTGCAGCTTTGTCCGACGCGACGGGTTATGCCCCACCCTGCAGGTTGTCCTTTTCCTAAAACTATAGTATTATAATATTCAAAAATAATCTTCATAAAATTTTAACCTTAAACAATACTATCCAAAGATCAACTTAATCCACTCCAACCTTTATAGTTATCCAAAATACCTCTGTCCAGACATTCTCTAAAAGGTCTCTTAATTCCAAAATCAATTTATCAGATTCCCCAAACAAAGTAAAGTTTCTATTATTGTCACATACTAAAAATATAAAAACCTTACTGAAATCAACAAGTACTGTAGTACAATCCTTATATATATATATATCTCATTATTCTAATAACCAGAATATAATCCATGAGTCCAAAAGCACCATTACATTAGTTATTCTGCTTCAACTATAGTAACAGCATAAGATAGTCCTTGATCCCTTGGCCTTTTCTAAGGTAAGTTTCCTTGACGCTTAGGACATTCATTTGCATAATGCCCCATTTCCCTACAATTGTAGCATTCAACTTTGATAGCCTCTTTCTTTCCCTTGCAATCACGAGCCTGGTGACCCTTTTCTCCACATTTATAACAAACTCCCATTCCTTTTAGGCAAGTACCAGGGTGATTCTTCCCACAATTATCACATAATGGAAAATCCTTCTTTCCCTTTTTCCCTTTATCTGTCTCTTGTTCCACCGTTCTCTTCTTCTCTTGCTTTACTTTGTTGTCATAAGACTTAGAGAATTCCTTTTCCGTCTTGATAGCACATGAGACAATATCTTCGTATGATGAGAAGGATTGTGATACTAAAGCTCTACGGAGAAATGGTTTTAACCCATCAAAGAAACGATCAATCTTACTCCTTGGGTTACGTATATAATCGGTAGCATGTCTCGCTAACCTTGTAAAGTTAGCCTCATACTTTGCGACATTCTCATCCTCCTTCTGCCTCAGACTCAGAAATTGCCTTTCCATATCTGCTCGATGGTCTCGAGGAAAGTATTTTTCTAAGAACAGCTCTTTGAACTCCTGCCATTCCATGTTTGTTAATTCATAATCTTCCTTTGTGTTTTGAATTAGTGACCACCATTGATCGGCATCTCCAGTGAGGCGGTAAACTGCCATGACAACCTTCTCCCTTTCACTACTCCCCAAGGCATGGAATATTTTCTCTAAGGAATTTATCCATTGCTCAGCTACTATAGGATTTGTACTCCCATTGAAGGTTGGTGGTTGTTGCCTCATGAAACGTTCTAGCATTGATCCTCCACGTTGCGGATCAGGGTGCTCCATACGAGTAAGGTTATTATTCATAACCTGAGTGAGTTGTCCCAGTATGGTAATAAGTTGATCGGCACCAGTTGCATCACCATCCCCACTATAATTATCTTGAGCAGGAGGGCAATCCCTACATGGAGTGCGTGCATTGATACAGTTTCCATTTCTTCCACTAGGCACCATTTCTAAACAATGGCATAAACTAGATCAGTTTATGAATCAAAATACATAATCCTATACTTATAAAACACTTAACATAAATTGAACTATTTATGGATATAATCCATGATCATAAAAATGTTTTCTTTGAGGAAGTATATACTCATAAACCCTTCATAATGATTTTTAGAGAAAATGAGAGTTATCCTAAGCATATCCCCCGGGAGTGTCGTAACCAAGAGTGCAGCAAGGCCCGTTGTCGTGCACCAGTTCCTGTTCGAGTCTAGCTCAAAGCGGTGTTTTCGGGTTTTACCCCTAGGAACATCTGTGCTAGAGCCGCCTCTACCTGCTCGTATCCAGACAGGGATGTATTGCTCGGAAAACTCACAAAATCTCTACAATACAAAAATTCTAGGAAGTTCTTCTATACTAATCCTCAAAGATCATCTTAGGTCTATGTGCTCTAATCAGAGTTTATCTAAATCTAGCTTCCAAGGTTTGTACTAAACTTCCTCTGATACCAACTGTAACGCCCCGACCCCAGCTACCCAGAGTCGGTGCATTACTTCGTAACATTGGCATGATCACAAAAGATAAAGTCTCGAAAGACCGATTAGTTTAGTAGCCTTGGAAACACTAGATACATTCGTAAATGTTACATTACATCATAAAGTGAAAAACTACAATAACAAAGTCTCCATAGTCCACCCTCATATCCTCTTCTCACAATCTCTGCAGGTCATTCATAAAATATTTCTTCACATCCTGGAAAATATTAAAACATTGAAATGGGTGAGCTCAGATGCTCAGTAAGGATAACAATATTGCGGAAGCCTTCATAAATAAACATAAACATTTAAGGCAATGTATAACTAAAACAAAAGCCTTTTAAACTTGAACATCAACATAATATGGCAAAAGTAAAATGAGATAATGCCATTTACTTCTTCACATGGATATTCTACTGGTCGAATAATCACATGAAATATCATTAACCACTTTCATAATGATGGAATGCATAATGCCAGACTATCATAACCACGTAGCCAAGGCCTCGTGCCAAGACCACAAATAAGATTTTGTCAAGGCCTCGTGCCAAGACACTAGTTTGTCACATGAGACCTGCCGATGCATTGAGGAGCTATAGCGGGCTCCACCCGTCACTTATTAAGTCCAATGCATTCCTCATATGAATAGGTTTAAACATATCATAAACCATAACATAATCGTATCACATAAAACATGCATAAAGGAAACATAACATTTCCAAATTTCAATCACAAGATAACAATACAACACATTGATATAATAAAAACGCTTTCAAAACCATTTTCAATACCAAAATAAAAGAAAGTTAAAACATTGTATTTATTTTTCATTAAAAAAAGTGATGGCTTGTAGAGGAAGCCGAAACTCAAATAATGGTCACGGCAGCGGAGAAGTCGTTGTCGCCGCATATGTACGCAAAGAAAAACATTCCCTTTTTGTCGTTTAGTAAAACGCTTCGTATAAAAAAAGATTCCTTTCGAATAAACGTAAAAGTCAAAGGGGTTTATACACCGTATAAAAGAAAGTTGTGTATAAAACCAAATATGCCTCAATGAAAGGAGATTGAGACGAAGTCCTTAAAAAGATCATTTTTAAAATAAAGTAGATCTATTATGTGTATTCACTATAGGTACACATAAAGAAAGTAAAAATACAAAATAAGACATAATAATATCACGACATAATTTGAAAGTAGGAGATTAACCCAAAGAATGGAAATTGGGTTAAGAAGTTTCCTTACCTCATGTCTGACTTGACTCAACTGTTCTTTAACCTCCTCAAAATCGGGTAACTCTTTTTGATTTGAGCCAAAGGCTTCCTTGGGAAGATTTCTGCCCAAAGTGAGGCTTCTAGGAGTAATAGGGGGAAGTTGGGAGAGTATTTGGACAGAGGTTGGCCGAACCAAAAGGCTTGAAAGTGTGAATAAGGTGATAGAGGTGGGGGCCTTTTATAAGAGGAGAGGAGGGGCTCTTTTGGAAAGATTGAAATGTTACATTATTATACCATGATTTTCGGATTCTAAAGGTCCCAAACTTATATAATTCGTGGATAAGTTGATAAGGGTTCGAAATATCTTCATCCAATAGGCTTTGTACAAGTGTAAGCCTTGGATTTTGCATTATCTTCTCATTTTATTTAAATCGTTAAATAATGAGGTCATCGCCGCATCATAATGATGTCATAAATAATTTAATTTATTTAATGTCTAAAAATTATAAAAAAAATACTATGATGTAGGAAATCTTTTTAGATTTCTAATGAATATTTATAATCAAAATTTGGACTTGTGTAACCCCACTAAAAAACTATTTTAGTAAAATAACTCATGTTTGTGTCAACTTAATTTTAACATTAAATAAATATATATTAATGTCATTTTCCAACTAAAGTGGCTCCATGGGGTCCCCAAGTTGACCCATGGGTTGTCTTGGTCGCCCATGACTCATCCAATAGGAGTAGGAAAAGTGTCATGCTCATCTCATATTATTAAAACATTATTTGTACCTTAAACTACACTAATTACCTCTAATCGCGATTAAGAACTTAAAAGTTACTATTCACCAAAAAATTATTTTAATCTCATTGAACCACATTTTACTTCTTAATGACAACCATTTATGTCGGATTTTTGAAAATCAAATCACAGAAGTGGTAATATTTCATTTAAACGAAAAATCAGTTATTTAACTACCACTTAGTGGTTTCACTATTCATCAAAAATTGAAGTTTTTCAGAACAAGGCCAAAATTTCACCCTAAGCTATAATTGATATTCCGAATTCAAAAATGATGTCTATTTTACAAAATTCCAAACATATAAGTTGTATTATTTAATTTTATAATTAATTCCCGCTGTTACAACAAATAGCGTGTTTTTAAGAAACAATTTATATCAAAAGATTGACAATTGTTTATGTCCAATTTCAATGTTAAATTAATTCTAATGACCACCATTGGATAAAATGGTAAAAATATATTATAATTATACTTTAAAACCACTAAATAGTATAATTTATCACTATAAATTATTTTGATTAAAAAAGTTGTTTTTAAGTAATTTTCACTATTCATAAAAAATTGGAAGTTCTCAGAAAATTACAAAAAATTAAACTCTGGATAATTCCGATATTAAGAATACAAAAATGAAGTCCATTTTGAAATATAAAATTTCTATAATTTTAAAAAGTGGTTATTACTATTCATAACAGCTACTTTGATTAGTCGCGGTGTTTTAGAACTCGAAGTTGCGTACAATACAAGCTATTGCATTATTGAATGAGAAGCGTATCGTGGAAGCTCGGGGTGTTACAGGTAGTCCTCGACACCCTGGTAACGGAGGCCATCCCCGTAAAAACGTCAAGCCATGAGAATTCCCTCCCCTCATTACGGTACATTCTGAAGGCCCTCCCCATGGTGTACCCCCATAGATATTCTCCCTACGGAAGCTGTAATGGTAGTCCTCGTCACTACAACAGTTGTGATGGTAGTCCCCGCCACCATAACCGCCATTGCGAAGGTCCCCCCCACAGTTACCCCTAGAAACAAGAAGGTCCTCCCCTTGTTGCAGTGTGTCTTGAAGGTCCTCCCCAAGATGCACATCGAACTTCAAACCATGATGGTCATCCTCACCATGATGGAAGTTGTTGCGTAGGCGCTCCCCGTGACAATGCTACGCGGCCAGAAGGTCCTCCCCTTGCTGAGACACGCCGTGGAGGTCCTCCCCAGGGTATACACTGCAAAAGTCCTCTATGTAGTGAGGCTTCAAGAAATAATTGAAGCCCTCACCATTACGACCATCATTATAAAGGCCCTCCCTGCGAGGACATATCATATCGACATGAAGGTCCTCCCCCTGCCAAATCAAGAACAGAAAAGCACTCATATGCTGAGGCACTCAGAAGGACGGGATCAAGCATGTCAGATTCCCAGTTAATCGCTAACTACACCCTTCATTAATCGAGAGACCTTAAAGGGCCATGTTCATCATCCGAACCACCTCGGAATCACCCACGTGACAATTCAACAACTATCGTTCACACTGCCTCCGACCACACTATCGGTGAGCGTCTCAGTTGGGCTGACCAGGTAGTGGAATCACTAGTCGAGGATCATGCCAGCATGTTGCACCTGAGTAAAAGATTGTCTATGGTTGATATACAAGTTAGTTTTTGGCCCACGACCACCTCTCAATTCGACATACCCAGAGAGTTGTCGGAAGAATGCATGCACGACATCCGACATAATATATGGACAACCCTCCGCCAGCTAAAATCATGCTTCCTGCCCTACAACGGGTATGTAGACCACGTAAAGTTAATAAGAGTACTCTTACGTCACATCGACCTCAAAACTCTTCATTCATCGTGGAAACAACGACTCGAGAGGCGTAAAGGAAACATGGAGATAGCCTGCCTCCATGCGCTGCACCAGTTGCGTCACCTCATCGGTGACTCTCCGACGGGAGACCATATCAGGGGATGGGTGGAACATGGAGCTCTGAATTTCACTCCGCTCCCTGTCCAGAAGAACCCGTTTGGCATGGTTTCATGCAACGTCATCACGTCAAGACGTCAATCGAGTGGTCTCCCTGTTCGAGAATGGAAACACACCCAACAGAGTCAGGCCTTGAGTACGTCCCAGAAGCGTCAGGCCTGATGGGAACGAGCCATTCAAGAACTCCTGAATCAGGCCACCGAGAGCATAAAACAGGCCTCTCTCCTAAGAGAGTCCAATCAGTGGTCATTTCTTGCCTCCCCATAAGGGATTGATTCACAGAAGAACTTGGCACCAAACCCAGTTCGCCCTCGAATGGGAGAACATGAGATCAACCAGGTTGCGATAGCAGTAGCCACCGCCGCAAACCAGGGTCAACACCATCCTACTAGGCAGGGGGCATTTTTAACAACAAATGCCCATGAAAGACCAATAAAAATGTGAAGAGACTCAACGTCTAAGGAACGGAGCCAAACCCAGCCCTCAGGGATGGGGGCATTATTACCTCCTGAACAACAACCTCCCCCATGAGAATCTGTATTCTCTCCACTTGGGAGGACAGTTATAAGAGGAGGTTCCTTCCCTATCCAGTCGTTATAATCATCATCCCCTCGAAGAGGTAGGCGTACCCTAAGGGTGCATCAAACAACTCTCCGCGTCACCCATCATCAAGTGGTTCAAAGGCCATCTCGGTACATGAAAAGGAAGGCCAGTAAGAGACGCAGGAGATCCAATTCCTATTTGGATGATGACCTCTTCTCCATCTCGTGATATGCATCCATCAATGCCATAGAGGCTAACCCCATGGGTAATGCTGATGATGATGATGCAAATCCGGATGGATCAGGAGATGATGGTTCCAGTCATGCTGCAACCTACAACGAGCCACCAGGTGTTCACACTCAAAACCAGAGGTCCAATCTAAACATGGCCACCCCTTCAGCTAACCTTCCTCTCCTCAACCTACAAGCTTCCAATATGAAATAGAACAAAGGATTGGTTACCCTTATCCTGCCTCCTTCTCTCGATAAAAACGAGCCACTTACGCTCGAAGAGAGATTCGCTTGATAGGCAGAGGAAATGAAATAATCGAGGTGGCTTAAAGTCGAGCTACTCCAGAGGAACCATCTTATTGAATGCGCATCCCAAGAGAAGCCACATTATTCACTCCCAGTAAGTTCACCTCAAAGACCAAGGTTTGCCCCGACAAATGAAGCACGGTCATGGCTACAGCCCAACGAGGCGCCCGGCCCGTCCAACTACCTAAACGTCGATCCAGATGTATACTGAGACTTATCTCCACTCAGGAAGCAACCAGAGCGCGTACGTCTAAACCCTCCAAAGGTTTCACAAACGGGTCATGCACCCCTAGTGCCAACCGAGATGGATCCTCATGAAATGCTTCGGGCTACACCTACCTAGGACCGGGCCCAACAAGATGTAAACCAGGGTCTCACCAACACCATCGAGGCACTAACGGCTCGACTGGAAGAAATGGATTATCGACGCGCTCTGATACAGCCAGAGAGGAATCCCTACCTGGATTGGGTGAGAAACACACCTCTTCCACCGAATATTGGGAGCCCTGTATTCCCTATATTCAATGGGTCAGGCGATCCGAAACAGCACTGGATGCACTATGCCTCTTATTGCGACCCTATGATGGGAACTCTGGAACAATAAGAAGCTGTGAAACTCAGATGATTCGTACAGACCTTGCAAGGATCCTCCTTCGTCTTGTGTACGAGTCTTCCATCCCAGTCAATAAAAAGATGGGAAGTCCTTCGGCAGCAGTTCCTCTTCTACTTCAGCTCGACGTTTCCTAAAACAACGGTCAACGACCTCATGAACTGCAAGCAGAGAGAGAATGAGAGGGTCTCAGATTTCATCTCTAGATGGAAAGGTCAGCCATAATATCTGAAAAGACCAATGCCTCAAGATGAGTTTCTCGCTATATGAATCTACAACCTTCAAGATGAGCTACGAAATCTGCTCATACCAATGGAGTGCATCACTGGATTCCTCTATCTCTCGTCCATTTCCCAATGAATTGAGGACTCCCTACAACATACCAATTTGAAGTCCCGAATAACCTCGCAAGCTACTTCAAAGCGAATAGTTAGAGTTGATCCGTCCACTATCACACTCAAGCCAGCCACTATGCATGCTCCACCACTCAGGCCTCCACCAAATCATCAGGGGCCCCATGTATATCAATGATCACATCCACCTAGGAAGGACAATCAGAGAGGGGTGAAGCAAAACCAGTTTGAGGAATGAAGACATAAAGTATACTCATTCTGAGAGGACCAAGTCTGCGACTACTCCATCGCTGTAATGAATTGCAACTTGCTCTGCCTCCCGAAGCCGAGGAAAACTAAATAAGTCATCCACGATGACAGGACATACTACTGTCCCTAACATCTAATGTTGGGGCACAGTATTCTGGAATGCTTCGTCTTCAAGGACCTCCTGCAAAGGATGGTATACTCTGGGCAGGTCGAGCTGGGACCACCCCCAACACATGTGATATATATTTCTACCATCGACTCCGACAAAGGGGAGGGGTGGCAGGAAGTCACTAGCAAGAAAGGGAAAAAGTTTGATAACTGGATGACTCATAAGATTATCAATCGATCCCAGGGCATGCTCTGAGCTCAACTACAGCAGCCGGTGTTGCCACCAATAGCCCCTGATGTTGCACATCTGACAATATCATCCTCAAAAACCTATACGAGCCAGTCATCTAGGACTATTCAAAGAAGGAGAAAATCGTAAGAGAAGCATTCTGTGACGAGGCCAAAGATAGCCCCGACACTGTTAGATTTCATTCCCTTGAATTTGGAACCACGAGCACTGAACAACCAAATGGAACCATCAGGGAAAACTGACTAGGTTGAATAGTCAGAGGATGAAGAGAAAATCTTTGGTTCCATAAACTTTATCCATCTTATGGAATCATTCCCTAACAAAGGGTATGGTTATGAACCCATGTTCCCGACATGAGGAGCCGGGACGAGGAATCGTAGAGGCAGGGGATACCAGGGGAGGCGCAGTCGCGGCCGAAACCAACCCTACGGTTGGACCTCGACCCAAACTATAAATATTGTGGAAACTCGTGGTAGAGCCCTTAAATGGGATCGGTGGGAGAAAGAACATCCCTCCACCTAAAAAAGTGGTCACTCTTCCCCCATCATTCTGTGGTACCCATTGGAGGAGGAACAATTGTCTATCCACCTAGCACACACAAACAGGCCATCTGGGATGAGTCCCCAGAACCTGGGGACATCATCGGCATCTAACCCCGCAGCCGGTCCCTCCTCCACATGTATTACAAATCCTAAGCTGCCCACTAAAACTCTCCCACCAACGGAGAATCATCGGCTGCTGGAACAGAAAAAAAATCCTGAAGCATCTGGCGTTGGTACCAGCCAAACTGTCGATTCTCGATGCCCTGAGTTTGTCAGCAGACCTCAAGGAGGCACTAATAGAAGCCCTGCTCAGCCCCCAGGAGTTTCAAGCCGAGGTAGCTGCCACCGAGGTTTACCAGATAGAAACTGGCTCGGCTGAATGCAATGCTGTGATTTCCTTCATTGATCAGGATGAAGATGTTGTCATGAAAGGACACATCAAGACACTCTATGTTTTCGGCACACTAAACGACATTTAAATTCGCAGAGTCTTTATTGAAAATAGATATGGAGTTAACCTCCTTCCCCTATAGACACTCCATAAGCTGGGCTACATTGAGGATGATTTAATAACCTCAGCCACAAGTCTATTGGGTTACGACAAGAGCGAGAAGACGCCAATGGGACAAATTAAGCTAAAGGCTCATTTTGGAGACCTCATGGCCTACTTGAAATTCTTGGTGGTATGACAGAACACAACATTCTTATCCCTGCTGGGAAGGCCTAGGATCAATAAGCACATGGTCGTTCCTTCATCTTACCACCAGTTTATTAAGTACTGCATCAATGGTCAAAGTGTGACATTGCACGCCGACAAGGCCCCTTTAAAGCTCTTTGAGTCACACTATATTAACACCAGGTTATATGAGAAAAAGAAGAATAAGCCTTTGGTAGATGGTGTCGACTGGATCCCAGCTCCAAATAGTCTAGAAATGGTTCCTGACAACCCCCTCAGACTGCTTGGAAGAGACTTCGTACTGCCCATCAACTACGTTGAGAGCATGGATTCAAGCATGAACACACACTCAGCTGCCCTCATGACTTCATCCATAATGTCTGAGCATGAAAATGTGGGAATGTCCGCCAACCTACAATCTGGGGGCGAATACTTGAGAGAGGATTCCCATTATGCCTCTCCCTCAAACCACCAAGATCCTGGGTCGAAAACTCTCCCCCCGCCAGATCAATAATTTGAGGATTTATGAGAATAAGAGGAGGAAGATCTTAGGGATACACCACCTGCATTTGAGGAGGGCATCTCTACCACGGTGGACGAGCTTGGGGAAATAAACCTGAGTAACGAGGAAGACCCTAGGCCCACTCTTGTTAGTGAAACCATGTCCCCCGAGGAGCACGTGGTATATACCTCCTTCCTAAAGCATCATCAGGATGTTTTTTCTTGGAATTACACATAAATTCTAGGACTTGATCCTGAAGTGGCGACACATCACCTGGGTATGCCAGAAGACCACCGGGGATATAAAAAGGTTTCCATAAGGACACACCCCTCACGTGCTGCCAAAATAGAGGCTAAAGTCGATAATCTCATTAAATCAGGATTTATTCAGGAGGTCCAATACCCCCATTTGGTTGTCCAACATCGTCCCCGTCAAGAAAAATAATGGACAAATCCACGTCTTCATTGATTTTAGAGATCTAAATTGACATTGTACGAATGATGATTTCCCGGTCCCGGTCACCAAGTTGTTAATCGATGCAAAGGCTAGGTATGAGGCTTTATCCTTCATGGATGACTATTCTGTCTATAATCAAATCAGTATGGCCATAGAATACGAAGGAGCCACAGCCTTCAGAGCCCCTCAGGGAATATTCTGTTACAGGGTCATGCCCTTTGGTCTCAAGAACGCTGGCGCCACATATCAGCATGCCATGCATCGTATCTTCAAACCATTCATGGGGAGATACATAGAATGTTACATAGATGACTTGGTGGTAAGGTCCAGATGACACTCAGATCGCCTTTTAGATCTTGAGACCGTATTCAAAAAACTTTGACAACATAGTCTGAAGATGAACCCCTTGAAGTGTGACTTTGGGGTTACCTAAGGGAAATTCCTTTTCTTTGTCGTACGCCATCGTGGCATCGAAGTCGGCCCTGAAAGGAAAAAGTCTATCCTTGGCCTGCCAGACCCCCCCTGCAATCTCACCGAGTTGAGAGTATTACAAGGACACCCGACCTATATCAGGCGGTTCATATCCAACCTAGCAGGAAAATGTTTTCCCTTCACTAGGTTAATGAAGAAGGTAGTCACATACCAATGAAAAAATGACTACAAAGAGGAGTTTGGGAGCCTAGAGAATTAACTTTTAAGACCACCGATGCTAATGCCCCGGGTTGAAGGAAGAACTCTCATCCTATATGTGACAGTACTAGAGAGGTCACTAGGAGCCTTCCTCATGCAAAAGAATGACGCCGACCATGAAAAAAGTCTCTATTACCTCAGCTGAACCATTTTTGATGTTGAGAATCGATACTCAAACATCGAGAAGAGTTGTTTGGACTTGGTCTTCATAGTTCAAAAGTTGAGACATTATCAACCGCATCATGATGTTCATTTGGTCTCGCGTAATAACCCGCTAAAGTACATCCTCATTCGCCCGATGCTGACAGGGCGCCTATCCCGATGGGAAGTCATCCTACAACTGTTTGAAATCCGGTTTGTGCCTCAGAAAGCTATCAAAGGCCTAGTGTTAGTAGATTTTCTGGCAGAGCACCCTTCAACTGGGACCACCGCACCAGATTTCGAGCTACCCGATGAAGACATCGTTGCGGTTCAATAGGAGCTCCCAAAATGGGAAATGTACTTCAATGGTGCATCCCGAAGCCCAACCGGGAAGAGGATGGAAGACCCCAAACTTAACATGGTGGGCTTGGGTAAAATACTCATGTCCCCAAAAAAGGTTGTCTTTCCATATTCCTTCCTCCTTTTAGAAGGATGTATGAACAATGAAGCGGAGTATCAAACCCTCATTGCAGGCCTGGAGCTCGCACTCTAGGAACAAGTACACCACCATAAGGTAAAAGGTGACTCGGAACTGGTCATTAATCAGGTAATTGGTGACTATGCTATTAAAAATAAGGGGATGATTCCCCTGTTTGACCATGCCTGAGGGTTGATGGTGGAATTTTCCACAGAGATGACATTGACCTATATCCCCTAGTCTCAGAATGCCCAGGCCAACACATTAGCTAATGAGGCCACATCCCTAGCCGACCAATACCGGGATGAAACATTAATCAGCATTGCTCACCACCTAATGGTATTTCCATTTGTCCAGACCAAGGAGAAGGAAATCCACGAATTCAGTCATGTCCCTGAGCCATATGCTCCTACCACCACCTGGATGAACCCCATTGAAAACTACCTTCAATGGGGAGAACATCCGTCAGATAGGGATGAACGACAACAAATACGGAGAAAGGGCAATCAACTTTTTCCTATATGGCGGCGCGGGTCAAAAAGAGGTCCTCTACAAACAAGGCCTCGACAGAGTCCTCCTTAGATGCACTGACAGAAAAGAAACCAATGCTGTCATAACTGAAGTGCATGACGGAGTATGTGGAGAACATCAGCCGGGGTCCAAGCTTTCCCATCATGTTCGGAGGCTTGGGTACTATTGGCCCACAGTGGCATGAGATTGCGAGCACTTTTCCGCAAAATGCCACTCATGCCAAATTCATGCCAACTTTATACACCAACCACCGGAGTTACATCATCAAGAAAAGTACTTCTGGCCATTTGTCGTCTGGGGAATGGATGTCGTGGGACCATATCGTCCCACTACAGCCAAACAGCTGAAGTATATCCTCACTGAAACCGATTTCTTTCCAAATGGGTAGAATTTGTACCCCTTAAGGAAGTTGGGGAAAGAAGTATTGTCATCTTTTTAAAAACCAATATCATCCCCAGATATGGAGTCCCTCATACCATACTGACGGATAATGACACCAACTTTTGCTCTGCTGAATTGGAGAAATTATACCAAGAGTACGGTATCAAGGCTAACCACTCATCCCGCTACCACGCAGTGGACAACAGATAGATAGAGGCTTTCAACAAGACCATGTCAAACATTCTCCAGAAAATGGTGGAAAAAGACAAGAATTTATGGTTGGATAAACTCCTCCATGCATTGTAGGATTATAGAACCATAATCCACACCGCTACTCAGGCTACACTTTACTCATTACTATATAGAACGGAAGTGGTCCAACCCATTGAGCTCAAATTACCCTTTATCTATGTTTCCATTTGTAATCATCTATCCAACGACGAGCGGTTAGAAAAGAGGCTGGGTGAATTGGAGCAGCTGGTCGAGAAGTAGTTGCACACTTTGCACCATCTAGAAGTATATCAGATCCAGATTGCATGAGCCTTCAACAAAAATGTCTGTCTCCGGTACTTCATGGAGGGAGAATTGGTGTTGGTCCTCTGGACCCCGATGATACCTAGAATGAAACCTCCAAAGCTGGAGCCGAAGTGGGAGGTTCCATATGTTATACACAAGGTCTACACCAACGGATCATATGCATTAATCTCCATGGATGGGAAGTTCACCACCGCTCCTACAAATGTGAGATTACTGAAGAAGTATTTTTCATAGAAGCCAAAAGTATTCCTCATCCTTACCGCATAACGATAAACTGCATGGATAAGGAAAAAATCTTCTGAGCTGCAGGACGTTAAACTGCTGAGCACCCAATGGTCCAAACTCTATGACCTTAAAATGAGAGTATTTCTTCCTTACCGCACGACGATAAACTGCACGGATAAGGAAAAAATCATCCGAGCTGCAGGACGTTAAACAGTCGAGAACCCAACGGTCCAAACACTATCACCTTAAACTGAGAGTATTTCGTCCTCATCGCACGACATTAAACTACACGGACAAGAAGTTTTTTTAAAAATGCTCTCTCTCCCCGTGTATGGACCAGACCTACACGGGGTGTATTTTCTTTAAGAGAACTATGTACGACTTGATTTCTACCTTCAAAGGATATGTAGCGACGCCAGGGTTCCCCACCCTAGCCCAACCTTCCTCAAATGAATGATAAAAATTCCCCTTCCCCCGTGTATGGACCAGCCCTGCACGGGGTGTAATCCTTTAAAAAAACTACATGAGTCTTGATTCCTACCCTCACAGGAAACATAGTGATGCCAGGGTTCCCCACCCTAGCCCAGCCACGCCAGAATAAAAGATAAAAATGCTACCTTCCCCTTGTATACAGACCAGACCTGCACAGGGTGTATTTAGAAGAGAACTATGTAAGGCTTGATTCCTACCCTCGCAGGACACGTAGTGACACCAGGGTTCCCCACCATAGCATATCCATCTTATAATAAAATTTAAAAATTACCTTTCCCCTTAGTATAGACTAGACCTGCACGGGGTGTACTCTTTGTCCTTACCGCACGATGTTAAACTGCACAGATAATAAGATTTAAAAATACTCCCTTTCCCCCGTGTTTGGACCAAGCCTGCACGAGGTGTATTTTTGTTTCCTTACCGCACGACGTTAAAATAAATGGATAATGAAAGTTAAAAATTCCCCATTCCACCATGTATAGACCAGACCTGCACGAGGTGTATTTTTCATCCACACCGAATGTCGTTAAACTGCACGGATTGCGTCATCACCGCACGATGTTAAACTGCACAGATTTCTCTGCGAACCATCTGAGATATATAGAGAAACGATATGGAAATACTCCTAGTGAATTTGGATGCATCCTCCCCAAACATCAAACTCCATGGACCAGATAATTATGGATCATCATAACCATTCATGGCCATCGGAAGTGGAAAGTCATCAACCCATGGATACCTTTTCATGACTATACATACCATGCCCTCAGCGGCTCTACATATTGATTTCCCATTGCCATTCTACCAATGGAATGATTTCCACAGGTGACACTCTTACTAGATCTGTATGCTTACCGGCCTCAGAGTCCCCATATCATATCTCTCGGTCCAGAAATTTATGGCATAGTGGTTTACAAGTTCGTCACCCTTTTCAAATCCAAATGTTGCTAGGGTATCCCTACTCGGTTAGCCTATGTATCCGCCCATGGTTCACATGATGACTTTCATCCACGAACATCAAGACAGGGATAGGATACTTTGACTCAACAGACAATTGCAGTGAAGACGTTTTTATATGATCGGACACCATTATCCCCACATGTCGAAATCTTTACTGTGTGCAATCTCGGGTTTTCAAAATCACTCATGGCCATCGAAAGTGGAAAGTCATCGACCCGGGGAAACCATTCCCTGACTATGCATACCATGCCCTCAGCGGATCTGCATATTGATAGCCCCTAGCCCGTCTACCAAAGGAAAGATTTCCTCGGGCGGTACTCTTCCTAGCTCCATACGCCCACTGGCCTCAGAGCCCCCACATCACATCTCCTGATCCGGGAAACCTCAGAGTTTTAGTTTACAACCTTCACCCTCCATGTTGTTCAGAGTATATCAGACCATGGTAACTCAGTTATCTTTCGAGTGACTGCAGTAATAGTCACCTAATGGTCTGAGTTATATGACTGCTAAACTAGGAGTAATTCTTCCTTACCACACGACGTTAAACTGCATGGAGTGAAGGTAAACCCCAGTGATCAAGATAAATCAGCGTAGGGAGATCTCTAAGATTTAGCATCAACCAAGGCCGAATATACCCAACATGTCAAGATATTTTCTAACCAGAAAACAGGCTTCATGGCCCAGAAAAATGCGGATCCTCATAACCATTCACGGCCATCGGAAGTGGAATGTTATCAACCCGTGGACACCATTTCATGACTATGCATACCATTCCCTCAACAGCTCTACATATTGATATCCCCTGGCCCATCTACCAATGGAAAGATTTTCTCGGGCAGTACACTTCCTAGCTGTGTACGCCCACCAGCCTCAGAGGCCCTATATCAATTCTCCAGATCCAAGAAGCCCTAGAACCATGATTAACACCATCAAACCCTCTCCACGTCTTGGGCATGCCGACGTATTCATGCCTAGTTACATTTTGATCAAGAGCAGACATTGCAACTACGTCCTTACTGCATGAAGTCAAATGGCACGATACATCTTGGCAGCCTGGGATAAACCTGTAAAGAACAAGCATTGAGAATTCTGGGAAATTCCCCCAACTACAAGCATTATCACTGATTTAAAAATTCCCCATGTCCTCACTGCATGACGTGAAACTGCACAACATCCTTTAACAATGCTCCTCATCTTTACAGCATGACGTTAAACTACGCGGAAGCCATCCTTACCACATGATGTTAAACTGCATGGCCAAACCTATCATTGGATCAGTAAGGAACATAGAATTTTCACTATCCATCAGTGCATGGGTCAGACTTGCACAAACCACCATCTCACACCAGCGTGAGAAGGGAAGACTTCACCCATTCTCGGGTAATTTATCATTGATGTTTCTCCCATATCAGGGAACCCTCTCCTCATAAACCAAATTATCTACCTAGAAAAAAATCCAAACTCTCATAAACCACCCTTGGTGGTTCTAAATTTCAACTTTCCTGATGTTTCATGTCTATCGGGAGAATGAAATCATTTACCCAAAGACACCTTTGTGTTACTATGCATACCATGAACTCAGCGGCTTTGCCTATTGATCGCCCCTGGCTCATCTACAAAAGGAATGATTTCCTTAGGCAATGCTTCTCTCCGTACGCCCCTTGGCCTTATATCCCCCATATCTATCCTGGGATTCAGAAACCCTCTGAGATATAGTCTACCAGCCTCATTCACGACCCTGCCTGAATATGGTGGAACGTCTCTGACATGATTACTAGGAACCAGGAGAGGTCGTTCCATTATAAATGATGTCCCAGCTACATGACTTTAAACTACGTCAACCTCCAACCCTCTTTTATGCTAGATAAAGGCGTATGATAGAGACCCTGAGTCCACATTCCTAATTAATACAGATGTTCTCAAACCCTTTCAGATGTCACACTCCCTTTCTGAGCCACCCCTGGTGGTTTTAGTAATTCCCCACGCCACCCATGGTGGTTTCCATTAGCCAAACCTCCATGAAGTCCTTAGGCCATCAGAAATAGAGAGTCATTGACTTAAGGACACCTTTTCACAACTATGCATACCATGCCCACAGCGGATCTGCATATTGATTGCACCTGGCCTATCTACCAAAGACAATATTTCCTTAGGTGATGCTGCTCCTACCTCTGTACGTCGATAAAGCTCAAATGCCTTAAAAAATTCCTTGCATGTTGTTAAAATCTAAATGTACTCCCCCCACATGCGTCTGAAGGGTATCAAGCATCTTTTGATCAACCAAACCTCATCGGGGCCCTCGCCCCACCATATTTGGTCAAAGATGTTCGACCTAAAACATCAGTAATGATAGTCTTGATCGCGGGAATTTAAACTGCACACAAAAAGATGCACAAAGACTGTTAGGCCGAAAACCTGAAAAGGGAGACCTATGTAAATGTCAGGCAATACCAGATGAGTCCACACTAAATGGGCCCAGGAAAAATTAGGGCATTAACAAGAAAAGACAAAAACGTTTGTGGGGTTATTATACAAAACCCTAGCAATAGTCAAACTATACTCGCTGGATCCCATGGTCCAGGAAAAAGTTATATTTTGTTTTCTTGAGTTATGATTAATTCTGATTTAGTGAGTTGTTATTTAGACGAAAATTGTTCTAGTAACAATCAAATTTTATATCAATAAAAGTATAACATAGATTGCATTCCGTTTAAACAATAAGGGATGATGTCCACAAGCTGGGGTCTCTCCCTCACATAAAAAATAGAAGAGGGGTAAGAAAAACAGAGTGTACAAGAATGGATCTGACAATCATAAATGAGACTGGATCTCTCTCTCCACCAGATCGAAAACTGTGTGGTGAAGGTTGTTGCAGGTCTGCTCCAACACTGCCTTCTCCCTGGCCTCATCCTCGACCACCGAGTGAGTGTTCTCCACTTTTGTTTGGAGATTGTTGATGCCTTTCCTGGTGACATCAAGGCGACCAGTCGTAATCGACAATTGATCCATCAACATCGCTGTCCGTGCTTCACATTCATGCAACTCGGAGGATAGGACAACCACCTGATCTCGAGAGCTCGCCTCCTGCGCTATTAGCTGATTGAGCTTTATCATGGCTTCCTCTAGGGATTAGGTCCCGCAATGAGAGTCAGCGAGGTGAGAAAGCCTGCGTTCATTAGTAGAAACTTCCTCACGGTACATGACAACCTGGAAAGCGAGAGAATGGAACTATTGATAGTCAAATCCACCTAACCCCAAACACAGGAAGAGTTGTCGGAGAGCTTCATTTTTAGTTCCCATCTCAGCTAGAGGAGTTTCGGCAACAATCTCGCAAATATGGGGCCAGGCCCACCTACGCACTGCTCGGTGGTTCGCCATGACACAAGGATCTTTAGTATCTTTGCTAGGTATCCCGGGAATGAATTCAGGCATTGCGATCAACACAGATATGTGCACGCCAGAAGATGCTTCCAAAGATTGAAGGTCTGAAGCTTCTAACCCCGGTTCGGGCTTGGGAATCAAGTTACTGAGTCCGGTATATGCCGGTAAAAATTCAGGAATTGCCTTGTTAGGACCCAAACCCACAGGGTCACCCTAATCCATGTCCAAGAAGGTTTGGTCCATCTGAACTTCGGCTGTAGAGGGGTAGGGAGAGGGAAATCCCCTGAGTCGCTTTGACAGACGAGCTATCAGTCGGTCCTCCCTCAGAGCTGATGAGGATGGTGCGGTAGGCACAACTGCTGTGATGACTCCTGATTTGGGAACCTTCCATACAGCCTTCTCCAGGATTCCATTAGGAAAATATTTTATCCACGTTCTTGCATACTCCAAGGAGAGGCTGGAAGCAGCTTCTATGTCAGGCAAGTGAATGCTTGTGTCGGATCCCTCCCGCATCCGCATCAACCACCATTGACGGAGAGTGTCCAGGAGAAGCCCTCGAGCTCGAGGAGGGGGCATGGAAACTTGGAGTTTCATACACCCAAATTGGCTGGAGAAACGATGGGGGCATACAACTCTCATAGAGAAACCCCGTCAATCCGCGCAGATAGAAACCCATCCCGTAGTGAAATCACGTAAGAACGCTCCTCCAGTACCCCCTATGGTAGTTAACAACGACGCCAGAAGTAGTAGGGTAGGGAGCGAAAGAAAACTGGGAGAAGTCACTCAGAAGCTCGATGATTTCATCAGAATTGAAGGACTTCAAATGAACCACAACTATATCGAGCAGGGTAGGCAGAAAGGTAGGAAGCGGGATGACTGTGTTATGTCAATACTTGTAACAGCATTAATGATTCGCTATCCAACCATATAATAATTGAAATATCCCACTCAGATGGTAGGGTGTCCTTCCCACCTGCATGTGGCTTAGTAGTACGTAAATATGAGCAAATGTGGGCCCGACCATATTCATCAGACGACCCTCTTCCAACTCAACTGCCATCATCAAGTTGCAAGCTCTGGCACCCCGGTTGATATACTGAGAAGGGAATAGCCACCCGCTAAAAAACCTAGTAAACAGACATGCTAGTCTAAGCATAGGTGGCACATCGGGGCACACCTCATAACCCCATGAGAGGTATTTACCCGCTTCCAGAACCGCCCAGTAGGAACCTGGGATGGTTCATGACTGTTGAGAAGGATGATTCCTAGGGTGCTTGATCTTCGGCATGGGACCAGTGATGTTAAAAAACAACCCTATCCCGGTACTATAAGAAATAAAAGAGTGGGCACGCAAGGCCTGACCAAGTGACCTCTCCTCCATAATCATCAGATCCCTCGCCAATGAAGGCACTTGTTCAATACCATCCCACGCAACAGGAGTGGGTAGAAACTCGTCATACATCTCACCGATGATCGGAAGCCCTCCCAATTATTAGATGTCCCACAAGCTAATGTCACCTTCACCATGGGCCAGGTGGAAAGTATTAGTGCTTGAACACCAACGACTGAGCAGGTCAGGCAGAATAAAATACGGGGTTAAACAAAAAACTCGGATTCCCACACAGCGTAGTACATATTGATTGATTCCAGTGACTCGGGAGATTCCCGACAATGATGATGGACCCAGAAGGCCCAAGCCCAATCATTTGAGAAAATACCACTAGACCGAAGATCCCACCTAGGTATCCACCCCTCATCAGGATCCACTCGATAAAGGTTAAAAATAGAGGGATAATTCTTGAAGACAACTTCTTGAGAGAATTCTTGAGTGCACTGATCACTTTGGGTCCAAACAGAACCTCTCAAAGTGAAAGCTTCTTTCAGATCATAATCAGAGGTTATCTCCCCCAATGGGGTAAGGTTCGTCTGAATGCACTTTGGTAACGCTTCCAAGAAAGGAGACTGATGACCTGAGAAAGCAGGTGGGATAGAGACGTCTTCTTGAAGACTGAAACCGTATAGAGGAAGACGATTTGATAGTGGATAACCCGAGAGCTTAAAAGAGAGCATGCACTTCAAAACACCATCGTCTGGAATGCTGGACCGACTAGGGTCCTCTTTGATGCTCTCTGCTCTACGAATCATAGTTAGACGTCTCACTTAACTAGTACAGAGAGGCTCGGCAGCAGACCTGGGTGCAGGGTGAGGGGGAACCCTGTTTTCTCCCTACATTATAAAAAATAATAAAATGGTTAATCAATGGGGTCAAGACACCTTCATGGAACGGTCAGCGAGGAGTCCTCCAAAGGTGGTTCGCGATGACTACATCTCGTGAACCAACCCTACTTGGAAGCAGTCCATGGTACCCTGGACCACGAAGCGTTGGACAGAAAACTGTGAACCACGTTGCTTTGCAGAATCCTAATCTCACATTTAAATAATTAAAATTCGGAAGACTCATGAAATTTTCAATGTCCGGATGATTTCAGTTCGCAGACCATCAAAATCGTAGAGCAAGTTCCTTCGCGGCCCGTCGTGACTTACTTTTTAATTAATTAAGAGTATTGGTTCGTGGTTGGGATATAGGTCAGTGGATGAAGGTGACCGCAAAGGAGGAATGGTTCGCAGAAATTGGCAGCTGGTTTGCAGACGAGGCGTTCTTCGAAGGAATGAGCGCGCAGAGACAAAAAGATAGAGGGATTTGGTTTCACGATGAATCTGTTAAAAGAAAAAGGAAGGAACCCGTATTTATATGTGTGTACCCCTACCGGGTCCACTCCTCTGCCGCAATCCATCCATGTTTTAGGACAACTATGCATCAGAATGGCCTCCTCTTCAATCTGATCGGACCCCATTCCGATGGGGGGAATTTGTAGGGTCCTGAAAAATCTTCAAAGGAGAACATAATTACCTTTTAATATAAGGAATATTCTACCCAATTTCCCTAAAAAATAATTGGTAAAGGTGGGGAAATACTCAAAGGATGGCTCAAGAAGAACCGGTCAGCAGACCGGTCCCATGAAAACTCTATGCGGCCGGTTCGGTGAATCACCCCCTCCGCGGACTGCTGTCATTCTTGGAATGGAGGCGGAGATCCTTTGCGGGCGCGAAGCAGTATGGGTGCCAGACCAGTCCACCGTCAAAAACTGCCCCAGCAGTGGACCGCATCTGCCGGTTACGCGAAGCACCACCTCCGCGGACCGTTGTCGTTCGCAAAATGGAGGTAGAACCCTGGGCGGCCGCAAAGCACTCCCCGAGCTCGTTAGGTTCACAGGGGGGTGCGTTCAATGCCCCCCGCGAGTTGCGGATTGACCGAGTCATCTGTAAACTATGTTTTCAATCATGGGCCTCCACAAAAGGTGCCGCATGACCACAGATACATCTCATTCCACACTATATAAAAGGAGATGGAGGGTGAAAAGTAGGAGGATTCGGAGAGATCGACCAGATTCAGTTGGAAGAATTTCTATGGATGGAACTTAGTATTTCGAAAACCACAAAGTTCCAGTCTGCTAACCAGAACATGTATGAAGTTGGAAGTGAACTAATAAGGAACCGAAAATGCATAATAACATGGTGAACCGCAAACTTAAAATAACAAAGAAAAGAAGACCTCGAATCATGGCCCCTCCACGGATGTATTCCCCTTTGGACCAGGGAGTTTATGCCCCTTTTTCGATCCATCGCACCACGTAGTGGCCTCATACGTGGGTGAGGCCCCGACCGATGAACCCCTGATCGATACCGCCCTCGGCCGCGACTGCTCGCATAGATCCCTCCGCGTACCACCCTGGTACACGGGCTGAACCCGAAGCCGCAAACCACCCTGGTTCGCAAGATGCCCACCAGTCTGTGAACCATCCTGGTTCACGAGATGCCCATCAGTCCGAGGACCACCCAGGTTCGCAGGCGGCGTCTCCATCCACATAGCACCTCCCTACGTGAAGGGCTCCACCACTCATACTCATGTGTGGCCCACCAGATCCTTCGGAGTTACCATTTCCTGAGCCGCATAAAATCCTCCCAATCTGGCCTGATCCTCTGCAACCCCCTCATTGGCCCATTCATCGGCCCCGAGATGAGGCCTCCACCATAGCCACCAGACCCGTGTGATGTATCCTTCAGGCGAATCAGCACACCATTTTTAGTTCACATACCGACAGTAAGTAGGGGAGAAGGGGTTTCTCTGACCCTTGGGAGGATTCTCGAAGAATTCCTGGGATCACATTCCCACAGTAATGCGGAGTCCGAGCCCGGTAGTCCCCTTTATGACCCTCCACTTGTTAGGATAGGGGCACATCTCCCCTCCCTGAGGTGTGGCGTGATATCTATCAGAAGGAAGCCCCCATTCACCCCCGTACTTCCCTACAACCATGACTAAGGAAGGGCGTAGTGGGAAAGGGTGTTTCTCCATCCTTCATAGGTGTTATGTCCCTCTCCCACTGCGCTTTTTCACCCGGGCATCCAACTCAGAGTAAGATCCGAATTTTCGGCCATCTCTATGCGTAAGCCCCACTGCACTTCCCACGGACGCACCTTTTGTGACGGGATCATATGGTCCCTACTGCCTCTTGTTTCTCACACCAAGCATGAATCACGTGGGCTTAGAGTAAGCATCGACCATGAGATCCTCTTATGGGGCTCCTCAGTGTGTAAGCCCCAATCCATTACTATGGTCCTCCTCAGAGTGTAAGCCCCAATCCATTACTTTGGGCCTCCTCTGAGTGTAATTCCAAATCCATTACTATGGGCTGCCTCAGAGCGTAAGCCCCCAAGCTAATGCAAACTACGAGGAATTTTATTCCCTACAATAGGGATACGTAAGAATCCTCCTTGAGGTTCAATCCCAACAACTGTTCGATCCGACTATGTTCATGTCGGTTCACTGCACCACTCTTAGTGTCGCCTCAATGAGTATAGACTCCTCGAAGTCATTAATCCAATGAGGGATGGTAAACCTCGGGCATAAATGATTCTGAACCCCATGTGTCCATCTGACCATTTATAACCAGGAGAAATCCGTTGATACAGTGCTTGGGTATAAACTAAAGATTCGCGAACATATGAATATGACTTAAATCTATAAGAGAGTCCCGGAACAGGCAATAATTTCCCCTCAAAAAGGGTGCGATGAGCCCAAATTCCCATCCTCTCAACCAATGTGAGTTCTTAAACATCGTTGGCCAAGCCCCTTAGCAAGCGCCTGCCTTTGGAAAGCAGGTCCATGTATCGTTGGATATAGAACTGTTTGGCGTTTCGAAGTGAATACCGGTGTACCCGACCTTAGAAATCGAGCGGGGCATAACCCTCTGAGAGATCGATCATTGGGTGCGTCGGTCACCATCCTGGATAAGAAATGGTTCGAGACAGGGATACTTAATAGAAAAATCGTAGATCAAATTTTGGTTAAGACCATTTGGATATGACGAGATTTCAACCTATATTTCAAAAACATATCATGTAAAATTTATTACAGATAATAAAACCAATTTTCATGCTACATGATATTAGGGCAGACATTATGAAGTTAAAGAAACAATTTTGACATTGTAAGAACCATAATTATAAGATATAAATAGTGAGTAAACATAACAATACACTATTTCGAATTAAAATCTCCATGATACTTATCTTGGAAATTGGGATCAAACCATTTCATACTTTGGACATTAGGAAAAAATGTGACAAAATTTACTATGAATAATTTGGGTGTGTTAATGAATTTGATGATCTGCTAAATCTTTAAATCCAACACCCATATATTTTTTTCAAATATTTATCATAAAATAGAACTTTTTAATAGCTTATGATACTCACAACCCAAAAAATCAAATATAAATTTCATTGGATGGTTTTATTTCAACCCTACCAACTATTTATTTCAATCCATGTCCATTTGAATGAAGTTAGTTTGATAATTACTTTATATTAGAATATTTTATGAATTTCCAAATGTATCCTCTCCCCCCCCTATAAAAGGGATCCCCTCATTTCTCTTATTCAAAAAAAGGAGACTTATAAGTCAATCATTCCCTTAAAAAGTTCCATATTGACTTACATAGACACATTATAAAGGTATTTTTATTCACATAATACCGACCCTATGGTCCTTAGGTGGAAATCTAAAAGAGTTATTTCAAAGAAGTTGTAATCGACCTAACTGGTCACTTTATTTTTTTAATTCTTATTTACATCTTCCAAATATATGATATCTATACAAAAAATTAAATAATATATAATTAATGTAATAAAATATTATTATTAATATTAAATAACCATTATCCACCCACTTTCCCATCAAATGAGACGTTAAAGATTCACTCATTCGTACGTACAGCTTACCATATCCATGTTGCAACACTGTTCATTTTACACAACCTTATATCATGGATGGTTATTATGATTGTTTATGTACTATATATGATAATTATAAAATAATGATACTTCTTGAATCAATATATTACTTATAAATTCACGCCATTCAATCTTTTGGATAACTATAACATTGCTCATGCGTAAATGTGGACAACCACCACCATGAAGTGATGTGGTTCTTTTTTAATTTTTTACATTATATTGAGGGTAATAAATATAAAAAAAATTAATATATATTATTAAATAAATATTCAAAAATGGTTACGTAATATTTACCTTTCTTTCTTTCCATCATTTGAAAAATGAAAACATCATTCATGCGTATATACAACCCAAATTCTCCATGAATGATGTAATGCATTTTTCAATTTATAAATTTTATGGATGATAATAAATATGAATATAATTAATATATATGATATTTATATCATTATTAAAAAAATTTATACCATTTAAACATGATAAAATTAAATGGACTAAAACCACATAACCAAAACATACCTAAAAAAAGAAGAAGATATCACCGGAAAAATAATAATAATAAAGAATCATTAATAAATAGGAGATAATAGGTCATAAGTAAATAATATACGGTATGATATATATGATTATGGTTCTATAATATATTTATAATAATTTTATATGTATTATAAAGGAGGTTCAAATGCATACAAATGATTTTGGACTTGAGGTAAGGGATTTTTCCTCACATTTATTTCTACGAGACACATACAATATTCACCACTAGATTAATTTATGTGGTGTATATACTATACATTAACGCTTTTTATGTATATTAATATTATATTTAAGGGTATATAAATTTACCTATAGGTTATTTGTTTCATGGTGTATACAATTCAAATTTTACCAATTCATCAAGGGTTTCTATTATAATCTTATTGTTTATATAGATTGATTATGATTAAGTTTCATATTTTAAATTTTTATGATCTACCTACAAATAGAAAAATTATATTTATTATACTATATTCATTCCATGAATGTTATTTTATTCTGTTAATTTTTATAACTTTAAAAATACAATAGATCAAAAAAATTATTTGAATGAAAATAATATTATTTCTCAATTTGGTCAAAAATATGTTCTCTTCAATATCCATTTTTTCTAATGATTTTTCAATGAATTTTTTTAACATTATCCAATGATAATTTAAATTAATTTTTACCCATAATTTATTTTTTGAAAAATTAATTTAAATGAATCTTATTAATGATTTCTTAACAACATACTTTCTGACTTTTTATAAAAATGTGAACTGATTGTTTTGTTTTTATTTATATGGAATGAATATAGTTTCTATTAATCATGAAATAACAATAATATAAAGAATAAATTATGTGTTTCTTATGATATTTTCGAGGAAAATGATTTTCACAACATTTTATGAATGTATATTTTTTTGAATTTTTTTTTCAAAGATGAAGGGTTATTTCCATCAATATTTTTAAATGATCTTGTAATGTTATTTCATTTCATCAAAGGCAATAAAAAATTATTTATCTTTTTCTTTAAAAGGTACATGATCCAATGGTACCATATATATAATTTCTATATATGGTTTATGATTTTGATAAAATGTTATTTATGAAACCCATTCATTTATCATGGGTAATTCTATAATGTATTAATGAAATGATTATGAATCCTGATTCACTTCCATAGGATATTCCATAATGAAATTATTTTGAAACAAATTTCATCTTCATGAGTAATGATATAATGAATGGTTTATGACCTTGTTTCAAACAAATATATGATCTTTATTATGTTAAGGGTGGGCCAAAAATTATATATCCCTATAATGTATTTGAAAATGATTAATATATCATGAGATAAACCGGAATATAATGTGGATTTTATAGATACCCAATACTTTTAAAAATATTATTTAAATATTTTTATTCATTAATATCCATTAATACAAAATAATGATCATAAAGTAATAATGTATTTGGAAGTATAGGATTATGATACATAAAATGAAACTAATACTTAAAATCTACAATTTATTTTGCATAATGATATCCAAATTCCATTTTAGCTCAAAAAATAAATTCGATAACATACTGAACAAATAAAGAATTTAATGAGATAAAATGAAAGTATGGCAATAAACATGATAAGGAAAGATAACATTGGAGTCAGAGCTATAACATCCAATCATAAATGAGAAGGCTCATGAACAATCACATGGAAGAATAATATAATGAACATGATATAATATGATCATAATAATATAAAAAATGTGGAAAAAAAAAACATGAGCCTAGATTCACTACCTATACAATATCACAAGGTGGATGAGCTCTCATAATGAGTTATATTAACTAATTAATCCTATATATGACACCTCATGAGACAAAATCATTACCCAATACATTGGATATATATATGAGAAAACCAATTATAAAATTTTTATGATTAATTTTTGACACAAAAATAAAATCATGTATAATTAATAACATTATAATTACCTATGAAAAGAAAATGGGATTCAAAATGTTTCCCCATGTCATAATCAATGGAAATTTTATAACGAAGGAATTTGAGAAATGATCTTAGGTAATGTATTAACCTATAAAAAGAAGGGATAATAAGATAGAAATATATGTTAGAGGAATATATATTTAATTTACATCCATTCCATAACATTAAAGAGATATATAAAAGTTATTTATACTGAGAATGGTCATAAATGAAAGGAAAGGGTGGTTTAAAAGTTCCCAACCTCAAGCCCAATTTGTCACATGTTTTATTTATCATCATGACTAATAAAAATATGTTAACAGTTAACCTTTATAATTACTTATTTCAATTATATTATTTATTTAATTTTATTTATTCTTTTTTGATATATCATTACTAATTCATTTGGGTTCATTTTGGACGTTTTGAAGATGTTCGGCTCATATATCCAAACATTACATAAGAGATTTGAATAAGATCAAATATATTATTAATTAACCATACTTAGAATAATAATCATGAAATAATTATAATTTTAATTCAATAATTACTCCTCTAAAACCAAAAATTATGGTTGGTTATGAAAAATGATCTATGTCACAATAATGTATATGGTCAGTTGTACGTACACGTGAGTAAAATTTCTATTTTCCAATGGTCACAATTTAATGAATTTAAGTTTTATTTTATTTTCATTTATTATAATTATATCATAAATATCATATTAATTTATTAAATACAATTCTATATACAGTTTTTTTGTGGTAACAAAAATATTTATCGCATCGCTTCTTGAGGCGCTAGTTTATTGTACACACGAATGATGCTGTCATTTTCAACATATGTTAAGATAAGAAATTATATGCTATATAAAAATTCCATAATAATTAGCATTTAAATAATAAAATATATAAAAATTAATTTCATCATTATAAATATTCATGAAATGCAATGATGGAAAACGAATTACATTGGTTCCGGTGGTAGTAGTCCTCCATCCAAACGAATGACAGTTTAATTTCATATTCTATGGAAGTGTAGATGGATATAGGTTATTAAAATATCATAATGATATATTATTATATGTTTGATAATTATTATTTTATATCATCATCATTTAGAAATATTTTAATGATGTGGAATAATAAAAAACATTGATTCTCAGTTAAGAACAATACCTCTTATTTGGACTACCATTGTTTGGTTATTCCTAAAGCACCTAGAATGAATTTATGATAAAAAAGGACTACATGACTTGTGAATGTAATTATGTTAGGTATTTAGGTTGGTATTAACCACCACAATAGGGGGTTTTAATTATATAATATAGAGAAACGGGTGTTTCCTTTTATAAGGTAGGAGGAGTGGCATTCATTTAAATATCCAAAACTCTTCAATCATGGGAAGACGCTCTGAAGACAACTGCCTCTAAAATTGAAAAAAGGATCATAGGAGACCTAATTATGATGCAAACATATCCCATTAAAAATAAATATGTTATCAAATTAATTTATTTAGTTTAATTCCCGATATACTGGTTTTACCATTAACCATATTAATAGATTTTTTTTTCTGATTTTACTATTCATTATGACCAATAATTAAGTTGAAAATATTATATAATATTAATAATAATTATTTTAAAATATATGACCCATTTTATAAAATTTATTCAATTTAATCTTAATAATTTAATTTAAAATTAAACCCACAAATGTGGAGAAAAATTTGTTTTTCATGAAATGTATTTTTGAGGCATAAAAAGATCTTATAATAACTTCATGACAAGTAATAATAATTAAATGAATTTAAATTAATATCTATAAAAATATAATTTAAACATTTAATTTAAATAATTCCTCATTAGGTGATACATTAATTATTTAAAATGGAAGAACATTATGCACATTAAAATATTTTTTGGAATAATATATTTTAAAGCCTTAAAATAAACTTATATAAGTATAATGACAAAAAAAATTAATTTATTGGATAAAATAAAAATAAGGAATATTTTTGTTACTATATGATCATATTAATAAAATAAAATATGTTTTTAATTAATTAATTAATTAAAAATAAATGAAAAGTTTACCAAAAATCTATATTTTTATTTATTTATTGAAAAATCAATTTTTTTCTAAAAATATCAAATTTTCATCCTATGTTTGTACCGAAATGATTTTTAAAAAATGGTGATAATTGTATAAAATTAAATATCTGAAATTAAAAAGTTTAATTATAATGGTTTCTCATAAAAATACTAATTATTTTAATGAAAACATATTTTTTAAAGAAACAATGTAATCAAAAAAATTGTGGTAATTTCATAAGAATTTATAAATTGAATTGAAAATTTATTCAATCTCATAATATATTAAATCATTTTTATACCTTCCAATTTAATGGATTTGTTATAATATTAATATATAAACAATCATTGCTTTTTCGGTACAATGGTTTGAGTCACATATGCTATTGAACATAGTTTTACATATTAAAACATAGGGGGTTACATTCAACCCCCGTAAGAAATTTCACCCTTGAAATTTTATATTATATACATAGTTGATAATTGGAGAGGATACTTATACTTCATCCCCACTTCTGGTTCCCATGTTACTCAGTCAAATATGTTTTTTCACCACATCACATTAACTAGGTATTCTTTCTTGTTTCAAATAGGATTTTCAACACATTATAAAATCATTAATAGATGCACCTTGTATAAAATATATTGGTCAAATTATACCACCATTTTATTCAGTACCTGTGAGTGGTATTGAATGTTCATCCTTATTATGGATACATGGAACACATCTCTTACATGAGATTTTTGAGGTTTAAGGGTTAGTCAATAGTCCACCGCTCTAATGCGATCAAGGATCTCAAAGTTGTTGATGTATCATAGAGAAAGATTTCCCTTCATCCAAAACCTCATGACTTTAATCGACAATGATATAGGAAAGAATGCCTTATCTCTAACATCAAACTCCAAGTATCATTGATAATTGTATCCATATCTTTTTTGTATACTTTTCATGGATTTTATAAGATGTTCAATGGATTAAACCTTCTCCATCGTATCTTCAAAATGGTTAGGTCCATTTAAATTATAATCTCCAACTCTATCCCAACATGTAGGAGTCAGACATAGATTAGTATACATATCCTCATAAATTGTCAATTTAATGTTATAGTTATTTTTTATAATTTAACTCTATTAGATGAAGGTTTTGATATGGAATTTCATTATAAATCCATTGAACAATATCTCAACATATCCTCTTGTGTTTAAATGGTTCTATCAAACTAACCATCCATATGTGGGTGATTAGAAATAATGAAATTGACTTCAATATCAAACTATTTGAAAAGGATTATATAGAAAATCAAGATACAACATATGTCTTGATAAGATATAATAGATAGTGGAACTCCATGAAATATTACCACTTCGTTTATGTATATCCAAGAATGTCGGTCTAGAGATAAATATTCCAAGATAACAATGAAATGTTACAACCTTCTATGGTGAGCTACTACCATAGAGATGATGTTATTTTCTTCTAGAATTTTAGGGAGTCTTAAGAAGAAATCTATGTTAATTTTTTCCCATTTATATTATAGTATATGTAATGGTTTCATTATAACCTTATACTTCATTCATTCGGTCTTGACTTATTGTCATACCATGCATTGAGACACAAATTTTGAAATCACCCGATTAATGTTATACACAATAATTTTTTTATCCGATATATATATATATATTAATACTTCCTAGATAAATAAATAAATATTATCTATGTGTATAATGTAGATAAACCCTCCTAAACACTGTTTTTATGGGCCACATGTTCGGATTCCATCCATTATAACTCAATCATCAGCAATGTAAATCTTATGAATATTCAATGCCATTTTCTATAGCACATCATCATCATTCTGGATATCATTGATCCTATAAAGAATTGATTATTGAGAAGTTATATGACAATATTTGAATTATGAATACTTTTATTATTCCAATATCAAACCTTTTCAAGTATATAAATCTTTGATCCTTCTCAATTATCAACATTGATAAAGTCAATGGATCCTTTCAACATAAATCATCATATGATTTTTTTTCATTCTCAGAAAGTTAATGTATGGAGGATTCATAGTCCTTGGTCATATTTGACCTTCCTTGGAGGTACATTTTAAGATCCTTCTATCTGGATAAATATTTTTAGCTCTTGTATTTGGTATATGTTTCAAACATCTCCCCGTAGAGATTAAGTTTCCTGGTAATTAATAAAAATACCACTAAAAACAAATCCAGGTCATGTTTGGAAATGTTATACTCATGATAATTAATCTTCTTTTGGGTATATTCTATCACTTTATCTCTCTATATCAATACACATCCCAAATCAATTTTTGATGCATCACTATAAACCAAAAAAATTTCCCTACTTTAGGGACGTGTGAGGACTAATGAAATGATAAGACACTTTCTCAACTACTTAGATCACTCTTCACATTCACTTTCCCAAATTTGTTTTAATAGATTTTAATTTATCTTCATTATTGTGTTTGAAAATCGTGATATGTTTATCACAAATCATTGATATTATCCAAACAGTCAAATAATCTTTGGATTTCAATTATAGATGTTGGTATATGTCATTCATTAATTTCATTTGACTTAAAAGAGTCCATATGTATCCCTTTACTAGTGATAATATTCCACAATAATTTAACATTCATCTATAACTCACAATAATTTAATTTGGGTGATTTTTTACCTCTCACAAGGCCTTTAGAATAGTATTAAAATTATCCTCATGACCATCCATTATTTTTGTCTAAATTAGAATATCATCTATAAAGAGTACCATAAATTTTCCAAGGTAATATCTAAATAAAGTATTCATAAATTCCATAAATATATTGGTAGTGTTACAGAGAATTTAAGGCATATCTATGAACTCATAGTGTCCATACCTTGTTTGAATGGATTTTTTGGGAATATATTTTTTCTTCACCATTAATTGTTTATATCATTTCTGAAGGATTTCCTTAGATAAATACTTTTCTCTACATTGTTGATCAAAACAAGTCATATATCCTTTGAAAGGGGTGATTTTTATTTATCATATTTTTTTGAGTTCATGATAACCAATATAGATTCACAATGACCTATCCTTCTTCTTTATGCAAAGGATTGTGGATCCCCATGGTAAGGAACATAGGAATATAAAACACATCTTCATATTCTCTTGTAACTTCTTATTAAGATCTTCTAACTAAATGGTTTCCATCTTGTATGGAGTATTTGATATTGGTGATGATCCAAGTATATGTTCAATTGAGAACTCACACTCTCAAATAAGAGAAATATCAAGAAACTCTATGGAAAACACATCAATGTAATCCCTCACAATGGGAATGTATTCAATAATTATTCTCTCATTTGCCTCATTATTTTATCCAATATACTATTTATTATAATGAAATAATATCTATGTTTTAATATAATATTCCATGGGACATTCATCCTCCTCCTTAAAATTATATGGAATCAGAGGGTGACTTGCAACATGTTGGGTGATCTCTCTATAATGATAGTTGATATTGACTTTATATGAGGATTTTTAATCCATTCCCAAAATAGATTCAAACCCCAATACAGTAAGATTATATTCTATATAAGATTAGGTCTAAATAATTTGACAAAGGTGAGTTTTATAAATGGTATGGAAAAAGCTCTCTCATTTCATTTCTCATGGATAGATCAACCCCCATGTTTTGAGGTGGTGCATGAATATTTATTGTAATGATGCAACATATAAGATAATTCATATAACAGGAATTAAAGAGTATGTTCAATATTTTTGAATAAATAACTTGAATAACTATCACCCCATAACAATTGGTATCTTATTCAGTATTGGTGATAGCATATTATCTTATTTTATATCTAGTCCTTGGAGGTTGTTTTCATTTATGGTTTTTGATAACCCCTGAATTTGGTCACAGGCTTGAAAAATGACCATGTTTCTTGTAGTTAAAACACTGCAACACAGACTGAGAATTTAATCGATCCTTATATTCTTCTTACACATTATAGGATTTCTTTTATTCCCTTCATTATTTATTATCTTAATACCATTTGTCTACACATTTGAATCATCTCACATTTCCCACCATATAGTATCTTCATCCACATTATGGGGTTTCATTGTTGGGAATATGTGGTAAAAAACACTCTATAAATCATATTAATTTTGATGCTTACAAATACTATTGTTTGTTTTACTGATTATATTTATTTAATTTAATTTTAGTAAATTAATATTCATTTAAATATTTATTCTTGAATTATATTCATGTCATTAATCTTTGGGGAATATATGTAATTGATTTGTAAACATGTTTTAACAAATTCTGGAAATATTGTTCTCAACTCTATGTTGGTAAGCATATCTTAAATAATCAACCCATCATTTGAAACAATATTTATTTATCATATAACCTACATTGTAAAGAAAGTATGTTTCAAGAGCCCAATACTTGGATATAATATTACGTTTGAAAACAAGTAATGTGTGGATGAGGAACCCTATATTTAGAAGAAACCCTACATTTGAGGGATCAAATATATGGTATATTAGCATTAATTTTATAATCAACCCTGCATTGTAAAACCCACATTTTTTATTTTTTTCATTAATAAATGGAACCCTATGTTTGACTTTTAAATGGCATAGTTGTAAATCTATGATATTATCTGAGATTTATGCAATGTCCTTAATGAAAATAAAGATCAATTGAAAATTAATTTGTGATTGATTTAAATACTTGTATTTAATGGAGTTAATCATTCCAATTTTAAGGGAATTTCAACTCACATATGATTTAAATTTTAATTTTTGTGATCTGTCAGGATACATTCATGGATCTGCTCAACCAAAAGAAAGTTGTTCGTTCTATATATATAGAAAGAATATTTTTTCCTAAAATATAGTCAATACATGTTAGATATATATATATATACTAATATTTTTTTTAAAACTGGGAAACTAAAAAAATAAAATGAATTAATCATTTACTAAAGCGGCTAAATTTTAAAGATGCATATTTTAACCTCATACTACTGAAACTAATGTTGTTCATTTGTTTCAATTCATGTTGAAGATAAATCATAATAAGGACCTCTTCAGAGATATTCATAATTGAATACATTCATCGTTGATGAATAATATCTATATTCTATCAGTTTTTTTGCAACTATTATGTTCAACCTATACCATCAACAAATCAATTTTTTTTTTTATTTTTTGAGTTTCAACAACTCAAACTTAGTCATGGTTATGTGTAATCATCTTCCACTAAGAAATAGTGTAACTCATTCCCTCTAAAATATTCAGAATTTTTTTAGAAGTTTGTAGATTATTCAACTACCTACACATAACTGTGAATGTATTATGATAAGAGGGCCTTCTATAGTGAAAACCACCAAGCTTACAATGAGAACATTATTGGAGTGTACTAGGCATTATTTATTCCCTGAACCAATTTTAAAATTTTTGTGTTCAACTTTACTGCTTATCTGATGCTCAGATAATTTAGAAAAGAGAGTGCTTCACATAATTATAAAACACATGGAATGTTAAAAGCAATAATATGACAATATTATAAAAAAGGAACAATTAAACCCCTTATTTTGTATCTTTGTATTATTATGACATGAAAATTGGTATCCAAGGTGAGATTTTTGAATAAATATCTAGCATGATTAAAATAATAAGGAATATAAAAAGAAGATGTCAATGTCTAATACAATATAAGGAATGAGTATCATTCTTGTTCCATACATTAATAGTGACATCTATGGATAATGGAAAACACATAAGATCATATACCTGAAGAATCTAGAATTCAAAGTGAAAACGAAGATTATTAATCCTTATACAATGACTGAGAAACTAGAGACATGGGATGACATAAAATAAGCTGAGTATGAAACAAACACAAAAAAAATGAATTCCATCATTTGTGGAATCAGAAATAATTAATTAAATTGAGTATCGCAATGACCAACATTCATTGAAAGGATGTAGATAACCATTGTTTCATATTAAGGATCATATAATAACATAAAAATGAGGTATTCTTCTACAAAACTAATTTTCAAAATCCATGGAATGTATTATATAGATAGAATCATACACATTAATGGATATTTGATAGAAAATTTCAACAATAATACTTCCCTAGGAGATCGAATTACTCAATCGGATCATGCTCTAAAAGTACTATGAGTGCTACCATAAAAATTGAATGGATTATCTTTAGATATTCGAAAAACATCTCCAGTCATAAAATTACATATAAAATAATTAATCTAAACACTAATTTTTTATAAATTAGAAATTCAGGTTGAAGATGAATATCACAATATAGTCAAAATTTAAATTCTTTCCGCAATGGTTGCATTTATGAATCATGGAAAAGAATAGAGAGATTATTTCAAAATCTAAAAAAATTCAGCCTCAGACACTGAAATTGAACTAGAATAGTTAGCCAATAAATTTATCAAATAATTTTAGAAAAGGAGAGGCTTTATTATGTCCATCAAAAAATATGAGAAGGGAACAAAAGAAGTAAGATTCTATGATTAAATGAAATAGGGTCATATCATACCTGATTCCCCCAACTAAAGGAATAAAGAATAAATATGGAAAATAAATTTCATAGGATAAACAAATATGAGCATAATAGAATAATATCCATGAAATATATATAGAGAGTATTTTATGACTCAGAAAGCACTTCCAAATATAGATCAGAAAAGGATGCCCAAAATCAGAAGAAAACATGTGATTTATGGAGAAGGAAGTAAAAGAGGTACAAACCTATTAATCAACTACCTTTGACAATGAAAGATAGTAAAAGACTAAATTGGATACTTTCTACACAAGGGTGAAGGGAAATATGATTTTTAATGAATTAGATGAAGTGGCTAAAAAATTCACAATTCTATTTTAAATGAAAATTATTTAACATTAAAACAATATTAATAACTACAATAAAAATTTAATTCATCAATATCAAATTGTACAATACGTGAAATTAAAATAAAATAAAAACAAGATGAATTAGAATATCTTAAAAGCCCTGCTAGACTTCTAACTAAATGAAAAAAATATATTAATCATATTATAGGAAAAATTTTCATTATAATATAAAAATACATAATATAAATCAAGGGAGAAAAATAAAAATTATACAAAAATTATTTTTTACCCATCTTGAAAAATTATACCTGCTTCTTATGTGGAATAAAAGGAAAAATTTCTAATAACTATTTCTGAAGAAATCTGTATATATGTGGAATAAAATAATATTAATTTTCTAAAAATATTTCTGAATTAAATAATATAAATTTCTATAAAATAAGGAAAATATGGATCCTTCGATCATTTCCTGCTGTCATAGTTGGACCCAAAACGCTTTGGGTACTAAATAGATATGTTTCTAAATGTTCTTTAATGAAAATTGTCAAAAAATATTATATATAGTATATAGATATGGAGGAATCAGACACATGAGTAGAGACTCATCCAATTTCCACACAAAAAAAAAGATTAGAGGACTAGTCACCTTTCGAGACAATGAAAATATAAATATTTTTGGAGTTAAAAATGTTGAAGAAAAAAATCAATCTCAATCAACAGAGTAATACATATACACGAGTTAAAGAACAATATGAAAAATATTTATCAAATTTTTTACAATGGATTTTATGTTGATTTATTTAAAAATTATTGCATAGTTTTAAAAGACAAACTACTTAAATTTAGTGTACCTAGAATGGAAAATGTTTATCCTTTGGATCCAAATTCATTATGTGAATAAAATTTTAATTGGTTAAGTTAAAAGACAAATTATTTACAAATCTGGAAATGAATACATGGATAGTACAATATTTTCATTTTTATACATTATCAAAGAAGCAATTAGTTTTTGATTTTTCTATTCTTATATTTGAAAATGATAGATTCTGTGATACATGCCAAATTTAAAAGAAAAAAAATCATATTTCAAATCAAATAACAATATTAAAACATCTAACCACTATAACTTATTTATATGTATTTTTTTATGATCTAGGGTATCATGTTTGGATGTAAAAAATAGGTTTATGTATTAGTTGATGGTTTATCTTGATTCACATGCATTTATTTTCTAAAACATAAAAGGGGTGTATTCACTATTTTTGAATGTTTTTATAGATGTGTTCCATATGAAAATTATTTTAAAATAATTTCATTAATTAGTGATAATGATGAAGATTTTTAGAAATAAGAAATTAATTCTTTTTTTTTTATCTAATCAACGTATTAAAAAAATACTTTTTTTCGACAGGAACACCTCAACAAAATGTGATTATTTAATGAAGAAACATAAATATTCAAGAAATGGAAAGGAAAATTTCGATTTAATAGAACCTTCCTTCATATTTGGAGAAGAATATGTTAGTAAAATTTGATATATCATGAATAGAGTTTTGATAAGACCAATTATTAAAGAGACACACTATGAACATTGGAATAAAATAAATCCAAAATTAATGTACTCTAATGTTTTTTGATGCAAGGTGAGAATCTGTACTACTAATGAAAAACTTTTTAATTCAATAAAGAGGCTATTGAAAGAATATTTCTAGGATATTATACTAATTTTAATGCCTACATAGTGTAGAAAAATTTATGTATTTTGGAAGAATCAGTTCATGTGATGTTTTATAAATTTACCCCTTTTGATAGAATGAATGACTATACACATAACATTATTGACTCTTTTGATAACATGATATATGATTCAACTATGTATGATTTGAAAATAATTATATAAATTTTAGTCTAGCCTGTAAGACAAGATATATAAGAATGTGAAAGTGTTTGACCTAGACAGTCTAGAAACGTAAAGGATTATCCTTTAGGAACTGTTATATAAAATATAGACACAGGTGTAAGACCAAGAAAAAATGTATGAAACTTAGAATAATTTTCTGTATTTATATCTCAATTAGAACCTAAGACTATTAATGAATACTTAAATTAGGGGAAATTCTTATTAGATTTTCAAGAAGAGATCAATAAATTCAGTAGAATAATGATGGGAATTATTTGACCTAAAAACTAATTATACAATTGTAGAAACCAAATGGGTCTTTAGAAAGAAACAGGATGATCATGGGATCATAACCAAAAAGAAAATTATATTTGTAGAAAAAGGATAAAATCAGGATGAAGGGTTAGATGATAATGAAATATTTGAACCAGTTTAGATGTTGGAATCAATTTGAATCCTTTTAGCTTATTGATATCATATGAATTTTAAGTCTTCATTTTTAAATGGATATTTAATAGAGGAATTAAATGCTAAACAACCACTAGGTTTTGAAAACCATTATAAACCATATTCATTTAAACTACCAAAATCTCTTTATGGCCATAAACAGGAACCTATAGGTTGGAATGAAATATGAAGATGATTTTTATTGGAAAATCTGTTTTCTATGTTACTGGATGATCTTTATTTTATTTAGAAAACTATTTTTCTTAACATATTATTATAAAAAATTTATGTCGTTGATGTTATCTTATGATCAATAAAAATATTGGTAATTATTTTTCATATATAATTAAAAAATAATTTTAAATTTGTATGATGATAGAATTTAATTTCATTTGAAGATTTCAACTTTATCAAAAATATTATTGAAATGATTTTGAAAAATGTAAATATATTATTGATTTATTGAAAAAATATGAACTAGAAAATAGTAAGACATACAAAACTCCCATATGAACTGTTGTAAAAAGTGATTAAGATAAATCTAGAAAACTAGTTAAAAACAAGTTATACAAAGGTATGATAATTATATTTTATATATTTTCACTAGTAGACTTGATATAATTTTTTTAGGTCTTTATGCATGCTTTTAGTCAAACCCAATATAATACCATCTTAATACTATTAAAATGAATATAATATAATTAAAAGGAACAATTTTTCAATTTCTTGATTACCCAAAACCTCTGATTTTAATTTAATTTCATATTCATATGTTAATTTTTGTGGATTTATATGAGATTGAAAAAAAACTTTAGGAGCCTGCAACATTTTATGAAAATATTTAATATCATGGTCATGTAAGAAATAATATCCAGTTTCTATAAAAAAAGCCACTATTGGAAAAAATTGATATCTTGATGGTTTAAAACTATTGGGATTCGCTGGAGAACCATTGGAAAATTTTATGCCAACATATTTCCAAACCATTGAGTCATAAGGCATGGGGATAGCCATATACCAATGGTCAAAGAGTAACAATTAGTTTAGAAAACAGTTAATATTTTCCCATTTAATGATTCCTGTGGTGGGGAGCTCCATTATTCATCAGGAGGAATTAGTTTAGGACAATATTGTGTATTGGGTTAGGAAAGTGCAGTTATTATGGTATAGAATTTGGGTGACAGTGAGCTTTTGTCACAACTTCTGGTGTTCATGCTTGGATTCATACAAGAAAGTGTGATGGGAATTTCAAACGGAGAAAGATTTTAAGGTAGTCAATTTTTTTTGGATCATGTACTAAAGATCACTCTATATAAGTTATAAGGAGGTTGATCAGAAGTCATGATTCATGTGACACAAAAACATCTCAAAGGATGTAACCACTTTGGTGGGGATATTGTAATAGCCCACATCATTACTTGTCAGAATTTATTAGGTAATATTTAACTTAACGTTTCTAAATAGTTATTTTTGAGGACTAGAAATTAGAGTAATGTTTTGAGTGTTTGAGTATTCCAAGAAAGAGTTTTGGGATAGGTATTAACGGTCATGTGATAAAATAAAGGTTCATGAGGTCATCATATGAGTTTATGGGGGACCCTCATTATAGGATAATGTTGCCATATTTTACTGACATCATGAATAATGTATTTACTATGTGAACTGGATTCTTGTGTTGGGTTAATATGTTTTAGAATTTCAAGATAGTTTTGTGGATTAGAACCGTCATTTCCATGGTATAATGATAGAAGTTGCATTGTAAAATATGGACAACATCCTTTTTTAATTCAATAGAGCACAATAGCCTGCCATTTCATTGAGTGATTAGTATTCAACTAAGAGGGATTAGCTAGAGCCTCCCTCTCTCATTTATCCTCCAATTCTAATAATTTTGGGTGTGATTAAACAATTTCAAGGGTAAGGTTATTTCTCACTCATCTATCTTTATTGTTATTTACCCATTATTTCTAATTTTGGGAATTTCCATTTTACAAATTTTTTATGATTCTCTTATGTTTCATGGAATGGAAAAACATAATTCTCTTTTCACTCATCCTAGATATAGGAGAGAATTAGATGAGATCTACATGATATCACTAATCGTTTTTGTGAATGTCTGTTACCTTGGTTAACTCGTTTATAATTTTTGTCTTAATTATATTAAATTGGACTATGTCTTCTTTTATCATGATAGGGGGTTTCCATAGAAAAGATATGGAGCATGAAACAAACCTTCCATGGATTGTTGGTCATTGTTCTATCTAAGAATTAATATATTGTAATTCATTCTAAAATAAATCCTTTTGAATTATAATGTGAGTTTCCTAGTAAATAATTAATTGATTATAATTTATTTCTAATGAATTAATTTGGAGAACATGTGAATGAGTAGGACCTCATGGAGATTGATGGTTACCCAATAGACATCAGTGAGTTGGAATACATATATGGGATTTTCTTGGATGGGTGTTGGATTCATTTGAATTGGGGAATTATTTAACCTCATCCCCACATCCCAAACTACAAATCCCACCCCTCCCCACCTGCACAACCCACTCCCTCCCCACCTACACATACCCTCTCCCCACCTCACCCAAATAGCCCCCCTGCACAGCCCACACCTACATAGCCCCCCCACATACACACCCCCTTACCACATGCATAGAACTCCCACCTACATAACCCACCTTCCCACCTGCACATCCCCCACACGCATATCCCCCCCCCACATGTGCACACCCCTCCCCACATTCACACCCACTCCCCACCTACACACCCCCACTCCGTACCTCACCCCCAGCAGCCCCCCACTACACAGCCCCCTCCCCCCATGCAGATCCCCTCACCCACCTTCATTTCCCCCACCCACATACACACCCCCTACTATCCTACACACCCTTTCCCCACCTGCAAAAACCACCACCACCCCTCCCCACCTACCTAAGAAAATTCAAAAATCACAAACCCATAATATTTCTAAAAAACATGTTATTCTATTTAATGAAAATATCCATGTTAATAAAATTTTATAAGATGATTCCTTATTAAAATTGAAAAAATATTTTTGAAATAAAAATATTAATATCACATTAGAGTCATTAAATTCAAAAGATTTCTTACAAACATCATTCTAAACCATTATATGATGGAACCAAACCAAACACACATGTGGAAACCATAACAAATCTAGACCCACTATCTCATAATGTATGAAACAAGTACACAAAATATAGGTGATCTAAAACAAAATAATAAATGGGGACAACATGGAAGTCAATTTAGATACCTCCTTATATCTGTCATACCCCTTTAAATACTATATGATTAAAGGGTTAATTTAGCGGTGCGTATATGGAAATTTTAGGTATGATTCCTCTTCAACTCCTTCAATTTCACTCTCCCACAACATCCCATTGATTCAGTGGTTATGGATCTAGGAACTATATAAATATCCCACCACAACATACAATAATCAATATTAGAGGATTATGATTTTTTATAGATTGATAGTGGAAGCATAACGATGATGAATTATCAATGTTTATTAATTATTTAGATAGATTAAATACATTAAGTGACATATATTGGGTTGATAGTAATGATATCATTACTCTACTGGTATATTAAAATTATTTATAATGTAATTTATAAACATATGGATCTATTTTCAAGTGAATAAACTAAGGCCTACGAGAATAGTGGTGATTAAGGATCCTAGTGTGACCTTCTAGACCTTGGGAATATTTTATAGTGAATAAGATAAGAGATTATCTTGAGGGATTGGATTTCATTTTTCCAATGTAATACATTGATTTAAGAAAAACTATGGGTAATGGAATCTTACCTAAAGGGGTTAGAAATATAGTTAGGTTAAATGATATATATTTCAATATATTCATAAAATCATGGGAATCAGTATTTTGGTAATGGACCTACAAGAAGGTGACATATATAAAATATAATTGATGGATAAGGTCTTTTTAGGACAATATAGATTCATGTGGGATAGTTTTCCGTGAGGAATATTTGATAGTTAATAGGTCTAACTTGTATGATTGATAAATTAGTTGTGGGGTTTTACAGAGATTCCCTGAGTGGTGTGCTGAGTGATGGGGTTAAGATTTATATTGAAATGGTTATGGTAGCAGTTATTAGATCTAGTTATGTGATATAATTTTCTACATGGAATTCATGTGTACTTGAAATTTTTACCAGAATCCATAAAATTAAATAATTCACTCAAATTCACTCATATCCTCTCTAGGAAAATTCTAACTAACCTCAAAAACACCTTCTTGGATCATGAAACATTATACCATGATGTATTCATACAAACTATATCAGGAAGATTCATAATTTATCAAAAAATCAAAATATTATTGGTAATAAATATAACAAAAAAAAAGTATCATGTACAACATGATCTGTGAATGAGATTATATCAAAAATGGTGTACTATATTGTAAATCATCAAAAGATAGTGAATCATAGAAGGATTACTAAGAATTGGTATAATAAAAATGAATAAGCTCAAATTATTCAACCAAAAGATTGAGAGTATGTAAAAAATATAATTGTGAAATATATTTATTACCATTTTAAAAAAGAGAATTCATTGATTATATACATCCATATCAAATTAGGATTTATTATTTATAGATAAATAAATAATGATAATGTGACCAAACTAATCACACATATATTCAGACACAACAAATCATCAAAAATAAAATGTTAGTAATATCAGTCAAAAATGTAATTTGGTGGCACTACAAATGGTACTTGAAGAGGTCAAATACCTATTCAAGACTATACTCTTCCCTGGTCGGCAGCGTACACTTCCAGGGTGATCATCTCCTAAAACCAGTTGTAAATGATCATTTGGCCCAAAATTCTCAGGTTCCTAGGCATCAAGTGCCTCTAATGTAACTTTTTACAAATATAAATAGATTATTATTTTATAAAATAGATATTGAAAATTTAAATCCACAAAGTAAAACTTACAATCTGCTGTTGTTCTCATTCATTAACCGCACATCTATCTTTTTTCCTTCGACCTGAGAAAAATTGTTTTTCTTGAGAATGCCCCCTTAAATATTCAATTATTACCTCTATAATGACTTTGAATATAGGAATCCATAATTAAAAATAGTTTACCAATAATGAACTTCATATCTAAACTTATATTAAAACATTATAAAAATTATAAATTAAGGAAGATACAATAAAAGGTGCAAGTCCTAGAGACAAATTATAATCTATTAACATACCTACTTCCTTTAATGATCTGACTTCATAGTAATCCAAAACTTGTGTAGTTATATTTTAGAATCAATGTTTATTTATTTAATTTAGTTGATTCAAAAATTAAATTAAATAATATTAAAAGACAGTATTAATGAAAAACATGAAATTTTTCATTTAAATACCTCAAATGTGATTAATAACTTAAAAATGAAAGTCTTTCAATGAGTAATAATTTTATATTACTATTCTATTTGAAAATAATCCACGAAAGGTACCACCTCTACCTCAGTTCCAACTCTAGCACTCCAGCCAATATGTAACTCATGCTTATAGGCTCTCCAAATCTCACCTAACTACTTTAAACATGTTGGTCATGTGCCCTCACCATTGAGGAAATTAAACCAAAGATAACACCAAAAAATTAATTTATATAAATTCAAAAACAATATATTACATTAAATACAACAGATTCATTTTACCCATATCTGTGCCCAATAATTATCCTTGAAATCATTTGGAAACTATCACCATGAGAGCGGGCTAATGAGAATGAAGTACGAGTATTTCAGAATAATCAGCAAAACACTCTGACATTACTTCCTTATTTTATCCATCATTTGATTGATTTTTTTTGTTCTCCACCATCAACGACGTGCGGAGGTTCCACATTGCATAGATGCATGTATGCCCCTGCCCTCACCTCCTATTTGTAGATGTATCTTTTTATGAAAGAAAAACAAATATTATATCAATACATGTTATAATGAAAATAAATTATGGTATAATTTGTTTAATTATCTATAAATATACCTACGGAATTCTCATAAATTGGAGTCACTAGATTCATAGAAACTGAAGGAACACCCCATAATGGTAGTGTGTGTCCCAGTTTATGCTCAGCAGGCACAGATTGTGGTAGAGAATGTGTCAAAGTAGATAGAATACAGATGCTCAGATATAAGGAAGTTGAATTAAAAGAAGAGGGCATGGATGGCCAGCCAAATGTATCAGAAGAATGAGGAGTGGGAATTAACCTTAGATATGATATAGAAAGATGAAGAGGATTAGATGAAAAGGGTGGTGAAACTTGGGAGAACTAAATATCTTATATTTCCTTAACGACACACCTGGATTAGAATGTGAGATAGATGGTACGTCTTTTGGAGGAGTAGGGTCTAATTGGGTATGCAGACTAGATTGTCAATATCTTGTACCATCTTCCCTCATACCACTAGCCTGAGTACTGGGACAAATACTAGGCTTCTAATCAAGTAAATATCACCTTAGTGGTGGATCCTGAAAAAATAATTAAAACTAAATTAATCACATGACATTTTATGTTATTTAAATATATATATTTGAAATAAAATACTCATTATAGGAACAACTGGTGGAACACCCATCTCAACCATGAGACTGTTGTTTTATGTCATCTTTTTTTGTCTAATTTCTTAAATAGGATTCATTTTCGACATTCGAAAACAAATATGGAATTAATTAGAAAATGGTAACTAATGGGTATCAAAAAAACATAATATATGAGAGGGTATAGGGGGATTCATGGGTTTTGGGGTTAAGCCTCCATGGTCAGTAAAGTATAGAAATGTTAAAGGGGGTTTTATAGTTATAATAATATAATACATGGTCAATTAAGCATTGAAATGTTCAAAAAGTTAGAAATGTAGGGTTTATAGGTTTGAATACAGTTCAAGTAAGATACAACATATTTGTAATCAATATTAAATCAATTTCAATATTACCAACCTTAACAACCCATGTCAAGATAAACTAAATAAATTAATAACATGGGTGGATTATTCTATATATTTCCCAAAACAACATTGGGTTCAAAATCAACTATGAAAATTGAGCTATTAGTGTCATCCTAAGTAATAAATGGATTGATTCCAATGGCAGTATGGATGGTGTCAATTCCATCATCACTGTCATAAAAAGCATGTTATAGAAATACTTTTATAAGGACACCAAATATTGGTCATAGATGATCATTGACATAAAAATCTTACTTTAGCATTGATTCCAATACATATGGTTTATCAGTAGAAAGAGTGTTAGTTGTAGGATCTAAATAATGATGTAGATGCTCAATATACAAGAGGGGGGTGAATTGTACACTTTAAAAAATTTCCTCAGACAAATAAGAAACTAAGTTTAACAAAGTTAAACTAAGAAAATTCACAACACCTCTAATTACCAATTGGAGAATTGGAATTATGTTTACAATATGAGATTCTACCTTAAAGCGTATAGAATCTTAACTAATTAGAGTACAATTGTAAGTAAATATTAGCAGGTTATACATTCCTTAAAATACAAAAGTGCAGTGGAAAAACAAATAGTACAACTAAAAATAACAAACAAATACTCTTTTAACCCAAAAAGAAGGGTATCCAACAACCTTGGATAAAGGTCCCTTGATTTATACTTTAAAGAAAGTATGTATTACCCACACCAGGGTAAGCCCTTGATATGAATATCGGTGTCTCTGTCTTGATATACCCGCAATCCCTCAACTTCAAGGTAGTTGGAACCTCTGTCTTCCTCATCAAGGAATCCCTCTAACATCAAATAAGTTGGAACCTCTGTCTTCCAATCCCCGGAGGCCCTCGAATGTAATCACCAACATTCAGAGTCACACGAAGCAATCTGAAGGAGTGGTTCAATACGTACAAAGAATGAAAAGATTCTCTCTCTAAAACTCACCTTAATAGAGTGTGGTCACTAGATCGATCAACTTAAGTATTGAGCTCTTTAATATGAGCTTCTATTTATAGGCTCTATCAGCTCCCTCTCCAATGGTCACATTTTCCTTAAAATTCAGAGGGACATGTATATGTGTAACTCAACCAACGGTTAGTTTGAAACATAATGGATGGCATTGTTTAATAAAAAACCATGTATGACTAAATGCACGACATCATTTTGTAATGGAGCATATGTAAGAAAAAGCCATACAAAAATTCGGAGTGTAAGAAAATTAAAAGTTCAGAGTCTAACGAAAATGAAATTCGGAGTCTATGTTAAGAAATGTTTGGATTCTATTTTATAGGAATTCTGAGTCTGGTTTCACCAGAGTTTAGAATCTGAACTTACAGAGTTCGAAGTCGAACTAGTAAAAGTTTAGAGTCAAACTTCATAAGAGTTCGGAGTCAAACTCATGAAAGTTCATAGTGGAACTTCATAAGAGTTCGGAGTCGAACTCATGAAAGATCGGAGTCAAACTTCATAAGAGTTCGGAGTAAAACTCATGAAAGTTCAGAGTCAAACTTCATAAGAGTTTGGAGTCGAACTCATGAATGTACAAAGTCTAGCTTCATAAGAGTTCGGAGTCGAACTCATGAATGTTCTCATCTAGAATCCGGAGTGGAACTTCATTACAGTTCACATCCAGAATTCGGTGTGTACTTAAGAAAAATATTGCTATGTATAAAAAAATCTAGGTTAGGGTAAATTTCCTTAAAGAAGAAAATTTTCCTTATGGAGGTAAAATATATATTTTCTTAAATATAAGGTGTTTGTGTTTTTCAAAACAAGAAGGAAAGGAAAAGTCATAAGGAAAACCTTATTGACTCAACATTAGTCATGTCAATAACTCGAAATCCATAATCATCAATAATGATACCCTACCTTGTCATAGAATCAAACCATTGGTATTTCATCATCATGAAATTACCATGATAGTAATAATCCAATATTATTATTTTTTCAATTAATCCATAATAATAAACATTTCAAAAACATGTTATAATATTCGATGGACTTGAATAACAGTTTTTTTGTGTGGAAGTTATCATTATAACATCTTGTTGTTTTCTCTTGTTCATTACTTGTTAAGTGATAATAAAGATGCACCCATTGATCACAATTGATTTTCAATTATGAACCATGGTATTAGGAAAAAAATTCAAAGCTCTTATTTCCTCAGAAATAGATTTTGTAGTCAAACTCAATACCTAAAATATAATCAAAGAATAAATTTTATTAAATATTGATTTTATTTATTTACTAAAGCAATATATCTACTTTTAATTTCAACCATGTATAAATCTATTTATATTTCCAAGCCTCTCTCCTTATTAAACATAAAGAACGATGCTTTCTGTTTATCATTTTTTATGTTACCTATAGATAAAAATAGAAATAGTTTAAATGATATGTAATATTACAAGAGAGGAGATAAGTTATACATGTTCAATTTACTTACTTGATGAACTCATCGAACCAGTCACAATTGAACAACACTGTGTGATGTTCCCTCTCGCTCTCTTCAAGGATTAATGTCATTAATGTAGATGATCTGGGAATTCATCCTATTTGAGGAAGGGAGGAAAAAATGGGTTAAATTTTCTCAATCTATTCTTCTTCATTTCTCACTGGTCTGATCATTCGTGTAGTAAGATTAGACAAATATATTGAGTAGAAATCTATACAATCTTGAGAAAAAAAACTTTTCATTACCGATCCTTTGGGATGATTCCTATTTTAAATGAACGATTTCAATTTGTACTTATTTATTTCAGTTGGATACATCCAATAGATAGAAATAGGTCCTCTAAGAATTATTTTATTTAGAATATGGATAGTCAGATGCAACATATATGTGAAAAATGATGGAGGAAATATTTTCTCAAACTCACACAAAATTAATGGTGCCTATGACGGCATTTTTTGCCCAAGAGACTAGGAAAACTTCTTAACAATAAATATCTCTAAACAAATGGCACAACCAAATAACTGACACCCTTCCATTATTGGAAAAATGATGATGGATTTCTATTGAAATCAAATCATGTAAAAGGAGATGATAATCAGGACTCTTCAAATATTTCAACTTCAACAATCTTCTGTTGACCCATTTTGATATATTTATTGAATATCCATCAAGAGCATTAATAATATATAGTACTTATAGAAATTCATTTTTTATGCATGTGTCATCAAATACTAAGAACATGTAACATTCCATTTATTTTCACTTATACAAACAGGATGTAATTATGGTCTAGTTCCCCAATCCACCGAGTCATGCTGTGATCATAAATAATATTTTATCATTCTTTTATCATTTAGAAGAATCGAAATCAAAATTTCCAATATATTATTTTCAATTCAGATCACATATAATTAATGAAGTAACATATTGGTTAACTAATATAGTATCTTAAAGAATATACTCCCCTTCATCCAATTGTAACATGTCTCATTGGAAACATTCTTTCTCATTCTCTATTTTAGTTGAACCTTCCTGAATCAAAAATTGAAATATTTGAATTTATTAAGTACATCAGTTGCAGACATATGCTGAGGTGGATCTTCAGTCTCCATGGTATTATCAAATCTTCGACAATTGTTTCTATATGGATGGTTCATTGGAAAGAATAGTTTATGTCCCATAAAAATAAAACTACGATGATATTTCAGTGTTACAGATTGATTGTTATTCATTCAAACAAGGCATGACATTTTTTCCTTCGTCCTCCATCCAGACATCATTGCATAAGAAATAAAATCATTGATCATCCATATAAGTACATAACGCATCTAAAATATTTTTTTCGAACCTGCATTGTATATAAAAATTCCCATATGCCAATTAAATTTAATATCATTTATTAAAGGTTTCATGTACACTCCTGTATCATTTTTGTGTTTTAATGGTACTAATATATGTATACTCATGAATGTGAAATGTATTTTCATACACAACCATTGTGGATGGTTATAAATGTGATTGAAAATGGCCATGTGATGTGTCATGTAAGTATCTTTCCAAATGGTTTAAAACCATCTCATGAAATACTCAACATAAAATTACTCATGTTAGCTGAAAAATTAGGATATCAAGCATCAAATATCTTTCATGAGAATCCATTTTTAGAGTGATCCAACTTTTGACTATTCTTCTTTCTATCAGTATCATATCGTCGCATTTTTATTTACATTTCATCAGACATTAAATGATTCATGAGTATGAGAATCAATGGAAAGTTCAGCATTAATTTTTGTGGAACACGGGATGGTGTTCTATCAGATTTTGGAATCCATAGGGATGTTCCACATTTGATACAATCATTTCATTCTGCGGTTTCCTCTCAGAATAACCTGCAATATTTCGGGAATGCATGAATTTTTTGAATATCAAAGTCCTTCAGCTAATTTCCATGCCATATAGTGGTTTGAGGGAATATCTACATCATCTATAAGTAATTCATTCAAGATGTTAAGAATGTAATCAATGGAAGTATTATAAATATTATACATGGTTTTCCCGTGAAACAATCGAATTAAAAATTCCAACGTTTTTATTTTACCACATTGCCGATACACTAGAGTCATCACAACTTCATTCAATTTTTTCAATCCATAAACAACATCATCTTCATCGGATGCATCATGTCTACCCATATCAAAGTCTTCTTAGGTCGACATCCTTTCCTTCTCATGATGAAAAATAAATGGAAATTGGTCATATATCAAATTCTCTAATCTAGTCCTCCAATTTGAATCATCGTCATTTTTAGATTCCATTTTCTCTTAATTATGATTCAACACACAATAGTTTGTTTAAAAACAATATTTAGTTATATGGTAGCTAACATATTCAAAGCTTAACCATGGTCTTCTAACTCAATTATAACATGGGAAGTGTATTTCACCACCATATGAAGCATTTTAAAATGATAAATCTAAAATGATCTCCAAATAGTTTTGAAAGTTTCTTGACATTTGATCACTTTCATACATTAATCTTCTATCCATTCTGTAAAAAATTGTTATTAGTCATCTCATGAAAGAGATTCAACAATATTGAAGTTGATTCAAATTTTTTAAATGTAAATGATAAGTGTTCAGTTTATATAAAATCATAACCTAGATAATATGTAGATACATTCTGAAACCTAGAATTGGAAATTATATCATTATATAAACATCGATTTTATACTACTTAAGATAAAAAACATGACACGCAGTAGGATTAAAAAAATTGGATGCTTAGTTCTAATATAGAACACAGTTCTCTCCACATGATAGTATCCCACTACTAAGAACATTTATTTAATAAAAATAAAATGATCCATAACATGTATCAAGTTTTACATACAATAAAAACACATTAGGAAGTCTGGGATACAACCAACCTATATTATAGTTGTTAATGTAAAAAATATGTAAAAAAAGGCACAATAAGTATGAGAGTTAACCCTTTTAATGAATCAAATAAGTGATAATATATATACATTATACACATGCACAACTCAATTGAAAAATGAATCATATACGGTGAATAGTTTAGTCAGTTTTTTATGCAACTCCGAATTAGATCAAAATTGGTTGATGAATAATATTTAAATATATACCTCATATGAGATTAAATAATCCAACGTATCTTTCTCTTAGGCATTGCAATAAGTCTAAGAAAATAATGTGTTATGTAGAGAATTAACATAGTACCCTCATATGCTTCATATAACCATTTCAATTGAGGTTTTATCAAATTTATAGTCAACTTCTAAAAAATTATCCACTGAGGAAAAATCATAATTAATTTATCATGTTGATAATATTTTGAGAATGTATTAAATGTTATGATATATATTAAATTTTATTATTTTCATTAATCATATTTTCAATCTTTTAGTGTAGCATGGAATTCAAGCCACCAATGAATTTTAATTTATTCAAAAATAATAATAATAAATTTAAACTAAAGGTGTTACAAACCCAATGAGTGTGCACTCCCATATCACCAAATCATACCGCCAAGATCGTTCTCCAATGAGTCACATGCTATAAAATCTACGCTCATTCCACTAAAAAGTGACCAGGATTCTCATCCATGTAAAGTTTATCTAGAAAAAACCACTAATGTTTCTTCCTTCCAAACAATCCTAAGAAATCACACTCATGTAATGGATTATCAAAGGATCACTAGTAACTCAAGAATTACTACAAAAACAAAAAGAACATATGCATGCTCTATCCATCCTAAATCCAACTATATCATTTCATAATCAACTGTATCATCAAAAACCAAAACCAAAACCAATAGTTCTAGGTAACTATTAAATCATTCCATCTTTATATAATCATGATTCATAAATTACATCATTCAATTTAAATTAAAAGTTTATAAATAATTCTACATTTCTTCACTTTTACCATAACAGTGGTATTGAAATAATCAAGGTAAATAATTCCCATCATGAACCATCTTTTTATGATTAGCTTTACTACTTTAAACAATTACAAATTCATAAAATTAATAAATGAACCCCCAAGTGTTAAAATACATCCATTTCACCAATGGAATTTATTAACATCATCAGAGGACATCCCAAAATAAGATCAATGTGTTCTTTCATCAAAATAAAATATGGTTTGGGTTTTTATAACTCCACCAAAATTTTTTATATAAACCCATATAAAAATCATTATGGAAATTTATAGAACTATACTTGATTTAATTTGGTAATTCATTCACTGAAAAGAATATAAATTTCATGTGAATCCTATATTCCACATATGATGAATGTAAAAAATCATTTTTTTGTATCATCTAAGTGTCAAAAAGACAATTTACAATATCAAATCATCACATCATACTTGATTAAATATCTCAACTGCAACATTTTTAATAAATAAGATCAATTTTGTAACACAATTATCCTATAATTACCTATTGATATGGGTTCATTGTTCACCTATTTTAGGAATATTACTATTCCATCACATTCTTATCACCAAATAATTATCCACTGATTGTAATAAAAATTAAACACTCTTACATTGATTTCTAATGCCTAGAATAAAATTAAAAAATTGAATCTAAGTAGGTGTACAACAAAACCTCATGTGCACCTCCACATACATCAAATACTATGAACTGGTAGTGAGATACTAAATCTTACTTTGGGTATCCCATGTTATATTCATAAACATAGGGTACTAGAGTAGAGGAGGATAGATTATATGGAATTAATAGGGTAGGAATGACAGTCAATGATGAATTCCCAAGGAGAATCAAGAAACAAGTGATAAATATAGATGAATCATATTCTTCTTTTCCTGAAGACAATATCATACACCAGTGATCATTAGGTTCTTCAATTAGTTCATATTATGTAATTGATTTATAAACATTGATTTATTTTTCAGGCATTTATTTTTTATATTTTTAACTTTCATTAATTTTTTTAACATATAATGATCTCAAATTTAGTTATATTATTGAACCCATATATTTATATTAACTGTTTCCTAATTTTAACTGTGTTCCACATTAGGATATAATTATATTTGGTCACACAATACCATAACGGGTTTCACATCACACTTGCAATTTTCTGACCACTATTCTTTATGATCATTTTCTACAACCAAGGGGCTATTATTCGACATTATCATTATGGTTTGGAGCAGAAATAATCTCTTAAATTCATAGAGGATGTTTGAGGGACCTATATATTAGATACTTGTGGGTGGATTATGGATGATTTTTGGTGGAGGGTAATTAATTATATGTATGGAACCATTAAAATAATTGGATGGAAGGATGGATTTCTAATCACGTGATTAATGGCCTTATTTTATCTAATGGAGGCTGAAAATCAATATTTCAAAATCACTCCCCCATAAAATAAAAATATTATTAGTTGTAAAATATTGAAGAATGTGGTGACAATCATATATATGTAATATGTTTGTAGAAATACTTTGGGTTCTAACACATAATTTACTACATTCCACGTAACCTGAAGGAATACGTTCCATGTAGTTTGGGATTTTAGGGAAGAAAATGTTTTTTATGATCTAATTACTACTCACCCTATAGTATGGACAATACATCATATCATCATACCCATGCAACAAATCCATGTTCTAATGGGCCATTTCTAGCACCCCATTTTGCCAAACATACCTTGTACCATAAAGGATTGGTTTACATTGTTATCTAAGTCGTGTATTGTGTGTACATTCCTAGTACCCTAGATTATCATTGACAACATGTAAACCCTTATACAAAACATGTGAAACCTTATACCATGTCTTCATTATTATAACCATTATTAACAACTTATTAAACATCATCATTAGTGATATATAATCAAGGTGCACATAAATCAATAAAACTATTAGATATATCATGTAAAATGAAATCATACTATAATACATCCCAAATTACCACTCACAAGGTTGATGAATGACTTCACATAGCTCACCTTTTGGAAAAATTAAAACCGAAAACCAATAAGAATAGATGAAGAACAAAAAAATTTAGCACTTACAAATTTTAAGTGTAGAAGAAAAACAATTCTTGATTGAAGATGGATCAATCAATTGAAGATTTTCGAAAGGCTGGGGAAGAGGGGTATTGATTTTGGGTAACAATCGGCCAGAGGGAGAACTAGAGGCCTATTCTGAATTTAGGGGAAAACTATCCCAACGAGTTTTTAAAACCATTGGGAAATCTCATCAAAATTGAGACTATCACAACAATTTACAAAAACCATTGGGGTAGGTCAATTCTATACATACTATAGCAATAGATTGTTCAAACCGTTGGTATATTCTCTCTATACCAATAGTTTTCACAAACCATTGGTATATAAGTGTTGGTATAGTTCCCATTTATAGTAGTGAGATGAGGTAAAATATATATATATTAGATTTTTTTGTGCATAACTGCCATATATGAAACACACCTTACAAGACTTTAGAATTAATTTTAATAATTTACTTATCTTATGTGATAATACAAGTTCAATTCATATTTCCAAGTAATCCCAAAAGTCATTATGTAATCAAGAATTTTGATATAAGACAACATTTTATAAGAGATCATGTTCTTAAATCGGATATATCATTATAATTTGTAAACAACTAATATCAACTAGCTGATATTTTTAATGAAACACTTACCACTGCATGTTTTGATTTTATTAAGGGGTTAGGAAAATTTAAAATTAAATAAATGTATATTAATTTATTTCTTTAATATCTCTATTGATTTTTTTTGTTTATTTTGTATTTATTTATTTTATAAAAAACATATTTTTTATTAAAAAAATAGAATCTTTAAAAAAAATTATTTATTATGAAAATTGATTGGATTGAAAAATTTATATCATGTCACCAAAAACTATCAAACCAATATTCCCCTATCTATTTATATTACCAAACATCAATTTCAAAAAAAAATTTCCTTCAAGATATATCATCCACCATTAGAACCCTATAATGAATCCTTTCAAACCTCCAAAATCTCGTATATTTCAAAGACAAAGTGAACAGATGAATGTGAACCAAGTTAGCCAAAAAATCATTGATTTACCTTCTGAAAGATAATTTAGGGTTAATTTATTTAAATTGATAGGTTATATTATAAAAATATCTTACTAAAGAAATCACTTAATTTTTATGGATTGTAATTTCTTTTTAATGAAGAAAGTAAAAAATTTCTTTTTGATCTCGAATCGATGAAAGAATATAAGTATTTTTGGTTCATTTTTAGGGAAATGGAGGATATCATTACCTCTCGGGGAGATGATAAGTAATTTCCATTCTCCTTAGTATAAATTGAATATATCATAAAATTCCTTAATAAATTAGTATTCCAATTTAATTATCAGACAACATAAAATAATGAAAACAATTTTTAATATATAATTTCATCTCTTTTTTGACATTGTTAAGGAAAATGATGGGCAATGTTATTAATGTAGACCAAAGGTTACTGATCAAATTCATCTAGTCTGCAATAGTACCCAGATTCTTAGAATCGGAAAAGATTCTTTTTTATAACATATAAATAATGTTCATGTTTACTAGTGACACTGTGATATAATTTCTGAGGCATATTATACGATATCAGAATCATTGCTGTTAATCAGAAGCTTGAATTTCATTCTATCCGTATTGTTGAATTATGTATCATATTTTATATAGAAAGAATAATATTCTCCATCTAGATGTTTAAACAAAGTGTCATCCCTAAAAAATCTTAATACTTTAACTTTAAGGAAATTAGGTTACTTATGGAGTATAGTTGTAAGAAAATTTTTTCATGTGGGTGCAGATGACCAAAGAAAATAATATCCTATTGCATAGGGGGATCAAGAAAATCTCAAATCTGCTAGATCAGATCTTTTGTGTAATGATGATGTTAAAGAATCTAGAATAAAATATTTTTCTTAGACAACAAAAATAATACTATGGTATGATAATTTCAATCAAGATGGGGAAGAGACTAATGTAGTAGTTAGTAAATATCTTATTATACAACCATGGAATATAAAAAATCATGCCACTGAGATCCAAAAAATTAAAACGTCTTCACATAACGAGGATACAACAACAAAATTTCAAGGATTATCAATCACTCCTGATGAAAAAAAGATGAAATTCATTTACTGGAATAAAATTTGGCTCTTAGAATAGATCAAGTCAATTGAAAATCTCATGGAGATGAGAAAGTTCAAACCTCGGTAATTTAAACAAAAAAAATATTATTAAAACTTATATTGTCTCTACTATTGTATAATATGTGAACAGAAGAGATTCTATATCTAAAGATAGAATATATTTCCTTGATAACATTTTGTTCTTTGCATCTGAAATGAATCATGGGATGTTTTTACCCATAGTACATCAATCATTTCAATCAAAACATAATGAATAATAGACATCTAATTCTATAAATAATCAGATATAATATTTTTTCATAAAGTTTATTAAGATTAAGGATGAGAACAAAAATTTACAAAATGGGCTGTAATATTCTAAACAATTCATTTGAATATTTAAGGTATTCTATTGTTTCTAGAATGGAATGTGAAACTCTTCAGACTCATTTACGCATTCTCATAAAGAATTTAGATTCCAAAAAATATTATGATGATTTTCATTGAAAAATTATTGATCATTTTCGAAAATCAAAATCAAAATATGTTTATAAAACATATTTTTTAGATATCATATGGATTCATAGAAGTAAATTTGAATCCGTAAAAGGAAGTTTCAGTTAATCAAGAGCTTATAATTATGAACAACTAACTTCTACATATTTAGTTAGAAGATTTCAAGTGATTAATTCAGTGGCTGCTAATATTAATTGAATACTTCATATTCCTCAATAAAATAGTGAACCATTTAATGTGATATTTTATAATAAAAAATATCTTATCAAAATGTTGACCAGTAGTGAACTAGGAATCAGAATGATTCTTAATTGACTTAGTGACAATTTTCCACAGTTTCTGTTGATAGAGGAAAATAAGCAGGAATTTTTGAAAGTCTATCTATTAGAATGTTTGAACATTGGAAATTACTCTCAAATTTTTTTTAGATAGCTTATTGACAATATTTTAGAAATATTGAAAGGATAGATGGGCGAGTTGAAGGAAGTTATTCAAACTGTTCAATCTTTTATTGAACATGACACATCTACTAAACCAATTCTTTCAAACTCAACCAACAATTTTTTAATACCAATTCACATCAAAAATCACTCTTGTTTTCATTCAACATATTATTATTGAAAATTATTCTGGTTTATTTTACTCAGTAATATTACTATTTTTCTTAATCTATACTTATAAAAATATGTATCATTTTTCTATTTAGTGGAATATAACATTCAATTATAGTTATGTGAAATATTTAATGTTTTTAATCCATTTTCCTATGTTTTATATTTTATATCACAAAAGGTGGAGAAAATTAGTTCAACACCAAATCAATGATTCTATTTTTCAATTCATCAAAATAATACTATAGAAAATTAATATTCAAATAAACTATAATATCTTTATAAATTTTTTTTGTGTATTTATAATTATTTGTTTTTACAAATCATATATTTTTTGTATTTATGTCATTGGTTTTGTGATCATCAAAAAGGGGGAGATTACTGGGAATATATTGTCTCAATAATACTCTATAAATATTACTGATTATGATGCTCACCAAATTTAAAGACATGACATTATGTACATAGATAATACTTCATACTTGAAGAAAATTCATCACAATACATTAAAAAACTTTTCTAGGGCCTTATTTGTTTAGTGTCTTTGGAATCTATAAAACATAAAAAAATGGTTCATAATAAATTTACATTATCCCCCACTTATTTAATGATAACTATACCCCTTTGACATATCTTAATTTATACCCTTCTTCATCACCCAGGGAAAAGAAACATAAGAAAGTATGAGCATAGATGCTCAGTAATTATAAACAAGGGAAATATCAATCATATCATAATCAAAAGACATAATAAAATAATATTTGAAAATTTCATCCTACATAAGAATGTTCATGATATCATGTCATGGGATAAATAATGATAGCTCACAACAATAAATTTACATTTTCCCAAAAGTCATAAAATAAGACATGAACGTTTTTGTAATAAAAATAAGCCTAGAAAATCATATAAAATTCATCTAGGATCATTTCGAATACGATCATAGTAGAAAAAGTCCATTATTAGACTAAGTTCACTACTCCTTCTAGCGCAGTATTAATGAACCACCGCCATTTCTCGTTCTATCTGTATCTATCTCATTAGATATAAATCATTAGAAAACTATTTGGAGGGAGATATAGGTCCCACCCATCTCATAATTAAATCATTATTACGTGTTCCACAAAAACATTAATAATTTATCATAGCGTAACCCAATGAATAAAATGGGTTTCATAAACATCATTCCATCCTATCACAATCCATGTTAAAAAAAGGATTCCATATATAAAATTCCATTAGAAAATATAAAACCACTAGAATAATAGGGATAATATACTTGAAATATAAACCTATTAAATACTTTAATCTTATATGGAAAATAATTTTGATAGAACACTTGAAATTAATTCTTGATTAAAATAACATTTCTTCTTCAAAAAAGTGTTTTTTCTCAAATTGTTGAAACTTTTTAATATAAAATAATTTATTTGAAAATATACTTGAAATATTTTAAATGAAGCTTCATTTAAATAAGGCATTATGAAAATGTAAAAAACCATTCATGTTGTATTGGTTAAAAGAAAATATTCTTCTTATATTTTTTTGGAATGACAAAAAGTACACTGTATCAAAAATAAAAAAAGATTCCTTTCATACCATTTAATAAAAATTCACCCATGGGTAAATTTAACTTTTAAAAGTTATAGAAGAATATAAATAATTGTTTGGAGTCCATATTTAGGATACCTTGAAATGGATGATATATATACAACCAAAAATATTTACATATAAACAATATCAAGTAATAATGAGATTGAAAAATTATCTTATAACATAGGTCCTATATGTTGGGTCGTAGAGGATGGAAAGAGGGGGGGGGGGGGTGAATTGCCTTTTCAAAAATAATTAAAAATTTAAAACAATTATCAATGCAGCGGAAATAAAAAGGCAAGACAAAATTTGATAACGAAGTTTGGCTTAATTCCCAAGCCTACGTCTCCGCTCCCAACAAGAACCATTGAGAGATTAATACGTCAGCTTGCTTTTTAATGGTTGTAGCAAGAAACCCACTAGCCGTTTTAAGGTAGGATAGAACACCTTCGTACAACTTGCTTTTTTATTATGGTTGTAGCAAGAAACCCACTAGCCGTTTTAAGGTAGGCTAGAACACCTTCGTACAACTTGCTTTTTTATTATGGTTGTAGCAAGAAACCCAATTGAAAGAAATAATGGAAATGAGAGGTTTGTTTTAATCCAAACCCAATGAAGAACTAAAAAAATAAAATAATACAAACACACGGAAGCCTTGAGCGCCAAAAGTGTGAGAGCAGCTGATGGAGAGGGAGCTCAAGCTTCAAGGATGGCAATGGATCACAAGAGGCCTTGGAGATTTGTCGTTAGAGCATCAAGACATCAAAATATTATTCGGTTGTGTTCCCGACATCCATGGTTTCTTATTTATAGGAGAAATACCCATAAACACTTCAATATGGCCGTTGGAGGGCTTCCGGAGCCGTTGGGGGTCAAAAGTACAAGTCTGGTCAAAGCCCAACGGCTAGTTTGACTGGGCACACCGGCTGGCCGGTGGTGTCTCACCAGCTGGCTGGTGGTCCACCGGCTGGCCGGTGCTGAGCTCCCGGCTGGCCGGTGGTCCAGACAGAGCAGGCTTTCTGTCTGGGTTCCACCGGCTGGCCAGTAGTCATCCACCGGTTGGCCGGTAGCACCAGGCAGTGGGCAAGCCTACTTCCTGGGTCCTCCGGTTGGCCGGTGGGCAAGAACCGGTTGGCCGGTGCCCATACCGGCTGGCCGGTGCGCTAACACCTGCTGACTGGTGTCTCTGGCAGAAAGCAATGCTTCTGCCAGAGACCACCGGCTGGCCGGTGGGAATCCACCGGTTGGCCGGTGGACTCAGAGAGTCCACTATCAGCCTTCTTGGGCCAACTCCTGGGCAACCTTTTTCCTAGCATCAAAACACTTGAAAACAAGTTAGAACACGATGAGAGTGATTGTGATCATTAAAATCCAAGAGAGAGGGGTACAACAATCTCCCCCTATTTTGATGATCACAATCACAAAAGAGAAAGCTTTAAAAAGGATATGCCAATTGAAAACTTAAATAAACAATTTTGGACATGAAAATATATTAGAGATCATTTCAAAAAAAATAATAATAAATTGAAGAGATGTACCATGTATTGAAAATGATCTTAATCTAAAGAGAATGAGTCATTTTGAAATTGTAACCATAGGTCATTTTTTTAAAAGGAACAAATGAAATCAATAACATACCGGTTGTAAAAAAATTTTAAACTTTTAAAAAGAGCACTTTAATTAATTGAAATATGAAAATAGTAAACATAGAAATTTCTCCCCCTTTGGGATTATTAAAATAGGAGGGAAAAAGGAAACAAATGAGAAGAAATTAGATAAAAAAAAGGAGGTAAGCAATGACAACAAAAAAAATATGATAGATAAGACAACTTGAAATTTATAAAAGATGAAACGTTACATACAAAGACAAGTCAAAAACAGGAAAGGCTCTATTTAATTTTTCTCATTGACGAATCATTCCTAACTCCCCCTTAATAAAATCAAAACGTTCAACCGGGAGCGGTTTGGTAAAAATATCAGCTAATTGGAAATCAGTAGAAATGAAGTCCAAAGTGATATCCACTTTTTGAAAATGGTCACGAAGGAAATGATGCCTTAACTCTATATGCTTTGTTCTAGAGTGTTGTATTGGATTCTTAGAAATACTAATGGCACTAGTGTTGTCACACCAAATAGGGACATGATCGTAGGAAAGGCCATAATCCAAGAGAGTGTGCTGCATCCAAATAATTTGGGCACAACAATTCCCAGTGGCTACGTACTCGGCCTCGGCAGTAGAAAGAGCAACACTGTTTTTCTTCTTGCTACTCCACGATACAAGGGACTTGCCTAGCAGACGACAGGTTCCACTAGTACTCTTTCGATCTAATTGACATCCGCCAAAATCAGCATCCGAATATGAAGAAAGTTCGAAAGAAGTATTAGAAGGATAAAATAAACCAATGTTTTTGGATCCTCTTAAATACCTAAAAATCTTTTTGACCGATTTAAAATGAGATTCTTTGGGATTGGCTTGAAAATGAGCACAAAGGAAGACACTGAACATGATGTCAATACGGGTCGCAGTTAGGTAAAGTAGACTCCCGATCATACTCTTATAAAGCTTGTTATCAACCGGTTTCCCGACTTCATCTAACGTAAGATTACAGGAAGTACTCATGGGGATACTAATTTCCTTTACTTGATCCATACCAAAACGACTTAAGAGCTCGTTTGTGTATTTGCCTTGGCTTAGAAAAATACCTTTTGAATTTTGAAAGATTTGAAAACCGAGAAAAAATTTCAATTCCCCCATAAAGCTCATTTCAAATTCTTTTCTCATTAAATCTGAAAAATCAGTACAAAGTGATTCTTTGGTAGAACCAAAGATAACGTCATCGACGTAGATTTGGACGATTAAAAGATCTTTTGAAGTGTGTTTGAAAAAGAGGGTACAATCAGCTTGACCCATTTTAAAATCATTTTCTAAAAGGAATTTTGTTAACCGCTCATACCAAGCCCGAGGGGCTTGCTTTAAGCCATATAGAGCCTTGGTTAATTTAAAAACATGATTTGGAAATTTTGGATCTTCAAAACCGGGAGGTTGTTCAACAAAGATTTTTTCTGAAATAAAACTATTTAAAAAGGCGCTTTTAACATCCATTTGAAAAAGTTTGAAATTTAAGTGGGCGGCGAAAGCCAACAAGATCCTAATGGATTCCAATCTAGCAACGGGCACAAAGGTTTCACCATAATCAATTCCTTCTTCTTGGTTATATCCCTTAGCTACTAGGCAAGCCTTGTTCCGGGTTATATTTCCTTGATCATCAAGTTTGTTCCTAAAAACCCATTTAGTGCCAATAATTGGATGATCATTGGGTCTTTCAACAAGAGTCCAAACATCATTTCTAGAGAATTGATTTAGTTCATCTTGCATTGCAAGAATCCAATTCTCATTATTAATGGCATCATTAATGGTTTGAGGCTCTAGGTGAGAAATGAAGGCTTGATGTTCAACCTCGTTGAGGATTGATCATCTAGTTTGAGTACCGGCTTGAAGATCACCTATAACATTTTCTAATGGATGGTCTCTAGAAGGTTTCCAAACCTTAGGCAAGGTGGAAGGAAAAGAAGGTGAAGAAGGTTCATGATCATCATCCTCCTTGAGAGGAGAAGAGGAATCATTTAATTCAACTTTATCAAGCTTATCTTCAACATCTTCAATGACCAGATGGGGTTTTGGAAGATTTTCATCAAACTTGACATGAGATGATTCTTCGATGATTTTTGAACGTTTTTTGAAGACACGATAGGCTTTTCTTGAGTTGGAGTACCCAAGAAAAATACCTTCATCGGATTTGACATCAAATTTCCCAAGGTTATCTTTTGTGTTAAGGATAAAGCATTTAAAACCAAACACTTTAAAATAACCAACTTTGGGCAATTTGCCTTTCCAAAGTTCATAGGGGGTTTTCTTAAGAAGGGGTCTTACAAGGACTCTATTGATAGTATAACAAGAAGTGTTAACTGCCTCGGCCCAGAAAAATTGAGGGAGGTTGAATTCACTAAGGAGGGTTCAAGCAATTTTTGGAGAGTTCGGTTTCTCCTTTCAACCACTCCATTTTGTTGTGGAGTCCTAGGGGTAGAGAAGGTGTGATTGTATCCTTGAGAGGAACACAATTCATCGAATTCTTTGTTCTCGAATTCACCTCCATGGTCACTACGGAGCGATATAATTTTATATCCTTTTTCGTTTTCTACTTTCCTAGAGAATTTCAAAAAGGTTCTACAAGCATCATTTTTATGAGCTAAAAAGAAAACCCATGTGAAACGAGAAAAGTCATCTACTAGGACAAAGGTATAGGATTTTCCACCTAGACTTGCTACAGGGGTAGGACCAAAAAGATCAAGATGTAGGAGCTCAAGATATTTTGAAGTGGACACTTCCTTCTTAGATTTGAAAGAAGACTTGTGTTGCTTGCCAAGTTGGCATGGCTCACAAATCAAATCTTTCTTAAACTTAAGTTTAGGAAGGTCACGGATGAGCTTGTTCTTATTAATCTTTAGAAGTGAATGAGAGCTACAATGCCCCAACCTTCTATGCCAAATCCAAGACTCAATGTCAAGAGCACTTAAACATTTAACATTTTGGCTAGCTAAAGACTTTAAATCAATAATGTAAACATTTTGAAAACGGGAAGCAGAAAATATCAATTTGTTTTGAAAATCAAACACATTGCATAAATTATTTTGAAAATTCACCGAAAAACCACTATCACAAAGTTGAATAATGCTAATTAGATTATGTTTTAAACCTTTAACAAATAAAACATCTTTAATTAAAGAGGTGCTACCAAATCCAATGGTACCTATTCCGACGATCTTGCTTTTTGAATTGTCACCGAAGGTGACGTATCCTCCATTGAATTCTTCAAGGGAGTTGAACTCGGAGGGATCGCCACACATGTGCCTCAAGCATTCGCTATCGAGATACCACGAGCCTTTAGAAGTCCTACTTCTTTGGCGTTTATCCTACAAAATCAAGAGAGAATAGATTTTGGTACCCATATAAGTTTGGGTCCAGAAATATTAGCTAAAAGAGACTTTTGAACCCATATTTTTCTAGAGGGTTGCCATCTAAAATACTCATCCGAGTAGGTAATGGTTTTGGGGCTTCCATACCTTGCATTTTTACAATCACACTCATAAATCATGTGCCCGGTCTTTTTACAATAATTACAAAATTTATATTGAGAGCTCCCCCTTACAAAAGTAGTGGGTGCTCTAGAAGAAGTGGCTTGTTTGTTAAAGCCAAGTCCATGTGTTGTTCTAGCCGAACGCTGAGAACCTAGTAATTTGGTCAAATTTTGTTTACCTTGGGTGAACTTGGCAAGAGACTCCCTTAGATCTTTAATGGTTGAATTCAAAGAATCAACATTTGGAATATCTTGGATCTTAAGGGTAAGTTACTCATTCTTTTTGAGAAGTTGTTCTTTTTCAGAAATGAGAATTTTATTTTTCTTTTTCAAAGCCATAAATTTAGAGGTAAGTTCGTGAAAACCTTCCTCTAACTGATCTCTCGCATTTTGGAGATCTTTATAGGACATGTCATTATTGAAAGAGGAAGATGAGGAAGAGGAGTCGGAAGAAGATACCTCATCAAATGCCATTAGGCATTGTTCACCTTCATCGCTTGAGTCGCTTGAAGACATGGAGTCATCACTTGCACTCCATGTGGATGCTTTGAAAGCCTTCTTGTTTTTCTTTTATTTTACCCTTTTCTTGAAAATGGAGCACTCCGGTTTGATGTGGCCTTTCTTTCCACATTCAAAGCATGTAACTTCATTCTCTGCTTTGGGCTCTTCCTTTCGTTCCCTTCGAAAGTTCTTCTTTTTCTTCATGAATTTGCTCATTTTTCTTGCTAGTTGAGCAATCTAGGATTCGCTATCAGCAGAGGAGCTTTGTTCCTTTTCTTTGAAAGCAATTTTCTTTTTCTCCTTGAAGTTTTTACCTTCTTTATCGGCTTGCCTCTTCATGGTGATCTCGTAGGTCATGAGTGATCCAATGAGCTCTTCAACCGGAATTTTCTTGACATCTTTTGCTTCTTGAATTGCGGTCACCTTTGGTTCCCATGAGCTTGGTAGGACCCAAAGAATCTTCTTGACCATCATTTCTGCAGAAACATCCTCACCAAGAGATTTTCTTCCATTGCAAATGTCAGTAAAACGAGTAAACATTTCAGTAATTGATTCGTGTGGGTGCATGGTGAAACTTTCAAAATCTTGGCGATACATGTCTAATCTAGTGTCTTTGACTTTATTAGTGCCATCATGGGTTACTTCTAAAAGTTTCCAAATTTCATAAGAAGAGGAGCAAGTAGAAACACAGTTGAATTCATTACGGTCTAGCCCACAATGAAGAGCATTCATGGCTTTGCCATCAAGCTCAAAGTTGGCAATGTCTTCGGGGGTCCATTTGGACTCATCCTTGTTAGATAAAGTATAGCCTTGCATTACAATCCTATAGATAGGATAACCAATGCTTCTAAGAAAAGTAATCATGCGAGTTTTCCAATAAGTGTAATCGGTTCCATCAAAGAATGGAGCCCGAGTCATAGAATACCTTTCGGGAGCATGCGAGGAATTAGCCATCACTAAGGATCTTAAGTTTGTAAACAGTTAAGGTATTACACAAATGCTCCCTCTGATACCAAATGTTGGGTCGTAGAGGATGGCAATAGGGGGGTGAATTGCCTTTTCAAAAATAATTAACAATTTAAAACAATTATCAATGCAGCGGAAATAAAAAGGCAAGAAACAATTTGATAACGAAGTTTGGATTAATTCCCAAGCCTACGTCTCCGCTCCCAACAAGAACCGTTGAGAGATTAATACGTCAGCTTGCTTTTTAATGGTTGTAGCAAGAAACCCACTAGCCGTTTTAAGGTAGGCTAGAACACCTTCGTACAACTTGCTTTTTTATTATGGTTGTATCAAGAAACCCACTAGCCGTTTTAAGGTAGGCTAGAACACCTTCGTATAGCTTGCTTTTTTATTATGGTTGTAGCAAGAAACCCAATTGAAAGAAAGAATGGAAATGAGAGGTTTGTTTTAATCCAAACCCAATGAAGAACTAAACAAATAAAATAATACAAACACACGGAATCCTTGAGCGCCAAAAGTGTGAGAGCAGCTGATGGAGAGGGAGCTCAAGCTTCAAGGATGGCAATGGATCACAAGAGGCCTTGGAGATTTGTCGTTAGAGCATCAAGACATCAAAATATTATTCGGTTGTGTTCCTGGAATCCATGGTTTCTTATTTATAGGAGAAATACCCATAAACACTTCAATATGGCCGTTGGAGGGCTTCCGGAGCCATTGGGGGTCAAGAGTACAAGTCTGGGGAAAGCCCAACGACTAGTTTGACGGGGCACACCGGCTGGCCGGTGGTGTCTCACCAGCTGGCTGGTGGTCCACCGGCTGGCCGGTGGTCCTGACAAAGCAGGCTTTCTATCTGGGTTCCACCGGCTGGCCGGTGGTCATCCACCGGTTGGCCGGTAGCACCAGGCAGTGGGCAAGCCTACTGCCTGGGTCCTCCGGCTGGCCGGTGGGCAAGAACCAGTTGGCCGGTGCCCATACCGGTTGGCCGGTGCGCTAACACCTACTGACCGGTGTCTCTGGCAGAAAGCAATGCTTCTGCCAGAGACCACCGGCTGGCCGGTGGGAATCCACCGGTTGGCCGGTGGACTCAGAGAGTCCACTATCAGCCTTCTTGGGCTAACTCCTGGGCAACCTTTTTCCTAGCATCAAAACACTTGAAAACAAGTTAGAACACGATGAGAGTGATTGTGATCATTAAAATCCAAGAGAGAGGGGTACAACACTATATTATTTTTATATATCCAAACCTATTGTATAATGATTTAAATAAAGTCATTGAATTATATAGAATCAATGATTTCTGATATCATATATAATCATACAGTCATTATTTTTTTAATAACATTTTATTATTACTAATTATTTTTGTAGTAAATACATCATTTTCTTATGCATATTTTATTGAATAAGTTCTGGTTCTCCTTTTTATGTCATAGGTATAACATTAATTAATGATATTAAAATAATATGTATCATATTTATTTATTCTATTTATATAATCATGTTTTAATGGATATCATGTAGAATAAATCGCATTATATCATGGAGAAGGTAGGTCGTACGTACGCACGAGCGACCATATCATTCCAAAAAGTGTGAAATTGTATGGAAGTGGATGATATATATTTTGTTAAAAATCCAAATCATGTTATTATAACCATATATAGGTATTATTTACATTATTATATGCATCCATGTAAGGTGGTGGTGAAAACAGAATATACCATGGTGTGGAAACAGCCAACCGTACGTACGCACACATGGTGATTCCATTTTGCAGAGGATGGATAAAAGGTGGAATTTTATTGTTTCATAATCATAATAAAATATCATTATATAATTTATAATGTATTTAAAAATTTATAATGATAACATTTCATGAATAGGAAGTAGAAGATGAAAAAGTTTTAATGAATTGGTAGAGCAGATTAGCCCTTATTTGATAAAGTTCCTCTAGATCACCACTTAAAGCAATAGGGTTGGTTTTTGGAGAAGAAAAACTCTTATATAATGGTACTAGGGAATTGGAGAATTGAAATTAGTGTGTTATGACTTATATTGAAGGCTAAAATTGAAGTAGAGAAGTGAGAGAGTATGTTCCCTTTTATAATTGTTGTGGGTGGAACTTTTGAAATCATCAAATATTATTAATCTCTAATATAATCAAAACATATCCAAAAACATAAAAAAATATCCTTATTCAAAGATTAGGTGAGATAATTTTTTAATATAATCAAAAAAATAAATTTTATAATTTTTTTCTATCAATTTAAACCTTATCATTTTAATTAACAGTTAATTATTTTTTTAATTATTAACAGTGGTAACAAATATTTCAATATTAAAAATATTTACATATTTCATGTCAATTATACCATAAATTAATAATTTATAACATTTTATAACATAAAATAATTATTATATATTTCTTAAAAAATTTATTATGATTTTTATGTATTTTAATAATACATTATCTCGATAAACAATCAATATTGTTTTTTGAAACTATTTAATTCATTGATTTTTATATATATAAATATAACAAGCTAACATTAAAAACAATATTTTATTGTATTTTTAAGAGGTCATGTTCATCAATAAAATTCGTTTGATATATTAATTATCCCAAATTATATTTATTTTAATATTTTTAATCATATTTATTTGTCACCTCCATTAATTAAAGAAATTACTACATCAATTTTGTGTATTTATTTAATATATATATTTCTTGAATAAAAATCCAAAATAAGAAATGATGAAGAAGAAAAATCCAATATATTTAAAAATAATAATTATATTAAAAAATATCTTCTGGATAATCTTATATTAAAAATGTTATTTTCATTAAAACATGAATGTGATAACTTTAACATCATAATAAAAAAACATGATAAGATTCATAATAATTTATATATGGATCAAAATGGCCAATAACTGAATCCTTGGTTTAATATAGTTGATATATAATATACCAGTAGTATTCGTTCATCTTATGGGTATTTTAATAGTTATTATCATATTATATAAAATTAATTTTTTTTGTTTCTGAGCAATTAAATAATTTTTGCATCAACAATGTATAAGCCTTAAACTTATTTATTTATTTTTCTAAAAATTAAAAATAAATTACCTTGATAAAGAAACAAAATTTATATTTTAAATTTTTATTTATAATCTAATTTATCTTCAATATTCAATTATATTAAAAATTATATAGTTATTAAAATTTGAGTGAGACATATTTATCTTTAATTTTAATAATATAAATAAAATGTCATAATCCAATCCAAGTAGTTTCTAAAGGATACCATTCCTCCCAATGAAAATTTTGGTATAAAAAACTCATTCAATAATATTAGGACAAGTGTTATGGTAATTTTATATTTTTATTTTTACCCTTAATTACTTGATTTACCATTTTATCATATTATTAAAAATTAACCATGTATCTATTCATAATTCCCAAAAGTAAATGAATTATATTTACATAATTTGGAAAAAATTATTCTAAATAGGGAATCCATTTTCTAAAATTTAAAAAAAATTACTTCTAGTAATAAATTTAAAATTAATCTCGTTGTCAGAATAGGAAAAATGTTTTTAAAAGTTAAAACATTACAAAATAATGAAACGTTTTTACATCTAAATTCAATGAAAAATTAATGCCAATGATATAAATTACATTAAATGATAAAAATATATTATATTTATACTTTTAAAAAATTAAATAACATATTTTAATATTATAAATTATTTAGATGAAAAAATCCGTTTTTATTTAAAATTTAGTATATTTTTACAATTCATTAAATCGTTAGAGTTGTCTGAAAAATATTAAAAATTAATCTATTGTAAATTTTTATATCCCACTAACAAAGAGTAGTTTTATATTTTTCATATAAGAACTATTAATATGTCAAAATTTTAAATTAGAAATAGTTCACCATTAAACGATTGTAAAATTACATTTTTGATAAATATATGATTTTATATATAAAATAAGGTTTATTTAATAATTTTAATTCACAAAATATATTAATAGAAAATTGAAATTATTTCATTTTTATTTAATTGATTTACATTTTTCATAAATAATTTTTTACAAAATAATTCATCATACATTTCCTTATATTTTTTATACTTCCTACCTCTAACATAAGAGCCAAGATATAACAATAATTTTATACTAAGGGTGTATCGTCGTTCATTTAGACTCACGATTTCAAGCAATGCAAGCTATTTGAGTATTAAAATTATTTAAAAAAATATTTCAAAAAAACATGCTAGTGTTACAATACACCCCCTATAAAATGAATTTATCCATTAGAATTTTTCACTTGGATACAAACGGATGAGGATATCTCTACCTCATCACATCTTATAGTTCCCATACCGCTTCCTCAAATTCTTCGTTCCTCTATAAATCCTTAACAAAGAGAGTGGTACTTTTTAGAGTATTTTCGCTGTGATCTAGATTCTCTATTAGTTGTTCATAATATGAAATTCCTTACACTAGTGGTATGACTTATGAGTATAGTAATTATGAAGTATTAGGTATGTAATTTCTCAAGAGAGATACATAGAACACATCAAGAAGGTGAGATAGATTATGTGGAAGTGCCAATAGATTAGCTACCTTCCAAAAATGATCCAAAATTTCAAAAGGACTGATATACCGAGGGCTTAACTTTCCCTTATTTCCAAATCTCATTACATTTTTCTAGGGATATATTTGTAGAAACGCATGTTCCCCATCTTAAAAATCTAGGTCTTTTCATCTTCTGTATGTATTTTTTTCCCAAATCTAATATTCTATTGTGTGCTATTGAATTGATATATCCTTTTCATCCATTTGATCAACAAGATTTGTTCCTTTTATCATTTATACCCCAAATTCATTCAAGAAAGTTGGAGTTCCACACTTCCTTCCACATAGGGCTTAATAAGGCACCATATGAATACTGGAGTGAAAGCTATTATTGTAATGAAATTCTACCAAAGGGATTTTTTGATCCCAACCACATTAGAAATCCATAGATTGAGATCTCAACATGTCTTATTGATTTTAATTTTTCCTCTCAAACTAACTATCTGTCTTAGGATAATAAGCAACGTTGAATCTTAACTATATATCTAGATCCTACTGAATACTTCACCAGAACTACGAGATAAACCTTGTTTCCCGATCAAATATTATGTAATGTGGTACTCGATGAAATCATACCTCTTATTTTATATATATCATGATAATCTAATCAAGAGATAAGTACTCTCTAATAGCAATGAAGTGTTCCAACATAGTAAGGTGATTAACTAAAAATCATATATAATTATATCCTTCAGATGTCCTGGGATATCTGACAAAAAAGTCCATAACGAGGTTTTCACATTTTCATTTTGGTATGGGTAATGGTTGTAACATTAGCTTATACTTCTATATCTTAACCTTAACTTTATGAAAAACTAATCCCTGAGAGTCATATTAAAAAATATCTATATTCATTCCATCCCACTAGAAATACTCTTTTAGGTTCCTTTACTTATTTTTTATTCCATGATGAATAGAGAATGAAGAACTATTATTCTCATAAAAAAATCCATTGTTTAATTATTTTATGGGAGGAATACAAACCCAGTTATAGAACCTTATTTTTTCATAACAATCACGATTGAATTCCAGAAGATTTATCACCTTCTTTTGTAGCTCAACGTCTTCCTTATATGCCTCCTTAAACATTACTTGTATAGATGGTTGAATATTAATTTTATAAAAATAAAATTAATCCCTTTAATTTAAAATTTCAATATCCATCCTTCGCAAATCCATAAATTTTGTATCCTTTTTTATCCTAATTATGGATTGGTTCCCATAGTCATTTCTACTCAATGAATCTCCCACCTTGTTCTCCAAACAAGTGTGGTAATATACAGAGCAATCATAATATTTTATCAACTCTAACCATGTTATTTGGCACATATTAAGATCCTTTTGTGTGATAATATACTTTAAATTTTTATGATCATTATAAATATCACACCTTTCACCATAAAGATAATGCCTCCATATCATAAAAGAAAATATTGTTGTAGCTAACTCCAAATCATGAGTTGGGTATCTTTGCTCACAGATTTTCAATTTTCATGGATTATAAGCTATCACCATATCATCTATCATGAGAACACATCCTATCCCATTCTTGGATTCATTACTGAAGATCAAAAACGTTCTCCACTATAAGGTAGTGTGATAAGAGGTGTACTTTCTATCCTACTTTTTAGATATTTGAAGTTCTCTTCACATTCCTCTATCCGCATGAGCATAAATCCTTTCTGAGTTGACTTGGGTATTGGATTAGATATTCATGAAAAATCATTCACAAAACATCGATAATATCCAAACATACCAAGGAAACATCAGATATAAGTTTCTGTTGTCAGTATAGGCCAACATTCAATAAATTCTATTTCTACTAAATCTGTAGATATATCCTCTCTTGTGATTATGTGACCCAAAAATGAATATTCATGAAGCTAAAATTCACACATGGTAAATTTTTTGATAATGATTCTACATTCTCAGGGTATTTAGTAAAATTCTCATGTTATCTTTATTATCTTTCTTTGTATTAGAATATAAAAGAATATCATCGATAAAGACAACAAATAATTGATCAAGATAGCCTCTAATGACTTTACATATTAGATCTATGAAGATATAGGGTACATTAAGAAGACCCAAAGTAATCATTATAAATTCCACATGTCCATACCATGTTCTTAATGTCGTCTTTGGTATGTCCTCCTTCTTAAAGCTCAATTTATTATATCTGGAATGATGATCGATATTGAAAATGTATTTAACTCCACATAGTTGGTCAAATAAGTCATTTATACGGGTAATATGATATTTTTTCTTGATTTTGATCTTGTTGTGTTTTCAATAATCAATGAAAAGTCTCATTGATCGATATTTCATCATATGAAATCATATAGGTGAACCCAAGGTGATGCATTAGGGAGTATGAATACTATATCAAGATTCTCTTAGAGTTTCTTCTTCTATTCCTACAACTCAATATGGTCCATTCAATAAGGTGTATTTGAAATAATCATAACACTTGGTATGTGTTCTATTTAAAACTCAACTTCACGATTTAGTGGAAGACCTAGAAATTATTTTTCAATGGAATCATCAAACACTCGTACAATAGGTGTACTCTTAATAGTGAGTTTCCCCACCAACCATTTCAGATAGATAACCTTCATTTATAGGAATCAAGGCCCATAAATAGATAAAATTTACACTGTAAGGTCATACTCATCCTTCCATCGATAGATGATAATAGATTGATCTGGAATATAAAATGCGACTTCCCATCTTTGTAATTTTTATGAGCTCTATAAATAGAAATCTAATCCCTACCAAGAATCACATAAAATTCCTCTAAAGGACGGATCAGAAGATTTGTATGAAGAACATTCCCACAAACTCCAACTAGTGAAGAATTATAAAATTATGATGTAGACATTGTTCTATTAGGATTTGTCACAACTAACTCAACCTCTAATTTCTGAGGTAATAATAAAATACCCGTAGAAAATTATTCAGAAATAAAAAAGTGGGATCATTTAAAATTAAATAATAGATTTTCTACATTAGAATGGTTCTTATGTGTAGATTTCACCACTTCATTATCATACTCCACATCACTAACAGTGATCACATGTGACATTCCATTATCCCCATCCTTAATATTTTTCTAACTACAATCATCATCGATAACCCTTGTATTAGGTAATTGGTTAGAATAATTCCTGATTTTCTTGATTTTCAAAATTGAAGTGCAGGAGGTTTATTTTTTGTAGCATTTTCCCTATTTGAATCATTAGATATGTTTTTATCATCACTTCAACATTCAACTATATGATGATATTCTTACCACACATAAAAACATTTTCGGTCCCTTTAAGAAAATTTCTACCATGTTTCTTTCTACACATTAAGAATAAGGTAAAAATCATCTTCTTTTCGGTGTGGAATTTAGATTTTCTCTTTAACTTCCATTTTCTCTTCTTATAAAACCCATACGATTGATGGGTTACTTTAATATCCATCTCAACCATTAGATCACATTGAACAATTTCCTCATTGATATTGAAGTCCCTTATGGATGATTCTCCTTGAAGACTTGGTTTTATGCCTTTAAAGAATTAATCAATTAACTATCGGGTTGGATAATAATTCCAGAATCATACATTGAAAGTCTTCTAAAATATTCATCATACATACCAATGGATTCATCTTTCTTTTTAAGCTCAATTAACTCCTTATCAATTATTTTTTTGAAGATTATTAGGGAATCACATATTGAAAAATAATTTCTTGTACTCATCCAATTCCATGGATTCAATTTCATCATTCTGCATTGTATTGTTGATAAGGTTCTACCGTGGGTCATCTTATCATTTCAAATGACAGACTGGAAATGTGAATTTATAATGTTATGAACATTGGAGAACTAAAAATATTTTTTTAGTGGAACTAATTTATTGTTCAACCACTAATGTATAAGAAGACACACTGAATGAAGGTGGATACTACCTCATAAATGACTCAATAAAATATTTTCCCTCCTATTATTGTTTGGATGTCCTCCATGGTTTATAACCTTATAATATTTTGTGATCATTGATAAATGATTTTTCATTCCATCTCCCATAAAATTCAGTTTCTAAGGAGAAAATCAATATATTTCCCCTTGCATTTATTAGTAAATTGGGGCCTCCAGTTTCCATCTATTGACTAAAACCAAGAAGCATAGTGTGAGAAATAATAATAATGGGAAACCACATAATTAAGAATAAAATTTCAATTTTGGAAACTTTATGATTTGTCCTATGTTATACACGATCACTTCAAAATCACTATGACTAACACATATACTTTGAAATATCCTTTGGGTTCCTCCTATAGTTTTCTCATTCTAGTTTATAATGGTTAATTAGAAATTTTCTATAATATAAACTATAATTAAGAATACTTTATGTACATAGATATTTATTCAAAATTGTAGAATATTCATTACAAAACATAACAAAACCATTCTAGGACCGTATAAGTTAATTTCTTCATAAACTCAAAAACATAAACAATTGTTTCATAAGACATCTTCAATGTCTCTAACTTATTTCTTTATAACTACACCCCTTTTGACATATATTACTTAATACCCATCTTCATGTCCTGGGGAAAAGAAACATAATAAAGGGTGAGCTCAGATTCCCATTAAGGGTAAACAAGGATGATATCAATCATATCATAATAATAAGATATAATACCATTAGATTTGAATATATTATCCATCATATGAAAGATCATAATATCACGTATTGGGATAAATCATAAAATTTCATAAGAATCAATGAACGTAATACCAAAAGTAATAACATAAGACATGAACTTTTGTTTCATAAACATAATCCTAAAAAATAATTTCTTATTAGTCAAGGATCATTTCCAAGACCATAATAGTGGAAAAATTCCATTATTGAACTAAGTACACTCCTTGTTCCAACCATGTATTATTATACTAAGATCATTTTCCATTCCAGCCATATCAATATCATGAGATATAAATATTTACCCAATGAATTTTAGGGTTATATAGGTACCACACATATCATAATTAAACTATTCTTACATGTTCCACAATAACATAAATCATTCCTCATAGCATATCCTAAGGAATAAGACGGGTTTATTATACAAAATTCTATCATAACATAATCCATGTAAAAAATCAATTCAATAAATAGCATTCCATAAATAACCCATATGAATAATAGTGATAGTATACTAGAAAAATAAACTAATTAATTAATGTAATCTTACATTACAAATATTTTTGATAGAACACTTGAAATTAATTATTAAGAAAATTATAATAATGTCATAAAAACCATTTATTTTCTCAAAATGATGTACAATATTAAAAGAAACTAATTTATTTGAAAATAAAAATGATATATTCTAAAGTAATCTTCAAGGAAATAAGTCCATATGAAAATGTAAAAATCTAGTCAAGCAGTATAAGATAAAAGAAAACATTATTCACGTACAATTTTCGGGAAGATAAAAAGTTCTGCATAAAGAAAATGAAAAAAGTTTCCTTTCATACTGTTTCATAAAAATTATCCAATGTGTAAAATTAACATTAAAAAATTATAGAATAATAGGAAAAATAATTTTTAATTCATATTTAGAAAAACATGGACATGGATGATAAATATATTCTAGTAAATAATTCTGTTTAAAAATCTCAGATTATAGTGAGATCGCGATATTATCCTTTACCTTAGGTCCAATATATTTTATATGTATCTGGACCACCATTATATAATGATTTAATTAATATTATTGAATTATTCCAAAATAATATTTTTTTGATATCATATATAATCAATCTATCATCCATTTATTATCAATATTTCATTATTACTCGTTATTCGAGTCGTAACTACATCATGTTTGGATGAATATATTATTGAATAAGTTACGGTTATCCTTATTATTTTATAGATATATGATTATAAATATATTTTAACATAATATATATCATCTTTATTCATTCTATTTATAAATCATTCTTTAATGGATATCATGTAGAATGAAATGCTTTCATCATGGAGATGGTAGGTCGTATGTACGTACGAGCAACAATATCATTCCCATAATTATGAAATGGTATGGAAATGGATGGTCTTTTTTTGTTCCAAAAGCTATATAATGTTATAATAATCATATATAGGTATAATTTAAATCATTATACCCATCCACATAATGTGGTGGGGAAAAATATTACACCACAATGTGGAGATAGTAAGTTGAACATACACACACACACATGATGATTTCATTTTTATAGGATAAATAGAAGTTGAAATATTCTTGTTTAATAAACATAACAAAATTTTATTATATATGTGATAATAGAGTTATTATTGTATAATTTAAACAACTCATGAAGAGTGAGTAGGAGAATAATTAATTTTGAATGAATTGGTAGAGGGGATTACTTCTTTTTCAATGAGCTTCGTCTAGATCACCACATAATGAAATTGGGTTGTCTTTAGAGAAGACTAGAACCTCGAGAGTGTGGCTAGGGAAGTTGATAAGGGAAATGGTCATGATATTTCTTTGCATTATGGATTAATGTGAAGTAACTAAGTGAGGGAGGACGTGCCCTTTTATAATTGAAGTTAGGGGCACTTTTTGAAACACCAAAAAATATTTATTTATAATAAAATAAAACCACACCCAAAAACCTCCAAAATGACCTAATAATAAGATGATATGAGATGATATTATGTTGTAATCTAACAAACCAAAAAATTTAGACAGGTTTTTCGGTCAATTTAAACCATATCATTTTAATTAACACTTATTTATTCTATTTAATTTTTAATTATGGAAAAATATATTTCAATATTAAAAGGTCTGAATATTACTTATTTGATGTCAATTATACAGTAAATAAATAATATAAACTATTTTAGACCATTTCATAATTATTCATAATTTTTTTAAAAAAAATTACGAGTTTTAATTAATTTAATAATACATTGTTTTGATAATCAATCAATAGTGTCAATTTTGAACCTATTGAATTCCTTGAATTTAAAAAATATAAATATAAGAACATTACTATGAATATGTGTTCTTATTTTATTTAGAGGCCAAGGTCATATATAGATTTTTTGGATATATTAATTATCCCATGTTATATTAATTTTAGTATTTTTAATCACTTTTATTTTTCATCTTCATTACTTAAATAATTTCTATGTCAATTTTTAGTTATTATTTAATATAATTATTTATTGAAAAAAAATTAAAAATAAAATACTATGAAGATGATAAATCCTCTATATTTCTAAATAATACATATATAAAAAAAATATTCTGGAAAATCCTACATTCATAATGTTATATTTATTAAAAAACGAATGTGAAAACATTAACATCACATTAAATAAAATATTATAATTTTCATAGTCTTGTCTATATAGATCCAAATGGTCAATAAAATGATACTTGGATGATTCTGGTCAATATATACTTTCCGGATAATATTGTTTCAAGTTTTGGGGTATTTTAAAGGTTATTATCATTAAAGTGAATTTATTTTATTGATTTTTTATAAATTAAATAATTCATGTGTCATCAATGTATAAACCATTAATGTAATTATTTACTTACTAAAAATAAAAATAAGTTACAAATGAGAAAGAAAAAAATTATATTTCAAATCAGTATTTATAATATAATATATATTCTTTATTACCTTATACTAATAATTATAAACTTATTAAAATTTGATTGATACATATTTAACTTTTCTTTAAATAAATTAAATGCAATGTCCTAATCTCATTCAAGTGGCATCCAAATGAAATAATTTATAACCAATGATGATTTTGGATAAAAAAATCACCCAATGATATTTGTACAAGTTATATGGTAATTTTATAACTTTATTTTGACCATTAATTACATGATTTACCCTTTTACTGCATTAATAAAAATTACTTCAGTCACTATTCATAATTCACATACATAAAAGAAATCTATTTTAATAAATTGTATCTACTTATTCTAAATATATAATACATTTATCAAAAATCAAAATGAAAAATTTGTAGTAATTAATTTAAAAATAATCTCATTCTCAAAATAAAAAAATTGGTTTTAAATGTTAAAACATTGAAAAAGATTGAAATGTTTTTACATATAAATTCAATGTAAAATTAATATAAATGACCTTAATTATATTAAATGATACAAATATTTTCTATTTATACATAGAAAACATTTCATAATATAATTTGACCATATATATTATTTCATTGAAATAATATTTTTTAATTAAAATTTAGTATATTTTTACAATTAATCAAAACATTAAGTTTGTTTGAAAAATATCAAAAAATCATCGAGAGTAAATTTTTCATATAAATATTCCATATAATATTTTTATGTTGTAATATAAAATTATTAATGTGTCAAATTGTTAACATAAAAATGGTTCTCTATTAAAAGGCAGCAAAATTTCTCTTTTGAAAAATATATGGTTTTATTCCTAAAATAGAGTTTATTCATAACAAATGACTAAAATATCTATTGGACGAATTTCAAAAAACAATTATTAAATATATATCATATATATTTCATTAATTTAATTTACTAACTATAATTCACGAAATTTATCAATACAAAAATAAAAATATTTCCTTTACATTTATTTTGATTATATTTTTTTAAATAATTGGTATCCAAAGAAATCATCATACAGTTTCATATATTGGTTGTATTTATTCCCACTAATGTAAAAACTAGGCTATAATGGTAATTTTATACCAAGGGTGTCTCACGGTTTGTTTAAACCCACAATTGTGTGAGATGCAAGCTATTGAATACAAATTTTCTTAAAAGATTTATCAATTCTATTATTTACTAAAGAGGATAAATTTTGAAGATACATATTTTATCCTCATATTACAAAAACTGTTGCATTGGATTTGTTTCTATTCGTATTGAAAATCACTCACAACCTGAATCTATTTAGAGATATTCAAACATGAAGACATTCATCATTGAAGATGAATATAAGTAATCTATCAGTCACTTATTTGACTGTGATGTTTACACTATACCATCAAAAAATCAAACCTTTTATTTTTTAGAGTTCTGACTAATCAGACATAGTTTTGGTTATGTGTCAGCTTCTTGCAATAAGATGTGGAGAAATAGTTTCCCTATAAAAGAACAATAATGATATGTTTAGAATTTTTGTAAAGGTGTCAACTTTTTGCACTTAGTTGTGAAGGTCTTATGATAAGATGACCTTATCTAGTGAAAATATCTAAACTGATTGAGAGTGATTGGTGGAATGGAATAGGGGTTCTCTGTGCCTCGAACCAGTATAAAAATTATTGTGTTCTTCTTTTCTACACATCCTCTACTCAAATAATTTACAAAAGAGAATAATGCACATCAAAATAAAAATCAAGAAAATTTTATGTGAGATTCATTCAAGATTATGAAAAATAAATAATTCACAATATATTACATACAATTATATTATTTCAACCTAAATTTCTTGAGTCCATCACTGATCAACATCTCCCTCAATTCGGTAAATAAACAACACTAATTTCTATGGGTCTACGAATTTGGGGATAAATAATATCATCTTAATAGAGTTAATACATTTTCCATGATAATGGTATCAAATGATCCACTAAAGGTAGGGGCCATTTTCACATAAGACATATACAAATTTCTGCTTCTTAGGATGAGTAGCGTGTTCCACATGGTTTATGTTATTATTCATAACTTACGCTATATGTGCCATTTCTACATTGATGATCTTAGATCCTACTCCAATAATGATAGGCATATAATTGGGGTAATCATTGCAATGCGTATCAGGTTGTTTTTTCATGGTTTATCCTATTTCCATTTGTTAACTAAAAATAATTACAAGATGAGAATACAATAATATACAAAAGGGGAACGTAGAATCTTTGGAGGAATAAAGTATTAGTATATCCGAACATATTATTATCTGGGTTCTAATCTAGGTTAACCATGATAATTGTTCTTATTAGGTTTTCTATGAAAAAAATGTTGTTAATTCCTACATAATGTTTTGTGAATAGTTTGTGAATTTATAAAGCATATCACCTCATATTGTCAAACCATGTGGGAACCAAGGCCAAATTTCATTCACCTAGAAATGATGGAGTCCAGGTCAAAGAACCTTTTTGAAAGATATTAACCCTAGGTACAACCGTTCTGGATTCATATCCACATAAAATATCTTGACCTGGTTGTAATTTCTTAGAAACCACTCACTCTATCATTTAAAAAAATGCCATGATATTTTCATTTACAAATGATTATTATTATGATTATGCGTATGGATCTCACTAAATTTCCATGATCTTTTTATATAAATGATAACTAAACCAATTCTATAAAACCAATAATTGTGACCCATTTCTTTTACCCAAATTGTTTTATTATCTGTAAACCTAAATATCCATTAATATAACATAAGTATCACAAAAGCCTAGTGTCTTTGGAAGAATTGGTTTATAGTACATCAAAATGAAACAAAAACATTACGTCCTCTACTAAATCTCTATTATAATCTTTTATTTCTATTATTTTCTCTTAAAACATTATAGAATAACCTGGGGAATACATATATAATCTGGTTAACCAAAAATCAATGTAAAGGAAAAACATGATAAGGAAACATAACATGTTATTCAAAGGAATAACATGATATCATAAAAGATAAGGATCGTGAGTAATCACATATAATTTTAAATTAAATAATGTGGTGTCATAATATCATTATAACATAGGAATTGGAAAATAAAAACATGACATTACAGAAACATGTGTGACATACTAAACCAGGTTCACTCCTGGAAAACAAAACCACATGGTAAAAATGGACTCTATAATTCCTCCTTGTATGCGAGAGGCTGCTAAATAGTTGTGTGGACCTAGGGTGTGTCCATGGAGAGCTTATACTCTCTGGTCAAAGTGTATAACAATAGTTAAATTAAGATATAAATAAATAAGTGCAAGAACAATAATAATAATTATAGCACCAGAAGAAGTATAACATCCATACAATATGCAATCACCAAAAAAATGTAATATATATCATCTACAAAATATTTTGGGATTTCCCTATAAAAAATAAAAACAAGCATTCATGGTATCAGGAGGATAGTACAACCCATGGTATACAAAAAAATAAAAATGGAAAAAACTATACAATCATCATTATATGTTTCCAGGTAATCAACTACCATGTTCGCTAATTAAATCAAAAAAATTCTTTTTTCAAAAGTGGGATGCATACTTTTTCCACACCTATGATAATAAAATCTTCCTGAGTACCAACAACAGCCTAGATGGGTGTGATATAATTCAATATAGGCCACTACCATCTATTTCAATAAAAATATAGTCTATAAATATAAAATATAATAATGTGTAGGTATATAAAATTAATTTTGTACTGAAATAAACAATCAATCCCAAAATCAGTCTTAGCTAGTAATTTCTTCGAATGTGTATTATTTTAATTTATAGAATGCGTTTTATGTATTATAATATACAGGTAATCTAGGTGTAATAATGATGATAATATAAAGGTTTATCTAGGGAGAATGTTATAGGTTATCCTTGACCTCAGATGTTAACCCGACTCATAGTAGTGACTCATACAGTTTGGAAATAAGGGTTTGAGTGTATTCCCTTGGGTAGATCCAATGAATTAGACTTTAAAAGAGTCAAAATATGTATGTGAATCTCATCCATATTAATCATGGGCTAAGAATGAATATACCCAATGTGGTGAATCTATATTGTTGCGTATTTGAAAACATCAAGATAAATCCAAGGTGTGTTTCAAAGGAAATATAATATCCAAAAAAGAGCCAAGTGAATCATCGGTACAATGCTAAGGCATTCACATAATAGTGAAAGAATATATTCCATGGTGGGTATCTCCCATTGAAATTGGATCAATGAGTAAAATGTAATCCTCTGAGGGCCCAAGGGATTCCCTCATGAATACAAGGTAAGCACAAGTCTGACCAGTCCTAAAAATATGAAAATTATAGAAATGTAATTGGATCCTTGTACATTACATTTTTTATATATATTTCATCATAGTAAATGTAATACTCATGAAAAAATATTTTTCATTAGGTTCATTCTATTAGGATTCACCATTCATTATATGGTATAACAAGTACATGCAACCAATTATCAATTTAAACACTTTTTCAATGTAGAAGTTTTATCACTGAATATATATAGTTGACATTTAATAATTTTAACAATTAATTTTTTTAAGATTAAATACTCACCTTACCAAATTTCATGTCAAGTCCACCAGAATGATGTCTCAATTAATCCCAACAAGGGTCACTAAAGGCAAGGAAAATAATTCACCCTAAATGGCGTGATTAACATGGAGTTCTAAACCTATAATGATGTCATGATGTATCAATAGGGCCACCGAATAAAATTTATTGAAATTAAAAATAATGAAGTTGAATTTAAGAAACCACACTTGGTGATAATGACGTTCACTAAATAGAAATAATTTATAAAAATGTGAGACTTTATGGGAAATTTCATATAAAACCTACCTTTTTTTATATTGGTTTCCTCATCTAGAATAGACCCTAAATACAGCTTGGATTAAAAGAAAACTGAATAATATATGAATACAAAAAAATACAACATATGAGCTTCTAACAAAAACTGTGTAGTCGATATTATGAAGAACAATGAAGGGAGACTAAGGAGTGGGGAGATTACAATTATCTAACAAATGTAATAGACCTAAGATAATTTAGAGTTCATATGGATGAGTAATCAATAATCCTATGTGAAGAAGGAGCTTGATCTCTTCACAGGAAAATGGGAGGTATTCTATCCACTACAATAAGAAAGAAGGAGGGTTATTAATGTTATTATATTTTTCAAGGAATAATTGTCATTTTACCCAACTTATAGGGATCTTATTGTTTTCCCACATATATGGCCAAAATATGCACAAAAAATGAAAGGTCTACTGTCCAAGGTAGGGGCTCACATGGTTAATGTGCACAGTTTGAAAAACGTACTGCAAACCATTCCATGTGGCTCTATTAAAAATAGTAGCACTTTTGCATGGTTGTGAGGCCTAGGTTTCCAGGTAAGATAATGTTATGTGTCCCCCTATTGTGGAATATAACACTTTGAATGATTAGTAGAAACCATGAAGACTTGGTTGTATGGTATCTATTTACCATATGGCCCAACTATTCCTTCCACCAGTCAGGTTTTTGAGCTTCGAAGAAGCCCTTGATTCACTTGTTTTTTCCATGAATTAATTTGGAATATATTTTAGGATAATAATAAGGAATTAAACTTAAAAATATTTATATATAAAAAATAAAAAAAATAGATTCATCAATTATTCTACCTTAAAAGAAATCATCACCATGATTCCCTTCCAAGTGTGTTAAAGAATCATATAAGAATAACACCATCCACTGAGCACATATGACAACCTCCCACTACCAAGTATTATTTTGTACATTACTGTTTGGATATATAACCCAGTCTATAAGGGTATAATGTCCATGAAGATATATTGATCCAAGGTCAATAATTTCTATATGGTACTTATCAAAAAAAGATTCGATATCCAATTCATCATCATTGGGATTAAAAGTACCGGATAGATCAACATGGTAAAAGTGATACTATGAAACATGGAAGACATCATGCTTGGAATGGTATATATAATGTAAAATAAACCAATAGGATATCTTCTATACACTATATAATATATAAAAAGAAAAAGAAAGTTAGGAAACAACTTTCCATACCTATGTATATGTCTATGTCGAAGTCAAGGTGACAACATCATGAAAACATGATCTCCAAAATCAAACTCTACATGTCACTGATGGTGACTGGAATATGATTTCTATCTTGACTGAGTAGTAGAAGTATGTTTCTGAATAAGAGGAACAATATTAGAAGTCTCCTAATATAGATAGGGACCTAGCATTATTTTCTCCTCTACCTTTATCTGGAAAAAAGTTGAACGACAGAACATATATTATAAGGCCTCATACGGAGCCAATTGAATAGTTTTCAGAAATATTTTATATTATCCAAATCTAATGAGCATTATATTATTTTACCAAGAACCTTATAATTGAATAATTATTCTCAAATAATTTCATTCAACACTTGTATAGTCCATTTAGACTATACATCATTCTGAGGTTGAAATGTTGTGCTCATAAGAACATGTGTACCCATAGATCTCAATAACCATTTCTAGAAAATCGATCTAAATGGAAAATCCCTATTTGAAATGAATTAGTGAGGGACCAAATATAATTTCTATACACTTTTGTGAATATTATTACATGATTTTAATTATATATATCATTCAATTATGAACCGTGGATCATAAATTCCAATGTCTCTGGAATATTAGGTACATAAAACTGAAAACATGGAATAAAAATAAAAGCATCTCTTATATAATCTTCATAATGATAACATATTTTCAATTAATTAATTACATGTACACTAGATAAACCATGTAATATTATAAAAATGGTTGAGCTAAAAAGTATATTAATATTATAAACATAGAAGTAAAGCATAGAAAGTGGGTTAGAAGGCATAACATGATGACATAAAAAGGTATAAATAAACATAAGGAAGGATAAAATATATAACATGGTATTATATAATATTGTAATAGTAGAAATGTGGATACAAAATTCAACCTTACATAATAATGATTCATGGATAACTTCCAATACCATTTAACATGGAGTATAATGAGTCAAGGAGAACTTCCAATACCATTTCACTTGGAAGACAAAGTATAATAAAGCCATCAGGTTCACACCTTCTTCAAATAAGAAATATCATGAGTTTAAAAATTACACAATCCATTGAAGAACTATATAGGAAAACCCATTATAATGCGTTAATTAATTTGTGTGAAGCATTATGAATCAAACATATGTTATTATCATAAGGGTTATATGTGAAATAAATTAGTTTCATAACCATGACACAAAGAATAAATAATGGTTGTATCATAAATTATTCAATTATAGAATGCATTTAAATGATAAATGGAAATTGATTCGGGAAAATAAGAATAGTGTATGATGTTTTATGTCAAACTGAAATGAAATCATGAAAATATATTGTTTTATAATCATTTTAAATGATATACTTTTGTGTAGTTTAACGGAAAATTTTAAAGAATCTTTAAAATGGAAATGGTATAATTTTTTCTATGAAATCATAAATGAACTTGGATTTTTGTCATTTGAATAAATCACTGATTTTATCAAAATAATGGTTTAATTAAATATATTATGGAGTTCTCTATAAAATGGGTAAGAAATTAGGAAGATCTATTTAATCAGAATTTCATAATTGGAAGAATAGAGAAGGGAACCTTTTTCAGACATCTATTTCCCTATAAAATACGAATGATCAGATCTAGATACATGATTTTGGAACATATAAATATAACATAGAATAATTACATAAACATAGTAATTTTATTGGTCTAAAGAGAGAGAGAATGAATAACCCAAATAGAAAATGGAGGTTCCGGAAGAATCCCCTCCCTTTTGTTGGAAAATGTTCTTCACTTGATTTTAAATTCATGGATAATATAATTATATTAAATAAATAATTAATAAATAATTATTATATATTTATTTTATTTATTATAATATTATTAAATTTATTTGGGGAATTTATTTTGATTTATATGATAAAATATCATCATTTGGGAGCATTCTCTTCCTTGGTTTTCATTATCAGTTTACTTGTATTCATGTATGGAAAATCATGAAAAATTAGAATGGTTGTGTAGAATTGAAATTTTAAATTATTAAAGAAACTAAATAATATTAAATGGTTTTATATGTAATTTTTTTATTTATTTTAGGATGATTCATCAGATAAAATGTTAGTGATAACCATTTAGATTATTTTTTCATTTTTTCGATCATCACTAACCGGTTTAGTTTTATTACTTAATATTATGTATATATACTACTTCCAAATTTATCTAATCCATAATAAATATTTTTTATATTTCTTATCCATAAAAATTGTCTTATGAGAACAATTTAATGTGGTAATAGAAAATTTAGAACTTTTCATCCTTTATGAGATAAATAAACACATCATTGTGGATGTTTCCATTTTCTAGAACAAAAGGGAAGGGAATAGAAATACTGATGGGTTGTTACATTAAAAAAATAAAATTCTAGTATATAAAAGATACTAGATTTATCATGTCACATTGATAGGGGGAGTTGAGTAGAGGAAAATAAAATGAAATGAAAAGAGAATAAAAGAACATGAAAGAGGATTTCACCTCTCGAATTCCTTCTCCTTGAGAACCTCTTTGAAGAACTTGAGCTGGGTATTTAATTAAGGAAAAAGGTCATGGAAATGGGGGAGATACTTAGTATGAGGATTGGGACGAATTTGGAAAAACCTAAAGGTTATTGATGTTTGAGGACAATAGGTTATGAGGGGTGGTATTTATAGTCAAGGAGAGCTATTTTTTATTATTTTATTATTTTTTTATTTGGTCTCAAGACTATGCATAGTGTTGATTTTTGGGACTATGTGATTCAACTATTCCACCTATGTTTTAACCAATGGTTCTCACAATATCCATATATCATGCATGACTTAATAATTCATGTATTTATATTATACCATAAATTACATTATTTTACTATTCACTACAAATTTAACAATTTTATAAAAATACCAAAAAATTAACTGTAACTGTTTAATGTTGTGGAGAATAAAAAATATTAATCTATTTTATGAATATCATTTTATAGATATGAGAAAGTTTATTTTTATTTAAAATATTATAATTTTTAAATTATAACATATTTTATAAAACATTGAAAAATTATTTAAGGTCTCATAGAATTCTTTTATAAATGGTATACAGTAATATATTAATTAAAAAAATTTGTTTTATGAAAATAAATTTTCTTTTAAATCATTATATAAATTATTAAATTGAAAATAAATATTTATGTTTCACAAAAATATCAATACTTAATTTACCATATTTAAAACATTTATTTACTTGTTCATTTATATAAATATACTATAAGTTCATTTATAAGGAGAATAAATTATATTAACACTTCTTTAGGTGATGTTAATATTCTATTGGATAGGTTACTATTCATAATGGTCACATTACTATTCCAAAAGTCATGTTATTATTCCATAGTTTTAGGTTAATTAATTTATATAAATACATATTATTTCATTCATTCCTCAATTATAAAGTTTTTATTCTGTTCTTTATGTGTTTTTTATTTATACTATACTAGGTAATTATATGAAAAGAAATTTTGATTAAATAATTATGGGTCATTTCACTCTTCCACTCTTAGGAAATTTATCTCTCGATATTTTGTTTTAGGAACTAAGGGGAAAATTGTTGAGGGTACTTTTCCTTTATTTATTCCTTCGATTCTAACATTTCCTCTTCTTAATTATTGTTCCTCCATAGTACTTTATCTAGGTGAGTTGTATTTTTTTATAGCATTATCTCTATAATCCATCATCTACACTAGATTCTCCTCATAAGAGAGTTAATTTTCCAACTATACCCCATTAGAATTCAGTACATGTAAGTGATTTGGTATGTACTTCTTCAAGATGGATACTTTGAATGCATCATGTTCATTAGACATGGTTGGTGGTAGTTCTAGTCAATTGGCTACAACTCTAAGATTATCATGAATCTCGAAGGATCTAATGTACATGTACTTGGTATTTTATTTCATCCCAAATCTAATGATCCTCATCCATGTAGATATGTGGGGGAATAACATGTCACTAGCTTGGAACTATATACCTCATCGATGATTTTCTACATTGCACTTCTATCAACATTATGCTGTTATGATGTCCTAAAAAATTATTTTCACCTTTTACACAATTTCCATGACCATTTCTGGTCATATTAGCTTACATTCACCTAATATATCTTATCTTGTCAATGTTAATCATATTTTTCCATAAAGGGATTTATATGGAGCCATTTTGATGCTCAAGAGAAACTATTGATGTAATAGAACTTGACCAGAGGTAGATATTGGTCCCATCCTCCATTGAAGTCCATAGAATAAGATCTAAACATGTATTCTACTGTCTGAATAGTTCACTCAGATTCTCTATCCATTTGAGGATGATAGTACATAATGAAGTTCAACCTAGTATTTAGAGCATGTTAGATACTTTTATAGAATTTGGTGGTAAATATTGGATCTCTATCAGATATAATATATAGTGGTAATCTAAGAACTCTCACCACTTATTCTATATATATCCATAGAAATTGGTTTATTGAAAAGTCCCCTCAAATTAAGAAAAAATGATTTGTCTTTGTAAGACAATTCACAGTGACCCATAAAATCATCATTTCCTCTACAAGTCTTTAGATGTCTAATCATAATGTCTAGGGTGATGTTTTACAACTTTCATTTTGGTATGTGTAATGGATCCATCATCCCCATAGACTTTCTTCCTTTCATCCTTCACTTTATAACATACTAGGTACGTTGATATATACTTAACTATCTCTTTATTCATATTCTCCCACCAATAGTTCTCTTAGATATCTCAACAAATCTTCATCCTACCTCAGTAATAACGGAATCTTATCTATGTGTGTCATTAATAATATCTTTATTTATATTTGTATTGGATGGTACACATATTCATGAACCAAATCTCAAGAATCCATCCTCATAAATTTTTATCTCTAAGGATTCCCCATTTTTTGATTACTTTCACTTTTTTGAATTTAATCATCATTTATATGAGAATACTTTGTTATATATAAATGGTATAGCTGAGAAATCATTTGAGAAAGTATTTACAATGTTCCCTAATTAATTATTCCCATTTAAATCCTATATAGGTCTAAGAAGATTGTATACCTCTCAAAGCTCATCAGTGATAAAGGTGTAAGATCCTTTCTACTTAGAGAATCTCCAACTTTTTTTCCTTTAGTAGGACGATAGTGGGTTAACAATTCATAATTTTTTATGATCTATAACCAACATCAATGTCACATATTAAGATCCTTCTGTGTGAATATATATTTTAGTCTCTTGTAATCGATATATATCTCACACTTATCCCCATTGAGTTAATTTCTCTATATTTAAAATGCAAAGATCATAGATACCAACTTTATATCATGCGTGGGATATATTTTCTCATGAATTATCAACTACATTGGGGTTTAGGCTATCACATTATCAGTTTCAATAATTACACTACAAAATCTCTTCTTTTTTAATATATGTACACCCTAATGAGTTTCCCACTTGTCGACAGTGTGAGCACTGATGCAGTGATAAACCTCATTTTCAAATCATTGAAGTAGTCTTCACATTCATTGGCCAAGAAAAACATCACCCCCTTCTGATTCATCTTGGTAATTGGGTTTTAAAATCATTCTATGTTTTTCAAAAATCATTGGTAATAAAGATATAGACAAAGGAGACTATGGATCTTAGTTATAGATATCACCATGGGTCCCTCTTAGTCTTCCTTTATCTTGGAAGGGTCAACATATATTCCATTGATGGTGATAAAATCTCCCATGAATGACTACTCTTATATCTATAAATCACATTTACCATTCATTTAATATGGTTTCTCTCTTCAAAAGTTCATTAACATAGTGTTCAAATTCTCCTCAATTTTGTCTTTTCCCTTGGAGATTATTAGAATATCGTCAATAAATACTGCCTCAATTTTTTTTTGTGGTAAAATCTAATGTAACTGTTCATTAAATCCCTAATAATTTTTTTCCGTTAGTGATTCTAATGGGAATCAATATGAAATAATAATGTATTTACCTCATTCTGAAGGCATTCTTGGGAATACCTTCCTTCCTCTCCTTTAGTTGGGGATATCATGGTCGATGTTCCACCTTATATAAATACTTATCGACAAAAAGTTGATCAAAAAAATAATCTATCCATGGATGGGGATACTTTTTCTTTATCATGATTTTATTAATCTCATTATAATCAATATATAGGATAACTTATCCATCCTTCTTCTCGAAAAATAAGTCTTTTTCACCACACAAGGAAGCACTGGAGCGTATAAAAATGTGGTCTAGATTCTATTGTAACTAATTATGTAGATCCTCTAACATAATGGTGGCCATCTAATAAGGTTTATTTTCTATAGGTTGAGATCTGATAATAATTTCAATTTCATACTCAACCTATTAGTGAGGATGAGGACTATGATTTTTAGGGAAAAATCAGTGTAGTACCTCACAATGGGCATGTCTTCATGCATGATTCTCTAAATTTTCATAATAATTTGAGATAGATATACTTTCTAATAATCTAGTAATATCCCAAATTGGGATGATGATTTTGATGTAGATTCATCCTACTCCTTACAATTTCATATAATTGGAGGATGCTACAAGATATGAAGAGTGATCTTCCTTTCCTGACAGTTGATATTGACCTTATATAAATATTTCTACTCCATGACCAATATAGTATCAAAATCTACAAAATTTACTATGAAAATATTTATTAGGAGGATCATTATTTAAAAATTAACTAGAGAGGTGTTTTAAACATTAGATACAATAATTTCACCATTTATTATTCTCACATATTAATCAACCTCCATATTTTGAGGGGGTGTTTAAAAAGTTATATTAAACATTATTGATACGAAAGAATTTGCATAAAAATAATAAAATAGTATGTTTTATATTCCTGAATGAATAACCAGTGTACCTATTACGATATCTTTTTTGGGCTCCACCTCAGTATCAGTGATAGAATATTCCCTTTTATCCCATATTATAGGATTTTGTTCTCTATTTCCTATAAAAACCCTTGGTTTTGGGAAATAGATTGCATAATTCTCATGTTCGTTGTAGATGAAAAATTGAACTATAGAAAGAGTGTTGATCAGGACCATCCATTATTTTTCCACATTAGGTGAATTATTCTTATCCCTTATGTAGTTATTAGACTGACTACCATTCATCCACATTTTAATAATCTCATTGTTCCCCTTAGACACTTTCAACAATGCTTCTTCCCACAATTTTGACATGTGGGATGCTAGATTTTCATTTAATCATTGTTTTAATATGTTGATCCTTTCGTATTAAACTCAATTTTCTACTTTTTATCACCAGACCCACAAGACCACTGAGAGTCATCAAGACCCATTTCAACCTTTAGGGCACAACTGAAAATCTCTTCATAGCTACTGAACTCTTGGATCTCCAATGATTTTCTAGGCTCTACTTTAGTTTTCTAAATAAGTGATCCCCATTTATTTCAAGGTTCAAGAAATAGATGAAGTTGTATCTTGCAAGTATTATGAATTTTTATTCATACACCATGATAGACTTTTCTTCTTTTATCTTCATACTGAGGATCTTACTCACCATGTTATGATATAATGTTTTGGGGAAATATTTCTTGAAAAATAATTTTTTTTAAATATTTCCATCACCTAGAATCATTTTCCTACATAGAATTATTTTTCTTGATCATTTTCCACCACTAACTAGATTCTCAATAAATACTCCACACTTCCATAGATAATTTATATGATTTTCTAACCTTATGGAATACTGAATATCTTCTCAATATATTTAATCCATTTTTCCAAAATGAGGGGATCATAAGATCCACTAAATATCAGTGTCCTTTTTCACTTGAATTTTTTAACCAAAACATTCTATTTATTAGGATAAATAGGGAGTTACACATGATTAATTTTATTATTTATAAGAGTAACCAGTTGAGAAAGTACTTTCATGAAGATTTTACCTCCTGTTTCCATCAAATTTGGAATTCTATTTTGGAAACTTTCACATTTCTTATCCCATAAATTGTTGGCATGCGATCTCTTATTTCAAAACATTAACTAAGAAAACAAATTAAAATTAGGGGGATTTAATACATAGATAATAATAATATAAAAATGAAACATTTAATATAAAATTATTATATTTTAATTGAAAATTATATCCTAACTTGTGAACCCCAATGTTTTACTCTAGATTATTTATGGTGATAGAATTATCCATATGGTTCTTACTAAAGTTCTCTAGTAATAAAATCAAAAAATAAATAAATCATCCTTTTATACCAATTATAACATCATTTTCCTTTTACACATATTGTTACATGATTTTAATTATAATTAGACATTAAATATAGACCAAGTATTGTAAAGTCTAGCGTCTTTATAACATTAGGTACATAAAACTGAAAACATGAAGAAAAAATAAAACATATTTTATTAAACATTAAAAGGGATATCTTAACATAAATTTATCCCGTAAAAATTGAAAATGATATCCTAGGGAATACAAAAATAGATTGAAGAGATTAATATCACAGTATATGTATAATCATTGAATTAACCCATATCACGTGGGTTAGAAGGCATAACATGATGATATAAAAATTCCTTAATAAATAGATGGAAGAATAACGTCTATATCATGGGATAATTTAATTATGGAATAATAAAAACGTGGAAACAACATAAAATATTTCATAAACATGACTCAAGGATAAATAACATTACCATTGAACATGGAGGATCATGAGTCAAGAGAAAATGCCAAGACCACTGCACATGGTGGACAAAATCCCATAAAGGATCCAGGTTCACTCTATATTCTAACATGATTTATCATGAGAGTAAAAATTACAAATTTTTTTGGATTTATATCTAGGATCACCCATAATAACATGTTCCTTAATATGTGTTCCACTAGATGAATCAAACAAAAGGTATAGACACAAGGGTTACCCTTGAATGAAATTGGGATCATAACCATGTAATAAAGCATAAAAAATGACTATATCATAATTGTTTCTATTAAGAATGTATTTAAATTATAAAGGGACATTAATAAATAAAAATAGGCATATAACTTGATATATTATGTACAAATTAATTTTAAACATGTTATTATTTCAGAAACTATTGAAATAAACCAATTTATTGTGGTTTAATATAAAATTTTAAATATTATTTAAAATGGGAAAGAAATAATAGTTTGTATAAAACCATAAATGAACCAAGATATTTTTCATGATAAATAAGATATTTTGGTAAAATAATGTTTTGATTATAATGATTATTTAGTTCACTTGTAAATGGTTATGAAATCATGAAGTTCCCTACAATATGGCTTGGTCATCGGGAATAATTGAGAAGTGAACCTTTTTAAATCGTGTATTTATCTTTCAAAGAAGGATGAAAAGATATGGATTAATGTTTTTTTTGAAACATTAAATTAATTTAGTATAATTAAATAAATATAAAAATTAATTTTATTGGGTTAAGGATGTAGAAATCGTAACTCGAAGGAACAATGTGGGCTTAAAATAATTTCATACCCAATGTTTGAAGTTGCTCTTCACATGATCTTAGAAAACATAAAAATCTTAATATATCATTTGATTAATTAATTCATAATCTATATGATATGTATTTTTTTAATATAATATAATTATGTTTAATTTGGGACGTTTTGATGAGCTATAAAAGACCATTTTACTATCCAGAAGCATTCATTTCTATGGTTTTCATGATTGGATTACATGTATCTAATTATAGAAAATCTTATAAAATTATAATAGTTTTACAAAATTTAATTTTTTTGATTATTGAACTTATATAAGATTATATGGTCTTATATATCATTTTTTTCAAATGTGAGGATGATCAACTAGAAAAAACATTAATGAAAATGATTTAGATTAATTTGGTGTTTTTCTGATCATCACATACTAGTTTGGTTATATTAATTAATATTATGAATATATAATGGTTATAGAACATTAAATAATATGTAATACATATATTATAATATCTTTTAACAAATAAAATGGTTTTATGGCCAGCCTAGAAGGAGGTAATTAAAATATAAAACTTGTAATCCTTTTATGCGATAAATTAATACAACATGAACAATGTTTTAATTTTTAGAAAAAATAGGAGAGGGGAAGATAAATGATGATGGATTGATAAATTAAACAAAATTAAATTCTACTATATAAAATATGATGTATTTATCATGTCACTTTAATTATGGTAGGTGATGATAGGAAAATAAAACCATATGAAAAAAGAATAAATATAATTGGGAGAGGGTTTTACCTCTTGAATTCATTATCCTTGAGAACCTCTATGAGGCACATGAGTTTGGTATTTTATTGAGACCAAATACTCCTATATGTAGAGGAGAGACTTTGGGATATTATTAGTAAGAACATGAACATGATTCACATATTTTTATATGTGAGGAGAATATGTTATGAGGGGTGGTATTTATTGTAACACCCCATGGTTTTAAAAATAAATTGAATTCAAGAAACTTTTTGTTATGTAGATATTTATAACTAGTCTTTATTCTTAATTGAGAAGCTTTTATGTTTTTAATTTCTCAAAACGGTCATCTACATTTGTGTTCAGTAAGTTATTTGTAGTCTGATGGAACCAACTTGTTTTTTGGGTGAATAGTAACATAACGTTATGAATAGTAATAAGAATATTATTATAACCCTAATGAATTGTAAATTGTATTATTAGTTTGTTTTCTTAAGGATTTACAATAATGTCATTTGGGTAGATTTTTCAGTGTGATATAAATGTAGTTATAGAATTAAAATCGTAAATTTTGAATTATCTATGTTTCAAATTAACAATATAATAAACAATATTGAGAAAAATATTTTAAAAAAATGTAAGTCATTTTTTAATTCTACACGTCAAAAAATGGTAATTGAGAAGTTTTTGGATTTTTTGAAAATTCAAATTTTTTTATGAATAGTGAAATACGGTAAAATAACTGATATTCAAATTATTGGTTAAATACACTATTTATGAAATCATAAGTGATGTAAGAAAACTTGTTTCGAACTAACATTCCATTATTACTATTTTTGGGTCACATGAATTGAGATTATTCAGTCTTGAGGAAAACAATTATAATAATGATTTAAATAATGTAAAATACCTCCCCCCTCCACTATAAATACCACACATTTCCCTCTATTCCTCCCACACATCTAAAGCCTTGATAATTTTCTAATTTCTGCCAAATTTGATCCCCAGTCTCCTTATCCACGTCCAAGACCATCTGGTCTCACCCAAAGGCCAAAATGAAAGGCCTTAAGGACGATCTGAAGAGGAAGAGATGATGAGGTAAGAAATCCTCTTCCTTTTTCATGTGTTTTCCTTTCCAATCCATTCTTTTATTGTAGTATCTTCCCCTCCTTTTATCCAAAATGAGTGTAAGCTCCAAAAAACATTTATATTCTGGAAAATTAATCATCATTTTTTTATCCTCTCCCACATATTCAATGAATAAAAAAATTATCCGTGATGTGTCGAATTAATGACATCGTGGATGATGTGATTTCAATTTGCATTAATTATTTCATGTCTGGTCCAGAAACCATTTTTGTTATTGAACCAGGTTATACTATATTTATTATATCTCATCCATGGTTCATTAATTTATTTATACACATGGTTTTAATTTATAAAACAAAATGAGTTCATTATTATCATAGAACCACTAAAATGATCTAAATGAACATCATTAATGTTTTAACTAGTGAATCATCCTCATTTCAGAATTCAAAATGATAAATGGAATAAATTATGGTTATGGAAATATGTAACTACCATTCCATTCCAATTATGGTGTTTCACTTCAAATTGAAAAGAGCATCCATCTTGAACCGACCATGGAAAACATGTTAAGAAATCACCCAAAACAATGGAAGGAACAAAATAATAATAATTAAAGGGTGAAATGATGTTATGAAATGATCATATAAGTTGTTATAAACCTGAAAATTTTACTATAATATATTAATAACACTCTTTCAACCATTATACATGAGGTTTAAACAAATTTTTTGTAATAAGAACCTAAGGTAAGGGAATTGTTAACCCACTGTCCATTCTTTGGGTTAACCATCTTTTTTATTCATTTTATGGTATTAAGATTATTGGTGTGGTGTATTTTGTTTATATAATGATTAATTATGTGTATTTACTATTTATATATATTTTCCATTCCATTCTATTATTTCTCAGTCACATTATATTTTAAGGGACTTCTTTTTAAAATACTTTTTAAACTCTATTTAATAAATTTCAAAAGAATTTTTTTTATGGAAGGAGTGGTTTCTTTTGATTTCAAGATACATTATTACCATGATATGTCCCTTGTAAATTATTTATGTTTGGTTGATCCCATTATATATCAATATATGTTTGGTTGATCCCATTATAGCTCAATATATGTATGGTTGAGCCCATTATAGATCAAGATATGTTGATTTGAACCCATTATAGCTCAAGATATGACAGGTGAGCCCCATTATAGCTCTCTAATGAATTGGGTAATCCGAAGATAGATTTTTACCAAAAGGTTATTCCATGTGTAAGGGTGAATATAAGATGGATATGGTAAATATTTCCCAAGGAAACCAGATGAAATTTCTATGCATATGTGTTTTTATGATTATGTGTTTCATTGGTTTTTATGTAGTCACTTGACGAACACATTATTTATTTATATCCCTTACTGAGTTGTATACTCATCCCATGTTTTCAAAATGATTTTCACAGGATATAATGATGGGTAATGGGAGGATTGGTGTCATGATGTTTGATATGCAGTGTTGTTAATGAAATCATGATTTATGTTTTAATGTTTTGTATTTTGAAAAAATGGATACTTTTTTAGTAGTACCCTCTTGTATGAATGTGGCATTTCATGCATGTAAGATATCCTATTTTTTTAAAGCTATAAACCCGAATCTAACATAAATGTGTAATAATGTATGGTCTTTTTTAAAATTTAAGATTAAGTAACGTTTTAAGGCTGGGTCATTATAATTGGTATCGGAGGATGGTTTAGATAACTTTACGAGTTAGGATGATGATAAAAGAATACCATAACTGAATTTTTACACTATGATTAATTTGAAATGTTATATAATATAAATATTAACATGTTGCTTAGTCTATGATATGATTGTTCAAAATGGGTGTCTGCATATGAAACAGTGTAGTTGAAGTAGAAATGCACCAAGAGACTAATTTCTGTTCGAATCTACAGCCCGAAATGGCGGGAATCAGAACAAAGAAGTTTGTGGTAGTAATGGCTAATATGACTCAAGAATTAAAGGGGTGTTGTATCCATGCTAGAGAGAAACATGATCAACCACGATGAAACATTTCTTTTGCAGAGCATTTTATGAGGAAACATCCTCTAACATCTAGTGAGACCGTATATCCAGTGATAGCCGAAGGATAGATCAATGTTGTAGAAATGATATTTTATGTCATCGGTTTTTTAAAATGTAAAAAATGAATTAATATGAATTTATCATTTCGAATGTGAAGCTGATCAATTATGGTATATGGTTAGTAGTACAAGAGAATGAGATGATCATGACAGTCTAGAATGGCATGATTTTAAGGGTCTTTTTTATGGAAAAATATTTTCCCAAAACAGTATGACTCAGAATGGGGAAACCATTCATGGAAATGAAGCAGAAAGATGATGATTATGTGTAAGCATATGATGCCAATTTTACAAGACTGTCTATCTATGTAGCAGATTTTACTCCGGATTTTGAATGTAAAATTAATAGTATTTACTCTGGTTTGAAACTGTTTTGGTGAAGAGTTGTTGCTTAATGAGTTTTAAAAAGGTACAAGAAGCTTGTTTGTTGTGCAGAAAAAGTTGAGATAGAGTTTTTTGACATATATTTTCCTCTTGATGACAGAAATAAGAAGTAGTTATGTTGATTGGAAATGGGGATGAACTCTTCATAGAAGTCTGGAAGTATAAAAATGAATTTTCTTTCTTGTGAAAAGTGTGGTAAAAGGAATATTGGTGAATTTATTGTATATTCTGTGAAATTATATCGATGTGGGAAGTTTTGATACATGTCTTGTGATTGAAAAAAATGATCTGAAAACTAATGAGAAGACGATGGTGAGATGCTTTAACTATGTGGAATTGGGTCATTTTGCTAATGTTTGTCTGAAGCTAGTTACTCAAGAAGGGAATCAGCAAGATAGAAAGTAGAAGGTTTTTTCATTCTCAACAACTTCAGCAAATGTGGATCCTTCAAATGAGGTGGTATCAGGCACATTTCTTGTTTTATGAGATTTCACAACTGTGTTGTTTGATTCAGGTTCTACATATTTCTTCATTTCTGAGAACATTTCAGAGAAAATTAGGATTTCAACCACATTAAATGAAACCAGTTCTCATGGTAAAAACTCCGGGAGGAAATATTATGGAAAAAGAAATTATAAGAATCTGCATATCCTTGTATATTGAAAGAGTTTACCTGCAAACCTTGTTTTTTTCCTCTAGTATAGTTTGATGTTATTCTGGGTATGAACTGGCTTTCTTTTTATCAGGATAAGATAGATTTCAGAGATAAAGAAGTTTCTTTTCGAAGAGAATTTCAGTTTTGTATAAGAATTAACCCATACCATTAATAACATATCATGATTCTAAGAAACTTATAATGGATGGAAATCAATGTTATGATTCTGATATTTTTAAAGAGATGGGATCTATCTAGATTAAATATGTATCAGTGGTAAATAAATAACTAAGTGTTTTTTCTAATGATTTTCCTAGTTTTAATCCTAATCGAGAGGAAGATTTTACTATTTACTTAGTTCCTAATGCTATTCCAAATTCTATACCTCCTTATCGATTGACCCGAATGGAACTTCTGGAATTAAAAATGCAATTCTAAGAATTATTAGATAAAGGCTTCATTTTACCTAGCACTTCACCATGTGTCACTGTTGTCTAGTTTAATAAGAAGAAAGACTGTTCAATTAGACTTTTTATTGATTATAGATCCTTTAATAACATTACAGTTAAAAGTATCCTTTACATCATATCAATGCTTTTTTTATCAGCTCAAAGGAGGAAAATATTTTTCAAAGGTTGGACTAAGGTCGGGGTACCATCAGTTGAATGTAAAGGATTAATATATCCTAAAGACTATTTTCCATACTAGATATTGTCATTTTTAATTTGTAGTTATTCTTTTTGGGTTAACTAATGCACCTATTTTATTCATGAATATTACGAATAGAATATTTCATGAGTTCATGGATAAGTATTTGGTTGTGTATATTGATGACATTATGGTATATTTAAGAAGTAAAGAGGAGCACGAAAAACATCTAAGGGTTGTTTTGATAACCTAAAAAGAAAAGAAACTATATGGAAAACTTAGTATGTGTGAATTTTGAAGAAAAATATTTTATTTCTTGGGAACACTGTAAATAAGGATGGAATAACTATTGGTCATACAAAAAAAGTGGTTTATGAATGGAAAAGACCAACAAATTTTACAGAGATTCATAGTTTTTGGCGATTAGTAGGTTATTGCAGACTATTTGTTAAAAACTATTCACGGTTATCCATCCCACTAACTAAGTTAACACGAAAATGGGTTCAATTTTTTGGATAGAAGAATGTAATGTTTGTTTTTTGAACTGATGAAGATATTGGTTAATGCTCCAATTTTGTCCTTGTCTTCCTGAAATGGTGAGTTTTTCATCTACAGTGATGCTTCCTTGAAGGGACTTGGTTGTGTTCTGAATAAGAATTATCAGGTAATTTCTTATGCTTCAAGACAAATAAAACCTCATGAGTAAAATTAATCCTCACATGATTTGGAATTTGCATTTATGGTTTTTTGCCTTGAAAATTTGGAGACACCATTTATACAAATCCAAATGCCAAATATATTCTAACCATAATGTTCTGAAGTATATATTCACTCAGAAGAAATTAAACATGAATCAGAGAAGATGGATTGATCTGATAAAGTATTGTGATTTCATGATCAATTACTATCCATGAAAATCATACAATGTGGTGGATTCCTTTAGTAAAAAAGAACTTTCATAATTAACCATGTTATATTTGGAACATGATCCTTTGGTTAATGATTTGATGAATTTTGGCTAAGAAGTTGTCTTTGTAGGGAATATATCTATTTTGATTCAGGTTTTAGTGAAGTAATCTTTATCAGAATGAATTATGCAATCACAGAAGGAATATCATGAGCTACCGAAAAATGTAGAGTTGGTTATAAATGGTATGTTTCCCGAATATAATCCTGATAATGATTGTGATTTAAGATTTGTAAAAAGGCTGTATCTACCTTGTGATTCCCAGTTGAAGAAATAATTGTTGTATGAAGATCATAGTTCTCCATTTTCAGTTCATCCAGGTTGTAATGTGATGTATGGATATCTTCGAGAGTATTACTGGTAGGATGGAATGAAAGGGGATATTGCAGAATATACTGTGAAATTTTTGACATATCAACAGGTTAAAGCAGAGCGCCAGTAACAGAAGGGTATGTTTCAGCCATTCCCCATGCTGGATTGGAAATGGGAGAATATATCCATGGACATCATTGTGGGACTACCAACTAATTCTGGAGTTAACAATATGATTTAGGTTATTGTTGATCAGCTGAAAAAATCTACACATTTTCATTCTATTCAAGATATAATGTCATTTGATAATCTTTATTGACTGTACCTCAAAGAGATTGTCAGGTTACATGGAGTTTCAATTTTCATTTTATCTGACCGGGATCTCATGTTCACTTATATCTTTTGGAAGGGCCTTCAAAAGTCTTTGGGCACATAATTTAATCTCAGTACAGTTCATCCTCAATCAGATGGGAAGTTAGAATGAATGATTCAAACCGTTAAAGATATGATTTGATCTTGGTCAATGATCTACCACAGATGTTGGGATCAATTTATTTCTTTAGTTGAGCTTTCATATAATAACATTTTTCTTTTTAGTGTACAGATGGCTCGTTTTGAGGAAATGTATGGGAAGCAGTGTCAGAATCCAGAATTTTGGGATGAAGTTAGTGAAAGAATGTTTATGTGGCCAGAATTAGTAAAGGAAGTGGCTGAGAAAGTGAAGATGATCTAGTAGCACATGAGGATAGCTCAAAGCAGGCGTAAAGGTTATGTAGATAACCAAAGGAAAGACTTCTCTTTTGATGTAGGTGAACATGTTTTCCTTAAAATATATCCTTGAAAAAGTGTGATGTGTTCTAGTAAGAAAGGAAAGAGAAGTCTGTGATTTATCAGTCCTTTTTAAATCCTGGAGAATGTTGGACTAGTTTCATGACAAGTAGCTTTGCCTCCGAGTTTATCTCAGGTACATAATGTTTTCCATGTTTCGTTGATGGGAATGTATGTGCTAGATTCATCACATGTCTGTAGCTCCGAAGCTGGTCAATTAAAAGAGATCCTTTCTTATAAAGATAAACCAGTTCAGATTTTTGATCGAAGTGAACAGTTATTGTGGAATAAAGTAATGCACCAGGTAATGGTTTTGTGGAGAAACCACAAGGTTGAAAAGCAACATGGGAATATGAAAATGCCATGAGGGAAAGGTACCCTCCCTTTTTAATGAGTATAAAAGGCGGGGATAATGTAACAACTTAAGGTTATAAAAATAAAATGAATTCATGAAATATTGTTTTAAGTAGATATTTATAACTATCCAGTAAACTTAATTTATCAGCATCTATGATTTGAATTTTGAAAAAATAATCTAAATTTGTGTTCAGTAATTTATTTGGAGTCTGATGGAACCAACATGTTTTTTGGTGAATAGTAACATACCCTTATGAATAGTAATATGAATAGTTTTATGACTCTAATGAATTTTAAATTGTATAATTATTTTCTTTTCTTAAGGCTTTATGATAATGAGTTTTGGCCTAATTTTTCATTGTGATATAAAAGTAGTTATAGAATTAAAATTGTTAATTTTTTATTTAAAAATGATTTTATTAAAAAATTAAATTAATAATATTTAGAAAATTATATTCAAAAAATGATGTTCATTGTATAAATCTACACATAGAAAAATGGTAAGGGATAATTTTTGGGATTTTTTTGAAATTCCTGAATTTCGGATGAATATTGTCACATAGTAAAATACTGTATATTCAAATTATCTGCTAAATAAACAATTTATGAAATCATAATTGATTTAAGACCCCATGGTTTGAACTCGCATGTTAGTATTACTACTTGGGGTCACATAAATTTAGAGTATTAATAGTATTGATCAAAAATATTATAAAAATGATATAAATACTATAAAATACCTCCCCTCTTCCAAGATAAATTCCTCCCATTCCCCCCTCTTCCTCCCACACCTATCAAACCTTGAGAATTTCCTATTTTTTGCCAAATTCCCCCCAAATCACCTTCCCCACATCAAAGACCAACTGGTATCACCCAAAGGCCAAAATCAATGGCCTTAAAAAGGATCTCAGGGAGAAGAGATCAAGAGGTAATAAATCTTTATCCCTTTTCATATGTTTTCCTTTCCTATCCTTTTATTTTATTATAGTCACATACCATCCTCTTATCCAAGAGACATGAAATCTCTAGATATCATGTATATTTTGGATTTTTTCATGTTCATGGAAAATTCATCATCATTTTTCTTATCATCTCCCACTTATTCAAGGAATAAAAACATTGTCTGTGATGTGTCAAATTATCGAAATCATGGACTATGTGATTTCAATTTTCATTATCAATTTCATGTCTAGTAATGAAACCATTTTTCTCATTGAAATAGGTTATAATATATGTATTATGTCTCATCCATGGTTCTGGAAATTTTTTTTACATATGGTTTTTATTCATAATACAATATGAGGTCATTATTATCAAAGAACCACTAAAATGATCTAAACGAACAACATTAATGTTGTAACTTATGAATCATACTCATTTTAAAATTCAAAATGATAATTGGAATAATTTAATACACTCTTTAAACCATTATATAGGACATTTAAACATATTTTATGTAAGAAGAACCCAAGGTAAGTGAATTTTTAACCCAATTTCCATTAATTGGGTTAACCTTCTTCTTTATTCATTATATGGTACTAAGATTATTGGTTTGATGAATTTTGGTTATATAATGATTAATTATATGTATTTATAGTGTACATACATATTCCATTCCATTATATTAACTGTCACGCATATAATACTTTAAGGGGATTCCTTTTTAACATCCTTTTTAAACTCTGTTTAATAAATTTCAAAAGGATTGTTTTTATGGAATGAGTGGTTTCTTATGATTTAAAGATACCTTATTAGCATGATATGTTCCTTGGAAATTATTTATGTTGGTTTTATCCAATTATATCTCATTATATGTTGGTTTGAGAACATTATATCTCAATATATGTTGGGGTGAGCCCATTATATCTCAAGATATGTTTGGTTGATCCCATTATAGCTCTAGATAAGACGGGTGAGCCCCATTATAACTTTCCAATGCATTTGGTACACCATAAGTGGAAGTTGACCAACAGGATATTCCATGTGTAATGATGAATGTAATAGTGATATGGTAAATATGTCCCAAGGGAACTACATGATGTTTCTATGCATATGAGTTTTTATGATTATCAGTTTTATTAGTTTTTTATGTTATCACATGACTAACACTTTCTTTATTTTTATCCCTTACTATTTTTTATACCAATACCATGTTTTCAAAATGTTTTTCTCAAGATATAAGAATGGGAACGAGGAGGAAGGGACTCAGGATGTTTGATATGGATTGTTGTCAAAAAATCATGTTTTATGTTTTAAGGTTTTTCATTTTAAAAAAGTGGATATTGTTTTAGTACTATCATCTTGTACGGATGTGGTATGTCATGTTTGTATGATATCCTAATTATTTAATGCTTTGAACCCAAAAAGATCTTCAATGTTTAATAATGTATGTTCTTGAGTAAAATTTATGATTAAGTAGCACTTTAAGGCCGGGTCCTTGTATTTATAATGGAAGAGAGGGGCGTTTTTTATTTTATTCAATTAATTATTATTTATAACCGTGACTATGAATAGTATTAATTATTTTGACTACATACCGTAACTAATTCATGTGAGTTTGAAAATTTGGTGCTTAGATCATTCAAGCATCATACATGACATAACAATTAATGTATTTATATTATACAATAAATTATCGTATTTAACTATTAATAAAAAATCGAACTACATTAGAAAATACACTAAATTTAACACAAACACATTTTAAATGCTTAAAATTCAAAAAAGGACTCCATTTTATGAAATTTGTTTTTCTATATATGATAAATTTAATTTTTAATTAACATTATTCAATTTTAAAATTTTAACTATTTTTATAACAAATTGAAAAAATAATAAAGTTATCATAAAATTATATTACAATCAAAATGGAAAAAATATTAATTTAGGAATCTTTTTTATGAAAATATTTTTTCATTTAAATCAATATATTAATTATACAATTTTAAATAAACATGTATATTTCCTAATAATTTCTATACTTAATTGTCCATTTTTAGAACATTTATTTAATAATTCCACGATATAAATATATCACATTTTCATTTAAAAAATGCCTAAATTTTATTTATAATTTCATAAGTGAGGTTACTTTTATATTGAATAAGTTACAATTCTTAATGGTCACATTACTATTCCAAATTTCATATTACTATTCCATTAGTTTAGGTTCTTTATTTTCTATTATGGGTATTATAAAGGTAGTAACAACCTAGTTGGCCACTAATGTCCACCTTAACAAGATGACAAGTGGAACACCAAGTGATAAAACCCATAATCTGATATTTCATCCCCAACCACCAATACCGATGGTTAATATCACATTACATATTGGAAATACCTGGGTGCACTTTCCACTGAGAAGAATTATACTCTCACATTAGCTCATCTCCCATGTATGTAGGAACCTAGATATGACCATGTATACATAGGATTTCATCTCCATGAACAAACCAATCCAGAGGTGTGTTCTCACAATTAATACATTCACATATGACCAACCCAATAGGATATTAAAACTAGCTTCTCCTCACCATATCCAGTAGTGAAGATGTTACTGCTAACACTCTATGTAATTCTTGTTCATGATCCTCTTGAAACTGAAGATGAATATTATATAAGAGGGCCATCAACTTTCATTCATCATTGGATTCTTAAAGGTATTTTGCCTATGTTTTTGGGCTCAACACATATGCTACTTCATTTCCCTTTCAAGGCACATTGGGAAGGATAAGGTCAAAATAATGATGGTATTCGACCCATATTCTCTATCTAGTATTTATGTGATGTTTTGTAAATATATATTTTAGGTTCTTGTGGTTTTTATACACCAAAAAAACGATCACCCACTAGAAACTCTCTCTCATAGTGTATAGAATGCATGACTGATGCAAGCTCGATGTCACATGTCAGTTAATTATGCTCTTGAGGTCTCAACATGCATGAACAATATGAAATGACTCAATCCTTCTGTACTAGTATTGTGCTAATCAAAATTTTTGATCTATCACAAAACACTATATATCCTTTATCGGGCTCTAGAATAATAATTATTAGTGTTGAGGTAACTATTCCTTTCATATTTGCAAAGGGATTATCACACACTCAGGACCAGAAAAACATCACACCCTTCCTTGTATGACCAGTAAGAGGTGACTCTAGGATTAAGAAGCCCTATATAAAATTATTTTAATATCTATACCGACCCATGAAAATCTATATATTAAAAACATTTTTGTGAAGTACTTCGGAATCAACACCAATCACATTCTCTGGGTCGACTAATACTCTTGATTCTAAAATAATATGACCTAAGAAGTGAAATTTTTTGATCCAAAAGTGGAACGTTTTTAACATATATTCTAACAAGTTATCTGTTAGTGTATTAAATATGTTCTCAGTATTTTTGGCATGATCACTTCTAGTATGAGAATACACCATCATGACGTCCATAAAAACCAAAACAATATAATCCAAATAGGGGTGGATAAACCTATTTATCAATTCCATGAAAACTATGAGAATGTTGATAAGACTGAAAGTTATAACTTGATACCAATAAAAATAATATTTTCCTCAGAAATTTATATTGGGTATATCTGTAGGCCTCACTCATACCCGATGATAGCCTAATGAAATGTCAATATTGGAGTACACTCTAGATCCTCGGGCCTATTTGATGATATAATCTCTCCATGTTAATGGATTAGGGATATTAAATGTAAGATGGTTCAACCATCAGTAATCCACATATAATATAAGGGTTTCATTTGTTTCACTAGTGAAAGGATGGGAGAACCCAATAGAAAATGGTTGGGTTAGATAAAACCCTTGGATTCCAAATGCAATGATAGTCTTTTCCCTTCCTCTATGAAGAAATAGATACTGATGATTATCCTTGATCAATCATGATCATAAACTCAACCTCTCTCATTAGAGATTTTCAAAAGTAGTCATCTAGGAAAAAATCCATAACATGATCTTCCACTATAAGAAAATCTTTTAGACACACCATCCAATCATCCATGAAATGGTTGAAAATATTTTCTTGCACCCTTCCCATCCCACAATGCTTTGTTCTGGGTTGACTGTCCTGGACATCCCACTCACCCTTGTGTATATATATACTACCCTCAGGTGATATTGAAGTCACCATTCGATGAAAACAGTCAATGTGGGCATGATATGACAAGAGCCAAAAGATCCCAATTATGACATCACACCCTTTCATGTCAAGGATAAATAAATTCCATAAGAGGTGATAACAGAAAATCTGGAGAAGAAAATCCTTGCATTCACTTATACCCTTAGACCATACACCTAACTGTTTATCTAGGGACATCTCCCTATCAATGTAAAGAAAATCATATCCAAGAATTTCTATGATCAATATAAGATAAAGGATAATGAATAACCTAGAGTGAAGAATGTCATTATATTAGGGGATAGTAGAATAGTAACATGTATTGTAGATGGTCTTGAACTCTACTACTTTGTTATCTTCTATAATTCAAACAAGTGGCCTGATTCATTACCCTTAGATATAACTATACTACCCTAAGTAAGATGTAACTTTCTGGGCCTGAGTGCCACTCAACAGGTTCCCCAAACCCAGTTGGTCAAATGGCCTCAAGCGTATTTCCTCAAACGCCAGAGGATACCGACTAGCAGTGAGGGCCCAAGTCTGCTAGTGGGAAAATTGTGCCCTCATTTTTGAAAGTGTAGTGAAACGGAATACAATATTCAAACATACAACAAAAGTGGAAGAAATAAACCATAAACATTTAAAATAAACAACTGTAGTAAAATGATAACCAACAGTCTAATAGGTAGTGATGCAACATGTCTCAAGTTCTATGAAAATAGCCAGAACATTTTAAAAGTAGTAAAAAACAATACAATATAAAGTAGAGGAACATCAGAACAAAACAAAACATCCAGCAGCATCGTGAGATTATGCTCGATCCCATGCTCCCCTACTCCTCAAAAAAAATCACGTACCAGTATAGGGACCCTTGCCCTTATGCACACCTGTAGAAAAGTAATATTTTTGGGCCAAAGACATGCCCCAAACATGGTGTGAGAAATAAATCCCAGTAGGCACCCACCAAAGGCCCGTGCCCAACTGTGTGAAAATATGCAACAACAGTGCACATAATTAAATGAAATAAACTAAGTAGTACTCAAAAGTAACTAACTTTACCAATTATATTTCCATTTTAATATTCATTTTATCCATTTAATATAAGACATCACCACATTGAATTTTCTATGTAAACTATCAGTGTCCCCAGACACGAAAACCCTTACCCTCAGGTAATCGGAATTGTAACTCGCAGGTATTTTCCCACATGTAGAACAAATATTTCTCTTAGGAATTTTATGTGTCTCCCTCAGGCACATAGTATATTTCCCACAAGCGCAAAAGAAGTTTCCCCCAGGCTAAAATAACCACTACCCTCAGGCTAAGTAAAACACTGAACTTAGGCTAAACACGTAACCGGGCCATGCCCAACATATAAACAAGAAATTTACATACAGTTCTTCTCATGGAAATCCAATAATCATTATTACAATGGAATACCCTCAGGTATCCTGTCCAAATGGCTATACAGAGGAACACACACCCGGGGTGGTCTTGGATCCAAGCAGTGATCCCAAACAATAGTTTATTATCACATTCAACTACCTATAAAAATTTAGGCATTCAAAATATCCAAGGCCTTATCCACATGACATCCCAACATGGGTTTGTAGCTCATCATTACACAAAAACGTGCATTAGTTCGAATTTAAACACCAAGCCATCTACCTCAAACACCCCAGATCGATATATGTGAACAACGCTTCCAGAAATGCCCAAGAACAACACAGATCTGAGGTAGAAGAAAAAAAGTTCAAATGTAAATAAAATTCCCTCGTGAATGAATTGGTATGAACTGATTAAGGATAAGGAAAGGATTACCGGTATGGTTCCAATGATATCGACAGAGGCGGAATCGGATTCCCAGTGCTCGCTCGGGTGACCTCCAAAGGTCTAACTATCTCTCCCATGTCCTCCTCCGGTTCTAATCCTCCCCTGTGAACAGGGGAGGCTACTGCCCATTTTAAGCGAAAAAACAAACTACATGGTGAGTACTATTAATTACACGACATGTAATTTTCTCATTTAACTGTTTCTCTGGCGGCTACTTTTCCCACCGTTTCACTATTCATCCGTCGACATGTGTACACATCGTGTATTCCCGAATACATGGCGTGTATTGTTGCTCAGCTAGTGGCTGCTTCCATAGCCTTACTATTTACCTGCCGACTGACTACATGGTGTGTAAATACCCACTACCCGGCGTGTAGTCGGTTTTTAAACCTTTCGTCGCTTACTGGGCTACACACCCTGTGTACTCATCCCACATGGACAAGTAAACGATGTGTGGAAAAGTACATGGCATGTACCAACAAAATTTGTGATTTTTTCCCATCTCCATTATTTTCTAAAAAACACTTAAGGAAAAGTGAAAATAAGAAACACGTATATCAAGAACAAGAACCGGGTTCTTACAAACTTCCCCCCTTAAAGAAATTCATCCTTGAATTGACCTTCCTTGGGTGATGAAGATAAAGCTCAGAAAATCTCTGGCCATTGAGAACGTATGTCAGTCACCCTCTCCTAGGTTTCTTCATGCACTCAGCCATGCTGCCATAGCACCCGTATGGGAGGAAATAACCGGCCTCTGAAACCCTTTGTTCTTCTATCAATGATATGAATCGGATGATCCTCAAAGGACAGATCTATCTGAATCTCAACCTCCTCTAGATGAAATACATGAGACAAGTCTGAATGATAGCGGCGCAACTGAGATACATGGAAGATGTCGTGCATGGCGTGGTACCACTTTGGTAAAAGCAACCGATAGGCAACCGGCCCGACTCTCTCCAGAATCTCAAATGGCCCCACATACCTCGGTGAATGTTTACCCTGTCTCCTGATCCACCTATGTTCCAACCTTCGTGAAACACACAAGAAAACCTAATCCCCAACCACAAACTCCAAGGGTCGGCATAATATTTCTGACGGGACTGTGTGGTAGCCATCTGCTTCTGAATTAACTGGACCGGCTTAGAAGTATCTTGCAAAAGATGTGGTCCCAGTAAAGCTTCCTCACCAGCCTCTAACCAGCACAAGGATGATCAGCATGGCCTACCATATAATGCCTCGTATGGTTCCATCTCAATAGTTTCCTGAAAACTGTTATTATAGGAAAACTCAACTAGGGGTATATGCTTCTCCCAAGAGCCCCCAATGTCTAGGACTCATGCAGGCAGCATGTCCTCAAGAACCTATAAAATACGCTCTGACTGGCCATCGGTCTGAGGGTGGTTAACTGGGCTCAGCAGCGCCCATGTACCTAGTGCCCTCTAGAAACTCTGCCAGATAAGATACATATAACGGGCATCCATATCTGAAACGATAGAATGAGGAACCCCATGAAGACGTATGACCTCTCAGATATATAACTTTTCAAGATTTTCAACACCGAAGGTCTCCTTGATTGGAATAAAGTGAGCTACCATCATGAGTCTTTCCACAACAACCCCCATGGCATCATTGCCTCGAGGTGACCTCGGTAACCCGATCACTAAGTCCATCACAATATCATCCCATTTCCACTCTGGGATGGGTAACTACTGTAACAGTCCAACTGGTCTCCGATGCTCTGCCTTCACCTACTAACAGGTGTAACATCTCGTAACAGAACCAACTATATCACTCTTCATACCCAGCCACCAATACTGACGTCTCAAGTCACTGTACATTTTGGTAACTTCAGGATGAACTTCCCAAGCTGAAGCATGAAACTTCCAAATCAGCTCCTCGCGTATATCCCCTAGAACCCATAATCATCCATGGAAATGCAATACCTTATCACCACCTATCATCCAACTAAGAGGAGGGTCCTCACTAACCACTGACTCCCATAGAACCAGTCCTTCTGAATCAGATAGTTGTCTCATCCTCACTCTATCCAGGAGGGTAGAATTCAAAACTAAGGAAGAAAGATAGGTATAACCCTGAAGGTCGTGCACCTCCAAATGCATCTCAGAGACCAAATCCATAAGCTGCCATTCACCACTGGCCTCCTGCAATGCCTTTTTCTGAGTCTTCCTGCTCAGTTCATCAGTTACTGCATTACCCTTACTAGGTGCATAGGAAAGCTCAAAGTCGAAGGACTGAAGGTATTTGACCCAACTTCTTTGTCTCAAATTCAGGTCACGCTTAGTAAAGATATACTTGAGACATTTTTGATCGGTGAAAACAAAAAAATTCTATCCCAAGAGATAATGTCTCCAACAACGCAATGCATGAAAAACTGTAGCCAACTCGAGATCATGCCTCGGGTAATTACTCTCATGTGGCCTCAACTGCCTATACCCATACGGAAACACTCGGTCACCTTGCATAAATAATTCTCCCAGTCCAATACATGATGCATCATAGTAAACTATATAGCTCATTCCTTGCTCTAGGAGTATTAGGATTGGTGCTGATGTCAACCTTCCTTTCAGGTCCTAAAAGGCTGTCTCACATGCTTTTATCCAAACGAACATCACCCCTTCTTAGTTAAACCTGTTAACAACACTGCTATGAGGGAGAAGTCCTGGATGAAGCGTCTGTAGTAACCAGCTATCCCTAAGAAACTTCGTATCTCAGACACGCTCTTAGGACGGTCCTAGGAAACTACTGCTCTCACCATCAATGGGTCTACTGCAACTCTTTCCTCTAAGATGATATGACCCAGGAAGTGAATCTGGTCCATCCAAAAGTGGCACATTGATAGCTTAGCATATAGTTGATGCTCTATCAATGTGCATAGTATGATCTCAAGATGGGTGGCATGGTTGTGTTGAGTGTGAGAGTACACCAAGATGTGATCCACGAATACTACCACAAATGAATCCTAATAAGGATGGAACACACGATTCATCAGAGCCATGAAAACTGCTGGTGCATTTGTGAGTCCAAAAGGCATAACCAAGTACTCGTATAAACCATATCTGCCCCGAAAAGTTGTAAGTGGTATGTCTGATGGTCTCATGTGCAGCTGATGATATCCTGATCTCAAGTCAATCTTCGAGAACACTCATGCTCCCCACAGTTGATCAAAAATATCATCAATACTCGGCAAGGGATATCGGTTCTTGACCATCAACTGGTTCAACTTCCGATAGTCCACACAGAGCCTGAGGGTACCATCCGCATTCTTAGAAAATAGGAGAGGCGAACCCCAAGGAGAAGTATTGGGTCGGATAAAATACTTTGCCTGTAACTCCACTAACTACCCCTTGAGCTCCTGAAACTCTAGTGTAGCCATCTAATAAGGAGGAATGGACACCGATGCTACCCCTGGCTCAAGATCAATAGATAAATCCACCTCATACTCTAGAGGTAGACCCAAAATGTCATGCGAGAAGACATCCCTGAATGGATCATCCACTGGAGGGAAATCTTTCTCACAAGACCCCTGATTATCCAGATATAAACTCGCAATATGGGCTATCACACCACCTTTCCCACAATGCTCTGGTCGAGCTCGACTTTCCTGAACATCCCATTCACCTTTTTATAGAAACGCTCCACCCTCGGGTGACATGAAACTCACCCTGCGAGGATAGAAATCTACCAAGGTTCGAAAGGGAACCAACTAGTTCATCCCGAGAATGACATCATAAGTCGTCATCTCTAAGACATAGAGGATCCATAGAAAGTGACACCCACTAACCTCTAGGATGCACTCCCTGCACTAACGCACATCGTCCGTTCTGTTTCCCAACGGAGTGTCTAGCATCATAACAACAGAAGAAGAAGGAACACAGAGCCCAAGGCTCTCTACAACGGGAACATATATAAATCTATGTGTAGAACCTGTATCGAGAAGTAATGAGGATAATATAGAAGCTACTAGAATAGTACCTTTGACAGTAAAAGGTCCGGAATCCATCTCTTGTTGGGTCTGTTGCACTGCATATGCTTGCCCAGTGCCACAGCCCTGTGACACAGCCTGGCTACCCTAAGTTGTCCCACCCTACTGCCACTGAGATCCTGGTGTCTGACTACCGTGACCATGACCAACACCACTATTTTTACGTCCAGATGTATCCCAGTTTCCCGACTGATATGAAGATGCTAGTCCTTCTCCCGCACACCGAGTCTGCATAGAACCCCTATCACTAGCCACTGGTGGAAACTCCCTGCAAAAGTGTTGTAGATGACCCATCTTTCCATAAGCTCGGTACTCCACTGGGTCACATGGACACTGTGGTCTCTTGTGCCACTATTTACCACACGGGTAGCACATGACTTGACCAAATTAAAATTTTTTTTGGCTGGTACTACCACCATGGGAGAAATCTATTTGTCTCTTCCTCTTTCCAGCATAAATAGTACAAGAAACTGGTGTCGAACCGCCCTGGCCTGCACCACTAGCTTCTCAAAAGTTCCTCTCTGTAATTAGCGCCTGGTTCACAATAGCATGTACTAAAGGAAACCTGAAAACATTCACCAGTGATTAGATGTCATATCGAAGACCATACTCAAAGCGTCTGGCCCTCAACATCTCATCACCCACTAAAACAGGTGAAAAACGCTGAAGCTTTGTAAAACGAGTAGAATAATCCATCACCGACATAGAGCCCTGCTACAGATTCATGAAATCTCAAGCTCTATCTTCCCTCAGCATCACTGGGAAGAAGAAATCATAGAAATCTCTCTGAAAATCGTCCCACGCCATGTCTCTATGATTCTCTATCTGAGTGGTCACATCCCACCACCTCTTGACCGAATCATGAAACATATAAGTAGTGATCTTGACCCTCTACCCTGGATTCATCTCAAGATGATCGAAAATAGTGTACATAGACCCCATCCAATACTCTGCAGCATGTGGTTGGCCATCCCTTGAAAAGGTTCGCGGATGCTGCTGCTGGAAGATACGAGTCAGCTCAGCCATAGATGTGGTAGCTGGCGGTGCTCCCTGAAAGGTATGCATGAACCACATAAAGCCATCACGGAACTGCACATCCACATCTATGTCCGGTGTAATGGTTGGCGCCACATCTAGATCTACTGGAGGATCCACTAGTATCCCATGGACCACCATCTCTGCAGTATAATCTTTGCCGCTATTTTGGAGAACAACGTGTGTTCGTCTCAACGGCATGACTCTACAAGGTAAAACACACACCTTAGATCAAGATTATCACGACTGAATAATGAGGGGACCAAAAAGGGAAAAGGATAAAGAGGGCTGTCATGATTTTCAAAAAAAGACTACACGACGTGTATACTGACTATATAGCGTGTACCTGACTTTTCTTCCCCTGCCCGAGTCCTTCTACACGGCTAAGCCACACAACTCCCATTGAACAAGACTACACGACGTGTATATCATCTACACGGCATGTATGGTTTAACTTTCCAACTTCCCATGTCATTCATGACATGGCCGACTACTCGGATAAATCTACACGGAGTTTTACACCCGCACACTGCATGTACACCACCTTGTTTCCCCAACCACCAAGCTAAGTCCACATGGTTTATCACCGATATGGACTACACGGCGTGTCCCTCAGGCACACGACGTGTTCAAGAAGAGGTAACACAAACCCGTGTTTGTTAGTTACACGTTTAGGTCCCCAGGTCTCACTACACAGTGTGTACATCATTGACACTGCATGTACAGTAAAAGATTACACCGACCAGTGTTTTTTAGTTACACGGTCGGACTCTGGGTCAACACTACACGGCGTGTACATTCGGTACACGGAGTGTTTTCCCCCAATCCTTTCCCTACCCCGTGTCCCCGCCCACACGGTCTATGAAACTAGAAGAGACTACACGGCATGTACTAAGGGTACACAGTGTGTACTCAAAAAGTTTTCATTTCTTCTAGAACAGAACAACACACAGCGTGTGTCCATGGAACTACACGGCGTGTGTCCTGGGTTTTTAAGAAATTAAGCCTCTAAAACTACTCTGGAACATAGTAAATACTGAAAAATAACACATAAGTTCCAAATTTTGACCCGTGAGGGCCCATACTCCCCACGAATCAATGCTTTGCATATTTTATTTGTTATAACATGATAAACAGTCGATGATCCACCATATTATGGTAATTGAGGGCCCATACTCCCCAAAAACCAATGTTTGGCATTCATTCTATCACTAGACTCACATGAAAATACCCTATCTCATAGTAGGTATTTATCTAGGCAGTTATCACAACAACATACTTTTCTAGAACAAAAACTATCACAACAACATACAATTTCTAATGCGCCTAAATGGCATGGAACTAGGCACGGTATGTGATTTCTAACATGTGCCTAAATGATGCATGAGATTGGATACCCTCATCTCATCGGGTTGCAACTAAATATAACCCATGGATAAAACATAAAAAACATAATCACAAGTGCGCCACCCAACAGAGATAATCAAATCAACTCTAAAATTTTCAAAATCAGAAGAATTTCAATAACCTAGGAAGACTGGATTTTCCCTGTACAGGGGCTAGCTACTCCCGGGCACAACCTATTACCAACTACCGTTTATTTCCTATCCATGAATAAGTCTCCAAACAGTAACTCAAAGAAAAGAACTCCTTTGATAACACTTTTTAACGTCCCGGTCCTGGGTGCCACTCAACAGGTTCCCCAAATCCAGTTGGTCACATTACCTCAAATGCATTTCCCAAAGGCCAGAGGCTACCAACTAGCAGCGAGGGCCCATGTCTGATAGTGGGGAAACTATGCCCTCATTTTTCAAAGTGTAGCGCAGCGGAGTACAATATTCAGACATACAACAATAGCAGAAGCAATAAACCATAAAAATTTAAAATGAAGAACTACAGTAAAAAAGATAACCAATAGTCATATAGGTAATGATTCACCATGTCTAAAGTTCTAAGAAAATAGCTAGAACATGTTACACAGTAGTAAAAAACAATACAATAGAAAGTACATGAATAGAAGAACAAAATAGAACAGATGACAACATCGTGAGCCTAAGCTCGGTCCCATGCTCCCCTACTCCTCAGTAACAATCAAGTACCTGTATAGGGACCCTTGCGCTTATCCACATCTACAGAAACATCATCTGTTTGGGACAAAGACATGACCCAAATAGGTTGTGAGAAATAAATATTAGTAGGAACCCACTAAAGGCTCATACCCAACTGGGTGAAAATATTTAACAATAGTGCACAGTAATAAATGCAATAAACTAATCAGTACTCAAAAGTAACTAACATTACCTATTATATTTCCATTTTAATATTCATTTTTTCCATTTAATGTAAGACATCACCACAGTGGATTTTCTATGTAAACAGCTGGTGTCCTCAAACACACAAACCGTTACCCTCAGGTAATCTGAATCGTAACCCGCAGGTATTTTCCGAAAGGCATAGCAGATATTACCCTCAGGTGTACGAAGTGTCACCCTTAGGCACAGAGTCTATTGCCCACATGCACGAAAGAAGTTTCCCTCAGGATAAAATAAACATTTCCCTCAAGCTAGGTAAAATAGTTCCCTCTGGCCAAACAAGTAATTGGGCCATGCTCAACATATAAATGTGCAATTTACATACAATTCCTCTCAAGGCAATCCAATAATCATTATTACAATGGCATACCCTTGGGTATCCTGGCCAAACAACTAGATAGTGGAACGCACCCCCGGGGTGGTCCTGGATCCAAGAAGTGATCCTAAACAATAGTTTATTATCACATTCAACTACATATACAATTTTAGGCATTCAAAAAGCCAAGCCCTCAGCCACACAACACCCCAACATCGGTTCTTAACTCAACGATACACAAAAATGCGGAACAGTTGGAATTTAAACACCAAGCCGCCTACCTCAAACAGCCCTGATAGGTATACATGAAAAATGCTTCCCAAAACACCTAAGAACAACTTAGATATGAGGTAAAAGAAAACACGTTCAAAGGTAAATAACTTCCACTCAGTAAAGAATTGGTAAGACCGGATTATGGAGAAGGAAGGGATTACCAGTACGGTTCCAACGAGCCCGATGGAGGCGGAATCGGATTCCCGGTGCTCGCTCGGGTGATCTCCAAAGGTCCGGTCGCCTCTCCCAAGTCCTCCTCCAGTTCTAAGCCTTCCCTATGAACATGGGAGGGTACTGCCCATTTTCAGAAAAAAACAATCTACATGGCGTGTACTATTGACTACACAGCGTGTACATTTTTCATTTAACTGTTCCTTTCGAGGCGACTTTTCCCACCGCCACACTGTTCATTCGTCGACATGTGTACACGGTGGGTATTCCCAAATACACGGTGTGTACTGTTAGTCAGTTAGAATCTACTTCCACCGCCTTACTATTTACCTAATGACTGACTACACACTGTGTAAATACCCACTACACAACATGTAGTTGATTTTTACACCTTTCATCATAGACTGGGCTACACGCCCTGTGTACTCATCTCACACGGCCAAGTACACAACATGTACCCACAAAAGTTGTTATTTTTTCCCATTTCCCTTATTTTCTTAAAAACTCGTAAGGAAAAGAGAAAAAAAGAAACCCTTACCTCAAGAACAAGAACCATATTCTTACATAATATCTCTCTACTAATGCTAAAAAATATTATATGTCTAGATACCCTAACCATAGAATCCTAGAATATTTGGCCAGGGCTACTCTATCTTCCAACTTGACATGGAGTCGCTGATCCCACTCTTAATGGTTCAGACGATGTGCTCCCTCTTTCACTATTAACTCAAAGAAATTTCCATCAAAACATTTAAAAATGAACCATACAACAACAAGACCATAACTATAATGGATATTTATAACATAGAGTCATCACATACAAATGTTGTCTTTGTTTATGGAATAAAAGAGTTCTTCTAGTGCATATATTGTTCCAACCACATCTCTGATGAGAAAGCTCAAGGTTATTCTTCCTGTTGCTGGAATAACTACTTCCCAACCTCATCACTAGCCCTATATTACCAATATCATCACCGTCCCCACGTCAAATAATTGATAATATCACAATTCAAGATCTCAATAATATTATATAAAATAAATACATTCACATTAATGTGGATGGAATACCTGAACCCATCTTCAAAGAATCTTGACCGCGATAGCCCGTCAACCGCAAGAGGTTGTGAACATGATTAAAACTCAGTAAAATGCCCTGAATAGTCTATGAGGGACATAAAAACCTTATCTTGGTGCATACACATCCTCGATCAGTCATCTATCATCATTATAGGGAAGAAGTAATCATTTAAGATAGTTTCAAATTCCTCCAGGACCATTCCCTATTGACGAAACTCCTAGGTATTCACATCCCACCAGATCTTGGTATAATCACATACCATGTAGGTAAAAATCATGACCCTACTCTCTATAGGTTTCTCTAGATGAAAGATGATAGATATAATGGATTATTTCAATCTATCAGTATCCTATGCACCACCATACCTTGAGAGTATAATAGAGGATGATATTATTAGAACTCCCATGTAAGATCACACATCATAGGTGCATGTCATAGATCACCCTTAACAAAATGATTCATGCATTGGATTCTTTCTCAAAGTTTTGTTCCAATTCCTATTTTGAAAATATTATGTGGTGTCAAAGGTCACACTACTAGATATAACATTGGTGGATTGGTCCCCATCACCTCTAGAGCATGGTTTTTACCACCCTCTTCCAACATTACTTCAAGACGTCATGGTGGAATAACTCAAAAAATGATAACAAAATGTATCAAATAATTATTCATAATAATATAGGATCCATAATTACAGTTGAAAAAATTAAAAAGGGCTCACTATCCAATATACTACCACAACTACACCCATGGAAGGTTTGTGTATTGTTATGAATTCATGTTTTTAATTACTGGGGTTCCAGTATACGGAAGGTCATTTTAATGTTAAGGAGGGAAACACTCTTTAAGTTGTAATTGAACAATTTATTTTCTGGAAGCCATTTAATTTATAATCCATAATATTTATTTTGATAATGTATGTGATATTATATAAAATAAATAGGTTAGTTAAATGGATTGTTATTCCCTATTTATATGGTTCCATACACTTTATACATTAAAATTGACAAAAATTTAAATACAACCAGCTCCCCTTACATTCAATACTATAATGTAATGGGTAAAATATGATGGCACAATTTTATGGGTTACTAATTCCAATTTATAATTCCCTATACACAATATAAAATAATTTTTTTTTCATGTAATTAAATAAAAATCCTAGCTCATGTAACCAGAGGTAGATAGATTACATGGGTTGAAATTGGATATTTTATATTTCATCATAAATATATATGGGAAAACACTATTTTAGTTGTTTAATTCACATTAAAAAAATTATTTTCCCTGTAGAAGAGATTAGTGGCACAAGAATCTATCACATCTAAAAAACACTCAATAACTAGTGGAATCACAGTAAATGGAAGTAATAAAATGCACTTACATGGCCTAAAATATGCATGGAATGTGAATCCTAAGTGAATATAATGATTCCTGTAATAATTTTTCTTTCCATACCATGCCAAGGTAATTTATTCGTAAAGAATAACAATTACCACAATCCATGTGTATGACCCGGTAGTGAAAATATATCAAATGTAAAAATCATGATATAGAAAAACAATTTCCCATTCATAAGTTTCATGGTGTTTACCATTAAAATAGGTTATCTACTCCTTGTAATAGCTTAGTAAATTTTTTTGACACATTCCTAACCATCTGCCTAAATTTTACAAATAATAAGAAAATAAAATAAAACCTCAATATAATACCACATTGTGATGTTCAGGACCCGATTCACTCATGAGAAACCAAACCTTGTGGGCCACATGGAACCACTAGGTTCCAATTCCAGCACTAGCTATGGAGATTCAGAGGGATGTTCTCAATTTTTTTCTTAAGAGTTTATTCACTAAAAGGGGACATTATTCAAAGGCTCAAATGATCCTCAAGATGGTGATGAAAGGTTGAGAAGAACAGAACACTTGTTTGGGTTCTGGGAAACACCTGACATAATCAAGGTAATGTGTTCCACATCATATTAGAAGGACCAAGTATGAGATGATGGGACACTATGGTGACAACAAATATGTATGAGGGATTAGAGTGAAAAGACTTCAAGGTCCTTTTCAATGACTAGTTCTATATATATTTGATGTTTTTGGCCAAGTGTACTGAGGTTGTCAAACTCAAGAAGGCTTTTGAAACCGTGATTGACTAAGAAAACTATTTATCTAACCTCGTTCATTTCTCACCTTATAAAGTATCAAATGAAAATATTAATGCTAGATAGTTCGAGTTGGTACTGCAATAGGATATATGTTAATAGGTTTTCATTCTGAATTTTCACTACTGGAAAAGTAGGCTATACCAATGGTTTAAAACCGTTGGTATAGGCTGGAAAACCGTTGGCTAGTAAGCCGTGAGGAAATACCTATACCAATGGTTGCACTTAAACCATTGGTATAGGTGTTCCAAAATTCTAGAGAAGTCTATACCAACGGTTCTGAACCGTTGGTATATCTGTTTCCAGAATTCTGGAAAAGGCTATACCAATGGTTGAGAACTGTTGGTATAATATTTTCCAGAAAAAAGATATCCCAACGGTTTATAACCATTGGTATAAGATTTCCAGAATTCTGGAAAAAGCTTTACCAACGGTTCTGAACCGTTGGTATAAGCTTTCCAGAATTCTGGAAAAGGATATACCAATGGTTCTAAACCGTTGGTATAGCTTTTTCCTGGAAAATCTTATACCAACGGTTCAGAACCGTTGGTATAGCCTTTTCCAGAATTCTGGAAAAAGATATACCAACGGTTCTGAACGGTTGGTATAACCTTTGCCAGAGCTGCTACACAACAGCCCCCCAGAAGCCCTCCAGTAGCCCTACCATCCACCTGCATAAAAAAAAATTGCACAACAGCCCTCAATATATCCTCCACTATACACCTGTATAAAAAATATCACAAAAACCACATACATATTTCAAACAATATAATAAACACCGAAAATAGCCCAAAAAACACATATGACAACAATCATCCGGTGGTAATTCACCTCACCCATGCACAACCCCCCAACCAGCACACCTCCCCATCAAATTCTAATAGTCATAATAGTTTGATAAATATCTATTAGAGTTGAATAATAATTTCAAATTGGCTAAAATACCTTTTTTTTGTGATCCTATGTTTGGGTATGTAATGATTTGTGATGAATTTTGCATTGAACTTGTATTGTATATAATATATGGTGAAAATGTATTTTCTTAGGAGTCTCGTCACTTATGACCCCATTAGTGAAACTACCCAACTCATGAAAAATAGTTTGCGACTATCGTTGATGAGTGTAAATTTCAGTTTTATTCACTTAAAATGATTTCCTTTTGAATTAAAAGAGAGACTTTGAGTGGTGTCGTCCACACCGCACCTCGGATTGAGGCAGAGTTGACTCGTACATGTCACAAATGAGCCATGGATCGTTTTCATAAAGTATCAACACAATCCGAATGCGTTTGGTTGGTTTCCTGTATGCCGGTTGTTTTTACATAAAAGCGTATCCATTTTAAACAATAGAAATAAAATTTGAGTGATACCGACCACACCATGCCTCAGATTGAGATAGGGTTGACTTGTACACGTCACAAATGACCCATAGAGAATTGTCCTAAAGTATTAACAGTTTTTGAATGTGTTTGGTCCGTTTTCCGTATGTGAGATGTTGTTTTTACTTAAACTGTTGTCCATTTCAAAAAATAGTTAGACACTTTGAGTGGTGCCACCCACACCTCGCCTAGAATTGAGGAGGGGTTGCTTCCCACACGTCAGAAATGACCCATGGATCGTTTTCCTATAGTTTCAACAGAATCTGAATGGGTTTGGTTGGTTTTTCGTATGTCAGTTGTTGTTTTTACTTAAACTGTTGTCCATTTCAATGAAAAGTTAGACACTTTGAGTGGTGTCGGCCACACCACGCCTCAGATTGAGGCGGGGTTGACTCGTACACGTCACAAATGACCCATGGATACATGTTCTAATGTATCAACAGTATCCGAATTCCTTTGGTCCATTTTCCATATGTGGGTTTTTTTACTTAAAAGCACATCCATTTAAAACAAAAGAAAGACACTTTGAGTGGTACCGTCCACATCGGCTCTCGGATTGAGGCGAGGTTGACTCGTAAACGTCACATATGACCCATAGATCCTTGTCCTATAGTTTAAACAGAATCCGAATGTGTTTGGTCGGTTTTCCAGATGTGTTTTTTTTACTTAAAAGCGCATCCATTTTAAACAAAAGAAAGACATTTTGAGTGGTACCGGCCACACTGGCCCTCGGATTGAGGCGGGGTTGACTCCTACACATCACAAATGACCCATGGATACATTTCCTTAAGTATCAATAGTATCTGAATGCCTTTGGTCCGTTTTCCGTTTGGTAGTTTTTTTTTAACTTAAACTATTGTCCATTTCAAAGAAAAGTGACACACTTTGAGTGGTGCCGGCCACACTGGCCCTCAAATTGAGTCAGGATTGACTCGTACATGTCAAATATGACGCATGGATAGTTTTCCTAAAGTTTCAACAGAATCTGAATGCCTTTGGTCGGTTTTCCATATGTTAGTTATTGTTTTTACTTAAACTGTTGTCCATTTCAAAGAAAAGTTAGACAATTTGAGTGGTGTCGGCCACACCGCACCTCAGATTGTGGCAGGGTTGACTCGTACAAGTCAAAAATGACACATGGATCATTGTCCTACAGTTTCAACAGAATCTGAATGGGTTTGGTCGGTTTTCCGTATGTCAGTTGTTGTTTTTACTTAAACTGTTGTCCATTTCAAAGAAACGTTAGACACTTTGAGTGGTGTCGGCCACACCACACCTCGGATTGAGGCAGGGTTGACTAGTACACGTAAAAAATGACCCATGGATACATGTCCTAATGTATCAATAGTATCCCAATGACTTTGGTCCGTTTTCCGTATGTGGTTTTTTTACTTAAAAGTGCATCCATTTAAAACAAAAGAAAGACACTTTGAGTGGTACCGGCCACACCGGCCCTCGGATTGAGGCGGGGTTGACCCATACACGCCACATGTGACCCATTGATCGTTTTCCTATAGTTTAAATAGAATCCGAATGCGTTTGGTCGATTTTCCGTATGTGATTTTTTTACTTAAAAGCGCATCCATTTTAAACAAAAGAAAGACATTTTGAGTGGTACCAGCCACACCGGCCCTCGGATTGAGGTGGGGATGACTCCTAAATGTCAAAAATGACCAATGGATACATGTCCTTAAGTATCAATAGTATCTGAATGCCTTTGGTCCGTTTTCCGTATGGCAGTTGTTTTTTTAACTTAAACTGTTGTCCATTTCAAAGAAAAGTGACACACTTTGAGTGGTGCCGGCCACACTGGCCCTCAGATTGAGGCAGGATTGACTCGTACACGTCACATATGACGTATGGATCGTTTTCCTAAAGTTTCAACAGAATCTGAATGCCTTTGGTCGGTTTTCCGTATTTTAGTTGTTATTTTTACTTAAACTGTTGTCCATTTCAAAGAAAAGTTAGATACTTTGAGTGGTGTCGGCCACACCGCGCCTCGGATTGTGGCGGGGTTGACTCGCACAAGTCAAAAATAACACATGGATCATTTTCTTACAGTTTCAACAGAATCCGAATGGGTTTGGTCAGTTTTCTGTATGTCAGTTGTTGTTTTTACTTAAACTGTTGTCCATTTCAAAGAAAAGTTAGACACTTTGAGTGGTGTCGGCCACACCGTGCCTCGGATTGAGGCGGGGCTGACTCGTACACGTCAAAAATGACCCATGGATACATTTTCTAATGTATCAACAGTATCTGAATGCCTTTGGTCTGTTTTCCATATGTGGTTTTTTTACTTAAAAGCGCATCCATTTAAAACAAAAGAAAGACACTTTGAGTGGTACCGGCCACACCGGCCCTCGGATTGAGGCAGGGTTGACTCGTACACGTCACATATGACCCATGGATCTTTGTACTATAGTTTAAACATAATCCGTATGCGTTTGGTTGGTTTTTCGTATGTGGTTTTTTTACTTAAAATCGCATCCATTTTAAACAAAAGAAAGACATTTTGAGTGGTACCGACCACACCGGCCCTCGGATTGAGGCAAGGATGACTCCTACAGATCAAAAATGACCCATGGATACATGTCCTTAAGTATCAATAGTATCTGAATGCCTTTGGTCCGTTTTCCGTATGGCAGTTGTTTTTTTAACTTAAACTGTTGTCCATTTCAATGAAAAGCGACACGCTTTGAGTGGTGCCGGTCACACTGGCCCTCAGATTGAGGCAGGATTGACTCATACACGTCACATATGACGCATGGATAGTTTTACTAAAGTTTCAATAGAATATGAATGCTTTTGGTTGGTTTTCCGTATTTTAGTTGTTATTTTTACTTAAACTGTTGTCCATTTCAAAGAAAAGTTAGACACTTTGAGTGGTGTTGGCCACACCGCACCTCGGATTGTGGCAGGGTTGACTCGAACAAGTCATAAATGACACATGGAACATTTTCCTATAGTTTCAACAGAATACGAATGGGTTTGGTCAGTTTTCCGTATGTTAGTTGTTGTTTTTACTTAAACTGTTGTCCATTTCAAAGAAAAGTTAGACACTTTGAGTGGTGTCGGCCACACCGCGCCTCGGATTGAGGTGGTCTTGAATTGTACACATCACAAATGACCCATGGATACATTTCCTAATGTATCAACAGTATCCGAATGCCTTTGTTCTGTTTTCTGTATGTGGTTTTTTTTACTTAAAAGCGCATCCATTTTAAGAAAAAGAAAGACACTTTGAGTGGTACCGGCCACACCGGCCCTCGGATTGAGGTGGGGTTGACCCGTACACGTCACATATGACCCATGGATATTTTTACTATAGTTTAAACAGAATCCAGATGCGTTTGGTCGGTTTTCTGTATGTGATTTTTTTACTTAAAATCGCATCCATTTTAAACAAAAGAAAGACATTTTGAGTGGTACCGGCCACACCAACCCTCGAATTGAGGAGGGGTTGACTCCTACACGTCAAAAATGATCCATGGATACATGTACTTAAGTATCAACAATATTTGAATTCCTTTGGTCCATTTTCCGTATGGCAGTAGTTTTAATAACTTAAACTGTTGTCCATTTCAAAGAAAAGTGACACACTTTGAGTGGTGCCGGCCACACTGGCCCTCGGATTGAGGCAGGATTGACTCGTACACGTCACATATGACGCATGGATCGTTTTCCTAAAGTTTCAGTAGAATCTGAATTCCTTTGGGCGGTTTTCCGTACGCTAGTTGCTGTTTTTTACTTAAACTGTTGTCCATTTCAAAGAAAAGTTAGACACTTTGAGTGGTGTCGGCCACACCGCGCATCGAATTGTGGCAGGGTTGACTCGTACAAGTCAAAAATGACACATGGATCAGTTTCCTACAGTTTCAACAGAATCAAAATGGGTTTGGTCAGTTTTCCTTATATCAGTTGTTGTTTTTACTTAAACTGTTGTCCATTTCAAAGAAAAGTTAGACACTTTGAGTGGTGTCGGCCACACCGCGCCCCGAATTGAGGTGGGGTTGACTTTTACATGTCACAAATGACCCATGGATACATTTCCTAATGTATCAACAGTATCCGAATGCATTTAGTCTGTTTTCCGTATGCGGCTATTTTTACTTAAAAGCGCATCCATTTAAAACAAAAGAAAGACACTTTGAGTGGTACCGGCTACACCGACCCTCGTATTGAAGCGGGGTTGACTCGTACACATCACATATGACCCATGGATCCTTTTACTATAGTTTAAACATAATATGAATGCGTTTGGTCAGTTTTCCGTATGCCAGTAGTTTTTTTTACTTAAAAGCGCATCCATTTTAAACAAAAGAAAGACATTTTGAGTGGTACTGGCCACACCGGCCCTCGGATTGAGGTGGGGTTGACTCTTACACATCAAAAATGACCCATGGATACATGTTCTTAAGTATCAACAGTATCTGAATGCCTTTGGTCCGTTTTCCGTATGACAGTTGTTTTTTTAACTTAAACTGTTGTCCATTTCAAAGAAAAGTGACACACTTTGAGTGGTGCCGGCCACACTAGCCCTCGGATTGAGGCAGGATTGACTCTTACACGTCAAATATGATGCATGGATCGTTTTACTAAAGTTTCAACAGAATCTGAATGCCTTTGTCCGGCTTTCCGTATGTTAGTTGTTGTTTTTACTTAAACTGTTGTCCATTTCAAAGAAAAGTTAGACACTTTGAGTGGTGTCGGCCACACCGCACCTCGGATTTTGGCGGGGTTGACTCATAAAAGTCAAAAATGACACATGGATCATTTTCCTACAGTTTCAACAGAATCCGAATGGGTTTGGTCGGTTTTTCGTATGTTTGTTGTTGTTTTTACTTAAACTGTTGTCCATTTCAAAGAAATGTTAGACACTTTGAGTGGTGTCGGCCACACCGCGCCTCGGATTGAGGCGGGGTTGACTCTTACATGTTCCAAATGACCCACGGATACATGTCCTAATGTATCAACAGTATCTGAATGCCTTTGGTACGTTTTCCGTATGTGATTTTTTTTACTTAAAAGCGCATCCATTTAAAACAAAAGAAAGACACTTTGAGTGGTACCGGCCACACCGGCCCTCGGATTGAGGCGGGGTTGAATCGTACACGTCACATATGACCCATGGATCCTTGTCCTATAGTTTAAACAGAATCCGAATGCATTTGGTTGGTTTTCTGTATGCCAGTTGTTGTTTTCACTTAAAATCATGTCCATTTCAAATAAAAGTTAGACACTTTGAGTGGTGCCGGCCACACCGCGCCTCAGATTGAGGCGGGGTTGACTTCTACACGCCAAAAATGACCCATGGATACATGTTCTAAAGTATCAACAGTATCTTAATGCCTTTGGTCCGTTTTCCATATGTGGTTTTTTTACTTAAAAGCACATCCATTTTAAACAAAAGAAAGACACTTTGAGTGGTACCGGCCACACCGGCCCTCAGAATGAGGTGGGGTTGACTCGTACACGTCACATATGACCCATGGATCTTTGTCCTATAGTTTAAACAGAATCCGAATGCGTTTTTTATGTTTTCCATTTGCCAGTTGTTGTTTTCACTTAAAATCCTGTCCATTTCAAATAAAAGTTAGACACTTTGAGTGGTGTCAGACACTACTTCAAAGCACATTTTCCATATCATTTTCCACATGCATAAACATGAAATACATGGCTAACTAAGAAAGCTAAGTAAAAAAAATAGAAAAATGAGTATCACAGTACCAAGGAATACTAAAGGTCTAGGTAGTAGACTAATCATACAATAAGAATCAAGTGCAAAAAACAGAATCCGAATGAAACGTCCCTATGAAGCAGAGGAAAACCCCAAAGTGGAAAACCATGTTCAAAAATAAAGAGTTATACAGAATTCAAAAATGTAATGGATCAATCTGCCTCTTATCACCATCACCATCACCACTATCATCATCAGCCTCATCCTCGCCGCCATCTCTATCCTCGTCGTCGTCCTCATCATCGTCCCCATGCTCATCGTCAGCCTCATCCTCGTCCTCGGCATCATCCTCGCCCTCGGCCCCATCCTCGCCCTCGGCCCCATCCTCGCCCTCTTCCTCTTTATCATCCTCATCATCACCAGGAATGTCATCATCTCGATCGCCACTAAAGCTGCCGCCTGGTGCATTGGATGATGCACCCATCGACGACATAAATGTCTGACATGCCGCACTAGACTCTGGTGTAAGTGATGAAGATAATTCTTTCATCAGTTTCATAAATTCTTTGTCTCTTGTTTGAACTTGTACTTCCAACTCTGTGACCCTTTTATCAGACTGTCTTGCATGCTCCTTGACCTGTTCCAACTCGGTGGTACTAGAATGGATACCTGGAGATGACCAATACCTCGTCGGGATTATATTCTTACCAGGCCGGCAGCGTACTCGACCAGAGTGATCATCTCCCAAAACCTGATATAAATGATCGTGTTGCCCAAAATTTTAAGGCTCCTGGGCATCAAGATCCTCTAAAGAAGTCTGTAAAAAATATTAATAGATTATTAAATTTCAAATTAGATATTAAACTTTGAAATAAACAAATTAAAACTTACAATCCTCTCTTGGGTCGGTTCATTTACTGCAGTTCCATATTTTTTTCTTCTACTCGAGCAAAACAATTTTTCTCGAGGGATACGTCCTTCAATATTCATTTTGTGCTTCTGTAATGACATTGAAACAATATAAAGTGAAAGTATAATCATATATTCATTATTCAATAAATCACATAATTTATGTAGGATCCACTAAAAAGGGAAAGTCCTAAAGAAAAATTATAAACAACTATATTGTACCTGCTGCCTCTCATGATATGCCATAGTTGTGCACCCCAAAGTGTGGATTTATTTCTTTGAATCAATGTTTTTTTTGTTTTTTCAGAAGATTCCTAAATAATGATTAATAATTAATAAGATTATATTAATGGAAAATATGAAAACTCTCATTTAAATAACTCAAATGAGATTAATAACTTAAATTTGGCAGTCGACCAATGGGTAATCATTTAGCGATATTGTTCTATCGGGCAGTCATCCACGATAGGTAATGTCTCTAACTCCGTGCCCAATCTATCACAACATCCAACATACAGCTCATGCTTATAAGCTCTCCAAAGATCTCCTAGCTCTTTTAAACGCACTGGTCATGCACCTTCGCCATCAGGGAAGTTAAACCAAAGCTGAAACCAAATTTATTAGTTCATTTAAATACAAAAATATACTACATTAAATCCAATAGATTTTTTACCCATATTTGTGCCCATGCGTTATCCTTGACTTCGGGTGGCAGATGTCTCCAAGAGAGAGGGATGATCGGAATGATATCGGAGTATTTGGATAGCGTCGCCAAAAAACCCCGACATTGCTGCCCAGATTTCTCAATCATTTGTCCATCAACATTGTATTCAACCATCAACTGTGTTTGGCGGTTCCATACTACACACAAGCGAGTACGCCCCCTCCCCCGCCTCCTATCTGTAGATTAATATGTTATTAAAGAAAAATAATATCAATACAAGTTATAATAAAAATAAATTTTGGTATAAAAATTCGATAGAGTTATATAAATATACCTGTGGTAGTCGGATCAATGGGTGCAGAAGCTGAAGGAATATCCTGTACAGGTGGAGTGTCCCTCAGTGTATGCTCCTCAGCCACATACTGCGTCGCAACAGGAGTCGAAGAAGGTGGAATATAATAGCCCGGAGATAATGAACCATAAGCAAAAGATGATGACATAGACGTCTGGCCAGATGGTAGTGTAAACATCGGAGGTCTAAATATCTCATATGTCCCTGAAGACACGCCAGGATCAAAATAGGGCATAGAAGATATGTCTGTGGTAGTGGGTCATATAACTCTCACCCCACGAGACCTCATACCACCGGCCTCAGTACCAGGACCAATAAATGATTGTCCATCTCTGACACCCCCCCTCCTACCACCAACCTCTCTACTGGGAGCAATATCAGGCTCCTCGTCAGATATCAGTCATCTAGGGGGTGGATCCTGAAAAAAAGTTTGACAGAAAAGTAAACACATGATATTATAAGTTATTGTAATATTTATATTTGAAATTAAATACTCACAACAGGGATGATTGGAGGAACACCCATCTGTACCATGCGACGATTATTATTTGTCATCTTTTTCCGCCGCCTCTCTTCAATGGGTGTCATTTTCTGCAATGAAAATAAATATGGAAGTAATTAGAAACAAATAACTAATGTGTAACCCAAAAAACAAAATATAGAAAAACCATTATGATAAAAAGAACATAATGAAATAGAAGATTTATGGTGTTATGAAGGTAAGTACTAGGATACACACTCTAAATGATGTAGGTGAAACATGTAGGTGAGAACACGACTGTATGATTCTATATATTTCCCACCACAACTTCGGGTTCACAATCAACTCTGATAATTGAGCTGTTGGGTTCATCATAAGTAATAAACGGATTGCTTCCAATTACAGTAGGGATAATGTCAACTTCATCATCACCATCATCAAAAACATGTCTGGGATTTACTTCAATAATTACACCGAATTTAGGATGACGATGATCTTTGACATAAAAAACTTGTTTCACCATTGATGCCAATACATATGGTTCATCGGTGGTAAGAGTGCAAGTCATGTCAATAACTCAAAATCCACAATCATCAATAAAGGTGCCTTGCCTCTTCATTGAATCAAACCATTGACATTTCATCATCGTGACTCGACCATGCGAGTAATAATCCAAAATTATTATTTTCTCCACGACACCATAATAAGAAACAGTTTCAGAACGAGGTCTAGTGTCCAATGAACTGGCATAACAGTCTGTTTTGGCAGTTAGCATAACACCATTATGCTGTGTTCTCATGTTTCTTGCTCGTTCAGTGATAATAAATTTGTATCCATTGATCACAAGTGATTTACAAGCACGAACCATGGTATTAGGACCAAAAGCCAAAGCTCTTATTTCCTCAGAAACAGAGTCTGTAGGCAAACTCGATACCTGAAATATAAACAAATAATAAACTTAATTAAATATTATTTTTATTTAGTTATTAAAGAAATATTTTTACCTTCAATTTCAACCAAGCAGAAAACCCTTTGCTATGCAAAGTCTCCTTCTTTCTCAAAGATAAAAAACGATGCTTTCTATATATCAATTATTTATGTTCCCTGTAGATAAAAATAATAATAGTTTAAAAAATATTTAAAATTACAAGAGATAAGATAAGAGATACATGTACAATTAACTTACTTGATATACTCATCAAACAAATCACAATTGAACAACACTGTGCGATGTGCCATCTCTCTCTCTTCAAGGCTTAATGTTGTCAATGTATATGATCCCGGAATTCCTCCTGTCCGAGGAAGTGATGGAAAACTGGGTTCAATTTTCCCATACTGTTCTTCTTCATTTCTCATTGGTCTGTTTATTCTCGTAGTATGATCAGACAAATACATTGAGCAGAAATCCATACATTCTTGAGCCAAGTAACAGTTCACAATAGAACCTTCGGGATAATTCCTGTTCCGAACATATGATTTCAATGTGCACATGTTTCTTTCAGTTGGATACATCCAACGGAAAGCAACGGGTCCTCCAAGAAGTATTTCGGTCGGAAGATGGATAGTCAGATGCAACATGCATGTAAAAAATGATGGAGGGAATATTTTCTCTAACTCACAAAAAATTAATGGTGTCTCTGCCAACAATTTTTGAACGAGGGATTTGGACAACCTCTTAGCACAAAGATCTCTAAAAAAATAGCACAACCGAATAACTGAGACTCTAACATTATTGGAAAAGAGATGACGAATTTCTATTGGAATCAACTCATGCAAAAGGACGTGATAATCATGAGTCTTCAAAGATTTCAACTTCAAATCTTTTCTGTTGAACCATTTTGATATATTGCTTGAATAGCCATCAGGAACTTTAATAGTCTCTAGCACTTCCAGAAATTGATTTTTTTCAGCAGGATTCATCACATAAGAAGCACATGGAACTTGCCATTTATTTTCACTGATACAGACAAGATGCAATTCTGGTCTAATCCCCCAATCTACCAAGTCGTGCTGAGATCGTAAATCATCTTTTGTCTTCCCCTTGACATTTAGAAGAATCGAATGCAACATTTCACATATATTTTTTTCAATGTGCATTACGTCTAAGCAATGACATAAAAAGTTGGTTAACCAATATGACAACTCAAAGAATATACTCTTCTTCTTCCAATTGTAACAGTTATAATTGGAAACATTTTTCCTCTTTCTAGATTTCATTACAATATTCCAAAATGAATAACTGAAATATTTCAATTCATTAAGAACATCAGTTCCAGACATACGCTGAGGTGGATCGTCATTCTCCATGGTATTGTGAAATCTTCGACAATTGTTTCTATATGGATGGTTCATTGGAAAGAATCGTCGATGGCTCATAAAACTAAAACTATGACGATATTTCAGTCTTATCGATCGAGTATTCTTCATACAAACATGACATGACAATTTTACTTTTGTGCTCCATCCAGACATCATTGCATAAGCAGAAAAATCATTGATAGTCCACATAAGTGCAACACGCATATGAAATATGTCTTTCGAACATGCATCGTATGTGGGAACACCCACATCCCAAAGAAGTTTCAACTCTTTTATTAAAGGTTGCATGTATACATCTATATCATTGCCGGGATCAGAAGGGCTAGATATCAGTATAATCAAGAAAGTGTAAGGCTTTTTCATACACAACCAAGGGGGAAGGTTATAAATGTGTATGAAAACCGACCATGTGCTGTGCGAAGTATGAATCTGCCCAAATGGATTAAAACCGTCATATGAAAGACCCAGTCTCACATTACGCACGTCGGCTGCAAATTCAGGATATCGAGCATCAAATCTCTGCCATGAAAATCCATCTACAGGGTGAACCAACTCTTCATTATTCTTTTTTCTCTCTGTGTCATGCCATCGCATTTTTACGGATATTTCACCATAAATGAAAAGGTTCTGTATTCTGGGGATCAATGGAAAGTGCCACATTACTTTTTGTGGCACACGAGATGGTGTTCCATCATCTTTTGGCTTCCATCAGGAGGTTCCGCATTTTATACAATCATTTCTTTCAGCAGTTTCCTCCCAAAATAAGCTGCAATCATTCGGGCAAGCATGATTTTTTTTGAGAATCCAAGTTCATCAACCAACTTCCATGCCATATAGTGGTTTGAGGGAATATCTGCATTATCTAGAAGTAATTACTTCATGAAGGTAAGAATGTAATCAATTGCAGTATTTGAAATCCCATACATAGTTTTCCCATGAAACAATCAGATTAAAAATTCCAACTTTTTCATTTTATCACATTGCCGATATACTGGAGTCATCGCAGCATCATTCAATTTTTTCACCCTATCAACATCATCATTTTCATTGGACGCATCATATATGCTTGTATCGAAATCTTGTTGGCTGGACATCCTTTCCTTCTCATGATGTCGAATAAATGGAACCCGATCATATATCAAACTCTCCAATTCAGTCCTATCATTTGGATCATCAATATTTTGAGATTCCATTTTCTCTCCATTGTGATACCACACATAATAGTTTTTTTGGAAACCATATTTGGTTATATGATAGTTAACTGCTTCACGGCTCAACCAAGGTCTTCCAACACAATTAAAACATGGGCAGTGTATGCGACCACTATCTGAAGCCTTGTCAAATGCAAAATCTAGAAATATGTTCAAATTATTTTGAAAATCGGTTGAAATCCGATCTGTTTCGTACATCCAACTTCTATCCTTTCTGTAAAAAATCACAATAATTCATTTCGAAGAATTTCAATAATATTAAAGTTTAATCAAAAAAATATTTATGTAAATGAAAATTGTTTACTCTATATAAAAGAATAACTGACACATTACTCTATATGAGAATCATATTAAGAAATAAAACAAAATACAGTGTATATAAGAAAATAAGATAAAAAATTTCTAATGCCTATATTCAAGGATTGACCAGTAAGATATTGGAAGTGGATCAAGGAATACATAATACTTAAGGGTCTTGTTGGGAGTATATGAGTTTTCTACTTTAACTTCTTCAAGTAGATCGGGATGAGGAGTAGAATGAGGATCATGGGAGTGGCAGGACTGTCCAAGGGGGGTGTCGCATGTCTAGGGGGTGCGGGGTGTCTAGGGGTGGTGGGGACGTTCGGGGGGTCGGAGGTGTCTAGGGGGTGGGGGGTTGTCTAGGGGGTCAGGGTGTCCAGGTGGGCGGGCTGTCCGTGGGGGTGGTCAGGTTGTCCAAGGGGGTCGGGGTGTATAGGTATATTTATATGAAAAGAATACCCCCACAATAATCATGCATCCCTGTCATTAGTCTGGACATTTACTAAAATATTTAACACCATACGAATGAAAATACACTCTAAATATAGTTTGAGAGGATATAATGGTGTGTGTGAAAAAAATGATATTAAATCAATTTGAATGAATATGGAACAAATGAGGGTTTATAATACACTAAGAGTACCTCAAACAATCCAAAACCACAATAGAACCACATATTCAACTTCATGAAAAAGGACTTGGAAATCTTACCTACGACTTTACTGATGACCACCTGATTGGAACACTCTATTTCTGGTTCTTGAACACAAGGAACAAACAATGTTTGGTCTCTACCAACTCAATCACCCCCTTGTAGTTCATAATCTCGTTTCCCCTTATACTAAAATGGTCTCACTAGAAGCTACTATTAATACTGGACCTAAACCATTCATTCTCCATAAAACAATGATCAAAGAACCATCGGAGGTATCTCTCATATAACCACAACCATTTTATCTATCATGTAACGAAATTCACAAGAATAACTTTTATTCAATAACCTTTTAGTATATAATTTGCATCAATAATGGTTCAATTATATGGTTCATCAAATTCCAATTTATTAATCACCCATACATGATAAAAATTGAACATTGAATTTCATTTAATTACAACTATCATATTTCATTTAATTCTTAACAAGCATAGAATCATGGAAATTGGAATATAATAACTTTAATTAGTCCCCAAAACTTTTTAATAAATTTAACATGAAAAATAAAACACTTTGAAATCTAAATAATCACTATGAAGTAACATGAGCTTGGAATTCTATTGAACAAGTAAAAACACTCAACGATGGAACATATGAAAAGATTATTAATATAAATTATTGACACAAGATAATAAAGTAACTATGAATGTTAAAACTAAACATGTGATTGAATTTTATAACATATAATAAAAATTTCTTGGTAATGAAACATGAAAGGCACATCAAAAAATTATACAACCTTCTAATGAAATCTATATGGGCTGGAATATGCATGGAATTTAATAAAGAACCGAAACATAAATAGTGCTGGAACATAAATTGGGTGGGAATATGAGAATAGAAATTGGTCTCATCCTAAAGAGAAATATATACACATCAAAATCGAAAATAAAAACTGAAAGTTAAAGAAAATAACTTACCTTGGATGGGATAGAGAAAGAGAACTGGAAGCACCTCCAAAATCGCTGATAGCTCCCGTTTAGGGCTCTGGATCGTGAATGGGGGAGAGGACGGGCTACTGCCAATTTGGGATAAATTTTTACCAACGATTTTTAAAAACCTTTGGTATATACATTCAGCCCAAACCTTTACCAACGGTTCTCATTGAATCGTTGGTAAAGGTCACCGAAATCCAACTTTTACCAACGGTTCTCATTGAACCGTTGGTAAAAACTCCTCTATACCAACAGTTCATTACAACCGTTGGTAAAAGTGTCTATAAAACCATCTATACCAATAGTTTCTGAGAACCGTTGGTATAGATGGCTATTCCCAACGATTTAGTAAATCTTTGGGATATAACCATTGGTAAAACTAGGATTTCTAGTAGTGTTTCCTTCTTATTCTAATGTACACGATTGAGCACTAATGGTCAAGATGGACCTAGCAGCAATGTTAGGGTTATCAAGAGATTTTTCTCCCAATGGATGTTTTCATTTCCCTAATGTAAATAGGAACCATGATAACATTCATGGTGGTTGCTGATATTATGGTCATTATAGAACTCTTGTAGTTAATGGAATAGATACATTGGTTTGTTACCAATGTGTAAATAAAAGACATTCAAATCGGGTTTTCAGTGAGCCACCTAAGAACTATGGCTCCTGCGGAGACTCAATTCACTTTTAGCGGTTCTTCCTGGTTTATTCCACTCCACATAGTGGAACGAGATCAACTGAACATTCTAAAACTAAGGTTTAATCAGATGATTCTTGTATAAATGGTTTATAACCACAAAAATATAGAATCAAGATACTTCATGACAAATAATAGTCTCCATAGGAAGGGGATATAGGTCCAACGATCATGAGAGGTACCATTACTATAGCTTCATCATTAGTGACTTATCTATTTGATACTAGTTCAACTCATTTGTTTATATCATCCCATTATGTTAATTTTATAAATATTTCTATAGATATTTTTTCTTGTGTAATGAATATTACTACACCCCTTAGTATGAAGTCATATAAGGGTATCCGTATTCCTTCTTATGTTTTCTCTCTGTCAGATGTCATGGTTATTTGTGGTTTTTTAGTTCTCAACATGAACCCTATTGACATAATTCTATATATGGATTCTCTCATTTCCAATAAATCCCGAATCAGATGTTATCTTGACGGGCCTCCCTCACTACACCTGATGGTGCGTGCTTTGTCTTCCAAGGAGAATGGGACCCAAGGTTGAGCAAAGCTAGAACATCAGATATAGAGTTTGGGAAACTAATATCAGTGTTTTCAATTGATCTGGAGTGGAAATCTTAGAGTGCTTGTCTCCCTCTAGTTGTGGTTTAGTTTCCTGACATGTTTATTTCTGAAATCTCTAGATTTTCATCAGTATTGGAGGTTTCATTTTCTATTGACTTAATATCCAATACTGAACCAGTTTCTATCCCTTCTTACCATATGGCACCACATGAAATAGAAAATGTTATGTACTCATTGGATGATCCTTTATATAAAGGCTTAATACTCATGATTCTTTCACCTTGGGAAGCACCAACTCTCTTTTCTATGAAATGTGATAGTTCACTTCGCATTTTCATAGATTATCAAAAGATAAATTTTGTTATACTAAATAAAATGTAACTATTTACATGTAATGAGAATCTATTCGATCATTTGAAAGTGTAGAAGCAGTTCTCAAATATCAATATTTGATTTGGTTATAATCAGTATATGATAAAATATTCATACATTCCAGAAACATTCTTCTAGAGAAGGTGTGGTGATTATGTGTACATTGTTATTCACTTTTGTCTAACCACTAATCCTATAGTTTTCATGGAATTAATAAATACAATATTAAATGATTATCATGATACATTCATGGTAGTATTTTTGAATGTCATCATTGTTTACTCTATGACTAAGGAGGATCATATACATCATTCGAGAACAATTATGATTTTGTTTAGAAATCACTGAATTTATTCCACGATTTTGAAATATAATTTATGGATTCAAAAAGTAAAGATATATGTCTCTATGTGTTAGAATAAGGAATATATGTTCATCCTAAGTAGGTGATGGTTATTATTACTTAGGAGAAACCATGTAATGTCTTTGAGATTTTTAGCTTATTGAAAGTAGCCAGATATTATTGCCAGTTTTTTAAAAACTTATCAATGTTGGATTCTGTAATGATTTTTCTAACTCATAAAGGAGTAAATTTTTCATGTAATGAGATATGTGATAACTCTTTTGTTGAGATAAAATTCCATTGAACTAACATACTGGTGTTGACTCTTATGGAGGACAGGCAGTGAAGTGTGGGCTTCTTTGATGCATTAGGTTCATGTTTGAGATTTATTATTATATAGGGTGATAATTTCATTTCATAGGGTTCTCATCATCTTAGGGAACATGAGAATAATTATCTGACCAATGACCTAGAACTTTTAGTTGTGATGCACGCACATAAGAGTTAGTGGAATTTCCATTATAGTGAAAGGTTTACCTTGTTTAGATAACACAAGATACTGAGTTATATATTATATCAAATAAATTTTAATTTCTTCAAGAGGTTTTGTGTGGAATAACTATGGTATTTACATTTTAGCATTGCCTATATCCTTGGAAAAGGGAGAATCATGCTATATGCTTTGAGAAATAAAATTCTAACCTAGAAAGTGAAGGAATAATTAGAAGAGTGGAACGTGATCACTCTCTTTGCACAATAGAATATTTGATTATTGGAATTATGGACTGAAATATCTTCGTCCATTGTTCAGCTGGCTATCAATACACTAAAATTTATTCTTCAGGAATAGTATATGGATGACGAGTTTTATATCATTATATTCTATTTTAATAGTGGGGAGACCATGCTCAATTCTTTTTTCTCCAAATATGACATTCTATAGTTTCAGATCCTATTTGTGATACTGTCTTCGGTAAGGAAATATGTGGTTGGGGATCACTATAGTACCTAGTGGTTAATTTACCCAGGAACCAAAAATATTTTGTATGAAATGCGGTAATAGTTTTTGTGTTTAGGTATGAGGAAGAGCATTAATGATTTTGTTTTTCGGTGTTATACATGCCAAAATGTCATGGATGAGCACCAGAAACCTTCAAGTTTGCTTCAGCGAATTCCAT